>CM060902.1:782008054-783258054 GCA_030737815.1 Allium fistulosum | reverse complement strand
ACTCAAGTTTTGCTGGAGTATCTGAGTTTTCTTTATGGATCAGTGAACCTTATTTCTGGAATGAGTTGTTCAGTCTGTGCTTGTGTCCTACCTCATATCAGAGTTGAGCAGCGAAAGCAGTTTGGAGTGTATCTCTGGATGGGAGAAGTATGTTTAGAATCTACTGATGTTGTGAAGTAGAGTTATGTTTGGATCTCTTCTGTGTTCTGACCTGGATAAGTATTTGGTCTTCGGAATTGAATGGTCAGTTTGGATAATTGGAATTCATTGAGTTTTACGTATCTCTGAGGGAATACGTATTTGATCTATCTCTGGTTTTAGAATCTGCAGTTTTGGGAAGTTGGGTAGTTGAGTCAGACTCGTCTGTAGTCTGATATTCTGTTTAGTTCTGTAGATCTAGATGTGTAGGAGATCTATAGCTTAGTTGTTTAGATTGTTTGTAGAGCGAGTATCCCGGTATATATATATATACTTGGGGAAACTTGAGGAATTTTATCTAGAATTTAGTCTAGATAGTTTGAATTGTTTGATTGGATGATTTGGCTGCTATGGTTGTTAGCATATGGATGATAGTATATGCTTATGTTTTAAATTTAAATCTTTAATAAGATTATTAAATTACCTTTGTTTAAATTTCGGGGACGAAATTATTTTAAGGGGGGAGGAATGTAATATCCCGGAAATTTTAACAATATCAATTTAATAATCTGTTGAATAATTAAATTGATATGGATAATCTTTGATAATAAGATTTGAATTTAATTTAATAATCTGATTAAATTAGTATTTAATTGATGATTTTATCTTTTAAAAGTTAATAAGATATTTTCTATTTGAATATATATATTTATTTATATATATTGTAAATAGAAGCTTTGGTAAATTGGAAATTTATATTTAATTTAATCTGGACTTTTCAAAGATATTTAAATAAGTAATTTTATAGTTTTAAAATACTTTAGGTAAATATTTTATTGGTTTAAGATATTTTTACTTAAGTTTAAATAAATAAGGTTTACAAAAATGGTTTGTTTTATTTCTTTTTCAATATTTCTTGATAATATAATCTCTTGTTTAAATTATAAAATAGGTTATTTTCAAATAACAAGTATAATGTATTATTTTTAATATGTATGAATTTTAATGCTAAAAGGAATTGTTATTTTAAATGGAATAAATAGTGTATGTAAATATATATAACTTAACTTTTAAATGGAATCTTAGGATTTAATTTTATTTAAATTTGAATTTAAGTTTTGAAATTCAAAAGAATATATATTTAAATTGTTTTGGATTTTAAAATATTTGTATAAACTTTTATTTATAAGTATAATTAGCTTTTGTTTCTCTTTAATATATATAGATAAGTGTTTAAATAAATAAGAAAAAGGCTTTTTAAATAATTTTAAAATAAATAGAAATATGAGTAATTACTTATAAGACATGTGTCATTTATCTAAACCCTTTGTAAAACATGTGTAATTAAATAAACAAATGTATAGGACAAGTGTCCTTATTTATTTTCATTTTCTTTTATTTTATAAATCATAAATATACATGTATATAAACATTGCATTTCTTCATTTCCCATTCTTTTCTAATCTTCTCATTTTTCAAAAGCCAAGAGAAATCAATAATCTTTCCTCTAACTAAAATCTGAAATCAAACCCCTGTAATTCTCTTTTCCAAATCAACTCTTCAGCCTTCATACATTTCTCCATTTTCAAAGAGAAACCTGAAATCAAATACTTCAAACTGAAATCAGTAAACATCTCCTCAAAACCAAATTCTTCAATCTGTAATTCTTTTTCCCAAAATCTAAAACAAAGTTCAGCCTGCATGTTCTTTAATCTGGAAGGAATTCTGGAATCATTTTAAAGCTAGTCTGCACCATCCTCAAAAAAAAATTTGTTGCCTGCATTTTTCAAAACTGGAAAGCAACTCAAAACTGCTTGCATTCATTTTTCAAACTGGAAGCAACATGCAAGATTCAGTAGCCAACAATTCAAGCTTTTAAATCAATGAGGCATTCCAGTTTAAGATTCCCAGTTTCAAAAAGCTTTTCAAAATAAGGCTCTGCCTCTGTTTCATCTTTAATCAAGTGAGTAACATTTTTACTTAAAATTAACTTAAGTAATTATGATGCATGTTTAACTCTGTGATAAATATTGTTTTGATATGGATGTTTATAGATGACTCTGCATGTATATGAATGTATATAGATGTGTATGTTATTTGTATCAGTGTGACCCTGTTATCTTGAATTCTAGGCTACTGTTTTTGATATAAATCATATCTCATGATCTAATTTTAAGTGTAGATCTAAGGTTTAAGTAAAATTAGTTGTTCCCTAGTAAACTAAAGATTAAAAGATTTAATTAAGACAAAATTTAGTCTGAGTGCCTCTGTAATCTAAAACAACAGAGACATGTTATATAAAAGTGAAAATTAGAACTTTGTAATTTATTAAGTCAGATTTATAAATTGAAAACATAGATGATAATATGATTTTTAGCATGAATATCATAGTTTTTAGTTTAGTTTAATAAGAGCAGTTCTGGTTTATGTTAGAGATGAAGTTTTGGTGATTTTGATCATCTCAGTGAGTTTGGAAGTTCGAAATCTTTAGTAATGGTAGTGGAATGATCATGGATGATAGGAAAATTGTCAGGAGAATTTTTAAGGTAGTAAGGCAGAAATGATTTAGGTTTGAAATTTTTAAACCTAGTTTTACTGGGTTAGGGAAAGATGATCGAAATGGGATCTGTAGTCGATCGAGTTGAACGAGGATTTGGCAGATGGAAGTTTGGTCGTGGATGAAAGTATGGCCGGAGTTGCTAGATGTCAGATGATCGGAGGTTGGCGAACGAGCGGTGTTGCCAGGTTTGGTCAGTGGTGATGGGTTCTTGTTCCAGGTTGGATGAATGCTCGAATTTGAATTCGAGTAGGAATCGAAGAAGGGATTGTCGTATTCTGGTTCGTGAGTGATAGTCGAGATGATGGAGTCGTCGTCGATGACCGGAGTTGCCGTAGGTGACCGTGCACGTGCACGAGATCGAAGATTGTCTGGGTGAAGTCTGTTTCACTGGAGAAGGCAAATGCAAGTCTCGGGTTTTGTTCGTGGGAGTCTCGGGGATTTTGATGTGTGACTCGAAGTTGTTGGAGCTGGAAGGTTGGACTCAAGTGGTAAGGAAAGACTCGAGATTTTTGAGAGTTTTTGCGGGGAAGACTCGGGTAAGATAGGGTTGCGACTCGAAGCAGATTAGGTTAGACTCGGGTACTTTTGTGTTGATAGGTTTTTTAAAAAAAACTATCTGTTTCTAAACTTTAAACTGGTTTTAAATTTGAAAATTTTAAACTAGAATTCAAATCAAAGTTTAACTACATAGATTCAAGTTGGTTTTGAATCTTAAAGATTTGAAATAAATAAGTTTATAAATATTTATATGTTTTAAATAGGTTTTAAATGGTAGTCAGATTTAATTAAATGTTTAAAAATAAAAAGGAATTTGGTTTAAACTCTTCTTAAATTTCTTTTATAAGAGATAAGAATTTTTAATAAATAAAAGTTTTTAAATTGGGTTTAAAAACTTAGTTAAAATAAATTGGTATTCATTTTAAATACATAATTTAAAATGAAATTTTAAAAGTAAATTTGAAATGGATGTTTCAAATATGAATGGTAAATGATAACTTGTTTATCAATAAGAATAAAGTTTATCTTAAAATAATTAAAGACTTGTGTTTATTTAATTTATTTGGAGATTTAATAGATAATTAAATTATTTGATTAATTAATCATTTGGATTAATTAAATAGGTAATTAAAGGTTTAAACTAATTTACTTATGATTAAGATAAATTAATTAGGGATGATTAATTTGTAGTTAGGGATTATAAATTAGAGTATTAATTAATGGTTAGGAATTAATTAATAAGTAATTAAATATTAATTAAGTTATGGTTAACACTTAATTAATTAAATAATTAGAGATTGATTAATTGGTTATTAGGATTTATTAATTTAGAATTAATAATATTAATAGAAGTTAATTACTTAAGGAAAGTAATTAAATAATAGTTAATGAGGTCATTAACTATGGGTTATTAAATAATGAATTAATAGAATTAATTTTGATAATTTAATTAATTTAAAGATAATCAATTATAGAATTTGTTTAAATGTAATTACTTATTGGAAGTAATTAAGAATTAATTACTTATTGTAATTAATTGAAGTTAATTTGATTTAGTTTAATTAATTAATTAAGTTTAATTAATTTAGAATAATCAAGAGATGATTTGATAATAATTACTTAATGTAATTATTAAAATAAGATTATTTAGGGAAGTAAATAATAAGATAATTACTGGAAGTAATTAGTTGAATAAATGATTTTATTAATAGAAGTAATTTGAGTTAATTACTTTGAATAATTAATCAAGGGATTAATTAAGAAATTAATTAAGGAGTAATTAATTTAGTTAATGAAAGTAATTAAGGGTAGTTAATTACTGATTGAAGATTAATCAAGGGTGATTAATAAATGTTGTTTAATTAAAGGTTAATTACTTAATGTAATTAATTTAATTAAGTAATTAATAATTAAGTTGTAATTAAGGATCATTAATTAATATAATTAATGATGTAATTAAGATTGGTTAATTAAGTAATAATTAATAAATGAAGTAATTAATCAATGTAATTAATTAAGGATTAATGTAATTAATTATAGTTGATTAAGTTAATTAATTTTAGTAAATTAATTAATGAAGTAATTAAAGGTTAATTACAATAAGTGGTTAAGGATAATTAATTTAAGTAATTAATTGAGAATAAATTACTTGAATGTAATCAAAAGATAATTAATCAAGATGATTAATTGAAATGAATTATTAGAGGATAATTAATTAATTGATTGTAATTAATTAATGGTTAAGTAAGAATGATTTATAAAATGAAGTAATTAATTTAATTCAATTTAAATTAGAGATGATATAAATCATTACTTATGAATGGGTGGTAGTATTGGATACTTGACTTTGATTGATATCTCTGATGAGATATATGCTGTGTGATATGGATGTTAGTTGAATTGTATGGATTATCTGATAATGTTGATTATCTGTTATCTTTCTATATGTATAAAGATAATGAATTAAATTGTTTTAATCCTTAAAACAACTTGGCCTTAAAAGATACGTTTTGGATTTCGATAAGACCGGAATCGGGTTTCCGTATACCGGATTTCCAGGTCTGGAGACCCGAATACCACATCGATCCAAATTAACGATAGGTCGTGAATCAAGTGAAGATGAAGATTCAGAGTGCAAGGGTTATTGTCGTTAACTCTGAGGGTGATTCCAAAACGAGTGTAACGAGATAATGCCTTCGGTTTCGTTCGAACCCGGAACGAACTTGTATGGATTGAATGCTTTCAGCACATCGTCAGGTGGACGATGAGCATTCTAAGATAGATGTGTTCTTTTTAAAGGTAATCGTAGCCTCAAGCCTCACAAACCGGGAATGGCTAAAATAGGGGAGGTGCAGCAAGGTTAGTGGGTAGCACCCAAGTAGGACAAGATTACCTCTGTCTAGATGTCCCTTTCTATTTTCGACTTAGTGGTGCGGTTGCTGATCCCAACCGTGAGGTATCTTGTGCGGGAATTATCCAGTAAGGGATGTTCCGGCCTTGTGTTGCAGAGGATTGGGAGTGATCCTCGGTACGGTGATCTAGGCCACGTACTGTGACGGGCGGTACCCCAGTAGCCCTGCCATTGTATGGAATCCAATCTCCAGTAAGTGATAACGGATTTGATTGTATAACCCACTTTGTTGGCTAGTATGCTGGAATTTAATAATGTAACAATTTCAGCTATTTCTTATTTATTTGAAAACCCTAGACCTATTATAATATAACCAGATTTCCTATCAATGTTTTGGTTAGCGTAAGGTAAAAACTTACCCATGTTTATTTGTGGGGAGTCTTACGTGATACCTTTTCTTTCAAAAGGTTTTTGAAGTTAAACAAGTTTAACCTGTTACTCACACCAGACCCATGTCTGACCCAAGTTGTTTATTTCTGTTTTATAAACTCTTGGGTACTCAAATTTTTACGAGTAGCCAAGGGATTCAGGTTTAGCTTTGACGAATTATGGAGGAGCAATGGAGCAGGAGGCTTCAGCGTTGTAGATATAGATAGTAGTTTCCGCTGTGTTGATCTTGTTTAGATCTTTGTTTTGTATTGAGATGCAATAACTAGACAGATGTTTATAACTGTCTAGTATATGATGTGTAATCTGTGTAACTCTGATAAGTGTTGTATATGATACTATGTAATATTTATGTGATATAATATATTTTGTTTCGTTCCGCTGTGAGATTCTGATATTGTTTAGTTCTTTCTTTCTCTTCTTTTCTCTTTCTATCCCTTTCTTTCTTATTAGCGATACGACTTTCTATGGAGAGAAAGTCGTGGTCGTTACACAGACCATCCAGAAGAGGTGTCTAATAGATGTTAGATTATTTTGTTATTTTATCTGGTAGGCCGGAGTCAACCAAAGGTTAATAGTAAGAAAAACAAAACTATAGTGGTCAGACATATAGTCCATTTGTTACCTAATATGTATGTTTACATAATAATGCTTTACAGTTTTAACTAGTTTTGGTTGCAGGATTATGATTTGCAAAAGATATGTTTTAAAAAGATGTTAGTGAGGGGAAACCCGTTCCGCTAAGCGGTGTGGTCTCACTTACATTAAATAACCGAGATGTATAGTATTATTCACACCAGGCTTTATATCTGACTCGAAGTTTATGTTTTTCCCCTTAAACTCTCGGGTGCTCAAAATTGATTTGAGTAGGCTGAGGGTTAAGGCTTTTCAGGTCTTTAGTCGGATGATGAATAAAGCTACCGGAGGTGAGCAGGAGGCTAACGGATAGCTATTTAGGAGTTGTAGTTCTTTGTTTTGTGTTTATTTCCTTTGTGTATTAAATTTGCTATGAATCTGATCAACCAAGGGGGCATCTTCATATGTCGCTCTTGGCGTATTTTGTAATAATTATATTTGATCTTTACTTGGGAAACGTTTTGGGATTATGTAATTTGAATATGTAACATATGTTTTGAAATTTAATGGAAAATTTTGTTTTGAAATATGTGACTTGTTTCATATTCAAGTGCTTCTGATATTATAGATACCATTAACATAGCCGTATTTAGTCACCGGAAGTTAATACTATAGATGACTGGAGCATCAATAGCGCTTAGCTTTGGGTCTCTAGATATGGGATGTTACAACTTGGTATCAGAGCATAGTTTTATGAAATACTTTAACTAAAAATGATTTTTGAAAACATACTTCTTAGGAATTAGAGTTAAGATCGGAGTATGGGATAACACTATAGTAAGGTTACTTGTGTTTGCTATATATATAAGTATACGCTTTAACTCTAGTCTCCTATTTTTATTAGGTTGTTCTTCTGTATCTCATGAGGTTTGAATACAGATATGGATGGTAGAAGAGGCAGAGTTAACTTAGGAGGGCACAACACCACCACCAATGAAAATGCCCGACCCAATACAAGGAGGACTCAAGGTCAGGCTCAAGCTGAGAATGTAGATGTTGGAGTCCCACAAGTTGATATGGGGGCTATGTATCAGTTTTTTGTAAACATGATGCTAGCTGAGATCGCTGCTAGGATTGTTGGAGGAAATGCTGCGAGAGGAGTTCAGGAAGCTCCAGTGGCCAATCATTATGCTAACTTAAGTAGAGACTATGCCAAGCTTAGAGGGAAGCTATTTATTGGAACTGAGGATGCTATAGAAGTGGAGAACTGGTTGTTACACTATGAAAGGATATTTGCTGATTTAGGGCTCAATTTTGAGCAGAAGAGGAGTCTTGCCTCGAGACAGCTTCAAGGGACAACTTTGTTTTGGTAGAATAGTGTGACAGCTGGAGTAGATGAAGAGGAGATGACATGGGATGAGTTTAGAAGAAGGTTCCAGGAGAGGTTCATATTAGTAATGGCGCAGTCTGTTTTGATCAGGAAGTTTGCTGAGTTAGTACAAAGAGAAATGTCGGTTCTTGAGTATGCTAGCAGGTTTGAAGAGTTGGCTAGATATGGGTATGCCACTGTTGATACAGTGATGAAGAGGAATGAGAAGTTCATCAGAGGATTGAAGCCTGAGTTGGTTAGGGCTACCTTACCGCACATTAGAGATCCATGTGATGTAGTTATGGAGATGGCTTTGAGACACGAAGAGCTGTTAGCTTGTTTGGAGAAGAAGAAGGAAAAGGAGGTGCAAGTTGGACAAAGCCAAAAGAGGAAGTTTTTCCACAAGAATAATGCTCAGAAAGGAGGAGTAGCAAAGAAAGGAAAGTCTGAGGTGGTCTACTATAAGTGCGACAAGAAAGGACATTATGCGAATGAGTGTCATACTGGAAAAGGAAAAAGAAAGGATGTGATTGGAAAGAAGAACATCAGGTGCTTCAATTGTGATTAGATCGGGCATTATAAGAATCAATGCAAGGAGCCCGCAAAGGATGGAAAGGGCACGGTGTATGCATTGGAGCTTGCTACTTCAAAGCCGATAGTGCAGGAGAAGGGAAAGGCGGTGCTAGGAGGTATGCTTCAGATCCATAATATGTTTGTTAGCGTTCTATTTGATACTGCTGCATCGCATTCTTTTATATCTAGATGTTTGATAGATAAGCTTAACCTAGAACCTACATATTTAGTTACTTCCTTAAGAGTTGCAAATCCGATAGGTGGGTATGCGACACTTGGGATGAAGTGTGACCACTTAGAATTAAACTTGCTAAGTTACACCTTTGTTTGCAGTTTGCATGTATTTGACTTTGTAGGGTTCGGAATTATATTGGGCATGGACTGGTTAAGTGAGTATGATGCTAGTATATTTTGCCATGATAGGAAAATATCACTTAGATGCCCTAACTGTAGCGATCAGGTAGTTTATACTATAGAAAACCCTAGCTGTGAGGTGAATGTTTTGTTGGGTGTTATGGAGTTAGAAGATGAGTTGAATCGCGTTTTCATGGTTAGAGAATTCGCGAACGTCTTCGAACCGGTAATTGCATTGCCATAGAAACGAGCCATAGAGTCTCGAATAGATTTGGTGCTTGGAGCAGAATGGGTAAGTAGACTACCAAGCAGGATGACTCCTACAGAGATGAGGGAGTTGAAGGTGCAATTAGTGGATCTAGAGGGTGAGTTTTATCAGACCGAGTAGTTCACCTTGGGGAGCAGCTGCAGTATTTACTAAGAAGTCGGACGGATCGTTAAGGCTATGTATCGATTATCATAAGTTGAATGAGAAAATGATAAAGAATCGAATCCATTGCCTAGGATTGACAATTTGTTCGATCAGTTGAGTGGACCCAAGATATTTTATCAGTTAGATTTGGCTACGGGTTTTCATCAGCTTAGAGTGGCAGAAGATAGTATACCTTTGACGGCATTTAGAATAAGGTATGGGTCATACGAATGGTTAGTTATGCCATTCGGACTCACTAATGCGCCGACATTCTTTGTGGATATGATGAATCGAATTTTCCAAGAACAATTGGATAGGTTCGTGTTGGTGTTCATAGATGATATCATGATATAAATAATACTTTGAAGTAAATTTGAGATTTTATCTCCTATTTGGAGATATATTTGTCTTATGGCGTATTTGGAGATGCTGATTTCTTTGAGTTTCTTTTGAGATTGCCGTTATGGCGGGTTTGGGATTTCTCCTTTTTAGGAGCTATAATTTTCCCTTAACCATTATTGATGATTTTTGATATGCCGATGATATGAGGCAACAACGTTGGCTCGAGTTCCTTGCCTCCTATGACTTCGATATCAGTATACCCCTGGTAAGGGTAATCGTGTTGCTGATGCGCTTAGTCGCAAGCATTCGGCTATTGTTTCTATGATGCTAGCCTAGTGGGATGTTCTTGAGACCTTACCCTTTGTGATATTCGTGATCGAGCTCCATCTTCTAATTCTCCTATTTTATTATTCAGCTTGGAAGCTCGACCCAGCTTATTGGATCGTATTACCGATGCTTAGCGACGTGATCCCGATCTTGTGCACCTTATCCAGATTTGTGAAGGATGAGAAGGAGCATGAAGTTCATCTTAGAGTTGTGCTTGAGACGCTGATGTAGCATCAGTTAAAGGAAAAGTTTTTGAAGTTCCTTTTCTGGAAGAAGGAAGTGAAATTTCTTGGTCATGTGGTTTCGGAGAAAGGGTTGTCAGTCGATCCAGATAAGATCTAAGCTGTTAATAATTGGAAGAGACCAGAAATGGTAACTGAGATAAGAAGCTTCCTTGGATTGGCTGGATATTATCGAAGATTCATTAAGGATTTCTCGAGGATAGCAGCGCCAATGACCAAGCTAATGCAAAAGGATGTGAAATTTCTATGAATCGATAAGTGTGAGGAAGCGTACCAGAGCTTGAAACACTTATTGACCCATGATCCTGTGTTAGTGGTTCCGAAGGGAAATCAGGACTTGGTAGTTTATACAGATATGTGTGGTTCTAGGTTAGGAGCTGTACAAATGCAGAGGGGTAAAGTGATTGCCTATGCTTCTAGATAGCTTAGACCGCATGAGGTTGGATATCCAACGCATGACTTGGAATTAGCTGCATTTATTTTTTCTTTGAAGGTGTGAAGGCATTACTTTTTGGTAGAGAGGTTCGAGCTTTATACTGACCATAAGTCGTTGAAGTATTTGTTCTCTCAAAAGGAGCTGAACATGAGACAACAGAGGTGGTTAGAGTTTTTAGCCGCTTATGATTTTGGAATAGAGTACACACCGGGGAAAGGCAACAAGGTTGCAAATGCGCTTAGTAGGAAGCATAAGAATATAGTGTTGGCTATGATAGCAAAATGGAAAGACTTGGAAGCATTGTCAGCTTGCAGAGTGCAGTGGAGATCTGAGGCTGGGTCTAGTAGGGGATCTGCTATATTGTCTTTTTTAGAAATCTGACCGGTATTGATTGAGAAGATTGCTTCTAAACAGGAAGAGGATCCAGTGTTAGCTGAAAGGATTAGGAAATTAAGGGATGGAACGGAGAGCGATGAATTGAAGGAGTTCAGTCTTGACCAAAGTGGATGGTTAAGAAAGAAGGTTAGATTATGTGTTCCAGATGTGGGAGACATAAGGAAAGAAGTCTTGGAGGAATGCCATCGTTTGAAGTTCACTATTCATCCAGGAGGAACGAAGATGTATTAGGATATGAAGAGAAGTTTCTTCTGGGCATGAATGAAGAGGGATGTTGGCTTATGGGTGAAACAGTGTTTGAACTGTCAGCAAGTGAAAGCAGAGCATCAGAAACCAAGTGGGTTGTTTCAGCCATTGGATATTCCAGTATGGAAGTGGGATTCTATTTCTATAGATTTCATAGATAGGTTGCCGAGATCTAATAGAGGGAGTGAAAGTATATGGGTCATAGTGGACAGATTGACCAAGAGTGCCCATTTCATTCCAGTTAAGTCAAACAGGAAGGCACCTATATTGGCGAAGTTATTTATGAAGAACATGGTTAGACTGCATGGAATTCATAGTAGTATTGTTAGTGATAGATATTCCTTATTCATTAGAGAAATCTGGAAGAGTCTACATGAAAGTTTAGGAACCAAGCTCAAGATGAGTACCACTTACCATCCACGGACAGATGGGCAAACAGAAAGAGTTAACAAGATCTTGGAGGACTTGTTATGAGCTTGTGTATTATACTTCGGGGGTATCATAGGAAGACCACCTACACCTAGTCGAGTTTTCGTATAACAATAGTTATCAGACTAGTATATGGATGGCACCATTTGAAGCTTTGTATGGAAGACCATGCAAATCACTTGCATGTTGGTTAAAGACCGGGGATAGATTAGTCCTTGATCCTGATTTGGTAAGAGAAGCAGTAGAAAAGATTGAGCTGATATGGGCGAGAAAGAAGGAAGATCAGTCTAGGCAGAAAAGCTATGCAGATAGAAGACGAAAAGATTTGGAATTCTCTGTTGGAGATCATGTTTTCGTCAAAGTATCGCCGTTGAAAGGTGTTATCAGGTTCGGAAGACAGGCAAGTTAGCACGAGGTTCATAGGACCATTTCCTATTCTAGAAAGGATTGGGAAACTCGCATATAGAGTAGAGTTACCGAGTAGTTTGGCAGGAGTCCACGATGTTTTCCGTGTATCTCATCTAAGGAAGTGTGTTAGGGATCCAGACACCACTATAGCACCAACTGTGTTAGAATATTTAGTAGTGGAACCGGACATGACTATAGTTAGGAAGCCTATTCGGATAGTCGCGAGAGATGAAGTAGTTGAGGAATAAGACAGTCAAAATAGTGAAAGTCCAGTGGAGTGACGATGCTAGAGACTGTATTTGGGAGATTGAGAGCAGGATTAGAGACTCTTATCCTGATTTGTTTGATGGTATATTTTACCTTTGATTGGTTTGTTGTGTACCATATCGTAATTTCGAGGACGAAATTCTTTAAGGAGGGGAGATTGTAACACCCTATATTTTTAGTGACATTATTTAGGAAATTTAACTAGTTAAATTAAATTAAATAATGTGGGATTGATTAATGGATTTAGATTTGTGAATTAATTAAGGGGTAGCCGTGCCATGTTAATGAGTAAACAATGAATCAAAGAATTAAGGTGTTAGGTAATAAGGGAGGGCAAAATAAGAAAATGATTAAACTTGAACCCTAAACCCTTAGGAAACCAAAACACATGTTCGTTTCATATTTTCTCAAACAAAAACACTTCTAAGGCCATTAGCAATCTCAAGAGAAGATAAAGCTAGGATTCAAGAGAAGAATCAAATCAATTGATCAAGATCAAATCTCACATCCTTAATCACAAAGCTAAGGTGAATAATTACTATATCTCATTTTTCTTATAGCTTTCGATTTTAAGGATAATCCGTAGGGTTTTTGCATGATAATGTCATGTTTTGAATGATTAAATGTTTATATATACTTGTTGGTGATTTATGCATGTTCATATTGATTTTTATGATATGTTTTGATAAGAAACCCTACTAAATGACATCTAAATGCCTTACAATTTTAGATATAGATCAGAAATAATATTTTAGAGATGGGTTTCAATTTTCATAATTTTCTGAATTAATGTGGACTTTATATCAATTTTCTAGTGAAAAAATGATTTATTGGGTTATAAATTATTTGCGGCTACATAATTAATTATTTGGCTCTGAAATTTATATATGTTAGAAAACATATATAATAGGATTTTCTGAAATTTTTATAGAATTTTCCGTGTTTTGATGAGTATATAAAATTATTTAAGGTATAGGACTTAAATGTTTTATATATTTAATTAAGGAGAAGAGATATTTTGTAAAATAAAATTATTGTTTATTTATGAAAATATTGGCAGCACTTTTGGAAAAGGTATTTAGCAACCAATGAAGATCTGACAAATAATAGCAGGTTAGTTGAAAAGTGCTTCTCTTTTAAGTTAAAAATAAAAATAACATGTTTTTAGTATGTTCCTCTACTTTCGGTACAAGGGGTTCCAACTAGGACGTTTCATCACCATGCTTTCGAAACCATTGCGCATGGTATCAAGTTACATGGTACGTAGCGTATTTGATAAAGGCGGAAGGTACATAGTCGAAACCTTGGGTTCCGAAGGGGTTGGAGAATGCCTTAGTTCTTAATTAAAATAGTGCCTGCTTTGCTTTCTAAGGGATAGCTTTCGACACGATAGGATTGCGACTGTGTCAAGTGTTTTTAAAGAAAAGGTTTCGAATGGGTTGCACTCTTTTATTTTAAGTAATACTTTCGAAGGGGTCGAAACCCCTAGCTACCGCCTTTCTACCTTTTGAAGTCAATGGTTTCGAAAGGTATACTTAGCTTTTAAAATTAGTCGCTTCTCCAATGCTTTCAAAAGGGTGGTTTCGACACCATCATTTCCTTACTTAGGAATGTTTTTGAAAGATAGGCTTTTGACTTAGTTGATTTTATAGACCCTTTTTATTCTGTTGAAGAATACCAATTGGTTTCGAAAGAGAAGGTTTAAATGGTTTCGAAAAGTGTTTTTCCACATGTTTTAAATCGAACCCTAGTGCTTTCGAAAAGTTTGAGTTTCTAAAGGTTTGATGCTTTTGAAAGGCTTTAAAAATGGTTTCAAAGGGGTGGTTTCAAAAGGGTTTCAAAGGAGTCGAAAGGTTATGTTTTTCTTATTGTTTCGAAAGGGTTGAAGGGATAGGTTTTTCCAAGGGTTTTTAAGGCTATGTTTTGAAGTGTTTTAAGATATGATGTCTAAGTTTTCAACGCTTTCGAAAGAAAGGTTTTTAATGGGTTTCGAAATAGTTTTGAATATGGTTTCGAAAGGAAGGTTTTGGCCTTTCGGCCTAGGTTAAATGAAGGGTTTTACTTGATTTTAAAAGGGGAACTTTTAATGTAATCAAAAGGGGTACTTTCAAGTGTGTAAATGTTTTCATCAACTAAGGTTTGAGTAAAGTGTATACATATATATATATAACATGGCAAGGTGATTTTGAGTAAAGCATAGAGTATAAATGTTTTCCTTGTTTAAGTTTGGTTTAAAAAGGTTTAAATCAATTTCAGATGAAAAAGGTTTTCAAGGAAAATTTTTGGAAGGTATCCCTAAGTAATATGACTCAAATATTAGAATACCAGATGGGACTGGTATAGGGTCACGCCTTATACATTAGCTATTGGCCCCAACTAATTTAGTCCAAAATTCCAGTGTGTAGGGCTTTGTCACATGTAAGACTAAAATTATGATTGCGCACAAAAGGGAATATATGTTTGTATACAGATAGGTTATTGGTGAGCCCAAAAGAGGTGTCTAACAAATGTTAGATTATTTTGTTATTTGGTCTGGTAGGCCGGAGTCAGCCAAAGGTTAATAGTAATCCAAACAAAACTATAGTGTTCGGACATATAGTCCATTTGTTACCTGAAATGTATGTTTACATAATAATGCTTTACAGTTTTAACCAATTTTGGTTGCACGATTATGATTTGCAAAAGATATGTTTTAAAAGAATGTTAGTGAGGGGAAACCTGTTCCGCTAAGCGGCGTGGTCCTAATTAACATTAAATAACTGAGATGTACAATATTATTCACACCAGTCTTTATGTATGACTCGAAGTTTATGTTTTCCCCCTTAAACTCTCGGGTGCTCAAAATTGATTTGAGTAGGCCGAGGGTTGAGGCTTTTTAGGTTTTTAGTTGGATGACGAATAAAGCTACCGGAGTTGAGCAGGAGGCTAACGGATAGCTATTTAGGAGTTGCAATTCTTTGTTTTGTGTTTATTTCCACTGTGTATTAAATTAACTATGACTCTGATAAACCAATGAGGCATCTTCATATGCCGTTCTTGACGTATTTTGTAATAATTATATTTGATCTTTGCCTAGGAAACGTTTTGGGATTATGTAATTTGAATATAGAACTTCTGTTTTGAAATGTAATGGAAAATTCTGTTTTGAAATCTGTGATTTGTTTCATATTCAAGTGCTTTTGATATTATAGATACCATTAACATAGCTGTATTTAGTCGCCGGAAGTTAATATTATAGATGACTGCAGCATCTGTAGCGCTTAGCTTTGGGCCTCTAAATAGGGGATGTTACAATGAGTCTCCATTAAGTTTCTAACAAGGATCCAAAACATATTTATCCACTTCACTGTTCATCTCCACAACTTCCATTTGCTCTTCTTTTCTTTTAAGTCTTGTTTCCGCATGAGAAAGTCCACTTGATTGAGAACTTGAGTTTGCATTCATTTGTGGGATGGGCTCTTTTGTTCTAGAGATTGATTTTAATCATCTCTTTATATCCATTATATAACTCTAGAAAAAAAAATTATTTCACGAATAAGACTTTCGATTGTAGAATCATCCTTTCCCATGTCCTTAAAAGAAATTTGTATCAATTCAAGCTTATATCTTTGATTTTAAACATGTGCAACATATAATGTCTTGTTTACTTTTTTAAAATTTCCCCGGCGTTTTCTCCATTTTATCTACATTGGTTTTTCCATGCTTTGCAAAACTGGATCACTTTCATCACTAATTTTCATATCAATATCAATTAGCAAGTTTGTTATTATCACAAAAATTAAGTGAGATGTGCATGATTTAGTTACACCAAGTGCAAGGTGGCATCATATTACTTTTTAAGAAAGTGAACAAAGACCTTTGCCTTCTTCCAACCATCCTCATTTAGTGGTCCCACCCTCTTACATCCATCTTTATCTTTCTCGATAAGATTACTTAGAAAAGGATATTTTCTTTCGACATTCTAGTATAAAAAATTTACATTTTTGGGAACTTTCAAGCATTTTATAAGTTGCATTCCATCTAGTTGGAACATCCATTGTTATACTAGACATTTGATCCATTTTGAACAAAATAGCATATTCTCTAAATTTGTCGATCGTGTAGGAGATGAGTGTATATACTTAACAAAATTTTGTATCCCTTTAATCGAGATATAAAGTTTCTTCAACCCATCCTTTACTATTAACTGATAATGTGACAAGCGCATCTTATATGTTAATATTCTCCTTTAAACAATAATGTGATAAATAAACCTATTTTTGAAATTTGTTTGTACAACTAACTTTTAAAGGAATAAAAAATCTATGGAATCTATGCAAGCATACATATATTTGTTTAGAACATCAAACTTATTCAAACTGTATATTCTTGAATGAAATTATTTAAGCTAAAAACTTAGTGAACAAATGTACAAAAAATACTCATATGCATAAGGTATTATACATCTTTATATTTATGTATAGAAAGAAAATCAAATGATTATGTGCATAAACATTTTCTTTAAAAGTTACCACATAACCAAGCTTGCAATAGAGAGATTTTCCTTTTCTTTGCCAACTTTTTATAAACTTTACAGGAATCATTATTATAATTCATACATCTTTACCTGAACCTGGTATGTTGACATAAGGTTTTTCATAGAGTTTAATTGATGAACAAATTTCAGATTTCAAAATAACTTCAAACACTTATAAAGAAAATTATGTCATAATGTATGAAATTTCAAAATACTCCTCTTAAATCAATCTACTATATATGAACTTCCATTTTTTGTATCAGTAAGCTTCATTTTACCAAAGGATCATTCTACTATTTTTTCAAAATAAAGCAAAATTTCCACTAACATTAAGCAAACGAAAAACAATTATCATTGCTATTTCAATATATATAATCAAACAACAACCATCAATTATAAAATTCCATTGAGAACTAGGTTAAATAAATGGAATATCTGTTGCAGCGGTCACACTAACTTGAAGAGCTTCACCTTGTTTGTTAGGATGAGATGCAAATTGATCACCATCAACTCCAACTTGATTAAAATTATTTGAGTGAACGGATTCAATCTTAATTGAAATAAGAAATATATACTAAAGTGATAGAAAGAAGATTGTAAGAAAAGAGATTTTATTATTTAATTTTTGGTTTTCTAAGAGTTTTGATTTTTAGGTGAACGGGGAAGAGAAAGCAAGAAGACAATGGTAAAGGTAAATTGTTATAGAAATATTGCGGCTAATGAAGATATGGTGAAACCCTAATATTGGAGGGTTCACATTTATAATAAAATGTATATAGTGGCTATTAAATGATAAATTGTTAAATGGCTCAGATTTATCTCCAAAAGAAGATGGATGATTATGGTTTTTATAAAAGTTAAAGGCTCGAATTAGTTTTAAAAATGTAATGAATAGTTAGATCATCTATAATACCCCAAAAAGTTATAAAAATTTAATCGAATATTAGTAATATGATAATATGAAAATAATTAGAATTTATGAATTAACTAAATAAATTAAATATAAGGAAGGGCAACATCTCCGTTTTTAAGACTTTTGAACTTTATAATGAAAGTAATACCATTGCGGTTGTCTCGTTTTTCTAAAAACTTGTGATGATCCTATAACCGTTGTTGATATTAACAATGATTTTTCTGGTGGCTTTTGTGTTGATGCTGCTAATATCCTTATTGTTGATAAGCCAGTTTGGTCTTCATTGTTTAAGGCATTGCCACGGAACGCCGGTGCATGCTCCCCACAGATATATAGCACCCAAGTCATTGATGGTACTAACGTGATTCCACCTGGGGTTCTTCGGGAGGCAGAGAGCCATTGGTCTGATCACTTAGTTGGATTTTTCCTAGATGTTACATCATCATATTCAGTTGTTCGTGAGCACTGTAGACGAGTGTGGAAATTGAAAGGTTCACTTTATGTCCAATTTATAAATTCCTTTTTCTTCTTTAAATTTGGAAATAAGGAAGACAGACTTATAGCGCTTGATACTAGCTCTCTCATTATTGAGGGAAACCATTTATTGTGATTCTTTGGAGCATTGTTATAGACAGTGCAAGAGAGAAGATTCTTTCCATTCTAGTTTGGGCCACTTTCTCCAATATTCCTTCTGTCCTTTAACCTCTAATCGGTCTGAACTGGCTTGCGAGCCTTATTGGGGATTTCAAATGCTTAGATGCAAATACCGTTGCGCGCAAGAACTTATTATATGCTAGGGCATTGATTGAAATTGCACCAGTGAATCTGTTACCGTCGATATTGAAAGTAAGAATCATGGAAGGTCACAAGGTGGAAATAAAAGTTAACTACAGCTGGAAGCCCGACATATGTACAAACTGTCAGTCATTTGGACATTCTGTGGAGAAGTGTTCTAGGATTGCTCCTTTTCCTCCTGCCGATAAAGTCCCCTTCCCTAGGTGGAAAATGAAATGGGTCCCCAAAGTTAGATTAGCGCCTGTCTTTGATCCTGCAGTTACTTTTCTCCCGCTGTGGAGACAGAGTCGGAATCACTAGCAGTCAGTGATTCCGATGATGAGGTTATTTACTGGGAATCTGACGAGAGTACATGGGTGCACGAGGATACGGAAATGAGGTATGACCCACAGATGCATAGTTATCATATGTTCTTAGGTGGCTAAGATGAGTCTAGGAGACTGGTGTGTCATGTTGAAGGTGAGGGGCTTTCTCTGTCGACCACTGGTATAGATGGTGCATGCAATTGGTGGCAATTATTAGATCTTACATGGGACCGGATTTATCTCTACTCTGCTCTCTCGAGGTCTTATGATCCGTATTTGGGTACGTACTTTTCTGATGTACATCATGTTATAGGATCAGGAACTGATGTTGATATCAGTATTGACAGGGGAGATTTACGTCCATTTGAGCTGTCTAGACTCATTGTCTAGCTCTTGTTTTTCTTTTGTTATGCATTTAGTGGCTTGACCACTATAAAATCAGATTTCGTTGTTCTATGGATGTACAAAACACATGTTCCTTATTATATTCATAGTGGCATGACCCACTATAAAGCCGGCTTAGCTTTGCTAAAAAAATGATTGTATATGTAAATTAAGTATCATATATTTAACACTTCTCGTTGATTCCGAACAAGTGCTATCTCTTGGTTGAAAATGAAGCCAAGAAAGTTGAGGTAGTGTTACCTCTAGGCATTGCATTGGCGACATTTTTAACCTTTAAGGTAGAAACGAGTTCAAGCCTCAACATTTAACATTAAAAGTATAACTAAATCCTTTCCATATAAGCGATATCGATTACGGAAATACTTTTCCATAACCGAAATCGAACTTTACATTTAAAAACTGAACTTTTGCTTGATTTCCATATTACACTTTTAGAAATACCTTTTAAAATATTCTTTTAAAAGACAAATTTTATAATACTAAGTGTATTTAAAAATAAGGGTCAAAAACAAATGTCATTAAAACATTGTTTACTATAAACCCAAAACAATTTATACTTAACTTTATTTAAAATAATTCCTTTTTAAGGATTTTCTCATTTAAAACCATCATTTGTAAATTTAAAACCATATTTATTATCCCAAAAGAAAATAAAACAATTTAAATACCTTTATAAATTTAAAACTATATTAATTATCCCAAAAGATAATTAATCCCATTTATAATAAACAAATCCGTTATTTTTAATAAAATAGTTAATTATTTCCAAACACTTTTATATCATTAGTAAATTAACTTTAAAACCTTTATTAAACCAGTTTATTAACTTTATAACACTTCCATTAAATTAGTTAATTTCTTTAATCAGTTTTATTAAATTAATTAATTTACTTTAAATATCATTAATTAAAAAGATTTATTAAATTTAAATAATCATTAATTAAAATGAATAATTAATCTCAAACATCATTAATTAAAATGATTAATAAATTTTAAATGCCATTAATTAAAACAATTAATTAAGTTCAAATAATCATAAATTAATTGGATTAATTAAATTCAAACCTCATTAGTTAAAACGATAAATTAAATACAAAACATCATTTGTTGAAAATGATTAACTTACTATAAAACCACATTAATTAAAATGATTAAATAAATTTCAAATATCATTAGTTAAAACAATTAATTAAAGTTAAAACAATCATTAGTTAAAATAATTAATTAAAGTTTAAAATCATTAATTAAAATGACTTAATTAATATTCAAATCTCACTAATCAAATAGATTAACAAATTTCAAACATCATTAATTAAAATGATGTTTTACGTTTAAATATCAGAAATTAAGATGATTAATTAAAATCAAATATCATTAATTAAAATGATTAATTACTTTTAAATATCATTAATTAAAATGATTATTAATTTTCAAATATCATCAATCAAAGTAATTAATTAAATCCAAATATCGTTACTTAAAATGATTAATTAGATCCAAATCTCATTAATAAAAAAGATTGATTAATTTTAAACATCATTAGTTAAAATGATTAATTAATTTAAATATCATTAACCAAAATGATTAATGAATTTCAAACATCTATTTTGTGAAAATACAAGCTCAAGTTCAAAACACACACGATGGGGTTTTGGGGAATGAAAGTCAATAAATGACGGTATAGCGAAAATCACTATAACGACATTTAAACAATTTAAATGGAATAACAAGATTTATTTCAATTAAATATCAATATAACAGCATAAGGATATAAATAAATAATTGTTGGCGAGAAACCTTTCAGGGTCTCTCTACAAATTCACCCGGCAAAACAATGGTTAAGGACATTATATATAATCATATGGGTTTATAACAATCAAGTTAATATGTCAACCATTTTCCAAACGAAAATTCAACCATACAATCAATCAAACGATTTAACTAACATCCAAGCAATCAATAATAGTTTATAGCATCATAGATATGATATAGTAAATTGGGTGTGAGTTAAACTCACTTTTGTTCCAGTTTTCGCCATAGCGTTCCCGTTTGGACTAAAACCGAACGGACGTTCGATTTTAGCCAAAAATTCCACTAGCTCCAAATCCAACCAAACCAACTCAATTGCGTAACCATCATTGCTACGAGTCCAACGCAAAGTACGGCATTCGAATCTGACCTCGTATGAGTGAAATACACATTTTATAAGTTAACAATTAAATTAAATTAATTAGTGAATATTAGGCTCAGGTCCTTAAAATCAAACTTAATATACGAAAACTCCTCCCCAAAAAAAGATTATAAATTAGGTCCTTATAATTAAGTTACTGAATAATTTCTTACATTTACGCAATTATTCAGTGCATAATTGCAGACATTTATGCAATTATATCCAAAAATTGCATAAATGTCTGCAATTTTTCAGTGAAAAATTGCGGAAATGTCTGCAAATTTTGAATATAATTGCATAAATGTCTGCAATTATTCGGTAACTTAATTCTAGAGACCTAATTTACATACTTTTTTTGGCAAGGATGTTTGGTGTATTTTGAAACTTAATAGGGACTTTAGCCAAACTGTCTCAATTAATTAATGACTAATTAACAAATCATTACCTAACTCAATCACTCAATAATCACTCCATCATCCTCTATCTTCCCTCTCGTGAGCGGGAGATATCCAACCCACCATGTCCATGCACACATATGCAATGATACGGAGCTCCAGACCTCTGTTTGACGATTTTCCACCGTTGAACTTCTCTACACGCGAGCTTCGCGACCAACCCAACAACTTCACCTCCACATCCCCCCATTAATTTATGCCGTACTCCTTCTTGCTCTCGTCCAAACATGGATGCGACCTCCAAATGGTGACTGAACTCCTCCATTAGATCACCTTCGACACTCCAAGTCACCACGAGTTCAACTCCGCCCACCATTTGAATCAATGTCACCTAAATCGCCTGAAATTGCGAGCCCTAGCTCCGCTTCCCAAACTTTAAGCTCCCAAATCAGTAGAAAAAATGGGTATGGGAATGAAGCCCTTGCGTAGACGAACTCATGGAATCAAGAATTGCAATTTTCCATAAAGTATTCAATTTGATTTTAATTTTTAAAGTTTTGATTTGTAAAAGGGAGACTTTCTTTTATTTCCAAATAGCATTATATAAGGGAGGAGGGTATGGACAGTGCATGTGGGGTAAGGGCTGAACAGTGGAGGTATGAGGAAGGTAGGGTGTGAATAGTTTGGGGATGGGTAGGAGTATGGGCTTATATTATTTTATTGGATAATATAAGGCACCGTTCATGCCCGAAAATTTCAAACTCCTATCGACTCGTGCCAACTGGCATTCTATACTAAATACCCCTATTTCGAACTCAATGGAACTAGTTTTGAGACCAAATTCCAAAGTATACGGAAGTTAGATTTTTGAATCAAATTATATTTGAAATTAATCGCTATGCGTTTTGATCTCGCACGACCATACGTCTGATCGTTACAAAACTCAACGACGTACAACAATTTATTATTCTGGATCTAATGGCATTGGTTTTGCCAAAATCCGAAACAATGCTCCGAATGTTAATTTTACAAATTTAAATATCGTTTTTATATTTCCGATCCAATTATCGATATTTCTTCGATCTATTTATATTTGTAAATAAACACTACAGGAAAGTTCATTTTTGGCAGCACTAGACCGCAGCCTTTAATACAAAATGCTGTTATTATATCTTAAAATATAATTAAATATAAACAAAACGCTTCCTGTGTTTCACGCGAGTATTTTTCCTTCTAGCCTGCCCTCACTCTAAATACGCAAATTGCTTTCCCTCTTGAACACCCTAATTACTTCCCCACTTTTCCCCAATTCTTTTTTCCCTCTCAAACATCCTAATTACTTTCCCCAAAACTTGTCGATCAACACTACACCTTTTTTTCCTCCCTAGCGAACACTACTCCCCTCCCCTCTTCTTTGATCTAAGTCACCAGTCTAGTTCCTCCTTTTCACAATTTGGGTCCTCCTTTTCGCAGCTTTTTCCTCCAGTGCTGCATCCATTATGTCCATGTAATCAAATTAAGGTTCCTAATGAAGAATCCAAGATCTAGATAAATCACAAATTCAAGTTATTTTTTAAATTTCAGTTATTGTTTATGCCAATTAACTTGATTTATTGTTTTAATTAAATTGATTGTTGTTTATTTCATGTTTGCTCTTTAGTTTAAATTGTATTTTTTTGCCTTGTAATGTTAAATATTTTTCTTATATGAATTTGAAATTATGAACTGCACTTTGATTTGATAATCTAAGTGTTATAGCCAGCTGTCAGCTCCTATCACTCATCTCTTGCTCTCACAGTGTGATTAATGGAGCGATCATAACCTTTTAAGCAAGGCAGTACCAACAATAGTGGTCAGATTCATTTTATCAATAGAAAAGGCTATGCAAAAGCAGGAGGAGTTTAGAAGGGCGAGAGTACAATCACAACCTGCCAAGCGAGGTAGCACCAACAGTACTGGTCAATATTAACTTTCGGATATAATCACTACATTTTATCACTTAAATTGGACATAGTTACATCTCCCAAAGTAGCTTGTACAAGAGATACTACATTAGATTTTATATTGGAACTTAAGAGGAATAGTTCTTATCATAGAGGCAACATTTTTGAATCAAGATTGTGATATTGATCAAGCCCAGGATATGGGTCATCTTTATTTATTCGAGGTATCTTAATATCAAGATAAACAAATCATTTATAGATTACATTATGATTAAAAATGTCGGTCTGGCTTTTAGTTTTTGCCTAAATTACGATTAGTGTCTTCATGTGCTAAAAAAAGATATAACATAGAAAGCAAAAGAAAATGTAGTACAATATAATAAAATATAATGCCAATTTCTAATTTCAACCTCCTACTTTGGACCATTGACTTCCAATTAAGTCATTTATGGCTAGAATTGAACTCATTTAACTGGTTTAAAATTGGCATGTTGTGTATTTCTTGGTGGCATGCTTAAAATATATAATTGCTATGTACATGCTACTTTAGTGTAGGTTATGGGAAATAGTTTGTTATTACTTAGAGAAATTTAGGTAAGATAAAATAGACGTGTATACCTCCCAATTCTATCTTTGTGGAAATTTCAAAAAAAATCCATTTGATTATTATGAATTTAGATACATAGGCTTAGCATCTATACTCGGTGTGTCCAGATACAAGCCTATACTTAGGTACTCATAGCATAATGCAACATTGATGAATCTGCTCAATTTTGTTTAACTAATTAGCTGCGTGAAATATTATATATGAAGATTAATGGTTCGAGTTTAAAATTTTCATTATGTACTGTTATTTTGATAAGGTTGTTGGAATTACTGGACCGATATTAACGAAACCGGATGGCTTTGCTATAGGAGGTTCTGTGGTATGTGCTAGTCTTTTACTCTGTGTTGGTTATCTTTTATTGCATTCTAATTCTAGTTATTTATTTATTATTTTTGAACCACATATTATTTAATTACAGGTTAGCGTAGTAGAAGAATTAGGTATCCTAGTAAAATTTGTATGAGTTGGCGAAGGTACTGATGATTTGCAACCATTTGATGTAGAGACTTTTGTTAATGCTATCTTCATGTTGTTATATTCTTCTTATATTTCTCAAATTCATGTCCACTAGAGTTCACCTGTTTTTAGCTAATTTGTGAAGAAAGGATACGAGTCTATGAGTTATGATAGTGAAGATTAAATGAAAGAGCTGAAGAAATGTATCCATGTTTCATTTTTTGATCAGCGGTCAACTGCTTGATTTTCCTAGGGGCTCGTGCAAATGTGAAAATGAAGGCTCCTATATTAGATCCAATAAAGAACCTTGGAGAGACCTAACTATAATGAAGGTATTAACAAATTTTTAAAAGAAAAAATCCGAGGTTGTTTACTCATGAAGTTTACTATGTTACTGGGTGAGCTATATGGTGCACTGATTCGCTAGGCTGATGTGCGGATACACAGAGCTGACATGGGGTGTGGCTGGAGATTGAAATGTGTTGAAAACTGGTGTAGGGTGTAGTGCCTTGTTCTTAAACGCACGAGCTGAAGAAAGCTGACCAAAATGCAACGTGAAAGGGAGGAGCAAGGAGCAGTAGTTTCACTTGCTGTAGTGGCATTATTGGAATTTTGACATGAAATAAACTGCAGTAGGACCGAAGCTGGTGCGCTGTTGCAGTGGGCAGGAACTGAATGTATTGATGAGAGAAACATGCAAAGCTACTGAAACATGTGAAACATACATTATAGAGCAACCTAAGAAGGTGGGAAATGAAATGAACATAACCAAAGATGTATCATGTGATGCATCACCACGGAGCTATAGAACCAAAAGTAGTGCTTATGTTGGAAGTTGGGATGGGTAGAGACACAGTAGACTTCAACCGCGTTAAGGAAGAGGTAGTTTAGCTTATCTTCCTATGATCCATTGATAATGCTTGTTTACTTAAGTAGTTCGAAGTTCGGATAATTTATATATAACAAAGTAAATAATTTATAAAAATTAACTAAGTTCACTACCTTTTATAAAAATTAAACAAATTAAGTTCTATAAAATTTAACTATGTTGAATAAGTTTTATAAAAGTAAAGTAAATTTGTAAAAATTTAGTTAAGTTTTAAAAAAATTAACTAAGTTAAATGAGTTTTATAAAAATTAAATATATTAACTAAGTTATATAAAAATTAAATAAATTTACAAAATTAACTAAGTTTAATAAATTATATAAAATTAACTAAATTTATAACAATTAATTAAGTTAAACAAGTTTTATAAAAATTAAACAAGTTTAAAAAATTTAACTAAGTTTAATAACTAAGATAACTAAGTTTTATAAATAATTAACAATTAAGTAAGTTTTCAAAAATTAATGAAGTTAAATAATTTTTATAAAATTTAAATTAACTTACTAAAATTTATAAAATAATTAGGTTTATAAAATTAAAAAAGTTTATAATAATAATAATAAATTATAAAATAATAATCAAGTTAACTAAATTTTATAAATTTTAACTAAATTTATCTTTATTGTTAATAAAGAGAATTCAATGAACATGATTTCCACTGTGTCTTTTTGAAATTCCAAAAATACCATCATCAATCAACGAAATCTCACCACCGATTTGCAACCTTCACCACCGTTCTCTTCCAGACTACTCATCAACGGAATTTTACTACCAATTTGCCAGCGATACCACCAATAAAATAATTTGAAGCAATGTTATATAATTAATTTCATGTTATACTTTAAAGCAAGTGGGAAATACAGGAGCAAGTGAAATACTTTTTGGAAAATACAGAAGAAAAAAAATACAGAAGCAAGTGGGAAGCAACAGATAGCAATTAAGGCAAAGGAGATACTAAAAGTTAGGAAGTGGTTGAATGTGATTAATCATAAGCATACAGGGTAGGGTATCTAGAGAATTGAAAGGAGAGATTTATTTATGTCCCTAGAAAAGGCCAAAGAGTTTGGGATTGTTGATGAGGTCACTGAGAGCAGGCCAGTTTGGCTTATTTATCCATTCTCAATAATAACATTATTTGCCTCTTACAGTTGTATAATAGAGTATAGGTCAATTGTAGTGACTTGTGAAACATACATATGCCAGTGGCAATGCACAATAATAAGTATCAACCAAGGTAACTGTCGTAATCCATTAAGCAACAATATCGTCGGTAACATTTTGTGCTACTATTCCTTGTAGGAGAATGAACTAGAAAAAATAGAATTTATTTTTTCAGAAACTGTCCGGTGGTACAGATGTGTTATTTGAATTTATGTCAAGTAACTTGGAAATGAACAATGCTAATACTTTCCTAACAGCTAGAAGAGTTACAGAGAAATTAGCAATCTTGGAAACAATTAACGTTCAATCTTAGGTATTAAGAAATTTATATGTATATTTTAATATTTTCGATGGATCCTTTGGTATAAAAATGAATTAAATGTTTACTCTAAATACAACTTACAATGTCTTAGCGAGCAGAGTTCTGCTTTAGAACCGGATTCCACTAAGATCAGCCAAAGCCCATAAAACTGGAAGACTTTAAAGGAAAAAAAGATTACTTAGGTTAATTCTATCATCTCTCACACTGACTCCTCTATATTATGTACTACGAGATTAATCAATCACTTTTACTGATTAGCAGGACGATAAGCATCACAACAACACGGTAACACGTAAAGCTGACCAAGTTAAAATAAGAAAGGGATAAAGGAAAAGAGTTGGTATTCAAGTAGTTAAGATACCATCTGTATTTACTTTGACGACTATGCTTATTAATTGGTATTTACATACGAAATATATGCCGCCTGTATCCCTGTCATACACATTATTCAAATTAAAGTTTCATTTCTGACTGAATTAGGATACGCAATAAACTATAATATTGCAGCAAAAAACAAGCAAAAGAAAAAAGAAAGAAAGAAAAACTCTGACCGCTCTTTCTAATAAAATTGATTACCTTTTCTGGTTAAGTGTTTACTGCAAATACCAATTCAAACAGCATATTATTTTTCTATTATAAGTTACTGAACTTGAAATCATCCTAGTACAACAACTGTTTTTCGCTACGCAAACATAAACACGTAATTTTATTTCACTGCTACATTTTAGTTTCACTTCAGCAAAACTATCAAAATATTGTTTTAATAAAACATGCAACATCTTTAACAAAGTTTATTAACTGCATCTTGTTTGGTGTTTTATGGTAAAACAAGATTAAATTTTATCTCATTGTTTCATGTTTTTCTTCAATGACTAAATTTCAGAGATGAATGTGGTATTGGTATTCACACATCGCCACTTTAACAAGATGACTATAAATTTCCTTTCTTTTTCACAGGATGACGATGATAAAAATTAGCTTAACAATGCATCGGTTGGAACCAAGATTCCAGAAAAGAGACAGAGAAACTAAGATGGATAAACTGGCCTACCTATTCATTAAGTTCATATGTGCATAGACTATTCTTTTTTCTCTACCTGTTTTTAGTATTTTTAATTTGTGTTTGTACAACTGCATGTATCACTTTAAATTCCAATGCAATAACATGTATCACTTTAAATTTCAAAGCATGATAGGATACCACAACATGAGCAAAGAGTACCACGATACAACATTGAATGGTGTAGTGGATCAAATCTACACAAAAATGGCCAGTAAGAGATGCATCTTCATTCTGTCATCATCTACTCACGGTCAATTTTTGCATGAATCTACTCCATTTAGGAATTGCATTGGTATTTTTTTCGTTTAACATTTTGTGTGAACCTATGAAATATTAAAATGCAAGGGAGAGGTAATACTTCCACTTCAAATGAATCAATAGAGCATGTTAACAGAAGCCTTGTGTTACAGGCTGTAAAGCTAGTGGCTACGCTTTTTTATTTGCTTGATTGGTTATTTTGACAAGAAAATTTTGTATTGAGAAGCTATGAAAAAAAATCTTAAGCATAGTAAGGTCACCAGACATTTTTTTTACAAGATCCTTAATATCTACAAGTTGGAAGATATTTACATAATGATATTTACTCTTTAAGCCAAATATGCAACACATAAATAAGCATTCAGCTCATCGATGTTTTTCTTAGTTCTGGACTTGTAGCAAACATAATATGTACAAAGCTATCATGTAACTAAATATGCAGCAACTTTTATTTATGGAACTCAAAATTCTGACTTATCATTTTCTAATCTAAACCAACACAATGCAATTGATTTAACATAATGATGTTTCTTATACAATCTTAGTCGTAAAGTATCGGATAATCGGTAAATATTGAATTATATTATAGGATGGTGTGAAATAGCTGATAAACTCTACAGAAATGTCTTTTTGGCCTCATTTTAGCAGACAATCTACACAATGTATGGATTGCTAATAGCATAGGAACGCAATGGAGCCAGCGTCATGTGTCCCTTAATCCACCATCAGTAGTATGTATTATTTTTATTGGAGAAAAACAAGCGTTTTGGTAATGGTCTAAGTTATAACAAAATTAAGTTTGAGTCTGCAAGTGTTTGAGGTTTGAATGTTAGGGACAAAAACAAATATTTGTTAATTCTTCCTGGTTTTAGCTGGGAATTATCTATCCATATATAAATAATTTATTTCTGTTTCAATTATTGTCTAGTAGTTGGTTTGTTTGTTATGTGTATTTGTCATTGTGCTAAATTTACTTCGCTTAGGCTGTTGTGGTTTAAATTTCCTAATTGTTGATTTCATGTACATTTTTTTGTACCCTATACAAATTTGATTTCCATCTGACATGTACATAACATGCAAGTGCTTGGTTGAAGTTTAGATACTACATATGACATATTGAGAAAAATATGAAACTAGGTAATGTTCGCTTCATTGTGAAATGCATTTTAGCTAGATGTTTGATAAAATTCCTTTTAAGTTCCAAAAAATATGAATTGCCAATCATGTGTTGTAATGCATTAGTTTTTCAGTTATGACTATGTTACTTCTGAATTCTAATGAGATTCAGCGCTTTGCATTCATAATACAATCTATAAAGTATGAAAAACATGTTGTTTTAATATAAAAAGCATAAGAAGAAAATAGATAATGTTTGTTTTAACAACAATTTGTTATGTTTTCGTTCATTTTAAAACATTATGTAAAGGATACATTCATTTTTTAGGACAAATTCGGATGGTTGTTAACTCCAACTTATTAGTATAATAGAAATCATTTTCCAGGGTAATTAGAGTATTAGCTATGAATATATGTGTCCATGTATATACTATATCAGGCTAGTTGATATATATATATAGTTTATTGGTGTGTATAGAGCCATGGATTGGCTGGCTTTTGACGAACATACATGTTTACCATATCCAATGTTCTATTTCATAGAGATTATAAAATTTTATTAAAAATTAACTAAGTATTATAAAAATTCAACTAATCCAAGATTCTATTTCGTTAAAGCATGGGGTTCACCTTGGTTTAGGTAATAAATGATGGGTAATTTTATTATAACTAAGTATTATAAAAATTCAACTAAGTTAACTAAGTTTTATAAAAATCAGTAAGTTTATAATAATGATAATGATGTTGTTAACTAACTTAATAATAGTAATAATAAAATTAATTAACCAAGCTAAATAAGTTTTATAAAAATTAAATTACTTTGTTATATTTATTATAAAATGTTAATCAAGTTAACCAAGTTTTACAAAAATTAACTAAATTTATGCAATAATAACAATAATAATTTAACTAAGTCAACTATGTTCTATAAAAAATAATAATAAGTTAACTAAGTTATATAAAAACTAACTAAGTTTATACTAGTAATATAACAACAACAATAATAATAAATTAACTAAGTTAACTATTTTTTTTAGAAATTAACTAAGATTTATAAAAATTAAATAAGTTTATAAAAATCAACTAAGTATTATAAAAATTTAAATAAATAAAAATTAACAAAGTATATAATAATAATAATAATAATGGTTAACTAAGTTTATAGCAATAATAATAATAATAAATTATAAAATATGAACCAAGTTAACGAAATTTTATAAAAATTAACTAAATTTGTAATAATAATAATAATAATTTAACTAAGTTAACTAAGTTTTATAAATAATAATAATAAATTAACTAAGTTTTATAAAAAAATAACTAGGTTAGTAAGTTTATAGTAGTAGCAGTAGTAATAATAATAAATTAACTTAGTTAACCGAATTTAATAAAAATAAACTAAGATTTATAAAAATTAAACCAGTTTATAAATATTAGCTAAAATGTAAATAAGTTAACCAAGTTTTATAAAAATTTACAAGTTTATAATGATGATGATGATAAACTATGTTGATAATAATAATAATAATAAATTATAAAATATTAACCAAGTTAACTAAGTTTTATAATTTTAATTAAATTTATAATAGTAATAATAAATTAACTAAGTTAACTAACTTTTATAAAAATTAACTTAGACTTATAGAAATTAAATAAGTTTAAAAAAATTAACTAAGTATTGTAAAAATTCAACGAAGTTAACTAAGTTTTATAAAAATCAACAAGTTTATAATAATGATGATGACGATGATGATTAACTAACTTAATAATAATAATAGTAAAATTAATAACCAAATTAACTAAGTTTTATAAAAATTAACTTAATTTATAATAATAATAATAATAATAATAATAATAATAATAAATTATAAATGTTAATCAAGTTAACCAAGTTTTATAAAAATTAACTAAATTTATGCAATAATCCACAAGCTTTTTTAATAGTTTATCGCCTCATTGATTTACTTTTTTTGGTGCAAACTATTAAGCATTCAAGCAGGAGTTTGGAAAATTATTTTCTACATATATGGTACTTGATTGAGTATTTTGGCGCTTCAATACCAAGGCTCAATGCGGATGATGGTGTTACCTGGTTGGTTACCTTTCCACTAACTGTCTGATCAGGTATTACAAATTTTATTTGGTTCCTATGTTTATTAGAAGTTTCTTATTTTGTTGTTTGTTGGGTTATAAAGAAAATCCACATTAAATGGAGAACACCGTAATATGTAGCATTCAATGAATACAATAAATTTTACAACCATAGATGTTAGAAGAAATGGCTATAGTTCTCAACTGAACATGCTTGTGTTAGTATAAACAGCAGTTAGGAAAAGGAAGTTGAGCATGTGAGATAAATAAAAATCTTTGATTCAATTTGAAAACTTATTGTAATTTATTTTTCATTTAATATAAGATTTTAATAGTCATTATAATCCGTTTATATTTGAATCATCTCATGAATTAAATATAAGATTGGATGCTAGTTTTAATCAACTACAATTGAAGAATTCATATGTTAACAAAGTTTTAAGTAAGTATTTATCCAGAAGCTAAAAAATATATGCTTTGTAATGAATAACAAATTACAGATAAAAATAGGTAAAACTAAATTCTTTGCCTAAAAATAAAAAATAAAAGAAAAGAAAACATTTAGTTTAGAAATATAATATTGGTATACTTTGATAATATAAATTAAACGTACAATTGGGAAATTTCACCACCTTGTTCTGCTTATAATTTACAAAACAAGGGTAAATTTTTTATTGAATAAAAAGAATTTTAATATTTGAAACTGTCACACAATTATGGTGAGGTATGTAGTATTTCCTAAAACTTAGTTTCGTAAAACCTTCTGTTTTCTTTCTTTGAATACAAGATCTTTTAGTAGCAAAACTTTGTCTGAATCATTAACTCCGATCATATGCAAATGGTCTTCATCTTCTCTTTCTTTTCCTTTGAAAAATAGTCTATGCTCTCTTAGTTTTAATCGTGTCACTATTGACACTAATAGCTTTAGCTCTCCTGCATTAATAAAATCAAATAATGAGATTAAGCGGAAAAATCTTAGACAAATTTCGTAGATGAAATGGAATGGAAACTTACCAAAGGTAGAAGTAGCTCCAATTCAAATATCATGCTATTTCCAACCAGTAGAAACTCTTACTGTAATCACCTCTTTTTGCTTATCGCCTTCATTTATTCTCTTCTGAACAAGCATTCCACCTGGCCTCATTTATAAGTATTTATCCAGATGCTAGTTTTAATCAACTAATGTTTAGTTCAATTTTGCTGTAAAAATTTATTGCATTTTTAGTTTGATTTTATTAGCTTTGTACATTGCAGTTCAACACCTGTGCATCTTATTGAATACATGGGACCTTCATTCCAGATTTTGAAATTATCGAAGACGCATTTGATTCTACTATAGCTTGGCCTTTTGCAAAAGTTATAGTAGATTCAACTTCTAGTAAGCATGATTTATTTATTTTTTAGATATAATTTATTATGCTTATGCCTACATTTAGAAGGATCATATTTCATTTCTTTTTTCTTACATCTAATTGAAATAAATAATCATAAATAAATGTACACATTGTTTTTCAATTAATTATCGTTTTTTTTTCATATAGGTAATTGTTAAACTTCTACGCAAAGCGTTTGGGATAATGGCTTTCCACTTTGTAGGTAACTTCATGATTTTATAATTTTATTACAAAAAAGTAGCATTAGCATGTGCACCGTGCTCATAAATAGTTGCATATAATGCATATAGCATAACACAAACACAATTTTTCGAAACATTATGATTTTATGAAAGTTGATGCTCATTTTCTAGCACATGTTTTGTGGGTTTAACCTACTTAGTTGCTTGATTATTTGATTTAGGTATAAATATTATTATAATTTCATTTACAAGACACCACTATATTCATAATTTTATACCCTATGTAAGATTTGTCATTACACAAATTGGTTATCTAACATATATGTCTCCAAAGTAACTTAGAAAAGATTAGTTTAGTTTGAAATAAAAAATTATTATAACTTCGACTACTCATCATCAGGTTTTTCTCTCCAACCCATGGATTCAAGCCATGTCGCGCTTGTTGCTCTCCTTCTTAGGTCTGAAGGTTTCGAGCGTTACATATGTGTTCATAACATTTCGATGGGGATGAATTTGAATAATATGGCAAAGATGCTTAAATGCGCTGGAAATGATGATATTATTACTCTTAAGGCCGACGATGGTGGAGATATGTCACTTTCATGTTTGAAAGTCCTCATAAGTTTCTTTTTCCTTTTTTGAAAAACAATCAATATTTTTTGTTGATTTTGTACGTTAGTGTTGGTTACTATTAAATATTAGCATTGAAATGTTTTGATAGCAAGTAATCCTATTATACCTACCCAAACTCGTTCTTAATAGCTTAAATTTATCCACATTTTTTGTGATTTCTGTTGCATTTAAACTGTTTAATTATTTGCTTTATTGAGTGGGATGCCAATTTGTGGTAATAAATTACATCGAGGTTAGGTGTTTGGTAAACTGTGATAATTTGCTTACAGGAATATAAATATAATTTAATACAACTCAATCGTGAGACTTTATAACCTTGGCAAGTAGGTGTAAAAACACTTTGTGTGTGTAGCAAAAAGAATGCAAATGTTTAGTATCTATGTTTTGATCAATGACAAGATGGTAATCAATTTATTGGGATGTATTAGTAACATGCAGTTTGGCTCCCCATTCATATGGGGAAAAGGCTAGGAAGATGATGATTAGTAATATTCAACTATCATCTGAAACTACTACTGAATACTTCTGGTCAAATGGGTTAGCTTTAGAAAATAAAGTTCAAAAATAGAGTTACAAGTTTCCTTTACAATCTTTAGCATTAATATTTAAGATAATTGATGTTCAAATCGGTAAATAAATTGGTCACAATCAGTACGTAAAATTGTGGTTAGGCCAATATTACACTAGATAGCACAAGTAAGAAGGTCAAATTTTGTTTTAGAACGCAATACATTGAATATAACTTCCATTACTAATAGGCACCTGTATTATTTGAAAGAATTTTTAATTTTCTGTTTATTGGATAATAAATTTATATATGCTACCCCTCAACGTGCCCAAATTCCAGATGAGCTCATGATCTTACCTGTCATGAAAGTAGCTCAGCCGTTGGTAATTAAATCTTGAGGTTATGGTGCAATATAGACTTCATTATACACTCCGATGGTATTTTTCACACGATGTTTCATCTTCTTAAATTTTACCATATTCCTCATGGTTAGTAGTAGCACTGAGTTATCTTTCTGTAACTTCTGTTTGTCATTGTTTTCCCAGTTGGTTATGCTAGTTAAGCTCAAAGGACAGCTACCTATGACTAATTGAATATATGCATGCTATATTTCACTAGACTCGTGTAAACTAATGCATAGTAAATAATACAATTGCAAATAGATGGCTATTGATTGTCTTTTACTTGTACTTATGATTGACTAAAGCAACTAGTTTGTATGTTTGTATAATACATTGGTGCCATGAATGTTTAATTCTTACATAGACTTTGTTGATCGAGCGAAGCCCTTAATTGTTCTTCTGTCTTTAATTTGAAATGAATCTTGATCATTTTGGTCCGATGATTCTTTTCTGATTCCACTCTGAAATAGGACAAGACAAGATTGCTGACTTTGAGATGAAGCTTATGGATATTGATAGTGAGCATCTTGGTATTCTAGAAGCTTAATATCAAGCTATTGTAAGAATGTCATCTTCAGAATTCGCTAGGATTTGCAAAGATCTCAGCAGCATAGGAGACACTGGTATTATATTACTTCTAGTTCCGAGTATCAATAGCATTTAATTTCTTCTTGTTTGACGTTTGGACGACATAGTCCAATTTTATTACTGATAAGTTTTGCTAATGGAACACAAAATTTAATATCTGATATCATCAGTTCACTATCAGATAATATATTGGGTCAGTAAATATCAAACATGAAAGACTTCTTTTTGGAAATTAAAATTGTATACTATATTTCCCAAATTTTATTATAACTTTACTGCACATCTAATTTTCAGATAAAATTGTACTGTACATGTAGTAATTTTTTTAAATAACAAATTGTGTAATATCTTGAAAATATATGTAAACTTGGTCAAACCTTCCATGGGTGGTTCGTTTAAGGTTGTGTAGTATGAACTTCATATATGTTGATCTTTTGGATGTTCTTGGTGTGCATTTTTCTGTGCTCTAAATGTTTAGTTTCCTGATCTTAATCTATGTAGTATCCATATCAAATTAACATGAACTTGTCATATTTGACGGTAAATAAATTCATATTTTTATCTTCTATAGCTGATCTCTAATTGCAATTTTTTCTTATAAGCATATTGGGATTTTGAAGGAGACGGGTTTGGACTTTCCATGATTTATATTTCTCTTTTAGCAAGCTCTTTTTGTTAGATTTTACATCGCTAACATTTGTGCTTAAAACATATGAAAGGTTGTATTTGACTAAATTTTATGGTATATGAAATTGATGTAGCTTTGATTATGTTTAACCTTTATAACTACTTATAATATCATATTATATCTATTAATGTTTTATAAATTGCAGTATTCATGGCTTTTATAATTGTTTTAAAATTGGTGCAGTAATTCTAAAATGCAGCAAAATAGTTGATATACGGCAACATTTGAAAATAGCTGCAACACTAAAAGTAACAAAACACTGCAAATAACAAACCGAACAAAATGAAAGCGCTGCTGAATATTTTTTGTAGCGTTTCAAAACTACGGTATATTACTGTCCTATTTGAAATAGGCTATTTGACTTCATTCTCAAAACGTTGCCGAATGAGTTTGCATTGTTTAATAAACGCTGCGATATTAATTTACTGTAGCGTTTTGTAAAAGCTCCAGTAGACTTTTTTAGCAACATTTTAGAAACGCTGCAGTATTCCTTGACCTGATTGCCGCACGACTTTAGGTAGCGTTCTTCAAAATGCTGCGAATGATTATGCAGCACAAATAAAACGCTGCGAAAGCTCTTTTTTGTTGTAGTGAAATTTACAAATTGAATTCATCTATATTATTTATTAATTAAAAGGAGTTAAATAATATTATTAAATCCATTTAATTAACATCTAATTCACAATTCAAATATTTAAATGATTACGATATTTGAATTATAAGTTATTAAATTCCAAAATCCAATTATTTAAATATTTAAAATTAATTAAACATTTAAAATCAAATGACAAAAAATTTAGGTTGTTACATTTGTCTTGCTTTAGATTCATTTGCTACCATTGGTCCTTCTAAGACTTCAATTCTAGCTGGTGCATTACTGCTGGAATGTGAGACTTAGTTATTTTTGCAGCATTACTAAATGCATTCGGCATTTGATTTGCAATATTCTAAAGATGAAAAATTCTTTATACCTTATATTGGCATTATTTGGTACGCGGATCTAAGTGAGACATAGATGGATTATTCTATGATATTTCACATCGTTCTACTGGGACGGTCTTTCCTCCCCCTAACGGCGGGAAAATTGTCTCATCAAATTAATAGACTGAAACTCTTGTAGCGAAGACACCACTTGTGAGAGGTTCAAGATAATGAATTATCGAGGGTGAATCAAATCCCATAAAACTTCCCGACCTACGTTGATGACCCATTTTAGTACGAAGTGGGGGGACTAATGGGCACAGGGACAACGCAAGCAAATTTTCGTAAATGTGAAATATTTGGTTGGGATCCGGTTAAAAGCTGTGATGATGAAAGTTAATGATAAGTTGTTGGTCTAATTTTAACCAATTTTGATGCATGTAAAATTGCATGTCCCTAAGCTGAAACAGGTAGCTTTAATTGCATAAGCAGTGGCCTTGCAATAAGTTACAAATGCTTGATTAATGATTCTGCCAGACCATTTTGAGTGTGAACATGAGCTATTAGATATTCAAATTCAATTCCCAATGAAAGACAATAATCATCAAATATTTGAGAAGTAAATTATCTAGTCAAATTGATTTAATCTGATGATCAAGGAAGTGTGCTCTCAATTTAATGTCATGTTGCTTGTAGAAAGCAAACATACATGTGACCAACGACTTGATGCATCAATTAATATCATAAAATATTTGAATGGTCCACATTCAGTGTGGATTTGGCCACATATATCACCTTGAATTCTTTGTAGAAATGTTGGAGATTTAGAAGATTTTACTATATAAAGGTCGAGTGATTAATTTCCCTTGTGCACATTGGGCACATAAGTAATCACTTTGTAAATTCAATTGGTTTGATAAATCATGCCCATTTGAGCTTTTAGCGATTTTACGCATCATAGTTGACCCAAGATGATCAAAGCGATCATGCCAAAGAATTAGTGTCTTTGTATTTGTGAGCTTCTGGCTCATGTTTATAGAGTGAGATTTAACTATGCCAATTTTCATGAAATATAATTCTGATTTAGAGTGGTACAACACTAGGTCGCAAATTTTAAGTCGCAAGCGACCTAATGAGCAAACCAAACCATTACGGTCATTGCCAGCGACCTACGACCTAGTTAGGTCGCGTGAAGAAGATCCAACGACCTATAATAAGTCGCCGAGCGACCTAACTGCACGTGAAGAAGATCCAGCGACCTATAATAAGTCGCCGAGCGACCTAACTGCACGAGGAGATGGTCCAGCGACCTATGATAAGTCGCCGAGCGACCTAACTGCACAAAGAGATGTTCCAGCGACCTATGATAAGTCGCCAAACGACCTAACAGTGAGCTATGTACAAAGGGATGATCCAGTGCCGCGATCTTACTTAGGTCGTTTGCCTATGCCGCTTTCTTTAGGTCGCTAACGACCTAGCTTAGGTCGCTCAAGTATTAGGTCACGTGAAGATATCCAGGAACCTTATTCTTAGGTCGCTGCTGCCGTGTTCTTAGGTCGCTGCTGCTGCTGATGCTGAGTGTTCTAAGTCGCATGGTGTTAGGTCGTTGTGTGTATTTGTTGAGTCGCTTATGTGTTGTAAATATTCTAAGTCATAAGTCGCACCGCTATGTTGTATTGAATTGTATTTGTTGTTTCTTTTAAGTCGCATCTGTTAGGTCGTTAACGACCTATACTAAGTCGTAAGTCATGGGTGTGTTAGGTCGTTGCCGACCTAAGTGTTGTGAAATGTTGAGTCGTGTGTGTTGTAAAACTCTATAAATAGCGAGGTTGTGTCATTTGTAACAGTTTAGTTGATTTTGAATAAAATTTGTTTGTGTGCTTTGTGCCACTTCTTCAATTGGTAGTTGAGTGTGATCTCCTATCTCCACCTTCGGTATTCGAGTGCGCTCGAATCAACGATCGCTGAAGCCGATTCACGGAATCTAGTGCACTAGATCAACGTCGAAGAATCATAAATCTTTAAACACGGTATCGTGCGCGATCAACGTGTTTGGGATAGCTAGAATCCGGTATCTTGGATCAACGGATTTGGGCCATTCGGTATCTTCTATTCCATCGATTGCTACTTTCATCGTCACATTCACTTTCAGTTATCCGCTGCTGCATCATTTTGTATCAAAGCTAGACTTAGCCAATCATAGCTAAGCCGAGTCTTGGAGCCAATTCTTATTAAAGAGTTTGAGGAGTTAGTGAAGCCGAGCTACATCAAGCAAAGCCGAACTAAGGGGAGTTAGAGCCGAGAGCTAGTTGAAAGCCGTGCATCATCTTTAAAGTTCAAGCCGAGAGTTAACTTTTGTTTGAAGAATCAACCATGTCGCCGAGAAGAGCTAATCGCCATCAGAATGTTGAAGCGTTGTATCGAAGAGAAGAAGCCGAGTAAATGGAACAACGCATCAATGAAAAGTTTGATGAAGGCATTGGAAAGTTAGAGAAACTGATGAATGATATGAATCAAGGACAAAGGAGAAGGTCGCCAATCTCGAACCATGGAGGAAACAGAGTTTCGCCATCGGTTACGGAAGCGAGGAGGGAGTCGCCACAACCTTATCGAGGAAGAAGAGAATCTTCAGTTTCATTGAGAAGAGAACATCATGAGTATAGAGATGAAGAGAGAAGAACTCCACGTGAGTTTGAACATGAACCATACCGTGATGATGACAGACAAAGTAGAAGAGATATGCGAGATCATAGAAATGAGGGTGGTCGAGATCGTTATTGAAGTACATCTGTTTTTGATGAAGATGGTGGTACAGGTTGTGTTCATTCTCGAGATCGAGACCTAGCACGAAATGCATATCGGGATGTTGAGGAAGATCGACGATGGGAGTGGGGAATGAAAACTGATATTCCAGAATTCAAGGGTGGAATGGTGGCTGAAGAATTTTTGGATTGGTTGTCTAATGTGGAAGAAATTTTTGACTTTAAGGAGGTTCCTGAGCATCGAAGAGTTAAGTTGGTTGCTACTCGTTTGAAAGGAAGAGCTATGGCATGGTGGCAACAAACTAAACTAACACGGGAGAGAATGGGAAAGTCAAAGATTGAATCATGGGATAAGATGAAGAAGTTAATGAAAGCTACATTCTTGCTGTATAACTATCAATCTCTTATGTATCAACGATTGCAGAATCTGAGACAGGGAACAAAGTCAGTTAATGATTATGAGGATGAATTTTATCAACTTATTGCCAGGAATGATATCATGGAGACGGAGGAGCAGTTGACAGCTAGATTTGTTGGAGGGTTGAGAATGCAAATTCAAGATATGGTGAACATGTTTGATCCAAAATCTGTTGCTGAAGCACATCAAAAAGCTCTAGCTTGGGAGAAGCAAGGAAGGAGAGGTGGTGGTGTGTTTACAAATTCCAACAATCCAATGAAAGGGACTAGTAGCAATGCGAATGTTTCTAAGGCTGTTGCAAAACCGGTTGTTAATGAAGTTGCTAAGACCAGGATCAATAGTGGTATCAAATGTTTCAATTGTTAGGAGTTTGGTCACAAAAGCAATGAATGTCCAAAGCCAAAGAAGCGAGTGATGGTTGCTGAGGCAGAAGATGAGGAGGAAGAAGCTGAATGTTCTAATTCACTACATGATGAGGAGGAAGAAAATGTGTCGGGAGATGAAGGGTATTCATTGATGATGAAGAGGTCGTGTTTGACACCAAAGCAAGAGGAGGAAACTAGCTGGTTGAGGAGTAACATCTTTCAATCAACATGTACTATCTTGGGAAGGGTTTGCAAGTTTGTTATTGATGCGGGAAGTTGTGACAACATTATCTTTATATAAGCTGTGAAGAAGTTGGCATTAAAGACTGAGAAGCATCCGAAACCTTACAAGTTAGCTTGGTTGAGGAAAGGTAGGGAGGTGAAGGTGGGACGAAGAGTGTGTGTGAATTTTTCAATTGGGAAGAAATACAAAGATGAAATTTGGTGTGATGTTGTGGATATGGATGTATGCCATCTGTTGTTGGGGAGACCATGGCAGTATGATAGAGCGGTGCAACATGATGGTCGTACTAACAGTTATAGTTTCATGTTTGAAGGAACTAAAATCACTTTAATTCCTAAGAAGCGACAACAAGAAGAAAGCAAGTTGGAGGAGATTGAAGAACTTAAAACTTTGCTATCTTTGAAGGAGTTTGTTAAGGAAGTCGAAGAGGAGCCTGAAGTATTTTTGTTGATTGGACGTGAGAGTAATGAAGTAGTTAAGATTCCTGAAGAAGTAAAACCAGTGCTAGGAGAGTTTGACGATGTATTTCCTGAGGAGCTACCAACGGAGTTACCACCGTTGAGAGACATTACACATCAAATTGATCTTGTTCCAGGAGCTGTGTTACCTCATAGACCACATTACAGAATGAGTCCAAAGGAACACGAGGAGTTGAGAAGGCAAGTGGAAGAGTTGCTTGAACAGGGGCGTGTACAGGAAAGTTTGAGTCCTTGTGTGGTGTCAGCTTTGTTAGTGCCGAAGAAGGATGGAACATGGAGGATGTGTACTGATAGTCGGGCATCGAACAAGATTACAGTGAGATACAGATTTCCTATGCCTAGACTGGATGACTTGTTGGATCAACTTAGTGGAGCTATTATCTTTTCGAAAATTGATTTGAAAAGTGGTTATCATCAAATTCGAATTAGACCAGGGGACAAATGGAAGACAGCATTCAAGACGAGAGAAGGATTATACGAATGGCAGGTCATGCCATTTGGTCTTTCGAATGCACCTAGTACATTTATGCGGGTGATGAATCGGATTTTTAGACCTTTTATTGGGAAATTCGTGGTGGTGTATTTCGATGATATACTGATATATAGTAGAAGCTCAGAAGAACACTTGCAACATCTGAGAGAAGTGTTGATGATACTGAGACAGGTACAATTTTATGCTGCAACGAAGAAATGCGTGTTCATGACACATAGTGTTTTATTTTTGGGATATGTTATTTCCGAGGGAGGTATACAGGTGGATCAGAATAAAGTTGAAGCAATTAGAAATTGGCCACAACCCAGAACGATAACAAAGTTAGAAGCTTTCATGGTTTAGCATCATTCTACCGAAGATTCATTCCACACTTCAATAGCGCGATGGCACCAGTTACTGATTGTATGAAGGGGAAGCAATTTTCATGGACGGAGGAAGCGGGGTTTGCTTTTGAGAGAATCAAGGAACTTTTGACGACAGCACCAATTCTAGTGTTGCCGGATTTTCAGTTGTTGTTTGAATTACATACTGATGCATCGAAGGTTGGAATTGGAGGGGTGTTGAGTCAGAAAGGTCGTCCTATTGCATATTTCAGTGAGAAGCTATCGGAAGCCAAGATGAGATATAATACTTATGATGTGGAATTCTATGCTATTGTTCAAGCTATCAAACATTGGAGACACTATTTGTTCCATAAAGAATTTGTTTTGTATACTGATCATGAAGCACTGAAACATTTGCAGGGACAGGACAAAATTGCAGCCAGGCATGCTTCGTGGATTGCATATTTACAACAATTTACATTTGTGGTGAAGCATAAATCGGGAATTACGAATAGAGTGGCAGATGCATTGAGTCGAAGGAATCATTTGTTGACTACAATGAAGGTTGAAGTGACGGGGTTTGATGTATTGCCAGAATTATTTGTTGATGATCCTTACTTTGCGAAGTATGTAGATGAAGTCAAGGAGGGGAAGACGGATGAGTTTGTAATGGTGGATGGTTTTCTATTCAAGGGAAACATATTATGTATACCCGAGTGCAGCTTACGAATGAAGATTGTGAAGGAGTTGCATGAGGAAGGTCATGTGGGGAGAGACCGTACATTACAGTTGATTTCGCAATCATATTTTTGGCCTACTATGAGAAGGGAAGTTGAAAGATTGGTGGAGAGATGTCATATTTGTCAAGTATCTAAAGGGACAGCGACGAATGCAGGATTGTATATGCCATGACCTGTGCCTGTTAAACCATGGGTTGATATCAGCATGGATTTTGTTTTGGGTTTGCCTAGAACTCAAAGGGGAAATGATTCTATATTCGTTGTGGTAGATAGATTTTCCAAAATGGCACATTTTATCGTTTGTAAGAAGACAGCTGATGTCGTCCGTGTTGCTCAGTTATTCTTTAAAGAGGTGTATCGATTACATGGGCTACCTGAATCTATTGTTTCTGATCGGGATACTAGATTTCTAAGCCATTTTTGGTTAAGTTTGTGGAAGATGGTTGGAACGAAACTGAATTTTAGTAGTGCCTATCATCCGCAAACAGATGAGCAGACGGAAGTGGTAAACAGAACATTGGGAAATTTGTTGCGATGTCTTGTGCAAGATAATTTGAAGAGTTTGGATATGAAGTTGTGTCAGGCAAAATTTGCACACAATCATGCTATCAATCGTAGTACGGGTTTCAGTCCGTTTCAAGTTGTATACTCAGCAAGTCCGAAGGGTCCATTGGATCTGACGATAGTGCCAAATCAGAAGGGAGTTATTAAGCGTGCTTGTGATTATGTGACTGAGTTGCAGGAGTGCCACAGAACTGTTTATGAACGATTGCTTGCATCAAATGAGAAATATAAACAACTGGCAGATAGAAAGCGAAGGAGTGTGAATTTCGGAGAAGGTGATTTGGTTTACGCCGTGTTGACAATAGATCGTTTTCCAGTGGGAACATACAATAAGTTGAAAGCTCGTAAAATTGGTCCAGTAGAAATTTTGAAGAAGATTAATGATAATGCGTATCAGTTGAAATTGCCATAGCATATTCACACCGCAGACGTTTTTAACATCAAATACCTGATTCCGTATCATGGGGATGAGCTTGTGGTGGAAGAGGAAGGCGCAAATTCGAGGACGAATTCTTGTCAACCGGGGGAGGATGATGCAGCGCGGTACAACACTAGGTCGCAAATTTTAAGTCACAAGCGACCTAACGAGCAAACCAAACCATTACGGTCATTGCCAGCGACCTACGACCTAGTTAGGTCGCGTGAAGAAGATCCAGCGACCTATAATAAGTCGCCGAGCGACCTAACTGCACGTGAAGAAGATCCAGCGACCTATAATAAGTCGCCGAGCGACCTAACTGCACGAGGAGATGGTCCAGCGACCTATGATAAGTCGCCGAGCGACCTAACTGCACAAAGATATGTTCCAGCGACCTATGATAAGTCGCCAAACGACCTAACAGTGAGCTATGTACAAAGGGATGATCCAGTGCCGCGATCTTACTTAGGTCGTTTGCCTATGCCGCTTTCTTTAGGTCGCTAATGACCTAGCTTAGGTCGCTCAAGTATTAGGTCGCGTGAAGATATCCAGGAACCTTATTCTTAGGTCGCTGCTGCCATGTTCTTAGGTCGCTGCTGCTGCTGATGCTGAGTGTTCTAAGTCGCATGGTGTTAGGTCGTTGTGTGTATTTGTTGAGTCGCTTATGTGTTGTAAATATTCTATGTCATAAGTCGCACCGCTATGTTGTATTGAATTGTATTTGTTGTTTCTTTTAAGTCGCGTCTGTTAGGTCGTTAACGACCTATACTAAGTCATAAGTCGTAAGTCGTAAGCCTGGGTGTGTTAGGTCGTTGCCGACCTAAGTGTTGTGAAATGTTGAGTCGTGTGTGTTGTAAAACTCTATAAATAGCGGGGTTGTGTCATTTGTAACAGTTTAGTTGATTTTGAATAAAATTTGTTTGTGTGCTTTGTGCCACTTCTTCAATTGGTAGTTGAGTGTGATCTCCTATCTCCACCTTCGGTATTCGAGTGCGCTCGAATCAATGATCGTTGAAGCCGATTCACGGAATCTAGTGCGCTAGATCAACGTCGAAGAATCGTAGATCTTTAAACACGGTATCGTGCGCGATCAACGTGTTTCGGATAGCTAGAATCCGGTATCTTGGATCAACGAATTTGGGCCATTCGGTATCTTCTATTCCATCGATTGCTACTTTCATCGTCACATTCACTTTCAGTTATCCGCTTCTGCATCAAATTCGGTTGAAATTGTATCAAATTTTTCTAAAATAAGCTGTTAACGACCCGATTTTTTGACGCCCGAAAATCGACATTAATACATTCACTGTATCAAATGCCGAACAATCCGATGCCGGAAAACCAAATCATTAGGGTTAAAGAAGAAGGAGGTAGAAGAAGAAAATAGAAAACAATATCAGATTCTCACAAACGCAGCGGAATAAATATAATATATAACAATAGCTTTAAACATAAAGAAATCTGTACTGATTTATACATTACATCATTAGAGTACAACTCAAATTAACAACACAATCAATAGTACATAACTGGACAGTTATCATAACCTGTCCTTACAAAAGCTAATTATACACAACTTGTACTGCACAGCGGAATAATAATCAAGTACGGAAGTACGTCTCGCCATCCAGCTCGTCTCCTGAGCTCACAACATCCTATCCTGTGTCCTATAATACTCGGTCTGACCCAAGCATCATAATAAAACAATACCCGAGTCAGTCTGGAAAACCAACGTGAGAAAACACACTCAATTGGATTGTTAAAGTTTCAAAATCCTTTGAAATAAAAGGTATCTCGTAAGACCACGCCACAAATAAACATGTCGGGTTTTTACCTTACGATAACCAAAACATTTCTTATAAAATCCTCTGATATTATAATAGTGTCTAAGTACAAATACTTATTCAAATAGCCGAAATTGTTACATTATTAAATTCCAGCAATACTAGGCTCTACAATCAAAACCGTAAAAGCACGTAGGGAGAATGGATTTCCATACAATGGCAGGGCTACAGGGGTACCGCCCGTCACAGTACGTGGTCTAGATCACCGTACCGAGGATCCCCCCTGATCCCCTGCATCACAAGACCGGAGCTACCCCTTAATGGATAGTCCGAATAAGATCACCCCGCGGTTGGGATCAGCAACCGCCCACTAAGTCGAATAAAAAGGAACATCTAGACAGGGATGACCTTACCCTAATTGGTTGCTAGCCACTTAGCATTGCATGCACCTCCCCTGTTTTAGCCATTCCCGATTGATGGGGCTCGAGGCTATGCATTACCTTTTTAGCACACACATTCACTTAGAATACTCATCGTCCTCCTGATGATGTTCTGAAAGCATTCATCCATACAAGTCCGTTCCAGGTCCGAACGGAACCGAAAGCACTACTCCTACTACATCCATTTTTGAATCACTCTTAGGATTAGTAGCGATTAGTCCTTGCACTTTACTGCTCCATCATCGACTCCAAGCTCTTGTCTTCCTCACGAAAACATACTCGTTGGATAGAAGTAGTTTTCGGATTATAAGTTCAATCCCGGTCTCTTCGAAACAACGTTCGCTATTTCCCAGTAAACTCAACCCCAGTTCTTTAGGAAATAAACAAACGAGAATAAGATCGGAGATCACCTCCTAACCATTAGTGGATGGATTTCCTTATAACGTCCTAGAAGAACGAACGAGTTTATACGTACAGTATAGCACCTCGAACGGCAACTGTACCATATAATTCCCGTATTCTTCCTATATATTTCCAAAGTCTTATTGGGTCAAAATCTGATAGTCGGTTATTTAACTATCAAATAAACAATCAATTCAGCCAATTATTTATTCCCACTGAAAATGCCAAGTCTTATAAAAAATAGATTTTAATAGATTTAAATCACTTTACCCAAAATTATATACTTTATCATTTTAAAATAAAGCTACTTTAAATACTTCTAAATTTAAAACAATAGTTATGAAATTCTATACTAATTTTCCAAATAAAACTTAAGCCAAAACTACTTTTATTTTTATAAACACAATTCCCATCTCCTTATAAAATCCCACCGTGAATTTATAATTCCAAATTTATCCATTGACAAATATTTCACTTTATTTATAAACCCATTTTACAAATCCTCATTTCTCATTTCCTTTAAATCACAGTTTCCAAAAACACTTAATCGATTTCAAATCGATTTCCTGAGTTAAATTCCCTTTAAAATTCATTTCTCGATTTACCCAAAATCAAATCCAAAATCCATTAACACCAAATTCACCCTTTATTAAGATATAAAATCCTTATTTAAATCTGAAACATCAATTTCAATCTTTATTTCAAAACTCCCATTTTATTTTCCTTCTAAAAATCCCACATCCATATATTTGAGATCTTAAAATACCCAAATATATTCAGCCAACCATAGCAATCAATAACATCAATTCCAATATAATCTATCACAGATTATCAAATAAAACATATCACCGAATATGAAAATAAATTCCAACATTTTGAGGAATTCAGTTGGATCCCTCCAACCTGTTTCCCTACATCCATAGATGTTAGCACAATATAAATACCAATTCCACTTCAAGGTGGAATATCGCAGTATATGGGGTTATATTCATATCATCTGCTATTATGCGGCGCATAGGGTCTCATCCGCTATATAATGCGGGCATCAATCACTCTAGTATATATATATATACTATCATAGAATATCACATCCAGTCAATTCAATCATTTAACCAATAATTAAGTTTACAATTTAAATTTAAATGGTAGTCCAAATGAGTGAGATTAACTCACCTTTATTTTGTTTTGCAATCCGATCCAAACTGGCTATTTCCTTCATGATTTTGGACCTTACAGTCCCTGCCCTATGAAATCGACCTCGGTAAGCTTCCCTTCGACTATGGTGCCTCAAGTTTGCCTCAACGCGAGTTGCCCTGCCGTCCCTTGCCATGTCGCGTCCATTAGAAACCCCAAGCTCCGCCTGCCCCGAGTCGCCTATGACCATCATCATCCCAATATATCCCCGTACGCGACAAAAAAACTACGACCGAACTGCTGCTCTCGTCCCAAAATCACGTGCCACAGGCAACGCCGCGACACCTTCGAACTTGAAGCCGCCGTCTCGAACATGCTTGCATCCCACTCGCGCGATGCCGACCCCAAACACCCCTCGATCGTGCCTCGACCGATCATGATTTGATCGTGAATCGAGGTCCCTCCAGCACTCGATTCGAGATGTACTCGCCGCTCTCTGATTTCAAACGAAAGTGATTTCGTTCAACGAATGATTTCGATCGAAAAAAAAATTGGGACAAGAATCCCTTTTGAAATTTGACTCAAAGATTTTTTTTTTCTGTTGATTCCTCTTCAACCATTTAATTTGAAGCTACTGTGTTTTATTTTGAACGAAAAAAGGGTTTTCGTTTTTGTAAATGAATTCGATTTACCTTAAAAATGCTCGGCTAAAATTAAAAGGAAAGAAAAGGAATAACGCGTGTCAAACCAAGGAGAACACATGTAATAAATTCTTTTACGTGTCCGCATAGATTTGCAACAGTTCTAATGCAATTATATTATTTATTTAAATTTAAATTTCAAATTTAAATCGTCTTGAAAACGAAGCCTAAAATCTCGATCTCCTATAGAGGCGTGCCGCCAGGTGTTTAAAATGTTATACCCCTATTCCAAATGCACTGGAAAAGGTTTCAAGTCCTAATTCGATCGTATGGAGAAGATAGTTTTCTGGACTCAGTTATTATTGAATTTTCGATATAGATTTCAGCGCATTTATATATCGTACGATCACACTACAAATCCGAACACTACGAAATTTGAAATCCGATAATAATAAACTATTACGAATCCAATGAAACTGGTTTCGCCGAAATCGATTTAAACAATATAATTTCAAAACTTAACAAAACACTTCCAAATTCAATTTTAACACTTCTATTATCTTCAGTATTATTAATCTAGATTTTACAAGCCTTCAAATTATTTTTAACAAGCTCAAAACTGAAGATGCAATATTTTACCCAATTTCAAATTATTAAATTTAATTACCAAATAAATAGTGATATTTGAATATTCAAGTTAAACTAACTTTCAAATATTTAAAATCAATTAAATATTTCGATTTCAAATATCCAAAAATTCTGGGTCGTCACAAAGCTTCTGGCTTTCTATTCTAGAAATAACACAAAGATATTATTTGTTGTTTTCATTTATAGTTTCAGTATGATAACCATTCATTCTTATATCCTTAAAACTTAGTAGATTTCTTTTATAATTGCTTGAGTATAATGCATTTTGAATAAAGATATGTATACCATTTGGTAATACTATATGGGCTCTTTTGGACCCTTTATTTATATTAGCAGATCCAGCTATAGTGGAAACTTTAGTTGAAATATTTTTAGATAATTTAGAGAAAAACTTCTGGTTTTTCAAAATCTTATGAGTAGTTGCACTGTCTAGTATGCATATATCATCACTCAAACATTGATGGTCCATACCTTAAGAATTAAAGACAATATAGCTAGTCAATTATTAAAATAATTTGTGAGCATAAATAAATGCTAATACTTTGTAAAAAAAATCAAAACAAACTATTAATTAAAACCAACATCCATCGGTACACATTATTTCAACTAGTTCTGAAAAAACAAACAAACATCAACTTCAAACTAACTAAAATAAAACGGAAAACCGTACAAAAGCTTCAGGCTACTTCTAGTTGATCAAATCGGTCATATCATCAATTATTGCATTGAGATTTTCATCATTTGTGAAATTTCCATCATCATCTTCGAAGAAATCATCTAACTTCAAGTTAGTGTTATCAAACAATCCTACAGTATTATTTGTCTCAATATTCTACATTGGTACTCTTTATTTATTTTCTTTGATGATCTACACGTACAAGAGTAATGACCAGAGCGTCCACGTGTACAACAAACTTCCTCATAATGCTTTTTATTTTCTAGAGCTGATTCATTATTCTTTTCAGGCTCATTTTTCTTTTGTTGCTTTTTAATGTTAGTAGTTTTATTACCTCTAAAAGCACAATATCCGCCACTGCTGGAGCTATATCCATGTTCATGTCCACAACCACATCCTCTACCTCGACCTCGACCTCTTTCGGAGTAGGCAAAATTAGCATTAATTTCTAGTAATGCAGCTGAACCAGTTTGTCTTAAGGAGTGACTTTTGATAAGTAATTTATTATTTTGCTCAGCAATTAATAGACATTCTATGAGTTTAGACTATTTTATAAAATGATGCTCCCGATATTGCAGCTGCAGGAGTATATCCAAAGCCTGAAACGTTGAAAAAGTCTTTTCAAGCATTTGTGCATCATCCACCTTTTCTCCACATAATTTTAGTTTACAAGTAATTCTAAATAGTGAAATTGTATTCCCTTACAGATTTGAAGTCTTGAAATCTCAGGTTCAACCACTCTTCCTAGTGTTTGGAAGTATGACTGTCTTCTAGTGGTCATAATGCTCTTTTAGGAGGTTCCAAAAGTGGTGATGATCTTTTTCAGTTAAATATTCTATTTTAAGATCACCAGGATATGACGTCTTAAAAATATCAAAGCCTTTGCTATTTCCTGCTAGGACATATTATTACCATTTTTAATGGAATTTTTTGAACATTGAGATTGTAAGTGGATCTTAATTAGCATCCAATATCCATGATAAATAGTTGTCTCCAGATATATCCAAATCTTTGAATTCAAGTTTGACGATGTTTGTCTTTTTTTTTTTTTTGTATGACGCCCAAACAGACGTGCTCTTAACCTAACGGCCTCGAGCGCAACTTGCATTCAAAGACTCAATGGTTTGGCGATGTTTGTCATTTTGTGAACTATATATAAAACAAATTGGATGAGATTAAAATATTTATAGTGCAACGTTAAAAATAATCAAGAGAATAGATAATTCATTTTGTAGCAAAGTGTAAAGTACACAAATATTGAAGTTGAGCTATAATAATACATGCATGATGGTATATTGAAGTGCATAAACGGAGTTCGTATATGAGGTTGTGATTTTCTAAAATATTAACTTGGAATACTGCATATGATAAATGTATAATACTCGATTTTCGGCAGTGCAAAAAAATTAAATTTTGCGGACGATCAATGTAAAGGTTTCAACAACCTGATCATCATTTAATTTATCAAATGCAACTAAGATATTTCGTTCCACGAATTACCAAAATAAGCACGAATAAGTTCAGCATGAATTCTTCGCAGTTGAGTGAATCATGCTAATAACGTATTTAAGACGAAAACAATAAATGGCTATTATGTAGTTGTTAAAAACATTATAACAGATGTAAAAAAATTAAAAGGAAATCTGAATCAATGCATTGATCAACCCTTATATTCGGTTGTTACAAAATAATGCACATAATTGCATGGATTGACCTTTGTATTCGGTTGTTATAAAAAAAAGGGAATCAGAATCAATTACATGCAATCGAAAACAATAAATGCACCGAATGTATCTTTATAAAATAATATATGTTGCATTCGGTTGTTATAAAATAATATATAGGAGTACTAATTTTACTGTTAACAACAAAAGATACAAATAGTATTTAATAGCTTCAATGAACAGGTGCATAGATTGATTGATCTAATAAAATGAAGTTTACAAACATTACAAGAAATGATACAGGTAGAGTTTGATTTAGAGAAATAATGACGAAGGCTATAATATAATACTGTAGTATTACAGAGACAGAAGCTAAAAGGTACAATAATAATTTAAATAGGGAACTTCATTTACCTCATTTTACAAAAACAGAAAGATAGTAAGAAGACGCCAACAGGGTTGGCGCAGTTGGTTGATGGTCCGGACTGCGTGATCAAAGGTCACGAGTTCGAGCCCCGAAACTGACAACCCTGTAACAAGTACCCGAAGTATGTGTTTGGCAGGCACATACTTCCCTAGAGTTTACAAGCGAAGCTTGGTTCTCTAGGTAATTCAAAAAAAAAAGATAGTAAGAAGAAGTGAGTAGCTTATTGTGTTTTGTAGGTAAGAAGAAGATATTCTTTTATATAGATATATAATATAACTGACTAAGGGTGCTGAGTTGTGGCTAGAGAATAGGTAGCTAGCAGTTTTACTAGGTAAAATCATACGTATTATATTGTATCTAAAACAATACATACAATTTACTACTGGATTTATTAATTTTAGAATAGAAAAGAGTGTCATGCTATTAGGGCTGTTATGGTAATGGTTACCGTTACCATTTTACAAATACCGTTACCGTACAATTTTTACTGGTAAGGGAAAATTTCTTACTGTTACCGTTACCGTTACCGATAGGCTGATATACCGAAGACTGGTATACCGATAATCTGGTAACCGTTACACTGGTAATGGTAAATTACCGTTTGTCTACAAAAAGGTTAGTAACATAACACGTATTCACACCATAATGGTGCTTCATTATACAATTTATAATGTTACTTAATAAAAAACATAAATGAGAAAAAAGTGAAATGTATTTAACATTATTTCACCTGGTTAATAAACTAAATTTAATCATTTGCTTGGTTCTAAATGCCTATAATAAAGCATGTTAAATGAATATACATGTATTATAAATTGACTGGTAAAATTACCGTTACCGCTGGTATTGAAGAAATGTTATCGATGATTTACCGTAGAAAATGGTAAATTTACCGTTACCATACCGATTAAACTGGTATACCGATTTAACTCGAAAATGATAACCGATTGGCTGGTAATGGTATGCTAATGGTAAATTTACCATTACCATAACAGCCCTACATGCTATAACGTGTTATATAATAAACAAGACTTAGAGAGAGAAAACATTTTATTCATTCATATGCTCAATACAATACAAATAAGCTATCTATTTATGGATTTTATATTTCTTTGAGATTACAATAATGTCCTTTGATATTTAGCATATTCACCCTTATTACTTGTATATATTACAATAGTTCTTATTTTACACTGAATAAACAAGCTCTGCACTCATATAAGCTATCAACTATACACCAAATCAGTTCAAAAATAAATACGATCAAAATAAAACAGTAAAGACTTCAGTTTTAAATTTTCTTCCAAACAAATGCCACACTTTTTATTTAAAACGGCAAAATCTTTTCCATTTTAATAACCAGTCTTCTGCTCAGCTCACTGGCCACCAAACCGAGTAAAACTAGCCACAGCTTACTGATCAAGCCATACCATGTTAAGTTGTGTTTAGTTCAGTTTATTTTTTTTCATTTAACAGGTCATTGCTGGATGTGCTCTAACTATATTCATTTCATATAGCATGATTGAAGATCTCCAACGCCAAACTTTTCATATCATTTTGCTTTTTTGGCAATACCATTGTACGAAGGTAAAATTGTTGTCTATAAATGATGTAAATGTCACATGCCATATTTTACCTTACAGTATATGGTATTTAAACCTGTTACGAAATAATATATTACATGAGACATATAATGTAAACAGCAACACAAATAAAAATCTTGGAAGCAATTAAGGTTTTATTTAGTTGGTGCAGGTTGTGTATGCCCTACATATCAAACTTGAATATTCAAATGCATTTTGAAAACAAAGATATTCAGACTAGGATACTTACAACGTGCTTCATAAAGGTTTTAATCTGAATTCTAACAATCATCATCTATAATAATTGCTAATCTAAGATAGGTAATGTATTTTTATTTTCTACTTGAATTTATTGAATTGGGTGACATGTGTATTCTCTTAAACATGTAAAATATTAGCCTTACTTCTATCATTTTCTTATAAAAGACTAATAATACATGATTGTCTATGTGGATAATAAATGATATGTTGTTTCTATCTTTTCATACTTGGTTATTTCATAAGTAGATGTGAACAATTAATCATTAAAATGCGTATAGTTGAATGTATTATTGCAGTAATGATGGAAATGGCAATCAACTTAACAAGTAAATCAATAACCATAGAAATTTATTGTTTAACCGTATGTCTATATCAGTAAATAAGAAAGGAAATTCGATTGAAGTTTTCCTTGGAATTAAGATTCTTTATTTGAAGTCTCCTAAGATACAACAATCTGATATGCTCGAGATTGTAATGTTTACGGTCAAATCTATGATGTGACATAAACTTCTTTAATAAGAGAAAGTAATGGAGAAGAAGAAGATAGATTAACATCTGGAGAGGGTATGATATTTCATCTTCTTTTACAGACATCAATCTGTCCGTTTATATACAAATAATTTGTTCCGATATTTGGATATTTCATGCCAACTTACAAGACAAGTATCTCATTCATAATGAAATCCGTTTTGGACAAATTGGCTATCAAATTGAAGTTCTCACTACAAACTAACGATGGGACTTTGATTTGGTACGCAATCGGATGTCTAAAGATGTCCAAATTTGTGTTCGAGGTTTTGGATTTCTAACAGAATGTAGATGTGAAATTTTACTCCATGTCAATGTATGTGTACCTGTATATTTAAATGCAGAGATGAAGTTTAATATGGCAATAGGATGAATACCTGAGATCAAAGAGTTAGGTACCTCAGTTGATCCACAAATTGAAACTTCTCCATCACTTGAGAGAAATGCATGTCAACGGTACCGAGATTTGCTCTTTGACAATTCTAGAAAGATAAAGCCTAGAAATTTTACTAAGATCTTTTCATCTAAGTCACAATTTCCTTCATTCTTATTACCTAGAACTGTTCGTGCTGCTCGTTCGAATATTATTCCATCCTCGATAATCCATATGAATCTACAAAAATGTTAATATCATATTAATTTTTATAAACGTTGTCAACTCCATAATGGAGTAATGTAACAACTCGCCTTTATGACCTTCAGATTCTACACCAGTGCAAACACCAACGTCATGAGAACCGAAAGGACGAGTCGTTAGGATGAGAAAAATAAGCTAACACGATTCTAACAAATAACTTTTAGAGTCTTATGCCAGACGGAAACAAAGTAAAATAAAAAAATAACATAGCTATATCACATCACCATAACATGTCCACATTGTCAAATACACGTGTTTGTACAATACAAGTAAAAACCCAATCCATATACATAATCAAATTCAGGTCACAACACTTATTTACTTCGTATATGATATGTACAAATGAATCACTATCTCACATACCATCTCATCTCAAAACTTGTAACATCCAAGTGCCAGAAAGACAGATTGTTGGGGTGAATGAAAAAAGAAGACAGAATAGAATCTCATAACGTGACAAGTACTCTATAATATATCAATGAACTTGACAAAAAGAAAACTTTTATATACATATGTCAATCAGAGTACAATTATCATATATCCTCAACCCTTGGACAGTTATAACAACATATCCTTAAAATTACTGATAAATATAGGCAAGAAACAAAAGGCGGCTTATGAAAGAAAATACGAAAGTACGTCTTGGAGGCATATCCTGCTAAATCTGGAAAATATGCTCAGACTGACCCGAGAATTATAAGAAAAATAACATCCTGATCAGTCTGGTAAAGCCAGCATGAGAAACACAATCAAATGGATTCTTAATGTTGTATAAACCTTTCAAAATAAAGGTATCTCATAAGATCATACCGCACATAAACATGGACGGGTTTTTACCTTACATAACCAAAACATTTCTATAGAAAATTCAGTAATATTATAATAGTGTCTAGGGCTTAAAGTAAATTATGAATATGGCTGAAATGCTTGCATCTCATGTTCCAGCACATTTAGGCACAACTAAGTCCATGCGATGCTTATTGGAGAATGGATTAAATCATGACAAGACATCGGTGTACCGCCTGCCATAGTACACCTCTAGAAAATGCACCAAGATCGAAAACCTTTCGACCCTTGCGAATTAGGACTGGCCTAACCCTTACTGGATAGAACCGAATATGTCACAACCTCAGTTGCTTTGCAACCGTTTCACGAGAGCTCTCATGCACAAGTGAATATGAATTATCCCGTGACAAGTAGCCCATGCACTTTAAAGAGCAACGTCTTCGATTCCATCATCTTTAAGATATCTTTAATTCGAATGCTTGAGTTTGTTCGAAGTGTTTTTCGAATAATTCATACTTATCTGATCCTGGTCTCTTTGAATCAACATTCGATAGTTTTCGGTAAACTCAACTTCGGTTCTTCTAGAAAATATACAGATAATGCATAAGAGCGGGGATCACCCCCAAACAATTTAATTGGATGGGTCTCCTTATCATTTATCCTAGGAGAAGAAAACGAGATCTATATGCATAGTACAGCATCACTGAACATGACTGTGTCATATAACTCATGTGTTTCTCCTACATATTTCCAAAGTTAAAATTTTATCCAGATTTGATAGTCGGTTATTTAACTATCAAATATGCAAACAATCAAATATAGATTTAATTCCATGTGGGATCCACTAGGCCTCTATTAATTAATCTTTTATTAATCAAATCTTTTTTCAAATATTTGATTTAAAATACGTTAACACAAGATATTTTCACAAACCCCTTATAGACTTTTTGATACTTGGAAAATCTTCATATACTTATCTCATTGGTAAAAGTATATTTACAACCATTTTATTTTCAATACTTAGAAAATATATCCATTATCTCAACGGTATAAGTATATTTACAAAACTTAAGGATGATTATGTCTTGTCCAAATTTATATTTAAATAGGCTAAAACAAATAAAATTTAAAACATTACTTACTATAAACCAAACCACTTATCTTTCAATGTTAAGTATGGAAAGAATGTTTCCATACCACCATAATTAAGAAGGATTAGTTGTCAAAACAAATCTCATTCCTTTATAAAATTCCCTTTCTATAAGCCCATTTCTTATTTACAAATACTTTTATAAGTCTCCAAACTAATTTACAATACTTCTTTTATAAATATCTAAATTGACTTATAAAATCGCTTTCTGTTTGTAAAACTCTTTTATAAATCTTCCTTTATAACTCTTCTATAAAATCCTTTATAAAATATCATTTACCTAATAGCATTTGAAAAATCTCTTAAAAAATCATTTTATTAAGTAAAATCCATTTTATAAATAGATTATTATTTATAAATACCTTTATTAAATCGATTGATTTCCTTTAAACATCATTATTAAAATAATTAATTATCTTAAATCTTCATTAATAAAATAATTAATTAACTTACTTTAAAACATCATTTATAAACACTTAACCTAAAAAAATTTATAAGATTTAAGTTATTTTAAATTCATAACTTTACAGATTTGGAAAGAGGCTTAACGACCACGGTGGTACTAAATCAAGTTACCATTTTATTCAATTTGACTTCCCAGATCATATAACTGGTATTTACATAAGCAGGCAGATATGTAATAAAACAATAACTAGCCATCAATAGTTAACACATCACTTTCCCAATGTTAATTAACTAGCATGTGAATAAATGTCCAAATTAATATAATAGCATAATGAGGATTTATTCTACTAAACAGATGTCATCAATAATCTATTCCACTTAATTATAGTAGAATGGAGTTTTATTATGCTAAAACAGATGTCATCAATAATTTATTCCTATTTATTTGGCTACTCAATGGCACAAACAAAGAGAATTACTTGTTTTAACCCATTCACTTATAAAAAGAAAGCTACTTTTAAATAAACCAATCCTTAGAAATAGAGTTTAAAAATAAAACATTTATTTAATAAAAAAATTAATCTTAATTAAGTCATAATCATATCTTAATTTAATATTAATCAAATCTTAATTTAATTTATAATTAATTAATAATTAAAGTCCACCTGGTTAGTAATTAATCAATAATTAAACCTTAATTAATTAATAATTAAACCTTAATTAAAATTAATTAAGTCTTAGCTTTATTAGTATTTAATTAATAATTAACCCTGCCTGATTAATAATTAATTAGTAATTAACCCTTAATTAATTAATAATTAATTAATAATTAAACCTTAAGTAAAGAATAATTAATTAAATAATAAATTTTTACTCAATCAATAATTAATTAACCATTACTTAATTAACTAATTATAATTATCTTACTTAATTAAAAATTAAGTGCTAATTACTTTCACTTAATTAGTGATTAAGTACTAATTACCTTTACTTAATTAATTAGTCAAATAATCATTAACATTTACTTAATTAATAAGTAATAATTACCTTTTATACTTAAGATATGTTTGAAATACTTTTTAAAATATTTAAGATGAAAACTCCTTTAGTTTTAGAAAAGCATTCGATTTTATGAACTACATCCATAGCGACTATTGCTATGGATACCGTAACTTTTGAACTAGGTTTACTTGCCTAATACTCAACCCGCCTTTTCGCAAGGCCGCAAACCGGCGGATTTAACTAAATCGACCACTCGTTTGTCGAGACTGGAATACGACAGGTTTAAGTCGACTGGACGGATAGATGATGTAGTGTGCTTGGAAGATGGATATTGGATTGGATAAAGTGGATCTGCATAGGCTAGTGCCTCGATGTTGGAGCCTCGAGGGAGTTGGGATGTTGGAGTCTCGAGGGAGTCTCGAGTGGGTCGGCATGTTGGAGTCTCGAGGGAGGCTAGAGTGGGTCGGCATGTTGGAGTCTCGAGGGAGGCTAGAGTGGGTCGGCATGTTGGAGTCTCGAGGGAGTCTCGAGTGAGTCGGGATGTTGGAGTCTCGACGGAGTCTCAAGTGGGTCGGCATGTTGGAGTCTCGAGTGAGTCAGGATGTTGGAGTCTTGAGGGAGTCTCGAGGGAGTCGGGATGTTGGAGTCTCGAGGGAGTCGGGATGTTGGAGTCTCGAGGGAGTCTCGAGTGAGTCGAGATGTTGGACTCTCGAGGGAGTCTCGAGTGCGTCGGGATGTTGGAGTCTCGAGGGAGTATCGAATGAGTCGGTCGGCATTGGTAGTCGGTAGCCGTTCGGTTTGGGAGGAATAGGTCGTTTAGCATTAGTGGGCATTCGGTCTGGGAGGAATGGGTAGGTCGGCATTGGTGGTCGTTCGGTCTGGGAGGAATGGGTCGGTCAGCATTGGTGGTCGTTCGGTCTAGGAGGAATGCGTCGGTCGGCATTGGTGGTCGTTCGGTCTGGGAGGAATGAGTCGGTCGGCATTGGTAGTCGGTAGTCGTTCGATCTGGGAGGAATGGGTCGTTTGGCATTGGTGGTCGTTCAGTCTGGGAGGAATGGGTCGGTCGGAATTGGTGGTCGTTCGGCATCAGGGAGTGCTTCGGTTCGGCATTTGGGTGAGTGTTACTTCAACTTGGGTTCGGCCTAGGCTATAGGTCATGTTACTTCGAGTCGCTGAGCATCTCGCTTCGGGTCATTACCATGGTTACTTCGGGTCGATTGATGGACGACTTGGGATCGGTCGAGGTGAAGGGTGTGAGCTCGGCCAAGGTCTTAGTGGGCCCGTATCACTTGGGAAGCCCAATAGCCAGGATTTTGCCTATAAATACAACATGTGGGGCTTCAGAAAAGGGATCTCCATTCTGTTTCCCTTCTTCTTCCTCATTAAGGCTACTCTGCCATAATTGTTTTGAAAACTCCAGATTGTAACTGTAATTGATTCTCATATCAATAAAAAGAAAATTTTGGAGTGGACGTAGGCCAGAGTCAGCCGAACCACTATAAATTCACTGTTTTTTCTGCTTTCTTTTTAATTTCCACTGCTTTTCATATTTATACTCTCTACATACACTCTATCTGTTATATGTGAATGTTAGTTGGTGCTTTCATTTACGTTTTTGTGTTAGTGACCAATTTTGGCGCTAACATTTTGGTGCTTTCACCGAGAAGGCTAGCACTCAGGGATTCTACAACTTGGACTTTGGATCTGAAAGCTTAGGGTCTGGGATTTGGAGAGCTATGGCACGACAATCGACAAGAAGACCGAGGACTGAAAGGAGTCAGCATGAAGGGAGTCAGGAGGCTTCCTCGAGAGCGAATCAGGCTTCAGTCTTCATCACTCGGGACGAGATGATGATGGGAGCTATGCATGAAGAGCTTCTAAAAAGACAAGAGGAGATGATGCAGAATTTGCTTCGATAAACTGGACAAACTGGAGTGCAAAATCAAGCTAACGCAATTGCAGGAGATGCTAGAGGTGGGGGTCAGGAGCACGAAGCAACCGAAATTCAAAACCGAGCAGGACCATCAGGAGCAGCACCAGAACTAGGGGCACTCCCCCGGAGCATGTTGATCCAATCCCGGGCGGAGTACCAGGTGGAACTGTACAACATGGTGTCGGTAGAGGAATGGATGCTCATCTCGAAGAGCAAGTTCCAGGATTCCCTCGTGAACTCGGGAGGAAGATTGGAGGCAACAGATAAGGACTACAGCTCGGCGATAGTGATAGGTTGGCGGAGATGGTTAGGCGAGCCATGAGAGGCGGATTGGTAAATAGAGACTTGGAGGATGTGAATAGGAGTCCCTTTGCTCCTGCGATCAGGCAAGCTAGAAACCCGCCAGATTTCAAACTACCCACACTAGAGATGTATGACGGGAGAACGGATCCCACTATTCACTTAAGGAGGTATATAAGGCATATGGAAGTTCTGGGAGCATCGGAGGAGGTCGTGGCATGATGCTTCCCATTGTATTTGACGGATATTGCAGCATTATGGTTCAGACAGCTGGAGAATGGCTCTATTGGCACATGGACGGAGCTGATTGAAAGGTTTATGAGACAGTTTCGGGTCCACATAGTTAGACCCAAGAACGTGATGACTTTAACATCGATGAAACAATGGAAAGGAGAGTCGCTCAGGGATTTCTTAACCACATTCAATGTGGTGGTGGCTTCGATGGATCGACCTGATCCATTGATGGTTTTGATGGCGGCAGTTTTAGGAATTGCAGATAATTTGGATTTCAAAATATCGTTGGAACGGGACCGACCGAGGGATCTCAGGGAGTTCTACCATGAGGCGGAAAGGTTCCTGAGGCAGGAGGAAGTGCAGGCTGAGAGAGAAGGGAGAGAGGCTGAAGCTTATGCAGTAAGGGGTGGAGGTCCACCCAGGGAGGATCCAAATAAAGCTGATAAAGGAAAATGTAAAATGAATGAAAACCGTAGCACTTGGAAAAGGCCTCGGAGGGAGTCAAAGATTCCTTCTTACACGGAGCTAACAGAAACTCTGGAGAGAATTTACTTGGATACTCGAGGGCGCCTCCAGTATTTAGGCCAGCAAGAAGGGAACCCTTTGATTACGAGCGGGCATCGAGAAGGCATTGCCTATTCCATGAGCTGGATAGGCATAACACAAACGATTGCAGGCATTTAAAGGATATCGTTGAGGAGCATGTAAGGAATGGTCATCTACAACAATATGTGATGAATCGAGCTGCGGCGGTGGAACAGGAGCGGCCACCGCCCACCTCGAACGAAGATGGCACTGGATCTAGGCAACGTCGGCTTGTTATCAACTAAATAGATTTATGGCTTTGAATAAGTAATAGAACTCGAAGTAATATGTCTAAATCACTTACACATGTATGGGATCGAGAACGGTCCTTAGGCATGCTCTGAGACGATGATAAACTGTATTGCTCGAGTCTATGAAACCCTGTTTTTCTTTTCGTTTTCCTGAAAACTTTGGTTTCTTCCTTGGATTTACAGACATTTATTTGGTTTTCCATAGTTGTAAAGACCCTCATTTTGAATGATTGGATTTTGATCAATGTAATAAATAATACAGGTCTCGCGATCACGGTCCCGACCGGTGAGACAGGGCAATGATCGCAGGTTACGAGTCCCTTCGCCGGAGAGCGATGGAATGAACTCGAACACAATAAAAAAAAGTCCTTGGCCGGAGAGCTGAGGCCGGAGAATATAAAAAAGTCCTTGCCGGAGAGCTGAGGCCAGAGAATATAAAAAGTACTTGGCCGGAGAGCCGAGGTCAGAGAACATAAAAGCCCTTGACTGGAGAGTCGGGGTCGGAATAGGATATCGGCCCGGAGTGGTCATGGATTTGGTTATTAGTTATTGGATTTGAATTGATTAAAACTTGGTTGACAGGTTCATATGGCTAAGGAATTGGCTCAGGGTTTGGTTATTGGATTCGAAATCGGATATCAACTCGGAGCAGTTGCGGGTTCGAATAAGGATATGGCACTAGGATAAAAAAGATTGGATTGCGGATCGGATTGTATGGCTATGGATGGAATGTGGACGATGGATTGAAGGCTATTCAAAACACGTATTCATATCGCAAGGCATGTTTTGGGGGGTAAATGTTAACCTGCCTTTTCGCAAGGCCGTGAACCGGTGGATTTAACTAAATCGACCACTCGTTTGTCGAGACTGGAATACGACGGGTTTAAGTCGACTGGACGGATAAATGATGTAGTGCACTTGGAAGATGGATATTGGATTGGATGAAGTGGATCTGCATAGGCTAGTGGCTCGATGTTGGAGCCTCGAGGGAGTCGGGATGTTGGAGTCTCGAGGGAGTCTGGAGTGGGTCGGCATGTTGGAGTCTCAAGGGAGTCGGGATGTTGCAGTCTCGAGGGAGTCTCGAGTAAGTCGGGATGTTGGAGTCTCGAGGGAGTCTCGAGTGAGTCGGGATGTTGGAGTCTCGAGGGAGTCTCGAGTGGGTCGGCATGTTGGAGTCCCGAGTGAGTCGGGATGTTGGAGTCTCGAGGGAGTCTCGAGGGAGTCGGGATGTTGGAGTCTCGAGTAAGTCGGGATGTTGGAGTCTCGAGGGATTCTCGAGTGAGTCGGGATGTTGGAGTCTCGAGGGAGTCTCGAGGGAGTCGGGATGTTGAAGTCTCGAGGGAGTCTCGAGTGAGTCGGGATGTTGGAGTCTCGAGTAAGTCGGGATGTTGGAGTCTCGAGGGAGTCTCGAGTGAGTCGGGATGTTGAAGTCTCGAGGGAGTCTCGAGTGAGTCGGGATGTTGGAGTCGCGAGGGAGTCGGGATGTTGGAGTCTCGAGGGAGTCGGGATGTTGGAGTCTCGAAGGAGTATCGAATGAGTCGGTCGGCATTGGTAGTCGGTAGTCGTTCGGTCTGGGAGGAATAGGTCGTTCGGAATTGGTGGTCGGTCGGTCTGGGAGGAATGGGTCGGTCAGCATTGGTGGTCATTCGGTCTGGGAGGAAAGAGTCGGTCGGCATTGGTGGTCGTTCGGTCTGGGAGGAATGAGTCGGTCGGCATTGGTGGTCGTTCGGTCTGGGAGTGCTTCGGTTCGGCATTTGGGTGAGTGTTACTTGAACTTGGGTTCGGCCTAGGCTATATAGGTCATGTTACTTCGAGTCGCTAAGCATCTCACTTCGGGTCATTACCATGGTTACTTTGGGTCGGCTGATGGAGGACTTGGGATCGGTCGAGGTGAAGGGTGTGAGCTCGGCCAAGGTCTTAGTGGGCCCGTATCACTTGGGAAGCCCAATAACCAAAATTTTGCCTATAAATACAGCATGTGGGGCTTCAGAAAAGGGATCTCCATTTCGTTTCCCTTCTTCTTCCTCATTAAGGTTACTCTACCATAATTGTTTTGAAAACTCCAGATTGTAACTGTAATTGATTCTCACATCAATAAAAAGAAAATTTTGGAATGGACGTAGGCCAGAGTTAGCCGAACCACTATAAATTCATTGTTTTTTCTGCTTTCTTTTTAATTTCCACTGCTCTTCATATTTATACTCTCTCCATACACTCTATCTGTTATCTGTGACTATTAGTTGGTGCTTTCATTTACGTTTGGGTGTTAGTGACCAATTTCGGCGCTAACACCTGATACTCTTCAAAACTTTTGTTTTAACTTACTTAAACTTGTATAAGGATTTTGGAAACTAAAAATAAAGTTTAAATACTTATAAACTTTTCTAGGAAGTACTTGAGTAAAAACAAGTTAAAAACTAGAATCTCGATGTCGCAAACAAGCAACTTTTAAGTGCTAACTTCATTTTAGCATACATTAACTAACACATAAGCTCAAACACTTATACACATGCCAATCATCATACACAAAATAAAAATCATTACTTTCCATTATCACTTAAAATCCAAATGATATTTCCAAGTTCACAACCAAACAATCTATATAATCTCACATATATACAACATCAAACATGATCGATACAATTAATATCAATAACAATTAATAGCAATAACGTAGAGTTTAATACTAGTTTAAAAGTGTGAGCATTACTCACCAAAAGCTTACGAATCAAACCGAACTTCCACTATGTTTTGAATACGACCTAGATCTTGGATTCTCCTTAGTAAAATTAGATTTTTGACCTTTGAAAGTAAATTTTGGGGTTGGCCTAGAATGTGTGGGGCTTGGCCATGCTTTGTAGAGTGGGTTTGGGCTAATTTTTGGAAAGAGAAGTGGCTTAGGAAGGAAAGAAAAAGTGTTTCAATGATTTTTCAAGAATTAAAAGTGGAAAAGGATGAATTTTAAACCATGGAAGCCATTAAAAAGTTTTAAAAACTTAGAAAGGAAGATGAGGTTTTGAAAATAAGAATTGAAAGTGAAATAAACAAATTACTTAAATACCCCTTTAATTACATACCCTCCACTAATTTTATGCCACATCACTACATCTCCTCCTCTTCCCTTCATACACACACAAGAACCAAGACCACTCTTTAACCATCATGTTTTCCACTTCCTTGTACTTTGATGTTACGTGGAAGGTCTTATTTTATTTTTATTTAAATTTTTAGATAAAGGCCACATCTCTTATTATTTACTTTAGTAAATATATATATTTACCAAATATTACCTTAACCATATATATATATATATGTTATTGGTATATGTGTGTGTGTGTATAAGTTTACTAAAATATACACAATATTTTCAACAACTTTTAGACGACGAAATATCGAAAATTCAAAAAACGATTTCCTGGTCACATTTTCTATTTTTCATCGAACTAATTATTTTTAGTAAAAAAAATTCAAAAATAAATTTTCTATCATTAGTTATAAATTAAATGAAGGTTATTTAATTATTAAAACCATAAATTAAATATTTAAAACATTACAACAAAAATACCCTATTACAACGCCCTTTTTACAACGGGCATTGGTTGCCCATTGCAATAGAAGGCTATTACAACGGTCCATTCAGGCCCGTTGTAATAGATGCCATATACAATGCCCTTTTTACAACGGGCGATGATAGCCCGTTGAATAGAAGGCTATTACAATGGTCCTTTCAAGCCCGTTGTAATACATGTTAATTTTACAACGTTCAGAAAATGCCCGTTGTAAAAATTAAGCCCAAATAAAATTATAAACTAATATAATGGCCGGCCCCCATTTTCATTTCTATCTTCGGCCCGTTTCTCTTTTATTTGCTCCGTTCCTTTTTTTTGTGAAAATGGCGGCCGTTCCTCGTTCGTTCGTTCCTCAATCCAGATTTAGGGTTTTGCTAAATTGAAGCGCCGCTTGATATTGTTTGATTGTAGACTTCGATGTTCTTTGATTTGGCTTGCTGATTGTTGCTTGTGGCAGCTTCAATTTGTCGAGCGTGTATGCTTCATATAAATTGGTACGTGATGTTTCTTTGATTTCAATTACGCTCGACTTTGATTCGAGTTGTTGATTTGATTTATTGTTCGTTGTTTTGCTCGAACTCGAATGCATTTCACGGCCGATGATGTTAGGGTTTTTATAGGATTCGATTTCCTATATTTTCGTTCGTATAAATTTGTTTGAATTCGTCACTGCTATGCTCTGGCCATTCAATTTTGTTTGATTGCTTGAGATTTTTCTGACTTTGTCAATTTCATTTATTTATGACTTGATTCCCACGGCTTGTGATTTCTGACTTTTGCTTGGCCACCACAGCGTTGAATTCTCTGTTGACATCATTTGATTCTTGTTTGAAATCCCCTACGACCTTATTTTCGGTTTGAACTTTATGTTATGACTTCGGCTATTTTTGAAATCCCTTGTTGGTCTGGTCTGGAGCATTTGTGGCCAATGGTTCATGTTGTAGCTTTGTTTGAACATGTACACGGCTGTTGCATTGCTCCATCATTTATCAACTGAATATTTTGAAAAAATGAGGAGATGATATAATTTTTTAGAGCCGTTTGCAAGAAACATGGCTCAGTGTTGAACAGATATACAATGATTTGATAAAGAGAAGGAAATTCAGAGAATTATCAAGAAATTGGAATGACGAATCGACTGATTTCTTGATAATTTCAGTGATGAATTTCAAAAAATAGTAAGCAGCCAGAGAATGTATTCTCTAGGTAGGGCTTATTATGATGGTTAAAGAGAAGTATTATGTCAGTTTGATAGAAAAAATCAAAAGAATACTGAGAGCAATCAAGAAAAACAGATGATGAAAGAAAAAGAAACCTGATGCTTTTCTTGGTATGTCTCGATGATGTGTTCAGTATAGTGAACAAATGAAAGTAAGGAAAAATATGGGATAAAGGAGTAAAAGAATAAACTTCCTCTGTGATGATAACTTGATTACTGCAACTGCAAATCTGAGATCTGAGAGGAAAGAACAACACTAATTGACAGTCGTTAGACTTTTTGTGGCTCCGATACCACATTAAAAATTATGCATATATTGAAGAGAGAAGGTGCTTTATTATCTCAAATAATTATTGCATACAAAACCGATCATTGGTTCATGCTTATATACGGAAACAAAATAGCTTATTACATTGTTGGCTAGGCCCAATATGGTGCAGCCTGTATAATGCTTCTGATCTCTATGATTTTCATGTAAGTTGTTTGAAATAATCTCCATTCAATTTAATCTTTTTATATACCCGTTTTCATATTACCGTATATTAATTGTACTGAGCAAATGGTTCATACATGACAGGTTTATACATCTGCATCCAATATGTTTTCGATGGTCCATCAGTTTGATCATGCACCTCATACTGGACCGAAGGTATAACTATACATTACACAACTTTCATTTTTTTAAAAATAAAATAAAATAATAATAAGCTTGCTTGTTGTGTGCTTTTTTGCTTGTATATAAAAAAATTGCAGGCTTTTGTTAGCGAATATGTCGTGCATGGAGTGGATGCTAGGTCTGGAAGCCTTTTAGCAGCATTGGCAGAAGCAGCTTTCCTTATTGGGCTAGAAAGAAATAGGTACATACATATTTTTAGAAACATAACATATGTGTCTATGATATCTAGAAAACTAAATATGTAGTATATACCCAAAGAACTCCTATGTGGATAATGCATATGCTATATATTTAGCATTTGACTGAATATGGTCAAATTTGGAAAAGGAAAAAAAGGAATCCATTTAGTTTGCATACTATTTGACTGAATATGGCCAGCTATGCACCACTATTTGGTTTTATCGAGTTTGTTTATTATTCTCAGATCAACAATATTATGAGGATGGTTATATTAGCGTTTTTGTTTTTTAACATTTGCGCATTATTGTTTTCCCTACATTCATTTTTTAATGGCATTCAGTTGTAAGAACATTTTTGTCCTATGAAATTAAAGAGTTTCCCTTGTTTTCATTGTTTTAAAAAATAAGCTAAAAAGCCTAAAGCGACGAAGAATGGATTAAAAAGGTTGAAAATTATTTAAAAGGGCAAAACCTAACAAAACAAAATATGTTTCTACTTTCCATTTTGAAAAGTGATTAATCAAAACATTTAAAGCTACGGTGTTTCTAAGTAAATTAACTCAAAATGCACTTAGAAATGAAATTCGTTTTGGTTAATAAGAAACTACATGCATACAAATTGGCTACAATGTTTTTTCTTCTTCCTAAATTTAAACTAGGAAACTTGTATCAGACATCAGCTTTAAAACTTCAATTTTGTAAATGCCAATCCTGAGGTCAAACCTTGGCATACTAGAAAAAAGTATTGGATGGTGTCAGTTAATATTATATCAGTATGTAAGCTATTTATGATCTTTGCTGCTGTTTGCTTACTCGTAAACCCTACTCTGTAACTATTTTCGATGCATAATTAAATACATTTTTTTTGCATCTAGATGGAAAAACTTTCAAGAAGCCATGACGGCCATATGAAAAAGAACGTCTAGATGCTGAGCTTAAATTAGTTGGAGAATATGGGCTTCGATGTAAGCGTGAGCTGTGGAGGGTCCAATACGCTTTGAGCCGCATCTGCAATGCTGCTAGAGGGCTTTTGATATTTGTAAGTTTGTGGTATAGTATGATTATACTTAGAACATGATATTTGTAGCGGACTGTTATGTGTTAATGCTTTATGTATTTGGCATGTAAACTTATCTAAATTTTTGGAGTGTTAGAATTCTATGACTCTAGCTTTTAGTCTTTTCGTATGTGATTTTAATTATTTTACGACAATGTTTAGTATTAGTATGGATGTATTGCATGGATGCTACTATAATTTTTTTAAAATTTGCATTTATTTTGCAACGGGCAATGTGCGTTGTTATATGAGCTTCTTACAACGGGTTATGGTCGTTGTAAAAAGGTATACTGCAACGATTTTTACAACGTGCTTTGCCCGTTGTAAAATGTGGTGGATCTATTACAACGAGGCCTATTACAACGGGCACATGCCCGTTGCGAAAACCATATTACAACAGGCATTGTCCGTTGTAATAAGACTGTTTTGTTGTAGTGAAATTAGATAATGAAGATTAAGAAGATGTAAACTATTGAACATTTTTGTTAACTAAAATGAATAAGATAAATTTATATAACATTCAATTACATTCTAAAAACATATATATAAACTTACCAGAAATATTTAAAAAGTTGAAATGTTAAATATGAGTATGTAATAGAATATTATACAAGTAAAAGCTTAATAACAAAAATGCTTCAAAATGAACATATAGTTATAAATGAAAATTTAAGATGTACAAGAAATGTTATATACATGAGTTAATGTTTTAAATGCTTAACAATTAAATTGAATGGTTAAAAGTGAATATTATCTAAGTAAATGATTATAAACTTAAGGAAATGATCGAAATGATTCATAAATAAGTTTAATATGAAATGGTACAATATATGAAGAAATAAATGCGAATTTAAAAGTAAAGAAAACTTAAGTATTAAATAATTCATAAATGAATATTAATACTAAGTGGAAATCAAGTATATAATAATAAATGTAAATTAAAATGCAAAGAACATATATAATACTTTAAGAATTTATCCACTGATGATATTAAATATTGAATGGAAAAATTTTCTATAAGTAAATGAATGAAAAAAAAATGACATTGTATGACTGAATGAAAATAAATGAAAATAAATGAAAAGTAAATGATAAAAATAAGAAACCAATAGTATAAACTTAAATAATATTTAAATTCTTTGTTGTTGGCATATGGAATGTTTGAGAAATGATACTTCAATTGTTTAAGGTTGTATGAATAATCTATTAAGTAAATATCTGAGGCCGTTGAGCGTAAGTTACACTTGGTAGTTTATCTATCATCCTTATACGATGAAAAGTTCTAAACCCGGACAAACCATTAGTTTTGATTGCTATGGATGTGTGATGGATTCTTTTGTTGCATATAATAGTTGTACTGTTTTTGTTTGCATATGATTATATACGTTGTATGTTGCTTGTACTATTAATTGAAACAACTAATATATTGTTCTTTTTACATAATTTTAACTCTTTTGGATTATGTAAGTAAAATACAAGTTTATGGAAGCAATAGCTATTGCTTTTGGTTTCATAAATAAAGTTTGTTTGCACGACAAATAAGTACGTTTTCGGATTACGGTTTTTGGAACGATATTTTATTGTTTTTCCATTGTTTTGGGATGTTTATTATTGAAATATGGTATATATATTGTAATTAATGATATTGTTATTTTTTCGGACCTATCCGTGTAAAGGAGACTCTGTCGAAATTTTCCGTAAATTTAGGACTTAGAATTTTTTTGTGAAAGTTGAGTTATTTTCAAATTTTATATAAGCTTAAGTATGTAAGTTAACTGTTATAAATTGTCTATTTTGAATAAAATATAACAAATTTCTTGATTTCTTCTTGTTCCTTTTCGGGAACGAAAAGTTTTGAGTGTGGGAGATTGGTAACGACCCGTATTTTTGATAGTTGAAAATATTAAATTAAATGAGAGTTTGGAAATTAATATTGTCAGTAACTAAAATTTATGATTTATAAATGAAAAAAAAAATTATTAGAATTTAATTTAATAATGTTGATTGAATGAAATTGACAATTGTTTTAATGTAATTTCAATCAATTGAAATAATTGTAAGTTTAATAAGGAATAAAATAAATGATGTATTAATGATGAAATTATATGTTATTTAATTGAAATTGGTTTTAACATTTGTAAGTAATTTTATACTCCTTGTTTGTAAACAATAAATGTATTAATGTGTTCAAATTATTTAAATGTAACAATTGTTCATTTCTCATCTTATTTTTAAATCCGTGTTGGAATTATTTGGGAGCCAATGAAATTAGATGTAATTAAATGTTGCAGTTAATATAAGGAAAGATGTTAACTGAAGAGTTTGAGTGAAATAAAATGGAAACTTATGTTAATAGATTACATAAGGAATTGTTGATTTAATATAAAAGACTTTTAAATCAATTATTATGAGTAAGTGTTAAATTAATAAGGAATAAAATGAATAAGTTTACTAAAGGTGTAAACATATGTCTATTTGTTTGAAATGTATTTTAGCTTACAGATTAATTATAGTGATGAGAAACTATTATTTAGTAAGAAATGTATAACTCATGTTTGTATCCAATAATGTATGAATATGTTTAAATTACTATTAGATAGAAAATAATTGTTCTATTTCTCCTTACATTTATTTAGTCCATTTTGAAATTCACCTTTGTAATCAACTGAAATTAATGTAATTAAATAATTTCAATTAATAGAAGAGAGGACCCTAAATTATAAATTAATAGGTGTAATTAAACATAGCTTATGTTTTTTGAAAATATAAGGAAAGTTTGATTTAATGAAAAGAACATTTATATCAAATAAGATGAATGTTTCATTTGTGAATATAGGTTTAATTTCATTAAAATAAAGAATAAAATGATTGATTTAAAGGAAGAAATATATGTTTATTTGAACTGTGTTTTAGCATACATATTGATTATAAGAATAGGAAAATAAAATATTTAAGTAAGTTATTTATTACTCTGGTGTATAAACAACAAACATATAAACGTGTTTAAATGAGTAAAGGAAACAATTGTTCTATTTTTCATTCATTTTAGGTTGTCTGTTTTGAAATTTAACTTCGTAATTAATTGCAACTAATGTAATTGAAATATTTCAATTAAAAGGAAAGAAAATGTTGATTGCAATTAATAGATTTAATATAAAAAAACACATGTTTTCTATTAAACAGAAAGGGCGCTTTAATGGAAATAAAAGATCATTTTTAGAAAAACCAAATTGAACTTTTTCATCTTTAAGGTAAGTATAATTTTATTTATTATGTGTTGAAATGAAAATTAAATGTGTACAAATTGAGTATTGTTTGAGTTAATGAAATTAATTTGGTTACGATTCAAAAATTGAGTTTCAAAAGGTTGTGCGATGTATATGGTCTCTTCATTTTTTGTTAATAATTATTGCATGTACGTTTAAAATAGTTACCTGATTATTAGTACTTGATCCATTCATTTCTCCTTCTGTTTAATACCTGAGCCTAGACTTTTAGGCTATATTTAATTCTTCCCATCTTATTTTTAGTTTACAAAATTTTATTTTTCTTTGGTTTGCAAACTTTTCCATTCCTACGTACATTTTCTTATGCATTATTAATGCCTAAAGCTTTCAAAACAAAACATGACATTCATTTTTTGTCCATCCATCTTCATTTCTTTATTATTAAATAATCTGCAATTTTATTTCTTCATTTGCATTTTGTTTCTCCTGACACCTCAAATTTATTTAGTTCAAATTGTTCTTTGCTGAAGATATATTCTTATCATAAAATTGTTCACGTTTTAAACTCGTCCCTTCATTTTTTATCACTACCTTATTTCCTATGTTTAGATCTCCATTTCAAATCTTTCTTTCCTCAAACCATTTTAATGTGAGTAAATTCAAAAGCTCTCATTTATGCAAATTCAAAAGCTTTCTTTTATGAAACATAAGTTTTTTTTTCATTCGTCCTACATGTCATGCCCTTATCTTAGTTTGTTCTTCCATCTTTGCCTGAAGCCTCATCTTGAACGTAAGTATTAAACTTTGTTTAATTTTTTATTAAACGTGTACCAATTATTATTTTAATAATATTTCTTATAACATGAATATCTTTTGCATATAAACAACGATTCACGCGCGATTTCTGCTGTTGGATTCATATTTAAATTCCGAACAACATGAAATTGATTTGGTTGAATTTGGAGACTATTGAGATTTTGCGCTCCTGTTTGGATTTTTATGGGCTAAAATCAAAGGTGAGTGATTTAACACACTCACGCAATACTAAATCTTCTTATGTTAGTTGAATTGAATTTATGAAGTGATGAGAATTTTACTTGTTGTTGTTTGATAGTTTAAATTGACATTTAGTTGAAATTGAATTTTATATTGAATTAAATTGACATCTTAATTATTATTGAAATTAACTGCTAGTTAAACACTGTCAATTGATAATTAGTAACTGTGTGACATGTTGGTTGATTTGGATGTTGTTTGTTATTGTATGCCATTGATTGATGTCGGATGTATGGTTGTCTATTTATTTCGAATATATCCCTGCTATTACCTATTTATTATTTGACATTATATAAATTGTCAATTGTACTATGGAAACGAATTAAGAAATATGTTGAAATGATATATACCTATGAAATTTTGATTTGGATTGAAATGATATATATCCATCCATGTAATTAAATTGATATAAATAATCACTTGACCATAGGGTAGAAAATTATATACGGACACCAGATTGGTTAAATTAAATGGCTTTAAAATCTTGATTTTTGGATTTTGATTAAATGATATTGTTTTAAAGGAAATAAATTGTGGACTTATATGAATTAAATTATTTTCTAATTCAAGCTTATAAATGTTGAAATTGAAATTGGTTAAAGGAAGTTGTTTTAAAGAATTGAATTGAAAATGTGAAGTTATAATTGATATATGACTTTAATTTTGGAAATTAAATTATTTTAAAGGTTTGGATCTTAAAATTGAACAATGAGGTTTAATTTGATTTAAGTGTTTAAATCAGTAAATTGAAATTGGACATGAATTTGATATAAATTGAAATGGTTTAAATAAGAATTAAATTGAAATTTAAATCATTGAATTGGATTATTGAATCGAATTTGAATTTAAAAATGAACGTTTCGAAAAATGAAGTTAATTCGAATTGAAATTGAAATCAAGTGATTTGACATTAAATCTAAATTGAATTGAAGAATGGAAATTGAATTTGTTGATTTGAAATTGGACATGGGTCTGGATTTGTGAAATGGAAAGAAATAGTTTGATTTGATATTATTTTCAAAATAAATTATTTTAATATAAACTGTTTAAAATCCATTTTTATTAATATTCATATTATTTTGATTTCTCCAAACTATTTTACTATATAAACCATTTTCAATACTCAAACCATTTTATATCAAACTATTTAAACTATTTTAAACTATTCAAACTATTTTAAACTATTTATAACTATTCAAACTATTTTCCAAAATCTCAAACTGTGCAAAGTTGGAAGGTTTATATTTAAATCGTTGATTTAAATGTGAATGCGGTTGAATGAAGTTATAACCTAAGTTGGAAATTGAAATGATATTTTCATATGAAAATGACATATTTTGAGTACATGGTATTTTGAAATGAAGTGATATTTTTGAAGTGAATATGATATTTTGATACCAAATATGAATCGTTTTCAAAATGTAAAAAAACCAACCGGTGTGTAAAACGACGTTTGGTTGTTAAAGAGACCGGGGTCTCTTATTGGCATACTGTCCACTTTAACAACTGTGTGTGCAATATATGTTATCCAGAATGAAGTGGTTGAATTGAAGGCGTTTGCCGGATTTGAAGAAAGAGAACGATGATGGATGACCCCGACACTTGTGTCAATTGGAAATGACTAAAACAGGAGCCTATGTCTGGCCAAGGGGTTTGCAACCTTTAGGGGACATCACCGCTTCATTTTACTATATTTATTTTGGACTTGATCGGTGCACCTTAGGGTAAACTGGTAGAATCCTACCTTGGGCATTGCCTCGCGTGTCTTGTCATACTTTTATCCTTATACGCGCCCACTATGATTTTGTTTTAGTATGGTACCTATAAGGGACTCACTGGCTACCGACGTTGGATGTGTTACAGGACCTGCATAGACTACCTGCTTAAAAATGTGTTAAGGAGATCAATGTAAAGCCTTAACGCTATTTTAATACTTTATGTTACTGATAGACACTACATATATAGCGTATTTTACTACATATAGATAGTTTAACGGATCCTAAGGAGATGGAAAATCCTGTAACATCTCTTAAGTTATTGCACGCACGTTATACACTAGATAGGAGATGTAAAATTTCGTAAACATCTCTGAACCTATTACACTCATATTTACTTGTTGTTGATTTAACTTACATAAGAACTTTAGTTCTGACTCGAGTGTTTTGTCATTATATAAATTGTCAATTGTATTATGGAAATGAATTAAGAAATAGGTTGAAATGATATATACCTATGACACTTTAATTTGGATTGTAATGATATATATCCATCCAGGTAATTAGATTGGTATAAATAATCACTTGGCCATAGGGTAGAAAATTATATACGAATACTGGATTGGTTAAATTAAATGGTTTTAAAATCTTGATTTTGGATTTTGATTAAATGATATTGTTTTAAAGGAAATAAATTATGGACTTATATGAATTAAATTATTTTCTAATTCAAGCTTAGAAATGTCGAAATTGAAATTGGTTAAAGGAAATTGTTTTAAAGAATGAATTGAAAATGTGAAGTTATAATTGATATATGACTTTAATTTTGGAAATTGAATTATTTTAAAGATTTGGATCTTAAAATTGAACAATGAGGTTTAATTTGATTTAAGTGTTTAAATCAATAAATTAAAATTGGACTTGAATTTGATATAAATTGAAATGGTTTAAAATAAGAATTAAATTGAAATTTAAATCATTGAATTGGATTGTTATATCGAATTTGAAGTTAAAAATGAACATTTCGAAAAATGAAATTCGAATTGAAATTAAAATCAAGTGATTTGACATTAAATCTAATTTGAGTCAATTGAATTGAAGATTGGAAATTGAATTTGTTGATTTGAAATTGGACATGGGTCCAAATTTCTAAAATGAAAAGAAATAGTTTGATTTGATATTATTTTCAAAATAAATTATTTTAATATAAATTGTTTAAAATCCATTTTTATTAATATTCAGATTATGTTGATTTCTCCAAACTATTTTACTATATAAACCATTTTCAATACTCAAACCATTTTATATCAAACTATTTAAACTATTTTAAACTATTTTAAACTATTTTAACTATTTAAACTATTTTAAACTATTTATAACTATTCAAACTATTTTCCAAAATCTCAAACTGTGCAAAGTCGGAAGGTTTATATTTAAATCGCTGATTTAAATGCGAATGCGGTTGAATGAAGTTATAACCTAAGTTAGAAATTGAAATGATATTTTCATGTGAAAATGACATTTTGAGTAAATATAGTATTTTGAAATGAAGTGATATTTTTGAAGTGAATATGATATTTTGATATCAAATATGAATCGTTTTCGAAATATAAAAGAACCAACCGGTGTGTAAAACGACGTTTGGTTGTTAAAGAGACCGGGGCCTCTTATTGGCATACTCTCTGTCAATATTGGAATAACTTTAACAACTGTGTATGTGGTGGATGTTATCCAGAATAAAGTGGTTGAATTGGTGGCGTTTGCTGGATTTGAAGAAAGAGAACGATGATAGATGACCCGACACTTGTGTCAATTGGAAATGACTAAAACAGGAGCATATTAGGGGCCATCACCCCTTCATATTACTATATTGATTTTGGACTTGATCGGTGCACCTTGATTTGATTTTGGGAGTGGTGGACTAGGTGGGCGGTCGTAGCTACGATGCGTTACCACCAGCCAGAAAGGGTAAAATGGTAGAATCCTACCTTGGGCATTGCCTCACATGCCTTGTCATACTTTTATCCTTATATGCGCCCACTACGATTTTGTTTTAGTATGGTACATATAGGGGACTCACTGGCTACCGACGTTACTGGTTACGTTACAGGACCTGAATAGACTACCTACTTAAAAATGTGTTAAGGGGGATCAATGTAAAGCCTTAACGCTATTTTAATACTTTACATTACTGATAGACACTACATGTATAGCGTATTTTACTACATATAGATAGTTTAACGGATCCCTAGGAGAGGGAAAATCCAGTAACATCTCTTAAGTTATTGCACGCACGTTATACACTGGATAGGAGATGTAAAATCTCATAAACATCACTGAAGCTATTGCACTCATATTTACTTGTTGATTTAACTTACGTAAGAACTTTTAGTTCTGACTCGAGTGTTTTGTCTTTTCATTACGCTCGGGTCAGCCCGAGCATTTCAGTGTTGAAGACATTATTTCTGAAGGATGAAGACGGAGTTTAGTATATTATATTATTAGTATTATTTCGCTGCACCATTTTGGTATGTTTGTTGATTGTACTCTAATTATGTTGTAAAAATTTGTGTAATCAAATGTATATTGTAAAACGGCTTCATGAACTGTTTATTTGATTATTATATTTTGTCATTCCGCTGCGAGATTCTGTATTTTGTTTTCATTTTTTTCTCTTATTTTCTTATTAAATCCCATTGACAATCCTCCTTTTTGAATGGTTTGAGTTAGGCATGTGTGGTTTATTTTTGATTTAAACCATCCAAAAAGGTGGGTCGTCACACACCTGATCCAATAATGTTATCAAAGCCCGCACTATGTTCACCTGAGTAATTAACCAACACATAGGACAATCTCTTAGAAAAATTATCTAGATGAATGTCTAAAGAAAACATGTTTAACTAAGGAGAAAGTTACCTTTAAGTAATGTTCTTACATATAAAAAACCTCTTCGCTTCTGACCATGACCAGGCTTATCAAAGTGTCCCTTTTTCAAGGGCATGCCTTAGTGAAAGGCTTAAAAGTATTTTGCGTCTTGAATTGATTCAAATAAGCGTATTTGAATAATATAAAAATTGGATTAAATTCAAATTTAAAGGTTATAAATTTAATAACTGTCAAATGCTAAAATGAATATTTTTTCTAAAAAATAAACTATGAAAAAGACTATATGTCAATCCGCTACACTATAATACTTGTCAAAAATAGTAATTTAGAACTAAAAACATAAGTATATTTGCAAAAATTTTGTACTAACTTAAGTCATACATTCAATCAAAACTCTTCATTTTCCATGATTTTATTGCTTTCCTTTCCTTCGCTACGCAATATAAAACTTTAATCTGATCTTGGTCTTTTTCCCTTGACACTGTAAATTCATTTATGATTATTTCAAATCAAATTTGGCCTAAGAATTCACGCTCTATGAGTAGGATATATGTAACGACCCGGTATTTTTAACCATTCGCATCCGCACATGTCGGACTTGAATTGCTCAAAATACCGTGTTGTAAATAAAATTTGGCAAATCTCAGAATATACAGTAAATAAATAATCATAGATCATAGACACAGAGTAAAATAATGCAGCGGAAGTAAAAGGAATAGTAGTTCATGAAGCTACTATGTAAATATATCAGAGTTACATAAGATATGACAGAAGAAATAAAATACAACAGAAGTCTCAATATGATAACCAAGTACAAGCTAAACAGAACAACAGAACTGAAATAGATAGGACAAGACAAGCGGATAATCTCCAGCGATTCAAATCTCCAAGAGAGCGGAAATCCAAATCTGTGAATAACTCAGGCTGACCCGAGCGTAAATAAAAATACAAACACTCGAGTCAGGACATACATACTTATACAATGTAAACCAACTCAAGTGAACTGTAATAAAGGTACAAGTAACTTAAAGAATGCTTGGGATCGCCCATTCTTTAAGGATCTGTTAAACTATCTACTATGTAGTAATATTCGCTATTATAATAACGTCTAATATAAAATAAACATACTTTTAAATAGCATTAAGGAGTGACACAATATTCCCCTTAACACGTAATAGTCCCAGTAGTCTATCCAGTATTAGCATACTCCCAAAATGGGGCTACCCTCGATACTCCACAGGCTACGGGAGAAATCACAAATCGTAGTAAAGCTCGATATGGTAGGTGACACGGCACAACTAGGGAATGCCAGGGTAGATATACCAATTACGCATCCGGACTGGTGGTGACGCATAGCAGCCACTACCGCCCACCTCGAACAACACTCCCAAATCGAGGGTGCGCACCAAATCAATCACAAGTAATAGAATGGTATCGAAGAAGTGTGTCTGATAAGAGGTGCTACCTCCTTGGTCCGTCAATCGCTCCTATTTTAGCCACCTTATACCAACTCACGAGAGTTGGGTCCACGTATATACCTTAGGATCGTCGTCACCATCCTACTTCATTCTGGAAACTCCACCGCGTACACAGTTGTCAAAGTGGTTTTCGGTATCGACAAAGAATATGTCCATATCTGATCCCGGTCTCTTTAACAACCAATCGTTATTATAACCCGTGGTTATAATTTAAAACAGTTTATAATTTAAAATAGAATATCATTTCAAATCCAAATCTTTATCAAAATAAAGATTTAATAATTCCAAACAATTTCAAGATATTTAAAACATCATATCATCTCAAAAACTTCATTTCAAATCATTTCAATATCAAAATATCATATTTTTCCAAAACTTCATTTCAAATCTTTAATATATCAAAATATCATATCTTTCCAAACTTCATTTCAAATCATTTAATATATCAAAATATCATATCTTTCCAAAACTTCATTTCAAATCATTTAATGTATCAACTTTAAATACCTTTTTAAATTCAAAGATATCATTCATTTATTATCATTTCAAATCACCTTTAAATAGTTTATATTCAAATCAAATAATTCATTTAAACCTTTTAAGTGTAATTATTATATTTTCAAATCAAATATTCAATTTCCAAAGTTTCAAACCATTCTGAGTTCGTTTACTAAGTCAAAAACCATAATTATTAAAATTTCAGCCTTTCGCAGCATTTAGAAAAAGCTGTTATAAGTTATACTTGAAAACATTTTTATTCAACAAAGACAGCATTTAAAACTGCGGTTAAAACTCAGTTTTTAGTTAAATTATAGTTCAAAACAGAAAAGACAGCATTTCAGAAGTGCTGCGGTAACTCAGATTTCAAAACAAAGGTTTTATTTGATTTTAACAATGACTGCAGACTACTACAGCATTTCCAGGGAATGCTATAATAGACCTGAGTTAAGTTTTTGCCTATTAGTTCAACTACAGCAACTGCAGCATTTCAGAAATGCTGTAGTAGCCCTTTTATTCAATTTTTAGTGTAATTCAGAACCATAGCATTTCTGAATACTATTAAAAGTGAATTCCAGCTTTTTAGTGTATTTCCAGCAATTAAATAACTTCATTTTAAACTCTTTAAACATTTTAAAAATCATAATTTAAGATTAAAATGTTCATTAACATATCATTAAACATTTTGATTTTTATTAAACCAATTTCTTATAAATAAATCCAAATTTCAATAATTCCACTTATTAGTTCAAGTGTATAATTTCCTTTTCTTCACTTTCAACAAATAAACTTAACACTTCAAATTTAAATTACCATTTCACAAATTTAACTAAATTTCCAATTTTATTTAATTAATTTAAACCTTTAATTAAAACCAAATTTACATTTCCCAGTCAAGCTATATTTTAAAATTACAATTTAAGCATTCATTTATTTAACCACTTAAATTCATAGAAAAATCAATAATACTTTAATAAATCACTTAAATTAAAATTTAAATCAAATTATCATATTTACCATTTTCCAAATATAATTAAATTTCCATTTTTATTTATATAACTTAAATATCATTTTAACCAAATTCAAAATTCCAAACTTAAGTTATATTTCAATAATCCAATATAACCATTCATTAATTACATTTTAACTCATAGAAAAATCATAATTTCTTTATTTTAAAACATTTCAAAATCTATTTAAATCAAATTTCATAAATTTATATTTTAAAATACTTAAAAATATCCAAAACACTTTATAAAATAACCACGGGTCTGTATATAGTTTTCTAACCTAGGTCAAGTGATACGGATATGTATCATTTCAATCCGCAGTTTAAAAAGAAAAATCCGGGTTCTATCATTTCAAACCCGCAATCCCAAATTAAATAAAATAAATTAAAACTGTTTAGGCCTATCATTTCAGCCCATAATGATTTTTCTCTATTCTAAAGTCCGTTCGGGTATGTATCATTTCAACCCATAGTGATTCTATTCTACAGGGAACTTGCAGTGTGATAAACAGATATAAATAAACAGTATACAATATATAACAGTAACAGATGATATAACATGTGTATAAACAGGGATGAACATCATATAATAATAATATAACAGTTATAACAGGATGATATAAATTTACAGATTCAAGTGATGTCAGTTTATCAATTATATAAGTACATATTAGTCTGGTGAGATTTACTCACCTCTAATTGCTGAAGATTTCAAAACCAAAGGCACGACAGAAACAAAGCACAATGACACGACAATGATTTGAGTGGAGAGCGAATCCAGGCTACAACTCTTGTGCACAACCCAAACAACAATCAAAACAACACAATTTCAATACGACTTAAAATGCAATAACATTGAAATGAAAGGAGATACGACTACGCAGTCTTTTGCTTTGCCTTCTCTATTATTTGGTATGACTTAGGGTTTGATTTGGTTCAGATCTGGTCAAGTTTTGGGTCAGGTTTGGGCTAACATAGCTCGGGTTCATGGCATGACAAGGTGGAGTTTGTACATGAGGAGGTGATGTGGTTTGGAAGGCAACTAGGTAGTTTTTGGTCAAAACAAGGGCTCGGCCATGGGGATTGGGCTCGGCCTGTGGTGTGTCATGACTGGACAGAGGTGGGGAGGGGTGTGTCGAGGTCAGGTCAGGGGAGTGGTGGCGGATATGGTGGTGGTTGAAGTGGATGAGCATGTAGAGGTGAAATAAGCATGGATCTAGGCATCTAGGTTGTAGTTTGAGGGGTTTGGCCATCAAGGGGGTTCGGCCATGGTCAGATCTGGTGGGGTAGATGGTGGTGGTGGTCGGGAAGAGATGGAAGGAGGTGGTGGCCGTGGAATAGGGGGGAAGAGGCCGATCTAAACAAGGGGAAAAGCAAGGTAAATTTGCATAAAAAAAGTAAGAAAAAAAAAGTAGAAAGAAAAGAGGGAGTTTACCAAAAAAAAATTTGCAAGATGGAGGCCATGATTTTTTTTAGGGTTTTGGAGCTTTGAAAATTCGTGAATAACAGGAGGAAGTCGGCTCAAAAAAAAGAATGAGGAATAGTTAGGGTTAATTGGTGAAAGGTTAGGTTAAAAGTAAAAAGGTGGACTATAAAAGCCCATAGGAAGATAGAAAGTTTAAGGCCTTTCAAATTTCTTTATTTTAATTTTTTATAACGTTATATTTTTGGAAAAGATAATAATCCCAGTTAAAATTGCGAAATTTGAACAAAATATAATAATTTATATAAATATTTATCAATAATATAAAGTTAAATTAAGAAAATAGCTAAAATAGTAAACTAGTCTAGAAATTTGAAATTGAATAGAATAAATTTTAGAAAAATTCATATGAGCTTGTAATATATTTTTAAACATAAATAATAACATAAAATAAAAATATATTCACAAAATAAATATTTAAAATTAAATTTACATATAATTTTTAATGAAGAAAATAGCAGAAAATAGGAAAACAGCCTTTAAAAATAGGAAATCATCATAGTAAATTTTGGAAAAATTCTATTATTATTTTTGAAATATTTAGAGATGAAAATATACATAAATTAACATATTGACACATATTAAATAAAATATAAGAAAGAAAATATGATTTATAAAATTTAAAATAGGCAAAATTGCACAATAAAAAAATTATACTAAAAATTGAAATGTACATAACTTTTACATTTTAACTCCGTTTCCAACGAAACGAAAAGCAGTATTCAAGTTATTAAATCTATTGTCATAATAAAAGATAAAATTTATAATTTAAAATATTTAAAATTTAAATTTAAAAGTCAAAGTTTGACTATTTGACCAAAATTCACATTTTCTGGAAATATTAAATTTAGTCATATTTGGAATTCTAATCCACATCAAAATCAAAGTTTATACTTAAAATAACAAAATTTATTCTTTTTCATAAATAAAGCTTTTGAATCCAAAAAAAATCAATTTAAAAATATTTGAAAAATACAGGGTTGTTACACTCTCTCCCACTCAAAGCTTTTCGTCCTCGAAAAGGAATGAGGTACGGGAAAGCATAGAAAAGATAGAGTGAAATAAGATTAAAATAAGATGACAAGGAGATTTAAATTACACCTGATAACTATTGTTATAGGTAAGTTTAACAAGATTGAGGTGATCAAATCAAGAACACAAACACGAAAAAGATCCTCTAGAGTCTGAATCACCCCTTTCACTTGACCGACGGTCTATGAATGGAAAAACAGTGTTCAGAATCAAAAATGAGTATCCAAGATTATCAAAGATTACAGAAAGATTTCTAAACAGTCTGGTATAAGCAATAGCCTTCCCATTCTGTAACAAGATAAGAGAAATAAGGACAACCAAAAGATAGTTTGGAAAACAAAATAAGATAATAAACTTGAAACCATAATGCTTTGAAATCATAACAATTTAGGGATGTTTATCATTTGGAAATCACACTACTAAAATCATAACACTTTGGACATGTTATTCTTTTAAAAAAAACATAATACTTAGAAAATCATAACACCCTTTAAAAAAAATCTTCATTTAAACCATTTTAATTCAAGGTCAAATAATATTCATTTGGATATCATTTAACTTATGACTTATTAAAACAAACTTTTATGAATGGAATATCCAAATTAAACTATACTTCGTTTATTGAGTCAAAAGCTCACTATTTTACTTAGCTCTAAATTTAACACATACCCTAACACTTTATTTAAAATACCCATTCCATAAATAGATATTCCTTTAATAAGTTACACTTAAAATTTCCATTTGAAAACCAAATTCTCAATTATCAAGTTTTAGTGATGTTAAAATACATTTTAACTATTTAAATCGTAATTATTCATTTTTCAAGACATATCAATTTCATAAATAAAATATTTATAGAAAATATAACAATCAAATTTCTTAACACATTTATTCATTTAGACATCAATTAAACTATGAATTCAAGTTAAATAAACTTTATTACCAAAAGTCCAATTCAAATGTATTTTATTTTATCTATTCAAAGATACATTATTTATTATACAACATATTCATTTCAGGAAATAACCTTTATTAAAATTCCTAGGTTAGACTTAAGGTTCCATATTAAATCAAATTTGATTATTAAGTTATTTAAATAAAATCTCTTTAAATTCCTTTTTCACTATTTACCTCTGTTAATCTTTTATAACTAAAATTTAAGTGTATAACATTTATTATAACCACTCAAATTTTATTTATAAAATCTTTTTATATTGTATATTATCCAATTACATTGTTAACTTCTAAAAATTAAGGTAAGTTATATTTGAATGCAATTGAGAATTATACAAATAAAACTTTCTTAAACTAGTATACACTATAAACATTCTAATTCAATCATTTCAAGCTTGAATATTTATTCAAAAATTTGATTTTCTTTTTATACTTGAAGTTATTATTTAAGATAGAATTTAAGAATAAAATTTTCGATTCCTTTCAAACTATTTAGAGATAAATAAATGTATGTACATAATTTGTCAAATCAAATTTAAATCATATATCTATATATTTTATAAATCAAATCATCTTTTAGAAATTCAAATCAAACAAATTTCCCAAAACAAAGCTGTAGCAAACTACAGAATGGTTTCTTCACTTCGAAACTCGAAAATGAACGTCGATGATGCTGCAGTCATCACCGAAATTATTTTCCAGCAACAAAGAGAAGAGCACTGATTTTTAAACTTTAAAATTCTTTGGAAACAAATTTCTATTCAAAAATACTTTAAATAATATATCCTTTTAAAGCTTTAAACACAAGGTTTGAAACCATCGAAAATTAAATTCTCAAATTCTTGATTTAAATTCATTTTAGTTCCCAAATCAATTTATAAACAACTATTTATAAATTCAGTCATAGAATGATAAATCAAGTATTATCATTTAAATAATCAATTTAAATCAATTTATTAAGTTCCATAATATTTACTTATATAAAAATTTATTTCATTAACCAAATTTTAAAATAATAGTGTCAGTTTGTTCTGTCAAAGTGTTTTAGAAATCCTATCGATAGCGTTGATCAGACGAATCGATCGGAAGCCCAAATCAACATCAACAACTCAAACAACACAATATATAAACAAACATAGATTTACAAGTACAATTCAAAATGTTGGAGATAGTTTAGAAACAAAAGACAAGATGATTAATCGACAAAATAGGGAGATGGATAAGCATAAATAAATCGCGGGCAACCTTAATAGGGTCAACCGTGACTTAACGAATAAGATCAAATGTGGATTTTCTAGGGTAAATCTACATTCGATCTCAAGAGATAGAGTTTGGAATAATAAAAGATATTAGCATCTAAACCAAGGATAGATATAAATCTCTGCTGAATCAATGCTAATTTGTAAAGGAGTTTCACCCTTTTACAAGAAAATTAGAATATTGGCGAGACCGCCAATTCACTACAAAGATCATTCGAAGTGGAGTTATGAGATACTCCAGAATCAAAAGAAGATGAATAGTGAGGGACACGAATGAATTTTTGGAACCGTAGGGAACGTTCCAAAATTCAAAGGAAATCGGATCAAAAGGAAGAGATTCAAACTCGAACGAAAGTGATTTTGTAAATAAATTTACCATACATTCTAAGTTTTGCCTCAAAGCCAAAGCTCTGATACCAACTGTAACGACCCAGTATTTTTAACCATTCGCATCCGCACATGTCGGACTTGAATTGCTCAAAATACCGCGTTGTAAATAAAATTTGGCAAATCTCAGAATATACAGTAAATAAATAATCACAGATCACAGACACAGAGTAAAATAATGCAGCGGAAGTAAAAGGAATAGTAGTTCATGAAGCTACTATGTAAATATATCAGAGTTACATAAGATATGACAGAAGAAATAAAATACAACAGAAGTCTCAATATGATAACCAAGTACAAGCTGAACAGAACAACAGAACTGAAATAGATAGGACAAGACAAGCGGATAATCTCCAGCGATTCAAATCTCCAAGAGAGCGGAAATCCAAATCTGTGAATAACTCAGGCTGACCCGAGCGTAAATAAAAATACAAACACTCGAGTCAGGACATACATACTTATACAATGTAAACCAACTCAAGTGAACTGTTATAAAGGTACAAGTAACTTAAAGAATGCTTGGGATCGCCCATTCTTTAAGGATCCGTTAAACTATCTACTATGTAGTAATATTCGCTATTATAATAACGTCTAATATAAAATAAACATACTTTTAAATAGCATTAAGGAGTGACCCAATATTCCCCTTAACACGTAATAGTCCCAATAGTCTATCCAGTATTAGCATACTCCCAAAATGGGGCTACCCTCGATACTCCACAGGCTACGGGAGAAATCACAAATCGTAGTAAAGCTCGATATGGTAGGTGACACGGCACAACTAGGCAACGCCAGGGTAGATATACCAATTACGCATCCGGACTGGTGGTGACGCATAGCAGCCACTACCGCCCACCTCGAACAACACTCCCAAATCGAGGGTGCACACCAAATCAATCGCAAGTAATAGAATGGTATCAAAGAAGTGTGTCCGATAAGAGGTGCTACCTCCTTGGTCCGTCAATCGCTCCTGTTTTAGCCACCTTATGCCAACTCACGGGAGTTGGGTCCACGTATATACCTTAGGATCGTCGTCACCATCCTACTTCATTCTGGAAACTACACCGCGTACACCGTTGTCAAAGTGGTTTTCGGTATCGACAGAGAGTATGTCCATATCCGATCCCGGTATCTTTAAGAACCATTCGTTTTTATAACCCGTGGTTATAATTTAAAACAGTTTATAATTTAAAATAGAATATCATTTCAAATCCAAATCTTTATCAAAATAAAGATTTAATAATTCCAAACAATTTCAAGATATTTAAAACATCATATCATCTCAAAAACTTCATTTCAAATCATTTCAATATCAAAATATCATATTTTTCCAAAACTTCATTTCAAATCATTTCATATATCAAAATATCATATCTTTCCAAACTTCATTTCAAATCATTTAATATATCAAAATATCATTTCTTTCCAAAACTTCATTTCAAATCATTTAATGTATCAACTTTAAATACCTTTTTAAATTCAAAGATATCATTCATTTATTATCATTTCAAATCACCTTTAAATAGTTTATATTCAAATCAAAATAATTCATTTAAAACTTTTAAAAGTGCAATTATTATGTTTTCAAATCAAGTATTCAATTTCCAAAGTTTCAAACCATTTTGAGTTCGTTTACTAAGTCAAAAACAATCATTATTAAAATTTCAGCCTTTCGCAGCATTTAGAAAAAGCTGTTATAAGTTATACTTGAAAACATTTTTATTCAGCAAAGATAGCATTTAAAACTGCGGTTAAAACTCAGTTTTTAGTTAAATTATAGTTCAAAACAGAAAAGACAGCATTTCAGAAGTGCTGCGGTAACTCAGATTTCAAAACAAAGGTTTTATTTGATTTTAACAATGACTGCAGACTACTACAGCATTTCCAGGGAATGCTATAATAGACCTGAGTTAAGTTTTTGCCTATTAGTTCAACTACAGCAACTGCAGCATTTCAGAAATGTTGTAGTAGCCCTTTTATTCAATTTTTAGTGTAATTCAGAACCATAGCATTTCTGAATACTATTAAAAGTGATTTCCAGCTTTTTAGTGTATTTCCAGCAATTAAATAACTTCATTTTAAACTCTTTAAACATTTTAAAAATCATAATTTAAGATTAAAATGTTCATTAACATATCATTAAACATTTTGATTTTTATTAAACCAATTTCTTATAAATAAATCCAAATTTCAATAATTCCACTTATTAGTTCAAGTGTATAATTTCCTTTTCTTCACTTTCAACAAATAAACTTAACACTTCAAATTTAAATTACCATTTCACAAATTTAACTAAATTTCCAATTTTATTTAATTAATTTAAACCTTTAATTAAAACCAAATTTACATTTCCCAGTCAAGCTATATTTTAAAATTACAATTTAAGCATTCATTTATTTAACCACTTAAATTCATAGAAAAATCAATAATACTTTAATAAATCACTTAAATTAAAATTTAAATCAAATTATCATATTTACCATTTTCCAAATATAATTAAATTTCCATTTTTATTCATATAACTTAAATATCATTTTAACCAAATTCAAAATTCCAAACTTAAGTTATATTTCAATAATCCAATATAACCATTCATTAATTACATTTTAACTCATAGAAAAATCATAATTTCTTTATTTTAAAACATTTCAAAATCTATTTAAATCAAATTTCATAAATTTATATTTTTAAAATACTTAAAAATATCCAAAACACTTTATAAAATAACCACGGGTCTGTATATAGTTTTCTAACCTAGGTCAAGTGATACGGATATGTATCATTTCAATCCGCAGTTTAAAAAGAAAAATCCAGGTTCTATCATTTCAAACCCGCAATCCTAAGTTAAATAAAATAAATTAAAACCGTTCATGCCTATCATTTCAGCCCATAACGATTTTTCCCTATTCTAAAGTCCGTTCGGGTATGTATCATTTCAACCCATAGTGATTCTATTCTACAGGGAACTTGCAGTGTGATAAACAGATATAAATAAACAGTATACAATATATAACAGTAACAGATGATATAACATGTGTATAAACAGGGATGAACATCATATAATAATAATATATCAGTTATAATAGGATGATATAAATTTACAGATTCAAGTGATGTCAGTTTATCAATTATATAAGTACATATTAGTCTGGTGAGATTTACTCACCTCTAATTGCTGAAGATTTCAAAACCAAAGGCACGACAGAAACAAAGCACAATGACACGACAATGATTTGAGTGGAGAGCGAATCCAGGCTACAACTCTTGTGCACAACCCAAACAACAATCAAAACAACACAATTTCAATACGACTTAAAATGCAATAACATTGAAATGAAAGGAGATACGACTACGCAGTCTTTTGCTTTGCCTTCTCTATTATTTGGTATGACTTAGGGTTTGATTTGGTTCAGATCTGGTCAAGTTTTAGGTCAGGTTTGGGCTAACATAGCTCGGGTTCAAGGCATGACAAGGTGGAGTTTGTATATGAGGAGGTGATGTGGTTTTGAAGGCAACTAGGTAGTTTTTGGTCAAAACAAGGGCTCGGCCATGGGGATTGGGCTCGGCCTGTGGTGTGTCATGACTGGACAGAGGTGGGGAGGGGTGTGTCGAGGTCAGGTCAGGGGAGTGGTGGCGGCTATGGTGGTGGTTGAAGTGGATGAGCATGTAGAGGTGAAATAAGCATGGATCTAGGCATCTAGGTTGTAGTTTGAGGGGTTTGGCCATCAAGGGGGTTCGGCCTTGGTCGGATCTGGTGGGGTAGATGGTGGTGGTGGTCGGGAAGAGATGGAAGGAGGTGGTGGCTGTGGAATAGGGGGGAAGAGGTCGATCTAAACAAGGGAGAAAGCAAGGCAAATTTGCATAGAAAAAGTAAGAAAAAAAAGTAGAAAGAAAAGAGGGAGTTTACCAAAAAAAATTTGCAAGATGGAGGCCATGATTTTTTTTAGGGTTTTGGAGCTTTGAAAATTCGTGAATAACAGGAGGAAGTCGGCTGAAAAAAAAGAATGAGGAATAGTTAGGGTTAATTGGTGAAAGGTTAGGTTAAAAGTAAAAAGGTGGACTATAAAAGCCCATATGAAGATAGAAAGTTTAAGGCCTTTCAAATTTATTTATTTTAATTTTTTATAACTTTATATTTCTAGAAAAGATAATAATCCCAGTTAAAATTGCGAAATTTGAACAAAATATAATAATTTATATAAATATTTATCAATAATATAAAGTTAAATTAAGAAAATAGCTGAAATAGTAAACTAGTCTAGAAATTTGAAATTGAATAGAATAAATTTTAGAAAAATTCATATGAGCTTGTAATATATTTTTAAACATAAATAATAATATAAAATAAAAATATATTCACAAAATAAATATTTAAAATTAAATTTACATATAATTTTTAATGAAGAAAATAGTAGAAAATAGGAAAACAGCCTTTAAAAATAGGAAATCATCATAGTAAATTTTGGAAAAATTCTATTATTATTTTTGAAATATTTAGAGATGAAAATATACATAAATTAACATATTGACACATATTAAATAAAATATAAGAAAGAAAATATGATTTATAAAATTTAAAATAGGCAAAATTGCACAATAAAACAAATTATACTAAAAATTGAAATGTACATAACTTTTACATTTTAACTCCGTTTCCAACGAAACGAAAAGCAGTATTCAAGTTATTAAATCTATTTTCATAATAAAAGATAAAATTTATAATTCAAATATTTAAAATTTAAATTTAAAAGTCAAAGTTTGACTATTTGACCAAAATTCACATTTTCTGAAAATATTAAATTTAGTCATATTTGGAATTCTAATCCACATCAAAATCAAAGTTTATACTTAAAATAACAAAATTTATTCTTTTTCATAAATAAAGCTTTTGAATCTGAAAAAAATAAATTTAAAAATATTTGAAAAATACAGGGTTGTTACACTCTCTCCCAGTCAAAGCTTTTCGTCCTCGAAAAGGAATGAGGTACGGGAAAGCATAGAAAAGATAGAGTGAAATAAGATGACAAGGAGATTTAAATTACACCTGAAAACTATTGTTATAGGTAAGTTTAACAAGATGGAGGTGATCAAATCAAGAACACAAACACGAAAAAGATCCTATAGAGTCTGAATCACCCCTTTCACTTGACCGACGGTCTATGAATGGAAAAACAGTGTTCAGAATAAAAAATGAGTATCCAAGATTATCAAAGATTACAGAAAGATTTCTAAACAGACTGGTATAAGTAATAGCCTTCCCATTCTGTAACAAGATAAGAGAAATAAGGACAACCAAAAGATAGTTTGGAAAACAAAATAAGATAATAAACTTGAAACCATAATGCTTTGAAATCATAACAATTTAGGGATGTTTATCATTTGGAAATCACACTACTAAAATCATAACACTTTGGACATGTTATTCTTTTAAAAAAACATAATACTTAGAAAATCATAACACCCTTTAAAAAAAATCTTCATTTAAACCATTTTAATTCAAGGTCAAATAATATTCATTTGGATATCATTTAACTTATGACTTATTAAAACAAACTTTTATGAATGGAATATCCAAATTAAACTATACTTCGTTTATTGAGTCAAAAGCTCACTATTTTACTTAGCTCTAAATTTAACACATACCCTAACACTTTATTTAAAATACCCATTCCATAAATAGATATTCCTTTAATAAGTTACACTTAAAATTTCCATTTGAAAACCAAATTCTCAATTATCAAGTTTTAGTGATGTTAAAATACATTTTAACTATTTAAATCGTAATTATTCATTTTTCAAGACATATCAATTTCATAAATAAAATATTTATAGAAAATATAACAATCAAATTTCTTAACACATTTATTCATTTAGACATCAATTAAACTATGAATTCAAGTTAAATAAACTTTATTACCAAAAGTCCAATTCAAATGTATTTTATTTTATCTATTCAAAGATACATTATTTATTATACAACATATTCATTTCAGGAAATAACCTTTATTAAAATTCCTAGGTTAGACTTAAGGTTCCATATTAAATCAAATTTGATTATATAGTTATTTAAATAAAATCTCTTTAAATTCCTTTTTCACTATTTACCTCTGTTAATCTTTTATAACTAAAATTTAAGTGTATAACATTTATTATAACCACTCGAATTTTATTTATAAAATCTTTTTATATTGTATATTATCTAATTACATTATTAACTTCTAAAAATTAAGGTAAGTTATATTTGAATGCAATTGAGAATTATACAAATAAAACTTTCTTAAACTAGTATACACTATAAACATTCTAATTCAATCATTTCAAGCTTGAATATTTATTCAAAAATTTGATTTTCTTTTTATACTTGAAGTTATTATTTAAGATAGAATTTAAGAATAAAATTTTCGATTCCTTTCAAACTATTTAGAGATAAATAAATGTATGTACATAATTTGTCAAATCAAATTTAAATCATATATCTATATATTTTATAAATCAAATCATCTTTTAGAAATTCAAATCAAACAAATTTCCCAAAACAAAGCTGTAGCAAACTACAGAACGGTTTCTTCACTTCGAAACTCGAAAATGAACGTCGATGATGCTGCAGTCATCACCGAAATTATTTTCCAGCGACAAAGAGAAGAGCACTGATTTTTAAACTTTAAAATTCTTTGGAAACAAATTTCTATTCAAAAATACTTTAAATAATATATCCTTTTAAAGCTTTAGACACAAGGTTTGAAACCATCGAAAATTAAATTCTCAAATTCTTGATTTAAATTCATTTTAGTTCCCAAATCAATTTATAAACAACTATTTATAAATTTAGTCATAGAATAATAAATCAAGTATTATCATTTAAATAATCAATTTAAATCAATTTATTAAGTTCCATAATATTTACTTATATAAAAATTTATTTCATTAACCAAATTTTAAAATAATAGTGTCAGTTTGTTCTGTCAAAGTGTTTTAGAAATCCTATCGATAGCGTTGATCAGACGAATCGATCGGAAGCCCAAATCAACATCAACAACTCAAACAACACAATATATAAACAAACATAGATTTACAAGTACAATTCAAAATATTGGAGATAGTTTAGAAACAAAAGACAAGATGATTAATCGACAAAATAGGGAGATGGATAAGCATAAATAAATCGCGGGCAACCTTAATAGGGTCAACCGTGACTTAACGAATAAGATCAAATGTGGATTTTCTGGGGTAAATCTACATCCGATCTCAAGAGATAGAGTTTGGAATAATAAAAGATATTAGCATCTAAACCAAGGATAGATATAAATCTCTGCTGAATCAATGCTAATTTGTAAAGGAGTTTCACCCTTTTACAAGAAAATTAGAATATTGGCGAGACCGCCAATTCACTACAAAGATCATTCGAAGTGGAGTTATGAGATACTCCAGAATCAAAAGAAGATGAATAGTGAGGGACACGAATGAATTTTTGGAACCGCAGGGAACGTTCCAAAATTCAAAGGAAATCGGATCAAAAGGAAGAGATTCAAACTCGAACGAAAGTGATTCTGTAAATAAATTTACCATACATTCTAAGTTTTGCCTCAAAGCCAAAGCTCTGATACCAACTGTAACGACCCAGTATTTTTAACAATTCGCATCTGCACATGTCGGACTTGAATTTCTCAGAATACCGCGTTGTAAATAAAATTTGGCAAATCTCAGAATATACAGTAAATAAATAATCACAGATCACAGACACAGAGTAAAATAATGCAGCGGAAGTAAAAGGAATAGTAGTTCATGAAGCTACTATGTAAATATATCAGAGTTACATAAGATATGACAGAAGAAATAAAATACAACAGAAGTCTCAATATGATAACCAAGTACAAGCTGAACAGAACAACAGAACTGAAATAGATAGGACAAGACAAGCGGATAATCTCCAGCGATTCAAATCTCCAAGAGAGCGGAAATCCAAATCTGTGAATAACTCAGGCTGACCCGAGCGTAAATAAAAATACAAACACTCGAGTCAGGACATACATACTTATACAATGTAAACCAACTCAAGTGAACTGTTATAAAGGTACAAGTAACTTAAAGAATGCTTGGGATCGCCCATTCTTTAAGGATCCGTTAAACTATCTACTATGTAGTAATATTCGCTATTATAATAACGTCTAATATAAAATAAACATACTTTTAAATAGCATTAAGGAGTGACACAATATTCCCCTTAACACGTAATAGTCCCAGTAGTCCATCCAGTATTAGCATACTCTCAAAATGGGGCTACCCTCGATACTCCACAGGCTACGGGAGAAATCACAAATCGTAGTAAAGCTCGATATGGTAGGTGACACGGCACAACTAGGCAATGCCAGGGTAGATATACCAATTACGCATCTGGACTGGTGGTGACGCATAGCAGCCACTACCGCCCACCTCGACACTAACGACCCGGTATTTTTAACCATTCGCATCTGCACATGTCGGACTTGAATTGCTCAAAATACCGCGTTGTAAATAAAATTTGGCAAATCTCAGAATATACAGTAAATAAATAATCACAGATCACAGACACAGAGTAAAATAATGCAGCGGAAGTAAAAGGAATAGTAGTTCATGAAGCTACTATGTAAATATATCAGAGTTACATAAGATATGACAGAAGAAATAAAATACAACAGAAGTCTCAATATGATAACCAAGTACAAGCTGAACAGAACAACAGAACTGAAATAGATAGGACAAGACAAGCGGATAATCTCCAGCGATTCAAATCTCCAAGAGAGCGGAAATCCAAATCTGTGAATAACTCAGGCTGACCCGAGCGTAAATAAAAATACAAACACTCGAGTCAGGACATACATACTTATACAATGTAAACCAACTCAAGTGAACTGTAATAAAGGTACAAGTAACTTAAAGAATGCTTGGGATCGCCCATTCTTTAAGGATCGGTTAAACTATCTACTATGTAGTAATATTCGCTATTATAATAACGTCTAATATAAAATAAACATACTTTTAAATAGCATTAAGGAGTGACACAATATTCCCCTTAACACGTAATAGTCCCAGTAGTCTATCCAGTATTAGCATACTCCCAAAATGGGGCTACCCTCGATACTCCACAGGCTACAGGAGAAACCACAAATCGTAGTAAAGCTCGATATGGTAGGTGACACGGCACAACTATGCAACGCCAGGGTAGATATACCAATTATGCATCCGGACTGGTGGTGACGCATAGCAGCCACTACCGCCCACCTCGAACAACACTCCCAAATCGAGGGTGCGCACCAAATCAATCGCAAGTAATAGAATGGTATCAAAGAAGTGTGTCCGATAAGAGGTGCTACCTCCTTGGTCCGTCAATCGCTCCTGTTTTAGCCACCTTATGCCAAATCACGGGAGTTTGGTCCGTGTATATACCTTAGGATCGTCGTCACCATCCTACTTCATTCTGGAAACTCCACCGCGTACACAGTTGTCAAAGTGGTTTTCGGTATCGACAGAGAGTATGTCCATATCCGATCCCGGTCTCTTTAACAACCATTCGTTATTATAACCCGTGGTTATAATTTAAAACAGTTTATAATTTAAAATAGAATATCATTTCAAATCCAAATCTTTATCAAAATAAAGATTTAATAATTCCAAACAATTTCAAGATATTTAAAACATCATATCATCTCAAAAACTTCATTTCAAATCATTTCAATACCAAAATATCATATTTTTCTAAAACTTCATTTCAAATCATTTCATATATCAAAATATCATATCTTTCCAAACTTCATTTCAAATCATTTAATATATCAAAATATCATATCTTTCCGAAACTTCATTTCAAATCATTTAATGTATCAACTTTAAATACCTTTTTAAATTCAAAGATATCATTCATTTATTATCATTTCAAATCATCTTTAAATAGTTTATATTCAAATCAAAATAATTCATTTAAACCTTTTAAAAGTGTAATTATTATATTTTCAAATCAAGTATTCAATTTTCAAAGTTTCAAACCATTCTGAGTTCGTTTACTAAGTCAAAAACCATAATTATTAAAATTTCAGCCTTTCGCAGCATTTAGAAAAAGCTGTTATAAGTTATACTTGAAAACATTTTTATTCAGCAAAGACAGCATTTAAAAGTGTGGAAATTAGGAAGGCATCCCTATCATACTTTCATATTGTAAAGCGGGTCCCTGTCAAAGTTTCATTGTAAAGCGGGTCCCTGTTTTCTGGAAACGAAGAAAAATTATTACTGAAATGTCAGCAACTTTTATAAATAAGTGCTGATATTTCAGCAACTATCTGTGTCAAAGTTTTATTGTAAAAACAAAGAAAAATTATTGCTGAAATGTCAGCAACTTTTATAAATAAGTGTTGATATTTCAGCAACTTTCATAAACTGTGTTCACAGTGTACATAAATGTTGCTGAAATATCAGCAACTTTTATAAATAAGTGTTGATATTTCAGCAACTTTCATACACTATGTTCACAATGTACAGAAATGTTGCGGAAATGTCAGCAACTTTTATGAAATGTTGCATCATGCTCTGCAATAATCGTGAATAAAAAACAGGGACCTAATTTACACTGAAATTTAGTGAAGGACTTTTCGTGAATTTTGAAACTTAATAAGGACCTGTGCCAAAAGTACCCTTTAAAACTGCTGTTAAAACTCAGTTTTTAGTTAAATTATAGTTCAAAACAGAAAAGACAGCATTTCAGAAGTGCTGCGGTAACTCAGATTTCAAAACAAAGGTTTTATTTGATTTTAACAATGACTGCAGACTACTACAGCATTTCCAGAGAATGCTATAATAGACCTGAGTTAAGTTTTTGCCTATTAGTTCAACTACAGCAACTGCAGCATTTCAGAAATGCTGTAGTAGCCCTTTTATTCAATTTTTAGTGTAATTCAGAACCATAGCATTTCTGAATTCCAGCTTTTTAGTGTATTTCCAGCAATTAAATAACTTCATTTTAAACTCTTTAAACATTTTAAAAATCATAATTTAAGATTAAAATGTTCATTAACATATCATTAAACATTTTGATTTTTATTAAACCAATTTCTTATAAATAAATCCAAATTTCAATAATTCCACTTATTAGTTCAAGTGTATAATTTCCTTTTCTTCACTTTCAACAAATAAACTTAACACTTCAAATTTGAATTACCATTTCACAAATTTAACTAAATTTCCAATTTTATTTAATTAATTTAAACCTTTAATTAAAACCAAATTTACATTTCCCAATCAAGCTATATTTTAAAATTACAATTTAAGCATTCATTTATTTAACCACTTAAATTCATAGAAAAATCAATAATACTTTAATAAATCACTTAAATTAAAATTTAAATCAAATTATCATATTTACCATTTTCCAAATATAATTAAATTTCCATTTTTATTCATATAACTTAAATATCATTTTAACCAAATTCAAAATTCCAAACTTAAGTTATATTTCAATAATCCAATATAACCATTCATTAATTACATTTTAACTCATAGAAAAATCATAATTTCTTTATTTTAAAACATTTCAAAATCTATTTAAATCAAATTTCATAAATTTATATTTTTAAAATACTTAAAAATATCCAAAACACTTTATAAAATAACCACGGGTCTGTATATAGTTTTCTAACCTAGGTCAAGTGATACGGATATGTATCATTTCAATCCGCAGTTTAAAAAGAAAAATTTGGGTTCTATCATTTCAAACCCGCAATCCCAAGTTAAATAAAATAAATAAAAACCGTTCAGGCCTATCATTTCAGCCCATAACGATTTTTCCCTATTCTAAAGTCCGTTCGGGTATGTATCATTTCAACCCATAGTGATTCTATTCTACAGGGTTGCAGTGTGATAAACAGATATAAATAAACAGTATACAATATATAACAGTAACAGATGATATAACATGTGTATAAACAGGGATGAACATCATATAATAATAATATAACAGTTATAACAGGATGATATAAATTTACAGATTCAAGTGATGTCAGTTTATCAATTATATAAGTACATATTAGTCTGGTGAGATTTACTCACCTCTAATTGCTGAAGATTTCAAAACCAAAGGCACGACAGAAACAAAGCATAATGACACGACAATGATTTGAGTGGAGAGCGAATCCAGGCTACAACTCTTGTGCACAACCCAAACAACAATCAAAACAACACAATTTCAATACGACTTAAAATGCAATAACATTGAAATGAAAGGAGATACGACTACGCAGTCTTTTGCTTTGCCTTCTCTATTATTTGGTATGACTTAGGGTTTGATTTGGTTCAGATCTGGTCAAGTTTTGGGTCAGGTTTGGGCTAACATAGCTCGGGTTCATGGCATGACAAGGTGGAGTTTGTACATGAGGAGGTGATGTGGTTTGGAAGGCAACTAGGTAGTTTTTGGTCAAAACAAGGGCTCAGCCATGGGGATTGGGCTCGGCCTGTGGTGTGTCATGACTAGACAGAGGTGGGGAGGGGTGTGTCGAGGTCAGGTCAGGGGAGTGGTGGCGGATATGGTGGTGGTTGAAGTGGATGAGCATGTCGAGGTGAAATAAGCATGGATCTAGGCATCTAGGTTGTAGTTTGAGGGGTTTGGCCATCAAGGGGGTTCGGCCATGGTCAGATCTGGTGGGGTAGATGGTGGTGGTGGTCGGGAAGAGATGGAAGGAGGTGGTGGCCGTGGAATAGGGGGGAAGAGGCCGATCTAAACAAGGGAGAAAGCAAGGCAAATTTGCATAGAAAAAGTAAGAAAAAAAAAAGTAGAAAGAGAAGAGGGAGTTTACCAAAAAAATTTTGCAAGATGGAGGCCATGATTTTTTTTAGGGTTTTGGAGCTTTGAAAATTCGTGAATAACAGGAGGAAGTCGGCTGAAAAAAAAGAATGAGGAATAGTTAGGGTTAATTAGTGAAAGGTTAGGTTAAAAGTAAAAAGGTGGACTATAAAAGCCCATAGGAAGATAGAAAGTTTAAGGCCTTTCAAATTTCTTTATTTTAATTTTTTATAACTTTATATTTCTAGAGAAAGATAATAATCCCAGGTAAAATTGCGAAATTTGAACAAAATATAATAATTTATATAAATATTTATCAATAATATAAAGTTAAATTAAGAAAATAGCTAAAATAGTAAACTAGTCTAGAAATTTGAAATTGAATAGAATAAATTTTAGAAAAATTCATATGAGGTTATAATATATTTTTAAACATAAATAATAACATAAAATAAAAATATATTCACAAAATAAATATTTAAAATTAAATTTACATATAATTTTTAATGAAGAAAATAGCAGAAAATAGGAAAACAGCCTTTAAAAATAGGAAATCATCATAGTAAATTTTGGAAAAATTCTATTATTATTTTTGAAATATTTAGAGATGAAAATATACATAAATTAACATATTGACACATATTAAATAAAATATAAGAAAAAAAATATGATTTATAAAATTTAAAATAGGCAAAATTGCACAATAAAACAAATTATACTAAAAATTGAAATGTACATAACTTTTACATTTTAACTCCGTTTCCAACGAAACGAAAAGCAGTATTCAAGTTATTAAATCTATTGTCATAATAAAAGATAAAATTTATAATTTAAAATATTTAAAATTTAAATTTAAAAGTCAAAGTTTGACTATTTGACCAAAATTCACATTTTCTGGAAATATTAAATTTAGTCATATTTGGAATTCTAATCCACATCAAAATCAAAGTTTATACTTAAAATAACAAAATTTATTCTTTTTCATAAATAAAGCTTTTGAATCTGAAAAAAATCAATTTAAAAATATTTGAAAAATACAGGGTTGTTACAATATAAGTAAGTTATCCTATAGAAAAGAAAAGATAGAGTCTGCTTCATGCATACATAAAGAATTTTTTCTCTATCTCTACGACGCCCTTTAGATTATTGATCGAAAGCACTATATGATGTGGCTAAATAGCTCTCGTTCACAAAAGATTGAAGAATCTTGTTGAGGTACCAAGATTGCCCATGATAGGACAATTATAACGTGTGTAAACTCACAACTTTGTCGCTACGTACATCATACCGAAAGCCTAGCTAATGAGTCATCTTTATCAAACCACTCGAGTGTCGACCTAGGAAGAATTATTTCTATGTTTTTTGATAATCTGCGATTAACTTGTTTTACAGTCCTCCCAAGTGAAGTCGAATCCCCATTATTTCCTTGAAAGAGATGTATTGAACCACTAGATGATAGAGACATATTCACCCGTGTGGGTTCCATTTCTGTCCAAGTGTGTTGGTAAGGTTGTTATGCCTATTTGGTACACACACATATAGGCATGCATACACACCTACACACACATATATATTGTGTGATCTCGCTAACCCATCCTTAAAACAGATCTTGATCTAAAATCTAATTTAAATTTAAAATTCAAATTTTTATATATATATTTAAAAATATTTATATGCTTAAAATACCTTTTTTATTTAATTCGAAAATACATGCATATATATACACTTTAAATTTATTTACAAAATTAAGTTGTAAATATAAAAAATAATATGCTTTAACATTAAAAAATTAAATATTTTTTTGGTCGAAATACTTTTGTACCAAAACAAATTTTTTTATTTCAAATCCATGCGTATTAAAAAATGATTTTTAAAAAAATCCGTGTGGATTTTAAAATTGATTTTTTTTCAAAATCTAAACTTCAAATAAAATTTATGTTTATATATATAATAAATACACAATAATTTAAAACTTTAATATATATATATACGTACGTATGTATAATTAATATTTTAATTCGGCCTCTATTAAACACATAGACACACACATATATATATATATATATATATATATATATATATGAAAAGAATAACATTTAATAAATAACCTATATGATGTATACATATAACTACAAATTTAAAAATCATAATTTAATTTACACATTATTTGAAAATAATTTTGTATTTTAATTTTTTTCTGTAATGTGGCCAAAAACAAATAGCATGCGTATACATAATAAAAATTAATATGTATGAATATAAACATATGAAAATTTGAGTGCAAATGAATATATGAATTTGTGATAAAATATAGCATTAATCTATACATATTATAACGACTCGGAATTTCGAACACTTCATATTTAAAAGATATGAATTATTTAAATATTTGAATCTTGGATTATATGTGATTAAATTGATTTAATAACCTTGTTTACCCTCTTTTATTAATAACCAATGAAGGTAGATTTGTTTTTGAAAAATATTTACAAAAATAAATAGCTTGAAGAAATATCGATAATGTTACCCAAAATCGTTTTATCGATAAACAACTTTTTGCTCAACAGAAGTTGTTCAAACTTGTTGTGCCTGTCTAATTAACTAATGTTTTGTTAATTAACAACTAAAAATAATTTTCCTAATTAAAGCTTCTAGAAGGAATTTTAGATATTTTATGAAGAGAGGTAGTTTGGCAATTGGCTAAGGAAGAGAAGATATTTGTTTTTGGTAAATGGTGAGGTGTAAAGCAAACACATGAGGGGATGGTTTCTGACCATAAATGAGAGGGTAATTTTAAGGGTTGTGTCCTTTTGAATAAGCCCGCATTAACTGTAACGAACCGGATTTTCGGCCCTAAAAAATTGACACTAATACGTCCACTATATTATATGCCGAACATTAAAGTGCCGGAAATACCGATTTGTTAGGATGAAAGAAGAAGGTAGAAGATAGAAGAAAATTACATAACACAGAATCTCACAACGTAGCGAGTAATATATAATACAACAATGATCTTTACAAAAAGAAAACATCTTCATTGTAACACCCCACACCCCTTAGTATACTCAAAAGAGCACACTAAAAGGCATGTTGCGTTGTAGGTATAACTAAAACTAGCAGAGACTAAGATTCACAAGACAAAAATATATAAACAGCGGAAACAATTATAATAATAATTTATTTAAAACAAAACTTCATAATTACTTTAAAAACCAAATATGTCACCAAATACCAAATACATCATATGTAAAAATACCCATACATTCTTGCGAAATAAAAGAAACACAGTCTCCTCCAAAGAAATCTCCAAGCAACTGCAGTCTACCGTCTTTGCCCCTGATTGCCTATGGGGGAAAAGGAAGAAATAGAGGAGTGGGTCAGACGAAAAGTCTGGTAAACGATAGTAATTACTAGAACCTTTAAGCAAAGTAAAAGTAATAGACTTTACAACAGTGCTAGTATATAAAAGGAAACAAAGGAAATAGAGAGAAGGAATAAGCTGGAAATAAATACGAATTAACTATATCAACATAATTGATTATGATTGTTTGCACTTGTTTTTGATAGCTACTTAGATTAGGTTGAATTCCTAATACTACACTTTGATCGGCCTGCTACTCCATAGAATCTACTGTGGACCGGACGCTAAAGCTCCCTATGCAGTAGACATTGGTACCTACGAAAGGCACACACTAAGCGCTTTGAACTCAAAACGATTATTGAGCACCCGAATGGAAGTCGCACGCATAACTACCACCATGCTCATGTTACATGTTGTTCCACCTATTGGGTCTTCTTATTACCTCAAGCTCCAGCATAAGCGTGCCCCTCGTCTCACTTCAGGGTTATGTGAAACACCGTGTCCATAGAAATAATAGAGGAAATGTTGTTGGTACTGCCTCGTCATCCAAACAATATCTAGTTACGCCCCTTACCCAAATCCCCATGATTTGGACTTCTACTTATTGACTATTTACTACCGTTATTAACATAAGCGTACCTCTCGTCTCACTTCAGGATTATGTGAGACACCTCGTCTCACTTCAAGATTATGTGAGACACCTCGTTTCACTTCAGGGTTATGTGAAACACCATGTCCATAGAAATAGGAAAATGTTATTTGGTACAGGTCCTACTTTAATTCTTTCCTTATTAACTTAGATAAATTATTTAAATAAGCATTTACTTTTGTTCTTACCATCGGTGCTTATTAATTCATCCTAAGTCTTAAAATAAGCCTCACTCTGTTCTATTTCTTATTATAATCTACGTTATAATCATGCTTATTACTTAACCCAAGGTCTAAGTGTAAAAATAAGCTTCTTTCATCTTATACTCTTTTTAGTTATAATTCTAAGTTATAACTAGGCCAATTATCTTTAATTAGTCCAATTCTAACATCAATATCATAAATAGGCTCAATTACAGTCTTAATTTCATTTTATTACAGTCTTTACAATTTACATCTTATCTTCCGTTATTTCAGTATTCTTATAATTTTAATCCATATTCGTGTTTAATCTATTCTAATCCATACGCGAAGAAGAGGGAGAAATAAAAGAAAACTGAAAATAGAAGAAAATCCAAAGCGTAGAAAAAAGATGTAAATAACGCATAAATAACAGTAAATAAATTAAAATACTGTAAATAAATGGAAAGCTACAATTAACAGAAATAAACTAAAATTAACTAAAAAGAATAGCTAAAAGAAATAGACTGAAAAAAATTCTAAAAACTGTAAATAAACCACTAAAAAGGTTATTCCAAAAATCGTAGTAAAACTACAACTATTGGAAACCTTATTATTTTAATTTACTTAAAAATATAAATAATTACAATTACTCACCTGTGGTCCTAAGTAGGGGTAGGCATAAACCGCACCGCTATACGGAAACCGCCCACACCGGACCGCCAAAATGGTGCAAAAACCCACACCGGATCTTCTAACCAAAGCAGATACCCCAAACCGGACCGACCCGCATCGACACGGTTCAGTTGCGGTTTGGACGATTGAACCAACCATACTAAACCGGACCGAACCGAAAATTTACACTAGTAATCTTATAGTTAAAATATAAGCAACTCCTATCTTATTTTAGATTCTAACGATGTACATTCTATTTTTAGCTTGTGTTGTTGTTATATTAATAATAATCGCTGTCATAAAGGAAGAAGTTATAGTTTTTGTATAATATTTTTCATCTCATTTTTTTGGATAAATGCTAATTATAATCTTATTCTAGTCATTTTCCTTAAAGATTATGCATTGATTAATGTTGATGTTTGGTTAATCTACCAAAAAAAAATCTTACTTGTAGGTAAATGTCAAATAAAAATATTCATACAATTAAGAACTAATCTTTCGTTTCAGTATAAAATTGTATATTTTAACCTTTAAGTGTAAATGTTTCACACAGTTGCCTTCGTAAATTGATTGTTGATGGAAGTAATTTTCTTATTTCATATTTAATATGGGTTCAAACCGGACTAGACCAAAATCGAACCGTATTACATTCAAATCGGACCGAAACCGAACCGTTTAAAAGGTTAGTATAATGGTTTGTATTTTTGACTAACCGTTTGATGCGGTGCGGAAGCGGTTTGGACTCCAAACCGCACCAAACCGACCCACGCCCACTCCTAGTCCTAAGCTCTTCCCTTTTGGTCTTTCCGGATCCACTTGAGGGTATTAAAATATTTTTATTAAAAAACTTCTCTCCTTGGAAAATTATTCCTTTTAGGGTCCTTCCTGAAAAGGTGAATCCAAGCGAAGAAAATCTAGAATGAGAAAAAATGTTAGGCCTAGGGTCTTATTTATAGGGGTAGAAGTGGATCTCAGACCGTTGGATTTGGGAATTGAATAGGATGCAACCATGTCATAGGCTGAATAGGAGCCATCGCACGGAAGCACGAATGACCAGATGAGCCAAAACAATGAAATAGACGTGTAAAAATCGCACCGCCTCAAAATTAAAAAAACTTCGCTTCATAAATAGGGCGGGTTGATAGGGCCGTCGACCCTTTCCCCTCCTAGGTCGACCTAGGGGTTGGTTAGGTCAACCTAGCCCTTTATATAGTTTTTTTTATTTTTGTTTGTCTCGTATCTTGTTCAAATTAGCTCAGATTCTGACGTTCTATATATGGAAATTGACCAGAAAATTACCGCGGACACAATGGTGCAACTCCCGTGGCTCGATTCTGATAATTTCACAAAGTTATTTTTATTATTTCATTAATTAACGAATTAATTATTATGGGTTAAATTTCGGGTTGTCACATTCTCCCCTCCTTAAGGGATTTCGTCTCCAAAATCTCTAAGGATAAAAGAATGAACTAATGTTTTCATCTAAGTTCTATAACCAACTACTCAACCATCATCCATTCATCCATTGTCCTTAAGTTTTTCTGATTCAATTTATGATACTTATGCAATTAGTGTAGTGTTAATGTCCCTAACTAATGCAAAAGATTACGCGATCCACTGATTCAGTTGACCTCCTTTTATGCAATCATGCATGTGCCATGTATCCAGATGAATGCAAAAATTCCTAATGTTAACTGATAGTTCTATATGCATGCTACAGTCATCATCCAAATGCAACAATCATGTGATAAACATCCATTTATAGCAACCATGGATATAATGAAAATGCACATACATCCATATGCATATGCTCTAGTGTCCTAGTAAGGCCGATTCCTAAGAGATAATAGTGCCTAGTGTAAGTATATGTGTCCATTAGCATCCACTAGCAAACACTTGCAACCACTCGCATACATCATCCATAACATGTTCTGATAACATGTTTACATCAAATCCTACCATCCATAGGTTAACTCATAAGTTCTACCCTCCCAAAGGATAATAAAGGAAAGAACCTATTCAAAACTAAATATGGAAAATAAGAAATTCGATAAATTACTATCAAAGAAATGCGGATATGAGATACAAATTTTCTCCAAATCAAATTTAGTCTTCTTCGAAGTCTTTTTAACCTCTGTAGGCTCTATCCAACACGAAAGCGACTTGCACGGTCTTCCATAAAAGCTTCGAAAGGTGCCACTCTAGTGCTAGCTTGAAACTTACTATCATATGAGAATTCCACTAAAGGAAGATGCTTTTCCCAAGTTTCTTCAAAATCAAAAATACACGACCTCAACCATGTGTGTCTTACAATTTTACTAACTCCATTTTACCGTTCTTCTTTAGTCTGCTCACATGAATCAACATTCCTATGTTCTCGGTAGTGCCCTATATGCTTTACGAAAAACTCTATTATTACTTCCAAAAGTAATTACTGTTGTCTCCTTCATAGCCTTGCACCTTTTCCGTCACTCCTTAGGGAATGATTCCTATCTATTCCACTTTTAAAAGTTTGGTTTGGTATTTATCCTCTCATTTCAAAAACTAAGGCTTCTAAATTTTTAAAACATCAAATCCAAAAACCTTTGTCTTTAAAAGTGTTATCTTTAAGTTTCTATTAAATTCAAAAATACTAGGTTACTTAAAATCTTATCTTTCTAGCCTTACATCTTCACAGTTTTTTGAATTCTCATTATTTTCCCAAACCTAGAGAGCATAACTTTCAAATTCTAAGTCCAAAACTTATTCCTCGTTTTCTTTTAAAGACCTTTTTAGTTTTCTAACAAAATTTGAATTTTCAAATTCTACTTTATTAAGTTTTCATTTCCAAAAACTTATTTACTTTTTTCACCAAACCATTTTCTTTTAAAATATCTTTAAAATATCCTTATGTGTTTTCAAAACATCTTCTTATACACCTAACGGTCTCATACCTTAATGTACTGGAACTGCTTTCTTTTTATGAGAAATTATTAACGCTAAAATCTTCTATGAACCTTTTAAAAGAGGATTTCATGTTTATGTGAAATTACAAGGAACTTACTTTATATTTTTCGAAATAAGCTATACAAAATATGGTGCTCCCCATACCTTATATATCTCTTTCATGCATTCCTTATAACTTACACAAAACATTTTTATTGGTTTCACAGAAAATTATACCATTATTCTTTTCATTCCAATAGATTAAAGTATGTTTAATTTATATTCTCTTACGATAGAAATTTTCTAATATCTAACTTACTCTTTTTTTTTCTTTCAGAAAAACTCATCTTCAAAACAGTTTTAATATATCCATAACCAGAAAACATTTTCTTATACTTACTTAAATAATAAGTGTATTCACAAATCACTTTCATTTCTACTCTTAGAAATTATCTTTTAAAATTCATTTTTATTTGGTTTTAAAACCGATGTTGCGTAAAACATCGTTACTACAACCCAAAGATACTAGTGTATTGATTTAATCAAAAATAAATACTAATAACCCTTACCTACTATGTAAATCATTTCCCTTGGGAGTCACTTACTATAACGGTAGCGTTATAGTTTATGCTCCCTTCCTTTTTCACGAAAACATCTATTACAACAATAAATGTTGTAATCTACGTTTTCGATACTTAATACGCTCTAGGTTTTCATATTTTAAATCTTTGTTTACTTTCAAAGAAACTAGTGAGCTATATACGCTCTATAATTCTTCAAAAAGAATTTCACTTTTCAACAAAATTTTCATCATATAAAAACCAATTTAAATTTCTTACTATATTCCCAAAAACCTAATATTTACTTTAAAAATATTGACAATTATATATTCAATTCTAATAATTTCAGTTTATTGTGTTAGACATAAAGTGGATTTTTCTACTTACTACCCTAGGAGTATCCTTCCTAAACCTTGGAAATCTCATTTTCTTACTTAAAGTCTTTTATTCCTATACTCATATTTATTCTAAGGTACTACCTTTAAATCCACTTATATGAAACAATTATAATTTCTGCAATTATCTACATGTGGCTTACCTCCTTTTCTATTGTACATCCCCAATCTTTGCCTACCACTCTTTGGATTTTCACAATCCGAGCCTAAATGTACAAAACCATTTATCAAACTCTTTCCATGTGTAGATCTTCTCTATGCCCCAAGAAACACACTTCCTTATGCCAAAAGTGATACTTCAAGAACTTTGCTTTCAATTGAAGAATATTGCGAAGTGTACGAAGAACCTTCTCTAGATGAATAACATGCTCCTCCTTACTCTTGGAAAACACCAAAATGTCATCCACGAATACAACTACAAACTTATTTAGGACTTCTTTAAAGACGCGGCTCATCAAATCAACAAAATAGGCTGGGGCATTGGTTAGCCCAAAAGGCCTAACCAACCACTCAAAGAATCCGTCGAGTGTCCTAAATGCGGTCTTATTAATGCTGTCATCAGCAACCCTAAGCTGATGAAATCCTGTGGCTAAATCAAGCTGGGAGAATACTGAAGAGCCAACTAGCTGACCAAAAAGATCATCTATCCTAGGGAGTGTGTAACGACCCATAATTTTCGATAATTAAAATATTGAATTCAATAAGATTTTGTAATTTAATATTGGAAGAAATTAAAATTTTGTGATTTAATAATAAGATATAACTGGAATGAAATGTAATAGTATTAATTTAAGGTAATTGATAACTGCTTTAAATGTAATTCCAATTAATTAAAATGATTAAAAAGTTATAATTGGTTATAGATTGTAAATTTATTATAATAATGTGTGTATTAATTGATAATTGGATTAAAAGAGTAATTGATAATTTAAATGTTGTACTAATTAATGAAATAGTAAGTAATAAATCGTAATTGAATAAAATTGGTGTTGTAAAAATAACTATAACATTTGTGTGTAGATAACAAACTTAAGAATGTTATTAAATTAAGAAAAGATAACGATTGTCATTTGTTACCAATTTAATTAATCTGTTAAATAAAATTTGAAATCAATCACAATTAAATGAAATTAAATATCACGTTAATGTGAGTTAAGACGATAACTGCCATTTGTGAATGTAATAAAATGTATAGAAAGGTCAATTATATTCATAAGGCAATGATTGATTTAATAAAAGAGTGAAACCAAGATAAATTAATTAATTGGGATTTCAAATTTTAATTAATGTGAAAATCGACAAAAATCCAATATAATTGAAATATTGCAACTAATATGGTAAAAGATGATGATGGTAGAATATTAGTGTAATAAGATATAAATCAATGTTAACTATGTCCATAGAGTCAAGATTTATTGAATAAGAAGATTGAAATCAAAATAAATGGATTTAATTGAATTTAAATTTTACTTAATGAATTTAAATTTTACTTAATGAATTTATTACAATTGAAATGGACCACTGTAACTGGTGTAATAATTAACACTGAATTGATATGTAAATTTGTATTAAATTATTGTAAATGTCTAAGTAATCAAAAATGATAAAAATTGTTAGTTACTAAACTTGAAATTAAAAAGTGATTTAACTGATTTATTATTAATTTATTTAATTTACGTGAAAATAGCCATTTTGACAACTGTCTCGGATTTCGATGAAACTAGTTTCATCGGATCCGTAACGGTGAATTATTATTAGGTCTCAAGTTTTGTAGCAATCGGACTTGTCGTTTGATCGTACGGACTCGAAACGCGTAGAAATCAATTTAATTAAATTCAATTGAAATCAGTTTGTAATAAGCTTAAGTTAACTTCTTTATACGATGAAATTAGGACTTGAAACCTGTTCCATTGAGTTTAAAAACATCAAAAACATCTATTTTGATATATAGGATGACCCACTTTCGTTTTGGAAGCGAAACGGGCTTTTCGGGTCATTATTGTCAATTCGAACCAGTTCGAAATGTTATTCATTCTTATCGGGCTTCGTTAGTATATATTGTTCTGTTCTAACCCTAACAGTCTTTCTATTTCTTATTCCTATACGTACATCAATTTATGTCTGCTCCTTTCTCCAATGGCAGAAACAAATTCCAATTCCAAATGCTACATTCAATTTCAAAACCAAATCCAAAAATCAAACTCCTCCAAACCATATCACAGTATATACTGTTCCGAAGCTCTCAAGGAGCATAGCCCAGATCTACAATTCGTTTTTGTCAGCGAATCACCGTTTGTCCAAAAATCAAAGATGTACCTCAGCCGTCCATATAGGGTTTGAATTGTTTAACGGTGGATTTGCGACGAGGGGACGATCGAAGGGCATGGGCACGAAGAGGAGGTCGACCAGTCATGATCGGTGGCCTTCATTTGTCTCGAAGTGGCCAGAATTTTCCGAAATCGTGGAATAACTTCATGGCGGCAGCGTGGGGGAGGGGGACCATCGGAATTGGCGTCGTCATCACAATAGGGTCGGCGGAGGATGAGAGAGCCATCGGCGACGTCAGATCAAGTGCAGGTGGTCGGAGTTAGGCGCGGCGGCGATGAATAGGTTGGCGGCCGCATGCCTGGTCAAGCTTTCGTGTGCGTGCGCTAGGGTTCAGACATGAAGGTGACGTGTCATTTTCCTTATTCGTTTTTTTTTATTTTAAATCTAAATTTTAAACTTCTAACTAGAATAACTTTTACATACGAGGTCGAATTCACGTGCGGTTTTCTCTGATGGGATCGTATCGAAATTACGGACATTTTGGAACTGGTTTGGACGAATTCTGAGACTATCGAATTTTAGGCCCTATTTTGGATTTCAAATCGATTTGAAATCAAAAGTGAGTGCTTTGACCCACTAGCAACTACTAGATTATCTTATGTTAGTTAAATTAAATTTATGATGTGATTAGAAATTAATTGATTGACGTTTGGTATGTTTAAATTGTCATTCGAGTTAAATTTGACTTTTATTGCATTTAATCATCGTTTAATTTAATATTGAATTTAATTGTCAATTTAATACCTGTTAATGATAATCAGTTATCTATTGATGTTTATTGGTTGATTTGGATGGTGATTGTGATGGATGTTTGATTGTTGATATTGGATGACTGGATGTTGTATTTTTATATTGTTATAACACTGCAAGTTCCCTATGGGTTGAAATGATACATACCCGAACGATCTATAGATTAGGGAAAAATCGTTATGGGTTGAAATGATAGACTCGAGCGATTTTATGGATTTTATTTAATTCGGGGTTGCGGTTTGAAATGATATATAACCGTAAAAATTTAAATTGCGGATTGAAATGATAAATATCCGTATCACTTGACCATATGGTATAAAATTATATACGGACACCGGATTGGTTAAATTAAATGATTTTTAAATCTTTAAATTTTGAATTCAGTTAACTGGTATTTTGAAATAGAAATTGATTTATATAAACTGAATTATTTTCGAAAATCCAAGCGTAAATGTTGAAATTGGAATTGATTTAATGAATTGTTCAAAGGATTTAAATTGGAATTTCAAAGTTGAAGTATCAAATATAAATGAATTTTTCAGGATTGAGTTATTGAAAATATTTGGATATAATTTTGAAATCTATTTTAAACTAATTTAAACTATTTTAACCAATTTAAACTATTTTAATCAATTTAAACTATTTTGATTTATTTTAATCTATTATAACCTATTTAATCCAATTGACTCTATTTTACCTATTTTAAACTAATTAAATTTATTTAATCTATTTAAATCAATTTAAACCTATTTAAATCAAATTTAAATCTATTTAAACTATTTTTACTATTTTAAACTATTTTAATCTATTTAAAGTATTTTAATTTATTTTAATTTATTTTAAATCTATTTAAAGTATTTTAACCTATTTTCATCTATTTACCTATTTGAAACTAATTAAATTTATTTAATCTATTTTAAATCTATTTAATATAATTTAAATCTATTTAATCTATTTTAAATCTATTTAAATCATTTTAAATCTAATCAAATCAAATTTAAATCTATTTAAACTATTTTTACTATTTAAACCATTTTAATCTATTTTTACTATTTAAACTATTTTTACTATTTAAACTATTTTAATCTATTTAAACTATTTTTTAACTATTAAACTATTTATGACTATCTAAACTATTTCCTAAATTTCAGGTTTGTAAAGTGGAAGTTTATATTTAATCCTTGATCTTTAAGTAGAATACGACTAAATGATGTAATAACCTAAGTTAGGATTTAATAACATATTTTGAGTAAATATGATGATTTGAAATGAGGGTTTAACCTATTTTGAAAATATGATTTCGAAAGTGTATATGATTACGAAAGTGATATGGTTTGAATTGAATATGATATTTTGATATCAATATGAATTGACTTTTGAAATGTAAAAGAACCATCCAGTGTGAAATAAGCGTTTGGTTGTTAAAGAGACCGGAATCGGATATTGTCGTACTCTTTGCAAATACCGAAAACCACTTTAACAATTGTGTACATGGTGTGAAGTAGGATGGTTTGGCGAATGATTCTGTATGAGGTATTTACGTGACCTTGACTCCCGTGAGTCGGCTTAGATGTGACTAAAATAGGAGCCATGTCGGGCCAAGTGAGGTCATTCCTTCGATCGGACACATTTCGTCGATACCAAATTATGACTTTGTGATGATTTGGTGGCCACCCCTCGATTTTTATTTTGGGAGTGTGTCACAGGTGGGCGGTAGTAGCTGCTATGCGTTACCACCAGTCCAGATCCGCAATTGGTATATCTACCCTGGCATTGCCTCGAGTGTTGTGTTCACATGCCCCTATCGCGCCTTCTATGAGTTTTTTTTGTGTCGTACCTATGGAGTGCTCCCTGATAGCCTACATGCGGGTGGAGTTTACAGTATCTATATATCGTATTGTACTATGTATGTAGATAGTTTAACGGATCCTTAGGAGGTGGGAATCCCGAACATCTCTTAAGTCATTGCACTCACGTTGACACTGGATAGGAGATGTCAAACCCCGTAAACATCTCCGACGCCGTTACACTCATATTTATTTACTGTTGATTTAACTTACATAAGATCTTATAGTTCTGACTCGAGTGTTTTGTCTTTTCAATTCGCTCGGGTCAGCCTGAGCTTTTCAGTTTATCAAAGAATGCTTTCTGGAGGATGAAGATGAAGATTTTGTACTATTATTATTTATTATATTTATTCCACTGCATCATGTTGTTCCGCTACATTTATTTATTATTTATTCTTGTTGTATGTAACTCTGATCTGTATTATAAAGTATAATCAATGTTATTTGTAAACGGCTTCATGAACTGTTTATTTGATTATTATATTTTTTCATTCCGCTGTGAGATTCTGTATTTGTTTCCTTTCTTTCTCTGTTTTTTTCTTATTTACCCCATAACAATCTGCCCTTTTGAATAGTTTGAGTCCAACGTGTGTGGTTTATTGTTGATTTAAACCGTCCAAAAAGGAGGGTCGTTACAGAGTGGATAATGGTTCTTCTTTATGAGCTTATTTAATTCCCTATAGCCCATGCAAAGTCGAAGAGAACCATCCGCCTTAGTAGCAAAGACGACTGACGCTCCCTACTCCGATATGCTCCTTCAGATGAAACCCTCCTCCAAAAGCTCGCGGATTTGCTTACTCAATTCTGTCCTCTCCCTAGGTGCCATATGCCTAACGGGTAATGCCACTGGCTTAGTATTATCCATCAAGTAAATCCTGAAGTCAATCTCTCTCTTAGGGGGTAGTCCCATAACCTCCTCAAAGACATCTGGAAAATCTCTGACGACAGGAACCGAATCTAACTATGATGATGATGACTCAAGGGAATAAAGAAAGCTCAACATAACTGACCCTTGTGGGTCGCAAGAAACCTCGAGAGTCCTATTGTGACGACCGCCCATGACCCCTGCACCGAATCTAGAGATAGTGCGCTGTAAAGTGTGCCAGGCGATCATGGACGATTGCCAGGGTAAGTTAAAACAATAGAATCTATCGTACTACTCACAGCGCATGGACAAAATACAATAGAATATATATATATAGTGAAGCTTCACAGAATAGAATCTCATCAATAAAACTTCATAATAGTTGAATACAAACATCTGAATAGACAATACATCCAGCCTCACTACAATCACTTAGAGAATACAAAGCAACGGAACATCCAGTACATATAATAAGAAGATAATATGCAATACTCCAGCTCGTCTTCGCCATCAGCAACGTGGAAAGCAAGAACAGCACCTGTCACCTGCTACCTAGTCTGCCCGTCCCAAAATGGACGAACAGCCCAAGGCGATAAGAATTAAAACATAAAGCCTTGAGTCAGACAACAGTCTTAGTGAGCGGTAAATTAACTAACAACATACAAAAAGAGCATAAAGGGAAAAGGAATAGGAATACAACCCTCCCACTCCAACCTCATTCTACAGTGATAGCCCCCAGACACACACTAGGCAGAAGCAAACATAGCAGAGCATACAATTTAAAGTAAAGCAATTATCACTCGAGTCAAGGGCGATGTTTTCCAAGCACAAACCCCCAAGGCCTAAACCAAGATCAGATAAGCACCCAGAAAATACCGTTCTTGAGACCGAATGACGATACAACCAAACATCCATGACTCTGGCTATCACTGTTATCACTGCTTCGGTTTCACCGTTAATTGAATGACCAGCACATTCTTTCAGCCGTCCGTCAAGGGCTAATGGTAACCCCGGTTCTAGACATAACTCCCGCACGTCATCGTGACCCGTGCCTAGGACTATCGAATCTGCCTGGAGTACTCGACCATCAACAGTTAGTCGTTGGGACTATCGAATCTGCCCAAACGTACTCTTGCTTGGAGCATGCTAGAACCTTCAACAACGATGAGACCCAAGCCTCCTAGTCATCCTCCTCGACGACTATTCTCATATCCATCCATTATCCTCAACTCGAACCATTTCACCGAGTTATCAACTTGCTTGGAATGATCCCGTCTGGATTAGACCAAGTCTTCATCCCATGATGCCTCGCTTCATCACATCCTCGCAAAGCCTCATCCCAACATCACATCATCAAATCTATGCATAAGAGCTTCATCATCCCGCTACATATGCCACGAGCAGCTTTCCTAATTCAAGAGCCTTTCCCTTAGCCTTTGAATCATCTTCGGTCAAAATCAAATCATCAGTCATCTAATTCATAGCAATCAACCAAGTCAAATATTAATCCAAGCAATCAAGCATTCAAATATGATCTAAGTAGACAATTATCACAATAATGGCAATTCCATAATTAAAAAGTTGAAAGTCTAACAAGCATGAAAACATGAGAAATATCTCTACAATCTTGATGAATGAACTTGCATAGGTTAACACTTAGTAAAATGGTTGTCAAATCATCATGAACAATGGATCTACATGGATCTACACTTAGGATGAAGAAAATGCATGGAAATCACTATGTTAACACCAAATCGAGCCAACAATCCGATATACTCCTTTGGATCCGTGTGAGAGATAATCACCACTCACCAAATCACCTAAACAACCTCAAATCAACACGCTACAGATCTGGACAGCGAAGGATCAAGCTTGATCTATCACGAATCCGCTTCAAACGATGAAATCCCACTTCAATGGATGAAGATCTTCAATCTAAGCTCTTGAATCTTCAATTTGATCTTCAACTTGGATGGATGGAATCACTAGATTAGAGTATAGAAAAGAAGTGAAGAGGTGTAGAAGTCGAGCTCTCAAAATGGCAGCACTTCGTCGCTTCAAAATCCGGATCCCCAAAAAGTGAGAAAATGGACGAGTATTTATAGCTGAATTCCTCCTTAACTCGTCCGCCTTCCCTAAGTCGTCTCCGACTTATAACCTTCCGACTTAACATCCCAGACGACTTACGACTCAACTGCTATGCCAACCTACGACTTATCAAATCCCACTAGCCTACGACTTATAACTTAGCAGAACTGGGTTATGACTCAACTCATGCGCATACGACCTATCTACTAAGCCGACCTACGACTTAATTAAACCCAAGTCCCTCCGACTTATAACTAAACAGGACCTCCGACTTAACAAAGACCTTCCGACCTACGACTTAACTACTTAACCAACACGCGACCTAAGACTTAGCCAACAACTCCGACTTAAAGTCCACACGACCCAATACTTAACCCCTTAGGTCATTTAACGACCTAACTACTAAGTCGTTAGCTAGCTTATCTCCTAGGTCGGTCAACTTGCTAAATCTCTTCAGTCGCTATCCTACCTAAGTCGTTAACTCTTAGGTCGGTCGGTCCCATAGATCGCTCACTCTACTAGGTCTGCCTACCCTATAAGTCGTCTACGACCCAACAGCCTTAACTCGCTAACTCGTCCAACTTCTATAAGTCGGCCCAACCGATCTAACCCTTAACTCGGTCAGTTCTCTTAAGTCGCCCCTATTCCTTAAGTTGGCAATTCGACCCAGACTTATTCCTTAACTCGTCCAAACCGACTTAGGACTTAGAAAAATTCTGCCAAAATCTGAAACGACTTCAAATGCTGAAAATTCCAGATTTCAACGAACTTTCGATCCGTAAAAATACGGGTCGTTACATTCTCTCCCCCTTAGGAATTTCGCCCCCGAAATTCCAAGCAACAAAGCAATCAAAGACTATTCTGTATGCCTACCATCCATAGCAATCATCAAACCATGCATCCAATTCTAGCTTAGCGTACAGAATTCTAAAACTAGAACTAGTTACAATATCGCGAGATGACACGACACCTTAGGGCCATACCTTGAAGAGTTCAGGATGAGCTGCCTTCATCCTCTCTTCCACCTCCCACGTACAGTCGTTATCATCATCACTCCATTGTATCTTGAGCAACTTGACTACCTTCCTCCTAAGCTGTTTCGTGTCGGTTTCAACAACATGAAGCGGCTTACGAGGTCTTCTATCGACTGAATCAACTTCGAAATCTTCACAGCTATCAGCAGAAACCACTGTATTCGAGTCGTGCACATACTTCCGTAGATAAGACACATGAAAAACATTGTGCACACTTGACATCTTCTCTGGTAACTCCAATCTGTAAGCGAGCTTTCCAATTCGCTCAATGATCGGGAATGGTCCAACAAATCTCGGAGTCAATTTTCCTTTCTTCCCGAATCGGATAACATTCTTCAAAGGAGAAATCTTCACAAAAACCATATTACCAACGTCGAATTCCAAATCCTTACGACGCTTATCGGCATAACTTTTCTAACGGTCTTGGGCTGCCTTCATTCGTTGCCGAATGATCTCTATACAATCCGAAGTCTGTCGAATCATCTCTGGCCCAAGTATCAACTTTTCTCCGGTCTCTAACCAACATGTCGGAGAGTTACACGGTCTTCCATACAATGCCTCATATGGTGCCATACCAATGCTTGACTGGTAACTGTTGTTGTATGCAAACTCCACCAAATGAAGGTGATCTTCCCATGATCCTCCGAAATCCAAAACACAAGCTCTAAGAAGGTCTTCCAAAACTCGGTTGACTCTCTTGGTCTGACCATCTGTTTGAGGGTGATAAGCTGTACTCAAACACAACTCGGTTCCCAAAACTTCCTGGAAGCTCTTCCAAAATCCACTAGTGAACAATGGGTCTCGATCGCTCACTATACTCTTTGGAATACCATGGAATCGAACTATCCACTTAACATACAACTCAGCCAACTTTGATGCAGTCCTAGTCGATCGAACAGGAATGAATCTAGCACTCTTAGTCAAACGATCTACGATGACCCAAATTCCTTCATTTCCCGTTCTGGTTCTAGGCAATCCATCAATAAAATCCATCGACACTTGCTCCCACTTCCATGTAGGGACTTCTAATGGCTGAAGCAATCCACTTGGCTTCTTCTGTTCGGCTTTTACCAACTGGCAGTTCAAGCACTTGGAAATAAAATTTCCAACATCCTTCTTCATACCTTTCCAGTAGTAGGTTCTCTTCATATCCCGATACATCTTATTTTCTCCTGGATGAATTGTCAACTTCGAGTGATGACTTTCCTTTAGAACTTCATCTCTCAATCCATCTATATCGGGAATAACTAGTCGTCCTTGCTTCCAAAGCCAACCCTCTCGATCGACCTCGAATCCTTTATCCTTTTATGGATCCAATCCAGATTCCAAATCACGGATAATCTTGACAAGCTTATCGTCTCGTTTTTGGCTCTCGCCAATTCTTTCCACAAGAGTCGGTCTTATCGATAAGTTTGCCAACATCTCAGGTTCCAATTCGCATCTAGGCCTGAAGTCAAATCCAGCTAAATACTCGAGATTCTTCCATTCAGAAAACATGGCTCCCAGTCCTGCATGTCTTCGGCTTAACGCATCTGCCACTGCGTTACCTTTTCCCGGAGTATAAGCTATACCAAAATCATATGATGCCAAAAACTCTAGCCAACGTTGCTGCCGAAGATTCAAATCCTTTTGGGAGAAAAGATACTTCAACGACTTATGATCCGTAAACAACTCGAATCGAACTCCCAATAGATAATGTCTCCACATCTTCAGAGCAAAAACAATCGCCGCTAACTCCAAATCATGAATCGGGTAATTCATTTCATGCGGCTTCAGTTGTCGACTTACATACGCAACAACTTTATCCTTCTGCATCAGCACTGCTCCAAGTCCAGTACCACATGCGTCGGTATAAACCACCATCTCATCATTCCCACTTGGAATAGTCAAAACAGGGGCACTTGTCAATCTCTCTTTCAGGATTCCGAAAGCTTGCTCACACTTAGCTTCCCATCTGAACACTTGGTTCTTCTTTGTCAATCCTGTTAACGGTGCAGCTATCTTGGAGAAGTCTTTGATAAACCGTCGATAATATCCTGCTAATCCAAGAAAACTTCTCACATCAGATGCATTCTTAGGTCTAACCCAATCCTGGATTGCTGCCACCTTAGCGGGATCAACCGCTATTCCACTTCCAGAAATCACATGGCCTAAGAACCTCACTTCACTCTTCCAGAAGTGACACTTCAAAAACTTAGCCTTCAGCTGATGTTTCCGCAAGATCTCCAAAACAATACGCAAGTGCGTCTTGTGCTCTTCTTCAGTTCTGGAATAAATCAGAATATCATCCACGAACACAAGTACAAACTTGTTCAACTGATCTCTGAACACTCTATTCATAAGATCCACAATATATGCTGGCGCGTTAGTCAATCCAAACGGCACTACCAGCCACTTAAAGAAACCGGATGGTGTCCTAAAAGCAGTCTTCGGCACACTATCCTTAGCCACTCTCAACTGGTGAAATCCCGTTGCCAAATCCATCTGAGAAAACACCTTAGCCTCGTGAAGCTGATCAAATAAGTCATCTATTCTCGGCAATGGATACTTGTTCTTCTTAGTCACCTTATTCAGCTCACGATAATCCACACACAACCTCAGCGATCCATCCGCTTTGGTTACAAACACAACTGGTGCACCCCATTCGGACACACTACGCCGAATGAATCCTTTCTGCAAAAGATCATCAACTTGCACCCTCAACTCTTGCTGTTCCCTAGGCGCCATCCGCCTAAGAGGCATCACAACAGGTCTGGCTCCTTCAACTAGATCTATACAAAACTCGATCTCTCTATGCGGCGGCAACCCTTTGACTTCGTCAAAGACATCCTCGAATCCATTAGCGATTGGCACCGATGACAGTCCATCCCGTGGAACAACCAGCGAATACATGAAGCTCATGAAGACGCCTTCTTCATGCTTACATCGTATCACAATCTTTCGCCCTTCCACATTCTCGACTGTCACCTCCAACCTCTCACAATCAGCCTTTGCCGCATACTTCCTAAGCCAGTCCATACCCAAAATAATTCCGAACCCCTCAAAGTTCAGAACAAAGCTATCACAAACAAAAGAGCAATCATGACTCGATACAATCAGACCACGGCATAACATACACAAACAAGACGAACCCCCAACTTGGTTAGTCACAACCAATGGCCTATCAACAATATCTGGTTCCAAATCTAACCGGCCTACGAGTTCACTACAAACAAACGAATGCGACGCTCCAGTATCAAACAAAACTCTAAATGGAACACCACATAGGAAAAGAGTACCTTGAACAACCACACTCTTTCCTTTCTCTTCAGCAGTAGGAGCTTTCGAAGACGACAGAACAGCTCCCAAAGCATAAGCTTGCACAATCTGCTTGTCCCTCCTCGGTTCTGGACAATTCTTCCTGAAATGCCCCGGCTTGTCACAGTTGTGACACTTCATCGGTGCCTTCGGATTCTTACAATCCTTCGAGAAATGGCCCTTCTGCTGACAATTGTAGCAAGTCACTTCGCCCTTCGGCTTCTTCTGGCCATCCTTACCCTTCTGCTGTTGCTGCTTCCTCTTCTTGTTTCCACCTTGCTGAGGTTTAAACTCTTCCCTGGTCACAGCAACAACAGATCCTTCCTTAGGAAACAGACTCTCATGCCTAAGAGCTTTCTCCACAAGCTTCTCAAATGAATCGTCCAAATCATCCACCAATTGCCTCCCAAGATAACTGTCCAAACCTGTCACAAACTTCTCATTCTTCTGATATGCAGATTCGATATACGACCGGGCATACTTGGACAAAGCTTCAAACTCAGAAACATACTCAAGAACTGATCTTCCACCTTGCTTGAGCCCCACAAATTTCTTGAACAGAACAGACTTCTGAGCTGTAGAAATGAACTTAGCTTCAAACCTGACTTGGAATTGCTCCCAAGTAATCTCTTCCTCCGGAGTATTGATGGTAATAGAGTTCCATCAATCAGAAGCTCTCCCTTGAAGCTGTCTTGATGCTAACTTCCTCTTAGTTGCATCCTCAATTCCCAAATCACCAAAAATCCTTCTACAAGCATCTATCCACCTTTGGACCTCAATAGTTGATTCTGTTCCCAAGAAAACCTTCCCTCCAAGAGTAGTATAGTCCTTGCACAACTTAGCAAAATCCACTGGTTTCGGAGTTTGGACTTGAACTCCAACATCTACTGCTGCCCCCGGAACTGGTATCCTTCTCATGATCGAAGTCATCATAGCTTCGAACATAGCTGCATAATCAGCAGTCCCCTCAGTAGCACGGCCTTCCCTAGCAGCTGGTCTCCCTCTTCGACTCATTCTCAATATCTATAAAAAGGAATGATCAGAACATCTAGAGAAACAACTACGTAAAGGACTCAAACTCTAATAAGCTACTATATATTATATAGTAATCATCCATCAAAATACAATTACGTCTCTCATACGTAGTTACGTCAGCGAGCGTTGGGTAAAATCGATTAACCAATGCTCTGATACCAAATGTGACGACCGCCCATGTAACGTCCCAGATTTTCGTGTTCGAAAATCGACATCCATACTTTACATCGTACTCGAATGTCGTAGATTCGAGCGTTCAAATCCGAGTCGCCGGAGCTTATAACACAGTTAAGTAAATATCACAGCGGAATAAAAAGAATATAGATATACAACATCTGATACAATATCCAAATACAATGATGATACAATGAATATCTATATACATCAGAGATATGATACAATAAATTGCAACGGAAAGAAAAATAGATAACATCAGCAGCGGATAATCTTCATCTCCAAAGCACGATCCAGAAATAGCTCGAACTCCCAATAACGAGGCACAAAGATAAGCAAGTGCAGTCTGATCCAAAGACTGAACCAACTCCAGAAAATCTACTAAACCTGAATATCTGAAAACCCCAACTCTAGACTGCTCGTGTAGGAAATTATGAGCACCCAGAGTTTAGGAAAGGAACAATAAACTCTGGATCAGTCATGGGACTGGTGTGAGCAACAAAACAGTTTATCTTTAAAACAAATAGCAAGAGAATTTAAAGTCAATTCGAAATGCTTTTGGAAAATGAAACTACCATAAGACCTCTCGCCACACACACAATGCAAACGCAGAATTGGAGGAGATTTCTTCTTATGATAGTCAAAGATGTTTACTACGCAAAAATCAAATCATTTGATATTATTACTAGTGCATAGTGCAGAAAACAATTTCGAAAGTAGAATATAAATCTTAGCCAGCATAGACATTTCGCACTTATGCCTACTATAGCTACCATGTTCAATAGCAGGTTACCACCACATTCCATGGCAGGTAATACAACTAAAACCGTACAAAGTTCGTATTTGGAAGATGGATTTCCAACAAATGGTCAGGCTAAGGAACTTCCTATTCCACAAAAAAAACGCCTCTGGCGGGACGCTCCGAGAACCACACCGTTCTCTGCCAAACAAGGCCGGCAACCCCTTTTCCCAAGGGATAAAAGAAACCTCAGATATGCCACCCCCGGTCCTTTGGGACCTTTAACCGAGGTATCTCTAATCCAACATCACACGTCATAAATAAAGTGTGTCCACATGAGTAAGTATCTGGGCTCCATACCATGATACTACCCTTTTCCAGAAGGAATGGTCATACCCTAGGGGAGCTACCCCTGAAAACCTTGCCGCACAATTCCTGTTTCGACCATTACCGGGTTGTGAGGCTCGACGAAGTCTCGTCCACAAAGCTACGCTTTTTCAAAAAGCCACGCTTTGGGTCAACAGATGATCAACCTATGATCACAAAGATAAATGATCAAACAAATGATCATATCACAAATGATCAAACACTGATCATCACACAGCAACACTCAGCATGCCACATTACCAAATTGGGATATATCGCTGATAAATTTCAACTACATAACCTCTGAGCTCGTACGTCTCAGAGAAGGGTGTTAAGCTAAGAGAATAAATTCTCCGCCACCAACAGAAATATATTTGAAAGAAATCAGCTTTATATCTCAAAGTGTAATGTCAGACATGTAACCATACAAGTATGTTCCGGGTTCGAACAGAACCGAAGGCACTTCTCACGAAGCCCTTGCAAATCCGGATAATTTCCAATCACGTCCGGACTTCCTGTCACAAAAAGAGTGATATAAATCTCTATACCGGAGCAACTCAGTGCAGAGACATTCGACAGATTGTCCTTTCATTTTCGAAAATATCCGGTCTTCATCACCGGTCTTCAAATGCCATCCATATACGACGTATCACTATTCGGAATGGGTTATACGACCCAAAGGTCCTTTCCCGGCTAACCCGAATAGTGAGCGCAATTAAAAAACATATGGATATGGGATTTCAATTAAGTCACAACTTAACAATTCCAAACATTCTTTCAAATGGTTTAAACCAATTACCATTTCAAATCTTTTAAACAAAAAGATTCATTTACAGATTTTTCCAAATCAGTTCTCATTTCAATTTGATTAACTCGTTAAATCTTTAAATCAAAGATTTAACTTATAGCTTTCAAAACAATTTCATTTCTAATGGGTTAAACAAAACATCATTTTAAATCTGTTAAAAATAAACAGATTTAATTCATAGCTTTCAAAAAAAGAATTCATTCATAGCCTTTTAAAACATTTCAATTTCATTTTGAATTTGAAACCTTTCAACACAAATTGGAAGTTCACTTCTTATATGAAAGCTGTTATTATTTGAAAACAAATAGTTTTTGTTTAAGAAAAATCCAATTATATTTACACGAGTTAAAACCCTTTTATTTTATTCACATTCCAAAATCAATACTTTTTAAAATGGTTTAACTCATATATAACAGGTATAAAATCTCTAATCCCTATTTTCAAATCATAGAGTTCAATTTCAAATCTTGAATTTAAGTTTAAATCAAATTATTTAAACTTCAAAACTTAATCTGGTTATTCGAAAATAAGTTTCATCTTTGAAATTCCATTTCAAAAACTTTTCACATTTAAACCGAAATTTCTAATTTCAAAATCAATTGAAATTTAAAATTTCAATTTCAAAACATCAAATTTAAATTATCTGTGACTTAACCGATTTCCACGTGAAATCCATATTTGTGTGTGTAACAGTGTAGTCCAGGGGTTCAACACAGTAGTGCAACATCATACAATCATCACAGATCAAAATACAGAAATATAGTTGATAAACGATATAACTATATCGCTTATCTTTTATTCACAGACATATATCACAGATAAGTAAATTACAGATTACAACATAAATCAGGGTGTATCACAAAGCATCATATGTCAGGGATATCAACAGTTCGACAGTCAATAGAATCCAAGCATTCATAAGTAAGATCAATTTAATTATCTGGTAAATTCAAATCAGATTTATTACTTATGAATAAACCACAAATCTTGGTTAATTAATCATTAATTAATTATAAACCATTTTTAATTAATTAACCTTTAATCATTTTAATTAATTAACCTTTAAATCATTTATTACTTAAGCCTTAATTAATTAATTATCCTCAAATTAATTACCTTAATTTATAAATCATATTAATTAATTAACCTTAAACCAATTACATAATCAATTAACCCCTTAATTGCTTTCATTAAGTAATTAACAATTTACAATTGATTTTCTTGATAAATAAATCTGATTAATTATCAAATTTAAATCACATTTATTTAATTGCTTAATAATTTCTAGTTAATTTCCTTTATTAACTTAATAATTCAGAATTCTTGATTACTTAATTAATCATCCATAGCATTAATTAATTGAATTAATTAATTATCCATTTTTAATTATCCTAACAATTTAGTGAATCATTAAATTCATATAAATGATTTAATTATCATACAAATCTTTAATTACTTAATTCATTTCAAGTATAATTTAGTTAACCCTTCTTAATTACTTCTTTTAAAAACAGTTAAACAAAAATGATCACTTAAAATTGTTTAAGTGATATAACTTCAATTCGTTTATTTTGAAGTTTGCAAACAGTTTTCGCCAAACATCAACAAACCCGAGAATACCCCCATATTTACTCGAGCAGTCACTCGAGTTTCCCTCCAACTTTCCCGAGTTGTTTTCTTCCCTCACGTACGTCCTTCCTCTTTTATTCCTTTAAACTTAGTAAAATTTTAAAACTTTAAAACTGCAGCCTATCTCCTACGAATTCACGAGTACGAACTCGAGTAGAAACCCCAAACACTCGATCAAAACTTCGAATCGACCACGAAAATCTCTCAAAATCCTACTGCACTCGATCCACTATCGAAGACATGGTGATCGATTTACTAAGCAAAGTAAAAATTAGGGTTCTAAAAAGAATTTCACTGTCGCAACCTCTCTGATGAATTCTATCACCATTACCCATTTTTCTTAGCATCTACTTACACTCCTCTACCACAAGCCACGATCCCGGTCACCAGAACTTCGTAGGTCATCAGAGATCGACGATAGAATGAATTTTGACCAAACTCGAACTGCTCTTAGCATCTAACTCTAAAAATTATGATTTTTGTTTTAAAAATCATGTTTAGGTAGGAGAATTCAACCTACATAGCTGGATTTATAAATTAATAAATTCGAATTTTAACTTATCAAAAATTTAGTTCAGCTATCTTGGTTACCAAACACAATACTGAGTGATTTTGACTTAAATAAAATTTTAACTTTAAGCTTATATTAAACCAATCAAGTGTTGTTCAAAGCCTAAGTTATATCAGTGATTAAATCAAGAGAAATTAAATTTTTGGATTAAAACTTGAGTCTGGGAACACAAACAGGAAGCACTGGAACACATAGTATATACATACTTTCATATATTCATAGATAGTGCCAGAAAGTTATACAAACATTATTTGTTTCAGAAAATAGCATGCAACCAGGTTTACTTTAAGATTTTATTTTTTTAAATGTGAAGTTACTCACCTTTATGTTAAAGACAGAGACCAGCCCTGTTGTTTTGAACTTCAGATTGATTTCCTTCTTGAATCATGTTTTGTATTTGAATGTTGTTTTTGGTTTTATAGATGATGTTTGCTTCCATTTTTCTTTCCAGGCTTTTGCAATTTCCAGTTTTGATTCTCTGGTTGAACTTGCTTTGAGAACTTGAATTTCTTTTAGTTTATAAGATATAGTGATGTTTATCTTTCTGGTTTACTCAGTTTCGAATGAACAAAACTGAGATGAAGCTTGGAGATGGTAATATATAGAAAGAGTGATACAGGTTATGTATTTTATTTGTACAATTTCTTATTTAATAACATAGGTCAGTGATTTTGCTAGCAAATGGAGGCTGAGGTACTTGAACGTGATGGCTATAGGACATGGCATTTAATACTTGTACAAATTTGCATAAAAGTATCTGTATACTTATGCTTTGTCTCGGCTGATAAAATATGGTTTGGTGGCTGAGAATCTTATTATGGTGGCTAATATTTTCATTTCGGCTGATGGGTACAAGGGAGTGTACTAGAGAAGATGTTAATAAATGTATGTCTTCTAATTTGTTTACAATTTAAATTCAAAACAACTGTACATACATATATATATTCACATATATAAAATAATTACTTTATTTATAAAAATAAATGATTTATACAGAATTTATTCAAGACTCGGGGAAACTCGCTATCAATTTATCAATTGATTTTACTATTTTTATTCAAAAATTTATTTATTACTCAATTTAATTCAAAAATTCATTTAATTATTAATTTAAATAAATTTAAATTTTAGGGTCGTTACAAACTTCCCCCCTTAAAAGAATTTCGTCCCCGAAATTCGCAGGCACGAAAGCAATCGCAGAGATAGATAGATTCGATCTCCTATAACTCCTCTAACACAAGATACGGATTCCGAATTCAAGTCGGAATATCTCATAATACATACCAATTGTCCCTCTTCGGACTTTGGTTTTCAAAAGAAGTTTCAATAGAATTTCAAAATTTCGGTTTCAAACGAAATCGTTTTAATTGATACAATTCAATTTAGCCTTCATATTCTATTAATCAATTTATCTCAATTTAAAATTTTCAATTTCAAACTCATTAAGGTTTAAATCAAAAAGCTGATAAGAAACCGATTAAGATACGAGGTAAGAATTTCTACAACGATTCGTAGAGCCATCATCACATCGAAACTTCTTCTTGTAGCTGATACGAAGGAATCAAAAGAATTTGGAAACGAATCAAAGAAAATTGATAGAGAAAGATTGTTTCCACTGTTGCAGGGTATTGACCATTTATAGTCGTATTTCCCTGTCCCCTATCTCGTCTTCTTCTAGCACTCATATCTACTATCAGTGGATGGTAAGAGAATTTACTGAGACGTTCAGATGGATATCTTAGGGACATACTCATTCTAGAGTTTACTTCACTCTATCTCTAATGAGCTACTTAACGTGTTATACTCCTGAGCTAAAGTTCAACCTTAGCTCTGATACCAAATGTAACGACCCAGATTTTCGCGTTCGAAAATCGACATCCATACTTTACATCGTACTCGAATGTCGTAGATTCGAGCGTTCAAATCCGAGTCGCCGAAGCTTATAACACAGTTAAGTAAATATCACAGCGGAATAAAAAGAATATAGATATACAACATCTGATACAATATCCAAATACAATGATGATACAATGAATATCTATATACATCAGAGATATGATATAATAAATTGCAGCGGAAAGAAAAATAGATAACATCAGCAGCGGATAATCTTCATCTCCAAAGCACGATCCAGAAATAGCTCGAACTCCCAATAACGAGGCACAAAGATAAGCAAGTGCAGTCTGATCCAAAGACTGAACCAACTCCAGAAAATCTACTAAACCTGAATATCTGAAAACCCCAACTCTAGACTGCTCGTGTAGGAAATTATGAGCACCCAGAGTTTAGGAAAGGAACAATAAACTCTGGATCAGTCATGGGACTGGTGTGAGCAACAAAACAGTTTATCTTTAAAACAAATAGCAAGAGAATTTAAAGTCAATTCGAAATGCTTTTGGAAAATGAAACTACCATAAGACCTCCCGCCACACACACAATGCAAACGCAGAATTGGAGGAGATTTCTTCTTATGATAGTCAAAGATGTTTACTACGCAAAAATCAAATCATTTGATATTATTACTAGTGCATAGTGCAGAAAACAATTTCGAAAGTAGAATATAAATCTTAGCCAGCATAGACATTTCGCACTTATGCCTACTATAGCTACCATGTTCAATAGCAGGTTACCACCACATTCCATGGCAGGTAATACAACTAAAACCGTACAAAGTTCGTATTTGGAAGATGGATTTCCAACAAATGGTCAGGCTAAGGAACTTCCTATTCCACAAAAAAAACGCCTCTGGCGGGACGCTCCGAGAACCACACCGTTCTCTGCCAAACAAGGCCGGCAACCCCTTTTCCCAAGGGATAAAAGAAACCTCAGATATGCCACCCCCGGTCCTTTGGGACCTTTAACCGAGGTACCTCTAATCCAACATCACACGTCATAAATAAAGTGTGTCCACATGAGTAAGTATCTGGGCTCCATACCATGATACTACCCTTTTCCAGAAGGAATGGTCATACCCTAGGGGAGCTACCCCTGAAAACCTTGCCGCACAATTCCTGTTTCGACCATTACCGGGTTGTGAGGCTCGACGAAGTCTCGTCCACAAAGCTACGCTTTTTCAAAAAGCCACGCTTTGGGTCAACAGATGATCAACCTATGATCACAAAGATAAATGATCAAACAAATGATCATATCACAAATGATCAAACACTGATCATCACACAGCAACACTCAGCATGCCACATTACCAAATTGGGATATATCGCTGATAAATTTCAACTACATAACCTCTGAGCTCATACGTCTCAGAGAAGGGTGTTAAGATAAGAGAATAAATTCTCCGCCACCAACAGAAATGTATTTGAAAGAAATCAGCTTTATATCTCAAAGTGTAATGTCAGACATGTAACCATACAAGTCTGTTCCGGGTTCGAACAGAACCGAAGGCACTTCTCACGAAGCCCTTGCAAATCCGGATAATTTCCAATCACGTCCGGACTTCCTGTCACAAAAAGAGTGATATAAATCTCTATACCGGAGCAACTCAGTGCAGAGACATTCGACAGATTGTCCTTTCATTTTCGAAAATATCCGGTCTTCATCACCGGTCTTCAAATGCCATCCATATACGACGTATCACTATTCGGAATGGGTTATACGACCCAAAGGTCCTTTCCCGGCTAACCCGAATAGTGAGCGCAATTAAAAAACATATGGATATGGGATTTCAATTAAGTCACAACTTAACAATTCCAAACATTCTTTCAAATGGTTTAAACCAATTACCATTTCAAATCTTTTAAACAAAAAGATTCATTTACAGATTTTTCCAAATCAGTTCTCATTTCAATTTGATTAACTCGTTAAATCTTTAAATCAAAGATTTAACTTATAGCTTTCAAAACAATTTCATTTCTAATGGGTTAAACAAAACATCATTTTAAATCTGTTAAAAATAAACAGATTTAATTCATAGCTTTCAAAAAAAGAATTCATTCATAGCCTTTTAAAACATTTCAATTTCATTTTGAATTTGAAACCTTTCAACACAAATTGGAAGTTCACTTCTTATATGAAAGCTGTTATTATTTGAAAACAAATAGTTTTTGTTTAAGAAAAATCCAATTATATTTACACGAGTTAAAACCCTTTTATTTTATTCACATTCCAAAATCAATACTTTTTAAAATGGTTTAACTCATATATAACAGGTATAAAATCTCTAATCCCTATTTTCAAATCATAGAGTTCAATTTCAAATCTTGAATTTAAGTTTAAATCAAATTATTTAAACTTCAAAACTTAATCTGGTTATTCGAAAATAAGTTTCATCTTTGAAATTCCATTTCAAAAACTTTTCACATTTAAACCGAAATTTCTAATTTCAAAATCAATTGAAATTTAAAATTTCAATTTCAAAACATCAAATTTAAATTATCTGTGACTTAACCGATTTCCACGTGAAATCCATATTTGTGTGTGTAACAGTGTAGTCCAGGGGTTCAACACAGTAGTGCAACATCATACAATCATCACAGATCAAAATACAGAAATATAGTTGATAAACGATATAACTATATCGCTTATCTTTTATTCACAGACATATATCACAGATAAGTAAATTACAGATTACAACATAAATCAGGGTGTATCACAAAGCATCATATGTCAGGGATATCAACAGTTCGACAGTCAATAGAATCCAAGCATTCATAAGTAAGATCAATTTAATTATCTGGTAAATTCAAATCAGATTTATTACTTATGAATAAACCACAAATCTTGGTTAATTAATCATTAATTAATTATAAACCATTTTTAATTAATTAACCTTTAATCATTTTAATTAATTAACCTTTAAATCATTTATTACTTAAGCCTTAATTAATTAATTATCCTCAAATTAATTACCTTAATTTATAAATCATATTAATTAATTAACCTTAAACCAATTACATAATCAATTAACCCCTTAATTGCTTTCATTAAGTAATTAACAATTTACAATTGATTTTCTTGATAAATAAATCTGATTAATTATCAAATTTAAATCACATTTATTTAATTGCTTAATAATTTCTAGTTAATTTCCTTTATTAACTTAATAATTCAGAATTCTTGATTACTTAATTAATCATCCATAGCATTAATTAATTGAATTAATTAATTATCCATTTTTAATTATCCTAACAATTTAGTGAATCATTAAATTCATATAAATGATTTAATTATCATACAAATCTTTAATTACTTAATTCATTTCAAGTATAATTTAGTTAACCCTTCTTAATTACTTCTTTTAAAAACAGTTAAACAAAAATGATCACTTAAAATTGTTTAAGTGATATAACTTCAATTCGTTTATTTTGAAGTTTGCAAACAGTTTTCGCCAAACATCAACAAACCCGAGAATACCCCCATATTTACTCGAGCAGTCACTCGAGTTTCCCTCCAACTTTCCCGAGTTGTTTTCTTCCCTCACGTACGTCCTTCCTCTTTTATTCCTTTAAACTTAGTAAAATTTTAAAACTTTAAAACTGCAGCCTATCTCCTACGAATTCACGAGTACGAACTCGAGTAGAAACCCCAAACACTCGATCAAAACTTCGAATCGACCACGAAAATCTCTCAAAATCCTACTGCACTCGATCCACTATCGAAGACATGGTGATCGATTTACTAAGCAAAGTAAAAATTAGGGTTCTAAAAAGAATTTCACTGTCGCAACCTCTCTGATGAATTCTATCACCATTACCCATTTTTCTTAGCATCTACTTACACTCCTCTACCACAAGCTACGATCCCGGTCACCAGAACTTCGTAGGTCATCAGAGATCGACGATAGAATGAATTTTGACCAAACTCGAACTGCTCTTAGCATCTAACTCTAAAAATTATGATTTTTGTTTTAAAAATCATGTTTAGGTAGGAGAATTCAACCTACATAGCTGGATTTATAAATTAATAAATTTGAATTTTAACTTATCAAAAATTTAGTTCAGCTATCTTGGTTACCAGACACAATACTGAGTGATTTTGACTTAAATAAAATTTTAACTTTAAGCTTATATTAAACCAATCAAGTGTTGTTCAAAGCCTAAGTTATATCAGTGATTAAATCAAGAGAATTTAAATTTTTGGATTAAAACTTGAGTCTGGGAACACAAACAGGAAGCACTGGAACACATAGTATATACATACTTTCATATATTCATAGATAGTGCCAGAAAGTTATACAAACATTATTTGTTTCAGAAAATAGCATGCAACCAGGTTTACTTTAAGATTTTATTTTTTTAAATGTGAAGTTACTCACCTTTATGTTGAAGACAGAGACCAGCCCTGTTGTTTTGAACTTCAGATTGATTTCCTTCTTGAATCATGTTTTGTATTTGAATGTTGTTTTTGGTTTTATAGATGATGTTTGCTTCCATTTTTCTTTCCAGGTTTTTGCAATTTCCAGTTTTGATTCTCTGGTTGAACTTGCTTTGAGAACTTGAATTTCTTTTAGTTTATAAGATATAGTGATGTTTATCTTTCTGGTTTACTCAGTTTCGAATGAACAAAACTGAGATGAAGCTTGAAGATGGTAATATATAGAAAGAGTGATACAGGTTATGTATTTTATTTGTACAATTTCTTATTTAATAACATAGGTCAGTGATTTTGCTAGCAAATGGAGGCTGAGGTACTTGAACGTGATGGCTATAGGACATGGCATTTAATACTTGTACAAATTTGCATAAAAGTATCTGTATACTTATGCTTTGTCTCGGCTGATAAAATATGGTTTGGTGGTTGAGAATCTTATTATGGTGGCTAATATTTTCATTTCGGCTGATGGGTACAAGGGAGTGTACTAGAGAAGATGTTAATAAATGTATGTCTTCTAATTTGTTTACAATTTAAATTCAAAACAACTGTACATACATATATATATTCACATATATAAAATAATTACTTTATTTATAAAAATAAATGATTTATACAGAATTTATTCAAGACTCGGGGAAACTCGCTATCAATTTATCAATTGATTTTACTATTTTTATTCAAAAATTTATTTATTACTCAATTTAATTCAAAAATTCATTTAATTATTAATTTAAATAAATTTAAATTTCAGGGTCGTTACAAACTTCCCCCCTTAAAAGAATTTCGTCCCCGAAATTCGCAGGCACGAAAGCAATCGCAGAGATAGATAGATTCGATCTCCTATAACTCCTCTAACACAAGATACGGATTCCAAATTCAAGTCGGAATATCTCATAATACATACCAATTGTCCCTCTTCGGACTTTGGTTTTCAAAAGAAGTTTCAATAGAATTTCAAAATTTCGGTTTCAAACGAAATCGTTTTAATTGATACAATTCAATTTAGCCTTCATATTCTATTAATCAATTTATCTCAATTTAAAATTTTCAATTTCAAACTCATTAAGGTTTAAATCAAAAAGCTGATAAGAAACCGATTAAGATACGAGGTAAGAATTTCTACAACGATTCGTAGAGCCATCATCACATCGAAACTTCTTCTTGTAGAGGATACGAAGGAATCAAAAGAATTTGGAAACGAATCAAAGAAAATTGATAGAGAAAGATTGTTTCCACTGTTGCAGGGTATTGACCATTTATAGTCGTATTTCCCTGTCCCCTATCTCGTCTTCTTCTAGCACTCATATCTACTATCAGTGGATGGTAAGAGAATTTACTGAGACGTTCAGACGGATATCTTAGGGATATACTCATTCTAGAGTTTACTTCACTCTATCTCTAATGAGCTACTTAACGTGTTATACTCCTGAGCTAAAGTTCAACCTTAGCTCTGATACCAAATGTAACGACCCAGATTTTCACGTTCGAAAATCGACATCCATACTTTACATCATACTCGAATGTCGTAGATTCGAGCGTTCAAATCCGAGTCGCCGGAGCTTATAACAAAGTTAAGTAAATATCACAGCGGAATAAAAAGAATATAGATATACAACATCTGATACAATATCCAGATACAATGATGATACAATGAATATCTATATACATCAGAGATATGATACAATAAATTGCAGCGGAAAGAAAAATAGATAACATCAGCAGCGGATAATCTTCATCTCCAAAGCACGATCCAGAAATAGCTCGAACTCCCAATAACGAGGCACAAAGATAAGCAAGTGCAGTCTGATCCAAAGACTGAACCAACTCCAGAAAATCTACTAAACCTGAATATCTGAAAACCCCAACTCTAGACTGCTCGTGTAGGAAATTATGAGCACCCAGAGTTTAGGAAAGGAACAATAAACTCTGGATCAGTCATGGGACTGGTGTGAGCAACAAAACAGTTTATCTTTAAAACAAATAGCAAGAGAATTTAAAGTCAATTCGAAATGCTTTCGGAAAATGAAACTACCATAAGACCTCCCGCCACACACACAATGCAAACGCAGAATTGGAGGAGATTTCTTCTTATGATAGTCAAAGATGTTTACTACGCAAAATCAAATCATTTGATATTATTACTAGTGCATAGTGCAGAAAACAATTTCGAAAGTAGAATATAAATCTTAGCCAGCATAGACATTTCGCACTTATGCCTACTATAGCTACCATGTTCAATAGCAGGTTACCACCACATTCCATGGCAGGTAATACAACTAAAACCGTACAAAGTTCGTATTTGGAAGATGGATTTCCAACAAATGGTCAGGCTAAGGAACTTCCTATTCCACGAAAAAAACGCCTTTGGCGGGACGCTCCGAGAACCACACCGTTCTCTGCCAAACAAGGCCGGCAACCCCTTTTCCCAAGGGATAAAAGAAACCTCAGATATGCCACCCCCGGTCCTTTGGGACCTTTAACCGAGGTACCTCTAATCCAACATCACACGTCATAAATAAAGTGTGTCCACATGAGTAAGTATCTGGGCTCCATACCATGATACTACCCTTTTCCAGAAGGAATGGTCATACCCTAGGGGAGCTACCCCTGAAAACCTTGCCGCACAATTCCTGTTTCGACCATTACCGGGTTGTGAGGCTCGACGAAGTCTCGTCCACAAAGCTACGCTTTTTCAAAAAGCCACGCTTTGGGTCAACAGATGATCAACCTATGATCACAAAGATAAATGATCAAACAAATGATCATATCACAAATGATCAAACACTGATCATCACACAGCAACACTCAGCATGCCACATTACCAAATTGGGATATATCGCTGATAAATTTCAACTACATAACCTCTGAGCTCGTACGTCTCAGAGAAGGGTGTTAAGCTAAGAGAATAAATTCTCCGCCACCAACAGAAATGTATTTGAAAGAAATCAGCTTTATATCTCAAAGTGTAATGTCAGACATGTAACTATACAAGTCTGTTCCGGGTTCGAACAGAACCGAAGGCACTTCTCACGAAGCCCTTGCAAATCCGGATAATTTCCAATCACGTCCGGACTTCCTGTCACAAAAAGAGTGATATAAATCTCTATACCGGAGCAACTCAGTGCAGAGACATTCGAAAGATTGTCCTTTCATTTTCGAAAATATCCGGTCTTCATCACCGGTCTTCAAATGCCATCCATATACGACGTATCACTATTCGGAATGGGTTATACGACCCAAAGGTCCTTTCCCGGCTAACCCGAATAGTGAGCGCAATTAAAAAACATATGGATATGGGATTTCAATTAAGTCACAACTTAACAATTCCAAACATTCTTTCAAATGGTTTAAACCAATTACCATTTCAAATCTTTTAAACAAAAAGATTCATTTACAGATTTTTCCAAATCAATTCTCATTTCAATTTGATTAACTCGTTAAATCTTTAAATCAAAGATTTAACTTATAGCTTTCAAAACAATTTCATTTCTAATGGGTTAAACAAAACATCATTTTAAATCTGTTAAAAATAAACAAATTTAATTCATAGCTTTCAAAAAAAGAATTCATTCATAGCCTTTTAAAACATTTCAATTTCATTTTGAATTTGAAACCTTTCAACACAAATTGGAAGTTCACTTCTTATATGAAAGCTGTTATTATTTGAAAACAAATAGTTTTTGTTTAAGAAAAATCCAATTATATTTACACGAGTTAAAACCCTTTTATTTTATTCACATTCCAAAATCAATACTTTTTAAAATGGTTTAACTCATATATAACAGGTATAAAATCTCTAATCCCTATTTTCAAATCATAGAGTTCAATTTCAAATCTTGAATTTAAGTTTAAATCAAATTATTTAAACTTCAAAACTTAATCTGGTTATTCGAAAATAAGTTTCATCTTTGAAATTCCATTTCAAAAACATTTCACATTTAAACCGAAATTTCTAATTTCAAAATCAATTGAAATTTATAATTTCAATTTCAAAACATCAAATTTAAATTATCTGTGACTTAACCGATTTCCACGTGAAATCCATATTTGTGTGTGTAACAGTGTAGTCCAGGGGTTCAACACAGTAGTGCAACATCATACAATCATCACAGATCAAAATACAGAAATATAGTTGATAAACGATATAACTATATCGCTTATCTTTTATTCACAGACATATATCACAGATAAGTAAATTACAGATTACAACATAAATCAGGGTGTATCACAAAGCATCATATGTCAGGGATATCAACAGTTCGACAGTCAATAGAATCCAAGCATTCATAAGTAAGATCAATTTAATTATCTGGTAAATTCAAATCAGATTTATTACTTATGAATAAACCACAAATCTTGGTTAATTAATCATTAATTAATTATAAACCATTTTTAATTAATTAACCTTTAATCATTTTAATTAATTAACCTTTAAATCATTTATTACTTAAGCCTTAATTAATTAATTATCCTCAAATTAATTACCTTAATTTATAAATCATATTAATTAATTAACCTTAAACCAATTACATAATCAATTAACCCCTTAATTGCTTTCATTAAGTAATTAACAATTTACAATTGATTTTCTTGATAAATAAATCTGATTAATTATCAAATTTAAATCACATTTATTTAATTGCTTAATAATTTCTAGTTAATTTCCTTTATTAACTTAATAATTCAGAATTCTTGATTACTTAATTAATCATCCATAGCATTAATTAATTGAATTAATTAATTATCCATTTTTAATTATCCTAACAATTTAGTGAATCATTAAATTCATATAAATGATTTAATTATCATACAAATCTTTAATTACTTAATTCATTTCAAGTATAATTTAGTTAACCCTTCTTAATTACTTCTTTTAAAAACAGTTAAACAAAAATGATCACTTAAAATTGTTTAAGTGATATAACTTCAATTCGTTTATTTTGAAGTTTGCAAACAGTTTTCGCCAAACATCAACAAACCCGAGAATACCCCCATATTTACTCGAGCAGTCACTCGAGTTTCCCTCCAACTTTCCCGAGTTGTTTTCTTCCCTCACGTACGTCCTTCCTCTTTTATTCCTTTAAACTTAGTAAAATTTTAAAACTTTAAAACTGCAGCCTATCTCCTACGAATTCACGAGTACGAACTCGAGTAGAAACCCCAAACACTCAATCAAAACTTCGAATCGACCACGAAAATCTCTCAAAATCCTACTGCACTCGATCCACTATCGAAGACATGGTGATCGATTTACTAAGCAAAGTAAAAATTAGGGTTCTATAAAGAATTTCACTGTCGCAACCTCTCTGATGAATTCTATCACCATTACCCATTTTTCTTAGCATCTACTTACACTCCTCTACCACAAGCCACGATCCCGGTCACCAGAACTTCGTAGGTCATCAGAGATCGACGATAGAATGAATTTTGACCAAACTCGAACTGCTCTTAGCATCTAACTCTAAAAATTATGATTTTTGTTTTAAAAATCATGTTTAGGTAGGAGAATTCAACCTACATAGCTGGATTTATAAATTAATAAATTCGAATTTTGACTTATCAAAAATTTAGTTCAGCTATCTTGGTTACCAGACACAATACTGAGTGATTTTGACTTAAATAAAATTTTAACTTTAAGCTTATATTAAACCAATCAAGTGTTGTTCAAAGCCTAAGTTATATCAGTGATTAAATCAAGAGAATTTAAATTTTTGGATTAAAACTTGAGTCTGGGAACACAAACAGGAAGCACTGGAACACATAGTATATACATACTTTCATATATTCATAGATAGTGCCAGAAAGTTATACAAACATTATTTGTTTCAGAAAATAGCATGCAACCAGGTTTACTTTAAGATTTTATTTTTTTAAATGTGAAGTTACTCACCTTTATGTTGAAGACAGAGACCAGCCCTGTTGTTTTGAACTTCAGATTGATTTCCTTCTTGAATCATGTTTTGTATTTGAATGTTGTTTTTGGTTTTATAGATGATGTTTGCTTCCATTTTTCTTTCCAGGCTTTTGCAATTTCCTGTTTTGATTCTCTGGTTGAACTTGCTTTGAGAACTTGAATTTCTTTTAGTTTATAAGATATAGTGATGTTTATCTTTCTGGTTTACTCAGTTTCGAATGAACAAAACTGAGATGAAGCTTGAAGATGGTAATATATAGAAAGAGTGATACAGGTTATGTATTTTATTTGTACAATTTCTTATTTAATAACATAGGTCAGTGATTTTGCTAGCAAATGGAGGCTGAGGTACTTGAACGTGATGGCTATAGGACATGGCATTTAATACTTGTACAAATTTGCATAAAAGTATCTGTATACTTATGCTTTGTCTCGGCTGATAAAATATGGTTTCGTGGCTGAGAATCTTATTATGGTGGCTAATATTTTCATTTCGGCTGATGGGTACAAGGGAGTGTACTAGAGAAGATGTTAATAAATGTATGTCTTCTAATTTGTTTACAATTTAAATTCAAAACAACTGTACATACATATATATATTCACATATATAAAATAATTACTTTATTTATAAAAATAAATGATTTATACAGAATTTATTCAAGACTCGGGGAAACTCGCTATCAATTTATCAATTGATTTTACTATTTTTATTCAAAAATTTATTTATTACTCAATTTAATTCAAAAATTCATTCAATTATTAATTTAAATAAATTTAAATTTCAGGGTCGTTACAGCCCATGACCCCTGCACCGAATCTAGAGATAGTGCGCTGTAAAGTGTGCCAGGCGACCATGGACGATTGCCAGGGTAAGTTAAAACAATAGAATCTATCGTATTACTCACATCGCATGGACAAAATACAATAGAATATATATATATATAGTGAAGCTTCACAGAATAGAATCTCATCAATAAAACTTCATAATAGTTGAATACAAACATCTGAATAGACAATACATCCAGCCTCACTACAATCACTCAGAGAATACAAAGCAATGGAACATCCAGTACATATAATAAGAAGATAATATGCAATACTCCAGCTCGTCTTCGTCATCAGCAACGTGGAAAGCAAGAACAACACCTGTCACCTGCTACTTAGTCTGCCCGTCCAAAAATGGACGAACAGCCCAAGGCGATAAGAATTAAAACATAAAGCCTTGAGTCAGACAACAGTCTTAGTGAGCGGTAAATTAACTAACAACATACCAAAAGAGCATAAAGGGAAAAGGAATAGGAATACAACCCTCCCACTCCAACCTCATTCTACAGTGATAGCCCCCAGACACACACTAGGCAGAAGCAAACATAGCAGAGCATACAATTTAAAGTAAAGCAATTATCACTCGAGTCAAGGGCGATGTTTTCCAAGCACAAACCCCTAAGGCCTAAACCAAGATCAGATAAGCACCCAGAAAATACTGTTCTTGAGACCGAATGACGATACAACCAAACATCCATGACTCTGGCTATCACTGTTATCACTGCTTCGGTTTCACCGTTAATTGAATGACCGACACATTCTTTCAACCGTCCGTCAAGGGCTAATGGTAACCCCGGTTCTAGACATAACTCCCGCACGTCATCGTGACCCGTGCCTAGGACTATCGAATCTGCCCAGAGTACTCGACCATCAACAGTTAGTCGTTGGGACTATCGAATCTGCCCAAACGTACTCTTGCTTGGAGCATGCTAGAACCTTCAACAACGATGAGACCCAAGCCTCCTAGTCATCCTCCTCGACGACTATTCTCATATCCATCCATTATCCTCAACTCGAACCATTTCACCGAGTTATCAACTTGCTTGGAATGATCCCGTCTGGATTAGACCAAGTCTTCATCCCATGATGCCTCGCTTCATCACATCCTCGCAAAGCGTCATCCCAACATCACATCATCAAATCTATGCATAAGAGCTTCATCATCCCGCTACATATGCCACGAGCAGCTTTCCCAATTCAAGAGCCTTTCCCTTAGCCTTTGAATCATCTTCGGTCAAAATCAAATCATCAGTCATCTAATTCATAGCAATCAACCAAGTCAAACATTAATCCAAGCAATCAAGCATTCAAATATGATCTAAGTAGACAATTATCACAATAATGGAAATTCCGTAATTAAAAAGTTGAAAGTCTAACAAGCATGAAAACATGAGAAATATCTCTACAATCTTGATGAATGAACTTGCATAGGTTAACACTTAGTAAAATGGTTGTCAAATCATCATGAACAATGGATCTACATGGATCTACACTTAGGATGAAGAAAATGCATGGAAATCACTATGTTAACACCAAATCGAGCCAACAATCCGATATACTCCTTTGGATCCGTGTGAGAGATAATCACCACTCACCAAATCACCTAAACAACCTCAAATCAACACGCTACAGATCTGGACAGCGAAGGATCAAGCTTGATCTATCACGAATCCGCTTCAAACGATGAAATCCCACTTCAATGGATGAAGATCTTCAATCTAAGCTCTTGAATCTTCAATTTGATCTTCAACTTGGATGGATGGAATCACTAGATTAGAGTAGAGAAAAGAAGTGAAGAAGTGTAGAAGTCGAGCTCTCAAAATGGCAGCACTTTGTCGCTTCGAAATCCGGATCCCCAAAAAGTGAGAAAATGGACGAGTATTTATAGCTGAATTCCTCCTTAACTCGTCCGCCTTCCCTAAGTCGTCTCCGACTTATAACCTTCCGACTTAACATCCCAGACGACTTACGACTCAACTGCTATGCCAACCTACGACTTATCAAATCCCACTAGCCTACGACTTATAACTTAGCAGAACTGGGTTACGACTCAACTCATGCGCATACGACCTATCTACTAAGCCGACCTACGACTTAACTAAACCCAAGTCCCTCCGACTTATAACTAAAAAGGGCCTCCGACTTAACAAAGACCTTCCGACCTACGACTTAACTACTTAACTAACACGCGACCTAAGACTTAGCCAACAACTCCGACTTAAAGTCCACACGACCCAATACTTAACCCCTTAGGTCATTTAACAACCTAACTACTAAGTCGTTAGCTAGCTTATCTCCTAGGTCGGTCAACTTGCTAAATCTCTTCAGTCGCTATCCTACCTAAGTCGTTAACTCTTAGGTCAGTCAGTCCCATAGGTCGCTCACTCTACTAGGTCTGCCTACCCTATAAGTCGTCTACGACCCAACAGCCTTAACTCGCTAACTCGTCCAACTTCTATAAGTCGGCCCAACCGAGCTAACCCTTAACTCGGTCAGTTCTCTTAAGTCGCCCCTATTCCTTAAGTTGGCAATTCGACCCAGACTTATTCCTTAACTCGTCCAAACCGACTTAGGACTTAGAAAAATTCTGCCAAAATCTGAAACGACTTCAAATGCTGAAAATTCCAGATTTCAACGAACTTTTCGATCCGTAAAAATATGGGTCGTTACACCTATCGCTGCATGTCTCTAGTCTAACGACACTCCTCTCGCAATCTAATATAGCTCCATATGTGGATAGCCAATCCATCCCCCAAAATCATCCCATACCCCGAAAATCCCGAAACATAAGCGTCGCAGTCAATTTCTATGCCTAGGAAAAAAACTTTCAAAACCCTACAAACCATAGATAAGTGTGCCGATCCATCTATGGGGTTTGAAATAACAATGAGGTCTACTACTAAAGAGATGTCTAAGTGCAAACAACCTACTAGAGAACTAGAGATGAGAGAGTGTGATGCTCCAGAATCGAAAAGAGCCCGAATGGAAAAATCAGGAATAAAAATCAAATTTTCCTACCTCGATTTGGTCTGCTGCTGGAAGGTGCTGTATCCAAAATCAGAATCTGTGCTGCAGGTGCGCTCGCGGTCTGCCCCATTTTTTGAGGACAAATCTTACTAAAGTGACCAAGCTGTCCACAATTGAAACATCTTCCCTTTATTCTTGCCTTCTTACAGTCTTTTGCATAATGACCAGCCATTCTACAACGCTTACATCTCCCACTTTTCTCGATTTGCTTTTGAGGTCCTCCAAATCTAACATCCTAAACCTTTGCTCCATAACCTCTAACCTAGCTTGTGCCTCCTCTAAATCCTCTGTGCCAGAAATCGTTCTGCCTCCTAGACTAGCGAAGTTCTTGCATATCTTAGAAAAATTGGCTATTGTAGATGGATTAAAGGGACCTCCACCTACCGGTGCTGTATTGGGCACTTTCCCTTGCACCTCTGGTACCGTAGCTCTACGGAACCAGTCAGCCATATTATGCAAAGAAAATGAAACTTAGACTCGAAAGAAGGTTGAACTGGACTTTTGAGGGGATTTTTATAAAACCTCTTTTATACTTGAAAAACTACTTCTATAATAAGAGTTTCTTTCTAAAAAATACTTCTAATTTGAAGATATACTACTTAAAAATAAGTTGCTTTTGGAAAAATACTTTATTTTTAAAACAAGTTTTTAGGAATCCTGTAAACTTAGGCTCTGATACCATATGTAACACCCCACACCCCTTAGTATACCAAAAAGAGCACATTAAAAGGCATGTTGCGTTGTAGGTATAACTAAAACTAGCAGAGACTAAGATTTACAAGACAAAAATATATAAACAGCGGAAACAATTATAATAATAATTTATTTAGAACAAAACTTCATAATTACTTTAAAACCAAATAAGTCACCAAATAACAAATACATCATATGTCAAAATACCCATACATGTCTTGCGAAATAAAAAAACACGGTCTCAATAAAATCAGAGTACAAAACATCCCTCACAAAATGCCAGTTCAACAAAAAGAACTAAAAACTGAAACTGAAGAAAAGAAATACATGATAGAGTTTCCTCTGAAGAAATCTCCAAGCAAATGCAGTCTACCGTCCTTGCCCCCGATTGCCTACGGGGGAAAAGGAGAAAAGGAGAAAATGGAGGAGTGGGTCAGACTAAAAGTCCGGTGAATGACAGTAATTACTAGAATCTTTAAACAAAGTAAAAGCAATAGACTTTACAACAGTTCTAGTATATAAAATGAAACAAAGAAAATAGAGAGAAGGAATAAGCTGGAAATAAATACGAATTAACTAGAGCAACATAATTGATTAACTTTGATTGTTTGCACTTGTTTTTGATAGCTGCTTAGATTAGGCTGAATTCCTAATACTACCCTTCGATCGGCCTATTACTCCATAGAATCTACTGTGGACCGGACGCTAAAGCTCCCTACGCAGTAGACATTGGTGCCTACGAAAGGCACATACTAAGCGCTTGGAACTCATAACGATTACTGAACACTCGAAAGGAAGTTGCACTCGTAACCGCCACCATGCTCATGTTACCTGTTGTTCCACCTATTGGATCTTCTTATTACCTCAAGCTCCAGCATAAGCGTGCTCCTCGTCTCACTTCAAGGTTATGTGAGACACCTCGTCTCACTTCAGGGTTATGTGAGACACCTCGTTTCACTTCAGGGTTATGTGAAACACCGTGTCCATAGAAATAATAGGAGAAATGCTGTTGGTACTGGCCCATCATCCAAACAATATCTAGTTGCGCCCCTTGCCCAAATCCCTATGATTTGGAGTTCTACTTATTTACCATTTACTACCGTTATTAACATAAGCATGCCTCTTGTCTCACTTCAGGATTATGTGAGACACCTCATCTCACTTCAGGGTTATGTATGACACCTCGTTTCACTTCAGGGTTATGTGAAATACCGTGTCCATAGAAATAGGGGAATGTTATTTGGTACAAGTCCTACTTTAATTCTTTGCTTATTAACTTAGATAAATTATTTAAATAACCCTTTACTTTTGTTCTTACTATCTGTGCTTACTAATTTATCCTAAGTCTTAAAATAAGCCTCATTCTGTTCTATTTCTTATTATAACCTACGTTATAATCATGCTTATTACTTAACCAAGGTCTAAGTGTAAAAATAAGCTTATTTCATCTTATACTCTTTTTAATTATAATTCTAAGTTATAACTAGGCCAATTATCTTTAATTAGTCCAATGCTAACATCAATATCATAATTAGGCTCAATTTCAGTCTTAATTTCGTACAGTCTTTACAATTTACATCTTATCTTCCGTTATTTCAGTATTCTTATAATTTTAATCCATATTCGTGTTTTATCTATTCTAATCCATACACGAAGAAGAAGGAGAAATAAAAGAAAATTGGAAATAGAAGAAAATCCAAAGCGTAGGAAAAGGATGTAAATAATGCATAAATAATAGTAAATAAATTAAAACACTGTAAATAAAATGTAAATAAATGAAAAGGCTATAACTAACAGAAATAAACTAAAATTAACTAAAAAGAATAGCTAAAAGAAATAGACTGAAAATAATTCTAAAAACAGTAAATAAACTACTAAAAAGGTTATTCCAAAAATCGTAGTAAAACTACAACTATTGGAAACCCTATTATTTTAAATTACTTAAAAATCTAAATAATTACAATCACTCACCTATGGTCCAAAGCTCTTCCCTTTTGTTTTTCTCGGATTCACTTGAGGGTATTAAAATATTTTTATTAAAAAGATTCTCTCCTTGGAAAATTATTCCTTTTAGGGTCCTTCCTGAAAAGGTGAACCCAAGCGGAAAAAATCTAGAATGAGAAAAAGTGTTAGGCCTAGGGTCTTATCTATAGGGGTAGAAGTGGATCTCAAACCATTGGATTTGGGAATTGACTAGGATGCAACCACGTCATAGGCTGAATAGGAGCCATCGGATGGAAGCACGAAGGGACCAGACGAGCCAAAACAATGAAATAGATGTGTAAAAATCGCACCGCCTCAAAATTAAAAAAAATTCGCTTCATAAATAGGGCGGGTCGACAGGGCTGTCGACCCTTCCCCCTCCTAGGTCGACCGGCCGGTCGACCTAGGGGTTGGTTAGGTCGACCCCCTGGTCGACCTAGCCCTTTATATATATATATATATATTCTTGTTTGTCTCGTATTTTGTTCGTATTAGCTCGGATTCTGACGTTCTATATATAGAAATTGACTAGAAAATTACCATGGACACAATGGTGCAACTCCCGTGGATCGATTCTGATAATTTCACAAAGTTATTTTATTATTTCATTAATTAACGAATTAACTATTATGGGTTAAATTTCGGGTTGTTACATTTATTCGTATATACAACATCAGAGTACACTAGACTTATCCTAAATTTGGACAGTTATAGAAACTTGTCCTTACGTTGACAAACATACAGACTCTATAATACAATGAAAGAAAAATATACGTGAATATGTCTTGACCATCCAGCTTCTCTCTAACTCAAAGTATCCAGCTAACCTGGAAAAAATATGCTCGGTCTGGCCCGAGCATTACATGGAATAACGCCTAGGTCAGTCTGGTAAACCGGCGTGAGTAAAACTCGATAACAAGTAACAAAAAAATTGATTTCTATATTTGAAAACTTTTCACAAAGGGTATCCCGTAAGACCACACTGCAAATAAAAATGGATGAGTTTTTACCTTATGATAACCAAAACATTTTATATCAAAATCCAGTGATATTATCGTAGTGTCTAGGTTTAAAGTAAATAGATAAAATAGCTGAAATGCTTGCATCTCGCGTTCCAACACAGTATGCTCTACAAAAAAACATAAGGCATGTATTGGAGATTGGATTCCAACAATGGCAAGGTAAGAGACTACCTTCCGATGATACACCTCTGGAAAATGCACTGATGCTAACACAGAGTCGGCTGCTCCTTTAACATGGCAGACCGGATTACCTCACCCTCTTGACACCAAAACCTTATACTACCATGATGTTTGCGTGCAAACCAACTCTGAAAGGGACATCTAGAATGGGGTGACCGCTCCTAATGGTAGCCAACCACATAGCTCTGTTGCATGCCCTGCTTTTGCCATTCCTCCCGGTTGTGAGGCTTGAGGCTACGTTTTACCTTTCTGAATACCAATCCATCTTGGAATGCTAACACTGCCCTCTAGGCATCAATGCAATGCTAGCATTCATCCATACAAGTTGTACAGGATAAGGACAAACCGAAGACCCTACTTCTACTACATCTATTTAGGAACCACCTTCAGGATTAGTAGCAAGCAACCCTTGCACTTCAATGGATCCATCTTCGATCCCATGTTTCAAGATGTCTTCATTTCGAAACGTTTGAATTGGGTCGAAGTGGTTTTCAGAGAGCATATCTGATCCCAATCTCTTTGAAACAACTTTTGATATTTTCGGTAAACTCAACCCCGGTTCTTTAGGAAATAAACAGACAAATGATAAGAGCAGAGTTCACCTCCTAACCGTTTGTGGACGGATGTCCTTATCATTCGTCCTAGAAGAATGAAACGATTTTATACGTACAGTATAACACCTTCGACGGTAACTGTACCATATATCTCTCGTGTTTCTCCTAGATATTTCCAAAGTTATGTTTTGTCCAAATTTGATAGTTAGTTATTTAACTATCAAATAAACAAACATCCAATCATGGTTTAATTTCCATATGGGATCCACTAAGTCTTTTCAAAACACTATTCCCAAACCCCATACACTTCCTTGTATACTTGGAATACATTTATATACTTATCTTAATGTTATAAGTATATTACCAAAACATTTTACTTTTCATGCCTTGAAATAAAATCATATACTTATCTTATCAGTATAAGTATATTTATAAACTTTTCAAAGTTTTCTTCTTTCCAAATCCCATATTAAATAACCAAACATTTCTTCCAAATAAAACATTCCGCTTATCCTTTATCAAAAATTCCCTTTTTAAAAGCTCATCTCATATTTCAATTAACTTATAACTTTCAAAATAAAGTTATAACCCACTTTTATAAACCTTTAAGTTAATTTATAAACCTCTTTCCAAATCTTTGAAATGATTTATAAACCATTTTCCTATTTTAAAACTCTTTTTATAAACCTTTCTATACTCCTTTATAAAATATCCTTTATCATTTGTAAAACACTTTAATAACCCTTTCCGATAGTAAAACCCCTCTCTATACATAAGTTATCATTTGTTAATACCTTTATAAGAATTATGTAACTTGAAAAACCATTTATAAACCCTTAGTATCAAATTGATTAAAGAATTTAAGTAAATTCAAAACCATACATTATAAATTCCAAATTAGGCTTAGTAGTCCCAATGGTATTGATTTAAGTTACCATTTTATTTCAATTTAATTCCAAGGCACTTATCAATTATTTACATAGGCCAACGTATATGTAAATCCAACCAATTATCAAATCAGAGAATAACATCTTAATACAACTCAACTAGCATATACATGTCTAAACAACATAATAATAGGATTGTGATTTGTCCTGCTAAATAGATGTCCAAAACAATTTAACCAATTAATAGCAGAACAGGGATTTATTCTACTAAACACATGTCCAAACAATCCAAACAATTATCCTATAATAGAACGGTGTTTTATTCTGCTAATGAATGTCCATACAACACAAATAATCACATTCTAACTTATTCACAGTTGTTTGTCTATTTAATATCATGGACAAGAGATCCTTTGGTTAAAATCAAACCACTTAGAAAAGAACCCAACTTAAAACATAACCGATAAAGTTTAAAATAACTTTTAATAATTAATCATAATTTAATATAAATTAAAGCTTAATTAAATCTTAAATAATCAAAATCAAATCATAATTAAGTCTTAATTAATTAAAAGTAAATTAATAATTAAACTTTAAGCAATAAACATTTACTTAAAATTAATCCCTCATTAAGTAATAATTACGTAAATAATTAATCTTTAATTAAATAATAATTAATTAATAATTAAAATAATTAAACTTGATTAAATAAAAATAATTACCCTTTTTAACTTAATTAATCATTAATTAAAACTTCTTAATATCTTACTTAATTATCACTAATTAGTCACTAATTACTTAACCTAATTACTGATTAATTAATAAATAATTATTCTTAATTAATTAATTATTAAACATACTTAGTCAAGTTATAATTAACTTATGTGTTGCTAATTACGTTTGAAAATAGGTTTTCAAATCATTTTTAAAAGAAAACTTTAAAGTTAGAAATCAAACTTTTCCGAACTGCATCCATAGCGACTATCACTATGGACGCAATAACTTAGAATTTGCTTCTCTAAGTTACCATCTAAAACTTTACCTTCCACTTTGGATTATTTCACAAATATCATCTTGTTTGCACCTCAATAACCGACTTCATTCTAAGGAACTGTCTACCTCCTAGACTTACCATCTTTATACAACTCGACCAAGTCGACTCTAGGTGCAACACTTGAGCAGCATAATCATTAAGAGCAACTTGGACATTCCAGAAATTGATTCTCACCATCTCTAAAAACATATTCTGTAGATCGAGGTTAGTGGTCCTCGATTCTGCCCACTCTCAACTCCAAAGATGGAGTCAATAGCAACTTTCCCGTATACCGGATCATTCCTAATCTATGATAAGGATGATCAGTCTCTCATTGAGAAAAACTGCATCAATGATACCCGTGTGTGCAATACAACTTATATACTGTATATACTACTATATAGTTTTGAAAATCAAAATATATAACAAATACGCACTCTCTTGTATATAAATATACTCTTGACCCAATCTAAGATGACAACTCCTACCCTATCTCTATTGGATCATGGTATCAACTTAGGTTAATCATGTAATGTAAGCTCTGATGCTAAATGTGACGACCGCCCTACACCACCAATTATCATAAAAAACCTCAAATGCACTGTTGGAGCATTCAATCGATGTGGGATGATTATCAAGGGAAAGAAAAGAAATAAAGACGAGGAATAGAAAAGAAGAGAAGAGAAGAAAAGAAAAGAGAAAGAAATGAAACATCACACAATCACATAACATGTCGTATATCTGACTGCGCATCAGATAAAATATAATAGTCATCACAGATATAAAATAGGCGAGACAGTAATAACTATATAAATCACATAATCATTGTAAACGGGCTCATATAGTTATACAAAATAGTAATGGAGTTTATGCAACTGATAAGTAAACTTAACTAATAAACTGTCTCTAATAATAGTAAGTCAACACTATCTTGGCTCCATTGTGTCACTTAGCAGGATAAACAATAATAAACTCAAAATATAAGTATAAGAAAGCGTCACCTCCTGCTAGTCCAAATCCGTCTTCCGTCTTCATATCCATCATCATGCACGATACTCTATGCACGAGATCCTGTCCCATGGGACATATTCTAATCCTATATCACCTTCGAATGACATTTTCAACCAACTACCAATTAAGCAAACATGCAACCAACAAGCATAAAAATATCTATAATAGCCTACATATATCTATAAGAATATAATGCGAATACACAGTGTACCTATTTCCTCAACCGAACATCGAAAATTGGAGACGAATGAAAGCTATCGTAAAAATGGAAAAAACGACTATAAAAGCAAAACATAATCAACAAAGCAAGCATTATAATCATTCAAACAAATAAATTAGTCAACCATGTACAAAAGAATACCTTGATAAATTCAGAACGATGCAGAACATGCTTCATAGTTTTCTAGCCAACCAATAGACCCTTATGATGTGAACAAATTAGGGTTTCTTTTGATGGAAAATTGGTGAAATCAGGCATCATTATTTTGTAAAAGCAGAAAAAATAAAGTACCATAAGAAAAGAGAAAGAACATAGGCTGCCTATCAGATGCAGTTGGTGCAAGGGCACTATAGCCACCAGAAATTGCTTTGGGAAAAAAGGCGAAATCGCCACAATAGACGTAGGCAGCAGCAGGTGGAGAAACCCGACGGTGACTATGAGCCGAGGGTGCCTGTTCAAAAAAGAAGCTAATTGTTTTTTCCCTAATTGAAAATTAGGGTTAAGCATTAAAAGGGAGAGAGAAGGAATGTTGCGGCAGTTCATTGTGGGAAAACACATGGCTAAAGCATGAGCAATCTTAGTGAGAAATGGAGGATTAGAAATGGAGGGGACATGAGAGCAAATTATTCCCTACTCGGTATTAATATAATAGTATAAATATGATACATGTATATGTATTTATATATTAAGTAAAATCAAAATCAAATATATTTCATACTACAATTGTAAATTTAAATAAAATGCATGATTTTATTTAAATTAAATTTAGAAATGTTCTAAATAAATTAGGCTTCATATGTCCAGTAAAGATCCATTAGGGTAAACAAATTTGAAATTCACTCGTAACTTCTACTACGGGCTGGTCCAGTTCCAACATCGTCCATATTCAACTTTATAGTCCAAACACAAAGCCTTTGGTTTAGTAATAATAATCATTATTAGCCGAACTGCTCTAGCCAAAGACGTTGACTTTGAGTTGACTTCAATTAACGGTGATACTAACCTCACATAATCGAGGAGATGAATCTTGTTTTGAATCATATCTCACTTCCGGTGCTTCCACTCGGCTCAACTGTAGTCGTTCAATGAACGTCGTGCCACGATTTGACTATAATCAAAGTGGAGTTTCCACATTGAAGCTCGATAGTATTCTCAAGTCGATGAAATTAGGTAATATTGTCACATCGATATTTTCTGTCTGACCTTAGTTATATTGACCAATAGAAAACTATCGAGTGGGTCATTCCATCGTTATCCAATAATTTTCGGTACGTAACACCTTGGTACCTCCAGTAGCCATGAGTAATACATTACATCGACGTTTGGAGAGCGTTACGTACCCCAGTCTCAATGTACGTATCGATATCCAATCTCAATACATCTTGACTAGGAATATTTAGAATGATATGTTTAATTCACTCATGATTACAATACATTGTAACTACTATTAGTAAACATATCATTTATGGATTTTCTATTAAGTATACTTCTAATTCAATTAATTAATTAGTATAACATAATATAGCAAGTAAATAATAGAAAGTAACTACTTGATATTAAAGTTTACAATCTGAAGTATTGCCTGAGATCATAGCTGGTGATAGATTGCATTTCTCTAATACAGTTCCAGGCATTTTCTCATTGAAAAATGCAAGCACGGATCAGTTTCCATTGGGTTTTTCTGCAGCTAATTCAGTTGGGTTTGATTCAGAGATTAAGCCTGGTGATAGTGGTATCCCTTTGATCGCTGAATCGACTGCTAGTATTATTCTAGTGAAGGATTTGGTTTCATCGCTGAAGAGAGACAAGAATAAGAAAGTAGTAGCTTCTAGTGGATCCGTTCGTCGAAGTGCTAGGCTTTGTAACTGCCAGTCTCATTCTATTGGTGAGTTACCTGGTTCGAGTGCCGCACATGGCACTACGAATCCAGGCTCAGGTATGAGTTTTTGTTTGGGTAGCACATACTCTACTTATGCATTAGGCAGCCTTTCTTCAGCTGAGTTTAGTCATCTTTCTCGCGATACTTCTTTCATTTTTACGGATATAGAGTTGGATAGGGATTTTATTAGGTGTAAGGAATTAGAGAGGGCTAGTTCAGTTAGTCTATGAGGATTTCTAGTTGGAACATTAGAGGTCTAAATGATTTAAATAAATGTGATAAGGTTAGAGCGTTTTTTAAGGACTTTTCTATAGACATTTCTCTTCTTCAAGAAACTAAAATTAACTTACCTGACATTCATTTTTTTAGAAGATTAGGTGGTTTTCATTTTAGAGATTGGGTTTTTCTCCCTTCTGTGGGTTTTTCAGGGGGTTTAATGATTGGGTGGCGTGATAAATATTTTAGATTGGTTCAATGTATTGCTAAACAACATTCTATTCATATTATTCTTATTAATCTTTCTGATAATTCTTTTTTAAATATTTCTAATGTATATGGGCCTAATTCTAAAATTAATAGGAGAATTTTATGGGACGAATGCCTAGAATTTAGAGCTTTAGCTCCGGGTTCTTGGATTTTGGGGGGTGATTTCAATGTTACGCGTTTCATAGGAGAGCGGTCTCCCAGGGAAGGGGATTATTCTGCCATGGAGGAATTCGACCATTTTATTGTTAATTCTAACTTGATTGATATTCCCCTTTCTAATAGAGAGTTTACTTGGAGTAACGCTAGGGAGTCTCCATCTATGGCTCTTCTTGATAGATTTTTTGTTAGCGATGAGATTGAAGATAAATTCCCTATCTGTAGAGTTACTAGTCTTCCCTACACGTACTCTGACCATTGTCCTATTATTCTCACCTGTGAACACCATAGAGTTATTATTAATAATTTTAAATTTGAAAAGATGTGGCTTTTGGATTCTAACTTTGAGAATTTAATTAAGAGTAAGTGGATTTCTTTGAATTATCATAATATTAGAAATAAGGATAATTCAGCAAAATCCTTTGTTTTAAAACTTAGGGAGCTTAGAATTTTTCTTAAAAATTGGAATAAGAATGTTTTTGGTAGTATTAAAATTAAAAAAGATAACATTCTTAATGAGATGCTTAAAATTAATAAGATAGAAGAATCTAGACATCTAAATATAGGTGAACGTAATGTTCTTGTCAACTTAAAAGATGAACTTAATTCAATTTTAGAAAAGGAGGAGGTAATGTGGAAGCAGAGATCCAGAATTCAATGGATCAAATGAAGGAGATAATAACACTAAAATTTTTCATAACATTGCCAATGGTAGAAAATGTAGTAATACTATTAATTCTATTATTGTTAATAATGAAGAGCTTGTTGATCAAAGAGATCTTAACAACGCATTTACAGACTATTATAAAGATATTTTTGGTACAAAAAACAATCATAGAATTAATGTTAATTGGAAAGATCTGTAGCTGATTTATCAGAGTTAGATAATCCATTTTCCGAAGTTGAAATTAAAAAAGCTATTAATGACTTGCCAAGTGATAATCCCCGGGTCCTGATGGGTTTCCAATCTTATTTTATAAAACTTTTTGGGATATTTTAAAATTATATTTAGTCAATATTTTTAATGACTTTTATAATTGTAATTTAGAATTAGGGAGATTCAACTACGCAAATGTTATTTTATTACATAAAAAAGTAGGAGTCAAATTTTTAAAAGACTTTAGACCTATATCTTTAATTAATAGGTCTCTTAAGATCATTTCTAAAGTTCTAGCCAACAGACTTAGTACTAGAATGAACGAGTTAGTTGATTGTTGTCAATCAGCCTTCATCAAAGGGAGAAATATCACTGATGGAGTGACAGCTGTTCAAGAATTTATTAACCACTGTTGTAAGAATAACATTACTTGTGCAATTTAAAACTTGATTTGCTAAAGCATTTGATTCGGTAGATTGAGATTTTTTAGTTGACATTTTTCATGCTAGAGGTTTTAGTATTAGATGGATTAATTGGATTAAGAATTTGCTTAGAACTGGAAACTCTAGTATTATGGTTAATGGTATATTAGGAAATAAGATTCAATCTAAGAGAGGATTAAGACAAAGGGACCCTTTATCGCCTTTAATATTTAATTTAGCTGCAGATGTTTTTGCGAAGATTATTAAAAGAGCTGTGGAAAAGGGTATCCTTGGAAATGTTGGTAATGACTTTTCACGCAATGGTATTTCGGTTCTCCAATTCGCCGATGATACCTTGCTTTTTTCCTCTCATTTACCTAGACACATCATTACCCTAAAGTTTATTTTATACAGTTTTGAACTTTTATCAGGATTAAAAATTAATTTTGACAAAAGTTCAGTTTTAGTTTTAAATGACTTAGATAAGGTTGAAAACTTAGTTGCTAACACTTTAAATTGCAAAATATGAAATTTCCTTTTGATTATTTAGGATTTGTGATTAGACCCACCAAACTTAAACATGAGGATTGGCTTATAATCATTGATAAAATCAAAAATAAGATCTCTAATTGGAATAGTAGATTTTTATCTAAGGCAGGTAGACTAGTCTTAATTAATTCGATTTTATCAGCCCTATCGATATACTGGATGTCCATGCATCTATTCCCAGATTGGGTCATTGATAAAATTGATAAAATTAGAAGAGATTTCTTATGGAGTGGGGAAAATCCTATAATAGTTTAAAATGTTTAGTTAATTGGGAAATGGTTTGTAAAGCTAAAAAGGAAGGTGGATTAAGTGTTATTAACTTGCGTAATATGAACTTGGCCTTACTAGGTAAATGGCTTTGGAAGTTTAGAGACGTAAATGATAATAACACTTGGAAAGAGATTATTTCTAAATATTATCATAATGGGAATAGCAACTTATTTGCTTCCCCAGTTACTCAAAATATTTCTATTTTTTGGAAAAATATTATGAAATGCCATGAGATTTTTAACTTAGGTATTAATATAATTGTCCATTCTGGTAATGCTACTTCTTTTTGGCATGACCGATGGATTTCGGTTTTACCTCTCAAGTTGGAATTTAAAGAGCTTTATGAAATTTGTAATTTTAAGTTTGCTTTAGTTAGAGATGTTTATTCTCCTGAGGAAGAACCTCCTTGGAATTTTGGTTTTAATAGTATTTTAGTTGGTTCTACTCTTAGGGCAACTTAATCTTCTTTATGCTAGACTAAATCTTTATAATATTGATAATGATAACGATATTATTAATTGGGAATGAGATAAGAGTAAGAAATATACCTCTAAGTCTTTTTATAGATTCATTAATTTTTCAAGTACTTTAAATAACTCATTTAGATTTATCTGGAAATCTAATGCTCCTTCTAAATCTAAAATTCACATGTGGTTAATTATGCATAGAAAACTTAATACAATATAACTTTTAAAGAGAAAAAACATTCAAATTGATAATAATTGTCATTTTTGCAACTTGCATCTTGAAGATACTACGCATATATACTTTGATTGTTTGGATACTTATTACATTCTAAATAATACTCTTAAAATTTTTAATTTTAACATAATAACTAAAATCTCGAATTGTGATTTTTACTGGAATAACTTTAGATTTAGGTTCAAAAAGCATATTAGGTTCTTACTTGATTCTTTATTTATTATTATTAGTTGGTATATTTGGTTTGAAAGAAATCAAAGAATTTTTAATAATAATAGTAGTCATTTTAATAAATTGATTTTTTCAATTTCTTCCTTTTGTTTTAATTGGATTTCTAATCCCAAATATAAATTAGCTAAAATTAATCAGTTTAAAGGATATCTTAATAAGGTTAGATATAATATTAATTCTTTTAAAAATAATAATATATTCAATGTTAGTAATAATAGTATTAGCATTTTTTCAAATTTATATGATGACCCAACTAATAATTATAATGTACTTATGATTGAAAGCACATAATAATTTTATTTTCTGCTTAGTTTTTTCTCTCGGTTATTTTGTCTTTTTGGGTATTTGTTTATAAGTTATCTTTTCTCTTTAGTTATGGTTTTAATAGTCTTATTTTGTTTTTATTGTCTATCTTCTTTATACATATATATGTATATTAATTATTAAAATATACATATATATGTATCATTCTAATTCTTTTTCTTAGTTCTCTTCCAGGCTCAGGTATGGGCCATTGGGGGTCAGTTTCTTATTGCAGGTTTTCATGTCTTCGGTTTGCTGCTTTTCGGATTATAGTGATTCCTTTAGTGCAAAGTCTTCCCATTAGGATTCCTTATGGTTCTAGCATAGAGAGACTTCAGAGCGGACCTTCCAATCATCATCACATTCATTTTCTCTTCAGATTAGTTGACTATCCAGTCCTCTTGATCCAGATGCATTGTGCTTCCTTATTTCTGGTTTTCTGTTTAGTATTTTAAGGTACTTCTAACACTTTGATATCGAGGGGTGGCCATGCCGGAACTTGATATCAAGGTGTGATGGGTGGTGGCTTTGCCGGAACTCATCATAGGGGTATCTAAGTTTTCTGTTTCTAGCAGTTAGTTTTTGTTACCTGCCAAACATGTTGGCAGCACCTTATCATTGTGTTATATATAGTTGTATGTGTTCTCTCCTTTATTTATAAAGGATCACACATTTTTCTCAAAAAAAAAATTTGCTATATATGAATAACTAATTATTTTAAATTCCACTTAAAGTATATGAGTTTGAAATTTGCAAAAGTGAATGTAGGGAATTTTAAAAATAGGGTTCCGTAGTTTGATTAATGCATGAAAGAACGTTAGTAAAGTGAGATAAATGCTTTGTATTATTTCAAATGAGGATAGTTTTGTAATATGTATGGTGTATACTAAGTACTAAGTGGTGTATACGATTCTAGAATTTTCTTTTTGTATGCACAATAATTTACGGTGTATAAATAGAATCTTCAAAAAATTTACATGCATCTGCGTTGTACTTAGCCATAAATCTTGTGAAAAACAATCTAACAAAGTAATTCAAAACTGTTTTGGTAGAAGGGACTGTGCTAAAACTAGAGCAGTGCTAAATGCACCACGTTATGAGCTTCTTTTTACCCATTCTCCATTTTACCCAGCGCTATACGATTACACACTTTAAAATACCCATCAATTATTTTCGTGCTATCCATCCAACAAACAACTTCATATTGCCGAACGGCCTTCTACTGCCGAACGGTCTTCTACTGCCGAACCTAGCTGGACATTTTTCAAATTTTATACTGCCGAACGACCTTCTACTGCCGATCGTATGCGTTGTTTTGAAAAAACCAAATAATCTTTCGAACGGTCCTATACTGTCGTTCGGTAGTATGGTGCTGTCCATGCTGGGTAAAACGAAGACGCTTTTTTTTTTTTTTTTGTTAAAAAATTCTCATGTTTCCTGGTTCCTCCCTCCCTTCTCTCTTCCGCGTTCTCTCGCTACTCTTCCACCACGTGCCTCATCACATTCCCCACCACTGTCTCTTTATCTGCAACAGTTCCTATCCCTATACCACCCTCTTCTACCCCCAAACCCCAAAACCCTAGTACTATTTCTTCACCATTACCAGATGATTTAAATTTTAACCTCAACAATCTCCTCTCTCTTGAAAACCAACCCTCCTTCCTTTTCCGTCGCCTGCTCCCACCTAAAATCGTCCTCTCTTTCAAATTCCCTCCCATCTCTCTCTCTCTCTCCTCATCCACCGTTATGCAAGGGCTCACATCCCCGATGACGCCTACCGCACTTTCAGCTACATTTCTCAGAATATCCCTGACTCCCAGCTCAATGCGAACAGCTATGACCTCTTCATTGTGCTCATAGACGCCCTCGTCAAGGAACACCAACTTAAGTTTGCTGCTCGTTACATCAAGATGCATAAAAAGAACAACGCTGGTAGGCCACCAGATCTCAAATGCTACAATACTCTCTTGCTTGGATGGTTCCGTGCACGTAACATGAGAAGAACCGAGGAATTGGGGGATTCAATGCCACATTCCACTAAGTTGCCTGGAACTTATAAAGAGAGAGGAGATACAGTAGTGGCTTTGAGAAAGAAAATATAAAGAAAGCTAAATTAATTCCGAGACTATTAAAGTTTTCAGAGACCCAAAGGATAGGTCTAAATTCAAATTGAATGAAGGGAATGAAAACCCGGTTGAGAATACTAATAGGTTGATAAGGGATAAAAGGCATGTTTCTGCAATGAAACCTAGTAAGTGGAAGAGAGCTAGGAAGTGCGACTCTGATATCAGAAGAAACCATATATTAAATTTATATTATTCACATAGATGCTTTGTTGAAAAATAACAAGGATTGGCAATTTTGGAAGAGTGATCCAGGATAGAAGATTGATGTAGTTTAGTGCATTGCATTGTTCTGTAAGTTTTTTTCCTTTTCCTCTTTCTTTTCCAAAAGGTGTAAACTACTAACCTCGCTATGAGATGATGTGTCAAAAGTAATTACATACTATAAGTTGTATTAGTATCTATGTTGCTTGGTATAGTCTTTACATATGAGTTCGTAGTAATGTCTAATTATAATTTTACTGCATTTGATATATTTTGAAACCTGACATCAGTAGCATAAATATCGTTTCAAGTTATGCAGCATGGGTATATTACAGAATAAGGTTTTGATATGATACGGTATACGTGTTTCTGTATTTGGAGCTATGCAATTTAGACATGATAAAATCATAAAGATGCGGCAAGGGATGAGAAGTATCCATGGTTACAAGAAGTAGAAAATCTGCATGTTTGTGTTAAACATGGCAAATCTTTTTTGTTGTTGTTATATTGCTTATTTGCTTATACGAAGGCACTGTATGTTATTTGTGTCCTTAGGTACAAACATTTCAATCACATCGTCTGAAACAGTGAAATTATATCAGGTTGAGGTCGAGTGTTGAGCAACGGAATCGTACTCTTTTCTGTTTTACAAATTGCCCTGCGCGGTGCCCAATTGTAAGTGATCCATTTAATATTTTTGATTAGTACCAATGAAATATGTCATTGTTGTTACGTGACTAAGGCCCCTTGTGGTTGTATAAGATTTACAAGGTCTGAATCGAAGCTTCAACTTAATACTCAAAAGAGTAGAACAAGTAGTGATAGCGGAAAGTACTGAAATGGCTTCTTGAAGTTCCATGTTATGTTTATTTTGCAGGATAACATTAAAACCGACTACAGCTTTCTATCCCTCCGTCCTCCATCCCTACCCCATATTATTGTATTGTTTACCTTTTTTTTCGTTCTTGGACCTTAATTTTTCGCTGCTCTATGTAAAGCAACAAGCATGAAGTTCTAAGTAACTTTTAGTTTTTACCTAAATTTTGTTTTCATGGTTGGTTTCAGTTAGGTTCATAAAATAAAATAGACATCTGGCATTTTGGGCTTATTTCTTACACATCAACTCAAATCATGATTTTCACTCATCCAACTAGTGTGTGCTTGTGTTTTGAGAATCTATAAATTGCAGGAAGTTTTGAAACAGGATGGTCTTCAATGAAACATGAACTTCAATGATTTTGGCTTATTTCATACATATTGGCTCAAATCATGATTTAGAAATAATCCGTACAATAAACATGAACTTGTTTATATCTATAATGGAATCCAATGAAATATGATGCATATTTTTATTTTCAGCATGTGGTGTGGCAATGGATTGTGCGTTCATGAGGGAACTGTTCATGAGCACACCTATGCTAATTGAGGCAGCTTACTACCTGTTCAGCCAAGCCATATTACCACGTTGTGCTTTTATGAAGGTAATTTTTTACCCATCCTCCATAAAATATTGTTATATTTGTTTTATCAATCGAAAGTCCAACTAGCAATTTTTGTTATTTGTAACACTGTAAACCCCTTCTCGAACTCCCATCACTCATTTGTCAATCTAGCACAAGTTATAGCACAAAAAACCCCTTCTGGAATTGGGATGATAATCTCTTACTAAAAAATTGGGTTTTCAGAAAATAATTTTGTTTCTACCATATGCTAACTTAACTACCTTACATGATAACTTTTTTGTGGCCTTTATGCTAATGTATGTTGCTTGGAAAGAGAGAGAATCATGTGTCTAGTTTCTACACCAGGCAAAGTTAGTCTCTATCGATCATCTTTATATCTATTTTATACAACCAAATATGAAAAAGTATATGAAAGGGACGCGGAAGATGATCTTAAGGCTATTTAACACTAGAGGGGGGGTGAATAGTGTTTTAAGAATTTCTTTAAAACTTCTTTGATTTAAATTGAATTAACTAACTTAATGCAAATACACAATCACAGATCAAATCACAGAATCACAAACAAATGCAAATATAAATAAAAAGCAAGTAAAGGAAAGAACACACCAGGAATTTTATACTGGTTCGGTGTTACCCTACATCCAGTCCCGCACAACCCGTACGGCTTTCTTTTCAACAATAATCTAGATTACAATCCCTCGATTCCAAGGCAACGAGGTACACCCTCCAGATTCTCAGGTCTCTGGGTAGAACCACTTGATTCACAGGACACAAGTTCACCCGATCGATTTTCAAGGACACGATCACACCTTTATAACCCCACACAAGTTTCTTTGAGTACAAATGTATCTATAACTCTGATAAGCACTGAGATTCTTTGAGAGAGTGGCAGAGAATCAAACTAGAGATATTCTGGTTTTATTCACTTAAGATTTCGGCAAAATATGGATATGATGATTAGAAAATAAGATAAGAGAGTAAAGAGGAGAGAAAATAAAGAAAGTAACGTCCATAACAGTCTCTATTTATAGAGAATGAATGGATGTGTCCATTCGAAGAGGTTTAAACGAATAGACACTTCTTTTGAAAACAACCTTTGCTGTAACGGGAAGCATGTCGACATGACAGGTAAATAGGATGTCGACATGGTCTAGTAAAAAGTGATGATTTGCTTTACTTTGAAAATGATGATTTAAAACATATGCAACTTTATTCAAATGGACTCTATGTATTTGTAGAAGGTATTTAGAAGTAGAAATACTTATGAATGTATATATGTATATATACTAAAATATATTTAAAATCAAAGTAAATAAACTAAAGTAAATATAATATTAAAATAGATTTTGAGGCTAAAATATCAAGGACATTTTGAAATCAAAATATAACAAAATGATAAATATGATTTTGAGGCTAAAACATTTTTGGAAATGTGAACGAAGGTTTTTCTTTTGAAAAGGAATATTTGAAAATCATTTTATAAAACAAGAGATAATTTTGAAAATCATTTTGAATCAAGATTAGTGAATAACAAAATAGGGCTACTATCCGTTCCACTAGATATTTCGTGAGTTCCATCTCACTAGGGTTCCATCCCTTTAACAAGAACGAAGTGGATTCCATTCCACGAGTAAATTGGATAAAAAAGAATGATAGTGCTTTCAAGGAGTTTTAACAAATATCTAACCTAACTATATTATTTGTCTTGAACTCTTGAATATCTTGAATCTCATGAGTCTTCAATCTTGAACTCTTGATCTTTGTCTTCATCAATTTTGCTTTCTTTACTGTACAGTCTTCTTCTGTTGATACCTGCATATAGATTTCCTGCACATATATATTTTATAACACTTCTATAGTTGTTGTCATCAAAACCACTATCCTATGGACTAACATTCTCCCCCTTTTTGATGATGACAACCTTTGTTTATAAAATCTAATAACTCCCCCTAAATCTAATAACTCCCCCTAAATCTATGCCTAACTAACCTATTTTATACTTCTCCCCCTTTGTCATCAACAAAAAAATGACACTAACTCCCCCTAAATCTATGATATTAATGATAGTGTTATCATTAATAATACTGAAACTAGATATAACAATGCACTAAACATCGTATACTTAGAATGTTATATATGAGCAATATAAGAATAAGAATAATAAGTGTAACCACAGATTATTTTATTCATTTCAATATTACTATATGCATGACTATTTAAACTTATAAACACATAAATAACTAAAACAAGAAAATAAACACTTCTATAGTTGTTGTCATCAAAACCACTATCCTATGGACTAACATTCTCCCCCTTTTTGATGATGACAACCTTTGTTTATAAAATATTTATATTCTCCTTATAACTTCCCCTAAATCTAATAACTCCCCCTTAATCTATGCCTAACTAACCTATTTTATACTTCTCCCCCTTTGTCATCAACAAAAAAATGACACTAACTCCCCCTAAATCTATGATATTAATGATAGTGTTATCATTAATAATACTGAAACTAGATATAACAATGCATTAAACATCGTATACTTAGAATGTTATATATGAGCAATATAAGAATAAGAATAATAAGTGTAACCACAGATTATTTTATTCATTTCAATATTACTATATGCATGACTATTTAAACTTATAAACACATAAATAACTAAAACAAGAAAATAAACAACTCAACGGTTGTTTTTGATGATGGGAGACTTGTGGACAGGACAATTTGGGTAATGGAAACAGAAATTTCCATGTTGTTCCACAATGTTCCCATAAGCATCAAAACAAACTTCCCCTACACATACTGCTTCATCATCAGTTTCTTCCTCCATTGGTTCTTCCTCTTCTTCTTCGTCTTCGTCTTCTTCTCCTTCTTCATTTGCTTCTATGTTGGAAGAATCTTCAATTACAATTGGATTGGCATGATTATCCATGAGGAATTTTTGAAGATTCCTCAGAATTTTTCCTTGTTTCTCTTGCTCTCTTGCCATTCTCAATTGTTGAATTTGCATTTCAGTTAACATCTGCAGCGAATCATTAACTTTCTCCTCTATTTTGATGACACGAGCGAGTATGGAGTTTTGGAAAGGGCCATGTGAAGGAGAAGGGAAAGAAACCGGTGATATTTGATTAGGATTGGATGTGGAAGCCATGGATTTGATGTTTCTAGAAAGTAGAATGAAGAAATAATGATTGGAGGGAAGAGAAACTCGGAATGGGTGAGTTAAATAACCACCCATTCAAAAATTAGAGGGAAAAAACGAACTGTCATTTTTACCGTTGCATGTCGGCATGACGCATGAATACCATGTCGACATGATGTTGCAAAATGCTATGGTTAAGAAAACATTCATATATACCCTATGTATACTACTATACTATATACTATATTTCAGAAAGAGAACATATACCTAATTCTCTTCTTAACTTGGTGAAGACAGGTTCTCCTAAAGGTTTGGTTAAAATATCAGCTATTTGATTTTCAGAATTAACGAAATCAAGAGAAATTTTCTCTTTATTTACGTTATCTCTTAGAAAATGGTGTCTAATGTCAATATGTTTAGTTCGGGCATGGAGAGTTGGGTTTTTGGACAAACTAATGGCACTAGTGTTATCACAGAAAATTGGAGATTTCGTGATAGATATACCAAAATCATTCAAGGTTTGTTGCATATACAAAACTTGAGAACAAGCTAAAGCATCAGAAACATACTCTGCTTCAGTTGTTGATAGGGAAACAATATTCTGCTTTTTACTGAACCAGGAAATTAAGGAATGACCTAGAAAGTGACAAGTTCCACTTGTACTCTTTCGGTCTGACTTACACCCAGCATAGTCAGCATCACAGTAGGAAACTAATTCAAATGAATCATTCTTAGGGTAGAACAATCCATAATCAAAGGTGTGTTTAACATATCGAATGATACGTTTCACAGCTTTTAGATGAGTTTCCTTGGGTTGAGATTGATATCTTGCACAGAGACATACACTGTTCATGATATCTGATCTACTAGCAGTTATATAGAGAAGTGATCCAATCATTCCTCTATACAAGGTTTGATCTACGTCTTTGGATAGATCATCCTTACTTAACGCTATATTGGTTGCCATGGGAGTTGGTTTTCCACTCACATTGGTTAAGCCAAACTTACTAACTAACTCTCTCGCACACTTCTCTTGACTGATAAAGATACCATTATCTAATTGTTTGATTTGTAATCCTAGGAAAAATTTAAGTTCACCCATATGACTCATCTCAAACTCTTTTGTCATAATGTCAGAAAATTCTTTGTTCATGTCAGAATTGGTTGATCCAAAAATAATATCATCTACGTACACTTGTACAAGTTGAATATCATTTTTGTTTCTTTTAATAAAAAGTGTGTTATCTACTTTACCTATTTCAAAATTAGATTGCAAAAGATAAGACCTAAGTCTATCATACCAAGCTCTAGGAGCTTGTTTTAGATCATACAGAGCTTTCTTTAATTTAAAAACATGATTTGGAAATTTTGTATCTTCAAAGAGTGGAGGTTGTTCAACATAAACTTCCTCTTTTACAAAACCATTTAGAAAGACACTCTTGACATCCATTTGAAAAAGTTTGAAATTATTGAAATTAGCGAAAGCAAGCAGAATTCTAATAGCTTCTAATCTTGCTACGGGTGCAAAGGTTTCGTCATAATCTATACCTTCTTCTTGACAATAACCTCGTGCAACGAGTCGAGCCTTATTTCTAACGACCTCACCTAATTCATTTAATTTATTTTTATATACCCATTTAGTGCCTATAATGGATTTATCCTCAGGTCTAGGAACAAGTTCCCAAACATCATTTCTGGTGAATTGATTCAATTCTTCTTGCATAGCAAGAATCCATGAATCATCAGTTGATGCTTCCTTTGGATTTTTAGGTTCTATTGAGGATATAAAGCAACATGACTCATACTGTTTAATTGATTCCTAGTTTTAACAACAGATTGCATATCTCCTAGAATATTTTCTACAGGGTGATCTTTTAAAAGCCTAATCTTTTTATTTGGATGAAAAGTTTCATTTGTAGCATCTACAGATTCATGATTAGAAATAACTAAGTCATCCTCATCATTAGTCTGATCAACTTCTTTGAAATGTTCATCAAAGGAAACATGTAAAGTTTCTTCAATAGTGTTTGTTCTTAGATTAAAAACTCTATAAGCTTTACTCCTGTTAGAATATCCGATAAAGATTCCTTTGTCGGATTTAGGATCAAACTTATCTAAATTATCTTTTGTATTTAAGATAAAACATTTACTTCCAAAAATTCTGAAATAAGATACCTTAGGTTTCTTATTGAAAAGAAGTTCATAAGGTGTTTTATTGGTTAGAGGTCTAATTAAAATCCTATTCAAAATATAACAGGCTGTTGCAACTGCTTCAGCCCAAAAATGTTTTGGTAATTTACTATCAGAAAGTAGAGTTCTAGCACACTCTTGAATCGTCCTATTCTTACGCTCAACTACTCCGTTTTGTTGTGGAGTTCTTGGAAACGAAAAATTGTGAGTAATTCCCTTCTGATTACAGAATTCCTCAAACTTCTCATTTTCAAATTCACCACCGTGATCACTACGAATAGTGATGATCTTGGAAGAAAGTTGGTTTTGAACTCTTTTTGAAAAACTTTTAAAAAAATCAAAAGTATCACTTTTATGTTTCAGAAAGATTGTCCATGTATATCTGGAATAATCATCCACAATTACAAAGACATATTTACTATGGTTGATTGATTGAATCTGAGATGGACCAAATAAATCTAGGTGAAGTAACTCAAGAAGTTTTGAAGTAGAGATCATATCTTTAAGTTTAAAGGAACTTTTTCTAAGTTTTCCTAATTGACATGCATCAAATATACTATCTACTTTAAATTGCATCTTAGGGAGGCCTCTTACTAGATCAAGTTTGGATAGTCTAGATAAGAGTTTAAAATTCAAATGTCCAAATCTCTTATGCCAAGTCCAAGGGTCACTTGTATTGGCCAAAAGACATAGATTATCATTTGAAATTTTCATACTAAGAATATAGATATTCTTTTTCTTAACTCCCTCAAAGATAATATTAGATTCATTATCTTCGATGTGACACTTGTCTTTTTCAAATTTAATCCTATATCCTTTATCACATAACTGACTAATACTAAGTAGATTATGTTGTAGATTTTTAACTAACAAAACATTTGAAATAATAGGGGTTTCAGAATTACCTACATTGCCGATGCCAACCACATAACCTTTTGAATTATCCCCAAAATTAACCAATCCTCCATCCTTGTAAATAATGTCATTGAGTATCTCTGGATTTCCTGTCATATGTTTTGAACATCCACTATCAAGTATCCACTTGTTTTTCCTTATTTGCACAGCTTGTCCATTGTGAATAGATTCATTTGTCGCCATGAAGCAAGATTCCTGCACAATGAGCAACTTTTGTAGACTACCTGATTCTATATAACTATCATGCATCAATTTATGAGACCACAATGATTTGATCATTAAAGAAATATTTTTAGGAAACATTTCAAACTTAGCCATGAACTTTTCAAAAATCAGATTATGAATACTTTGAAAAACTTGCTCTGATACCAAATGAAAGGGACGCGGAAGATGATCTTAAGGCTATTTAACACTAGAGGGGGGGTGAATAGTGTTTTAAGAATTTCTTTAAAACTTCTTTGATTTAAATTGAATTAACTAACTTAATGCAAATACACAATCACAGATCAAATCACAGAATCACAAACAAATGCAAATGTAAATAAAAAGCAAGTAAAGGAAAGAACACACCAGGAATTTTATACTGGTTCGGTGTTACCCTACATCCAGTCCCGCACAACCCGTACGGCTTTCTTTTCAACAATAATCTAGATTACAATCCCTCGATTCCAAGGCAACGAGGTACACCCTCCAGATTCTCAGGTCTCTGGGTATAACCACTTGATTCACAGGACACAAGTTCACCCGATCGATTTCCAAGGACACGATCACACCTTTATAACCCCACACAAGTTTTTTTGAGTACAAATGTATCTATAACTCTGATAAGCACTGAGATTCTTTGGAGAGAGTGGCAGAGAATCAAACTAGAGATATTCTGGTTTTATTCACTTAAGGTTTCGGCAAAATATGGATAGGATGATTAGAAAATAAGATAAGAGAGTAAAGAGGAGAGAAAATAAAGAAAGTAGTTTTTGGAAAACGTCCATAACAGTCTCTATTTATAGAGAATGAATGGATGTGTCCATTCGAAGAGGTTTAAACGAATAGACACTTCTTTTGAAAACAACCTTTGCTGTAATGGGAAGCATGTCGACATGACAGGTAAATAGGATGTCGACATGGTCTAGTAAAAAGTGATGATTTGCTTTACTTTGAAAATGATGATTTAAAACATATGCAACTTTATTCAAATGGACTCTATGTATTTGTAGAAGGTATTTAGAAGTAGAAATACTTATGAATGTATATATGTATATATACTAAAATATATTTAAAATCAAAGTAAATAAACTAAAGTAAATATAATATTAAAATAGATTTTGAGGCTAAAATATCAAGGACAATTTTGAAATCAAAATATAACAAAATGATAAATATGATTTTGAGGCTAAAACATTTTTGGAAATGTGAACGAAGGTTTTTCTTTTGAAAAGGAATATTTGAAAATCATTTTATAAAACAAGAGATAATTTTGAAAATCATTTTGAATCAAGATTAGTGAATAACAAAATAGGGCTACTATCCGTTCCACTAGATATTTCGTGAGTTCCATCTCACTAGGGTTCCATCCCTTTAACAAGAACGAAGTGGATTCCATTCCACGAGTAAATTGGATAAAAAAGAATGATAGTGCTTTCAAGGAGTTTTAACAAATATCTAACCTAACTATATTATTTGTCTTGAACTCTTGAATATCTTGAATCTCATGAGTCTTCAATCTTGAACTCTTGATCTTTGTCTTCATCAATTTTGTTTTCTTTACTGTACAGTCTTCTTCTGTTGATACCTGCATATAGATTTCCTGCACATATATATTTATAACACTTCTATAGTTGTTGTCATCAAAACCACTATCCTATGGACTAACAGTATATAAGACATTTCTCACATAAAATATACAAGTCAGTTTGAAATTGTTTGTTGAATCTTTTTTGATTATCTTTCCATTTATATCTGTCCATTTATATTGATTTACAAGTCAAAGACTCAAGTATTCCACATAGTTCAAATTTATTTTGGTAGTAGATCACGAAGTAGTGAAAAAAGTGCAGGTTTTGTTGCTGTGAACTATATAAACTTCCAGCGAACAGTTGAAAGAGAACCGTCATTTCATAATTTCGAACATGTGAAAATCTTCCATTCATATTTAGACCTTGTAGAGCAATTTGAATATTTTGGCAAATATTTGCTATTTTAATTTTTGTCATGTAATTTTAAAACGCATTAACCTGTAAGCCATTTTCACTTTTTTTTTCCGATTGCTCCTCCTTTTCATATTCTTTTATATCTGTTCTAGACTTAAACAATAAAATGGATTTTTTGATTTATTTGTGTGACTGAATATGGTAGGTGTTCATTGAATTCAAGCTTTAAATCTCTTATTTCAAACGTAATCTTAGACTAGTATCTCGAATCAAAATTTCGGGGTGACATCTCAACATATCATTGATATGAGTATCAAACAAATAAAAAACCATGTTTGAAATTTCGTCTTGTTCAAGTGAAAAAAAAGTGATTTTGGAAGAGATTTCGGGCAAGATGAAAGAGATTTAAAACTTTGATTGAATTACATTGGATGCCCCTGAACAAAGAAGTGTCTTTGGAAATTAGTAAGAATAAAGTAGTGATGTTATCATAATCAATTCGAAATTTTCAATATAAATGCGAAGGAGCTGTAGTGTAGTGGTTATCACGTTTGCTTTACATGCAGAAGGTCTCTAGTTCGATCCTGGTAGCTTCATAGTGTTTTTACATTTTAGGGACGTTTTGTCAAACATTCTTCACAAGTTTCAAAATGCACCTCTTCCAAAAAACAGGCTTCACGAAAAATCACTGATTTTCAATGAAAACATGCAGTTCATATTGCATTATTTATTTTCATTTTAAAAAAATTTGCACTTAGAACCGCAAATATTTGTCGTAGTTACCGCAAATATTTGCAGTTTAACCACAAATATTCGTATATTTTGCTGAAAATAACTACGAGGATGTTAAGTAAAACCCGTTTTAGAAGGAATTTTTGCATGGAGTTTGAAAATGAGGTGCGGATCCTAATTTGCTCTTCTTTTTTTGGTTAAAACCCATTTACCAAAAAGTTTTCTATGTGTTTAAGGATGAATTTCTTTTGACATTCATTATTTTTTTTATGGCATTTGAGATTAGCATAACATTATTAAACTTTTTTTTCAAGATATCAAATCACAAATCATAATACTAATAAAAATCAATAAGAAAAGAGGAACACACAAGATTTTATAGTGGATCGACTCACATCCACTTTATATGATTCTTATTACATTTCAGTTTTACATAAAGATTACAGTTGCTTTAACTCGACATAACAAGTTAAAAATTCGACAACGACTCTTAAGAAAATAAGAATTGATCCCTCTCTTTGATGTAGTGGTGCTGTATTTATAATTGTGGTTTAGGTTTCTAGGTACCTTACTTCATCCATAATATCTTCAGAAAGTCGGCAGAGAAGGATTAGGTCCAGACCAAAGTAGCTAAGGCTTTTTTGCGCCTTGGGCTTTTTTGTGCGCCTTTTATAGCGAAGGTTGAAGGCGGCGGCGGCGGCAGTAGGCGGTGACGGCCGCAGGACTCGATGATAGCAGTTCTTGTTTTTTTGGTCGACTTAAAATTTGAAACCTTAGAATAAAAACGACCAAGTCAATTTCAATATCCAGTAGTGGAGGTGCCTCAACAACTGAAAAGGCACGCGAGGTGTACATGCGCCTTCATAGCGCCTAAGCGCGCGCCTTGATAACCGTGGTCCAGATTCCAAAAGATATGTTGAATAATAGGTCAAAACCGACTTGTAACAACCCGCATATTTGTCGATTTTATATTTAAATATTTTATTTAAATATAACATCGTTCGTCGGATTTTAGTCCGAAAAGCTACTTTTTGCAAACAGTCGAATTGGGACTCGAGACTACCCCCATTGAGTCCAAAATTACGTTTGCGATCTTTTTGAGTGTAAACTTCGATATGTTTGGAGTAAGTCGAATTTTGCTACTTTTTCTATTGGGTTTTGAGTTTGGGTTCAGCCCACTAGCCAACTTAATACCCCAAACTGAAACCCCCCTCTTCATTCACTCCCTCTTCCTCCACTTTTCAGTTCTAAGAAGATTAATGGAGGAGAAGAAAAAGAATTAAAACTCCAAGCCCTAGTTTCTCTTGCAATCTCAAATTCTTACTCCAAATTCAAAGAGAACCCATTGGTAAGCTTCATCTCCTTCTTCTCCAACTCTTTCTCTTTCCAATTTCAGTTTATTTCCTAAACCTAAATTTGGGAAATGCTTGTTTTGATCTTAGTTGGAGCTTCTTGTGTTGAGAGTGAAGAGTAATTGCTCTTGACATTGCTTCAAAGCTTCTTCTTCAATTGTTTGGGTTCAAAGGTGAGATTTTTATCTCACATCTAAGTCTTTAATTATCTTCGATTGTTAGGTATGAATTCCTAACACTTATTCTTGTGCAATTGATTTTGGTTTGGATTGATTTGGTGTATATTCCAATTTTTGGTGTTTTGAAATCAAAATCTATGAAAATCCTTTTATGGATATTTGGGCATTGGTATTTGAGGCGTGTCGAAGAGCCGTTAAGGCTGGGTTGTCTCTTGGCGTAAATCCTTAGTCGTTGTCGCTCGATCGATCGCTTCCGGTATCCATTTGGCCATTTTTGGTCTAGGTTCAGGAAATGCCCTGAACCCCAGTTTCAGACGTCTGAAACGTTAGATTCAGACGTCTGAATATTATATTGGGAAGATTTTTATTCCCAGATTCAGACGGCTAAATCTTTGGCTCAGACGTCTGAATTGGCTCGATTTCAAACAGAAAGAAAATAGGCTTAAATTGCCTATTTCAGACGTCTGAAATATTTCGTTCAGACGTCTGAATCTGTGTTCTGGAAAATATTTAATTTTCCAGATTCAGACGTCTGAACCAATTATTCCAGACGTCTGAATCTGCAGTCTTTTGCCTATTTCCCTATTGTGCTTGAATTTCCAACTCTAATCAATTCGTGTTGATTCCCTTTTTGTTGTTATCATTTATTATCGGCCACTTTGTTAAGTCGCCCACCTTTTTAAACTTAGGTCGCTTGTCTTCACTAAGTCGTACCGTTTTGACGGGGCGCTGCCCCGCACCCCGCCGGGGGCGCTGCCCCCTGGACCCCCGCGACCTGACCGGGCAGGTCGAACCCCGTATTACTCTGCGTAGGCAATCTTATCTGAAAAGCATTCATCAGAACTTCCACTTTGATGCATTTTGAGCTGATTTCCTTGGATTTTATTCACGTCTCCGAATGTGAATTTTTGTGATAGATTGTTCCAACAATCGTTTTATGACTTGTCACTTTAAAGATATGAAGGTTTTAATACTAGTAGTAAATATCAAAACTCTTTCATCAAATCGATTTCAACACTATTTTTAATATCAAAAGTTCGTTTTCTCAAACCAATTTCCAATCTACTAATATATATAAGCCTTTACTTCACTCGAATGAGAAATCGACTTAAACGACTTAGTAAAACAAGTGGTATGAAACGCTTGCGTTCACTTCGTCGGTTAGCTCTTGGACTTGTTCGATTGAACCCTTTTCGTGACAATTTCCTAGTGAAGATTTACAGCTTGTTCGTAAATATTTAAGTTAAGCAAGTGGTTATGGGACATGAAGCTAAACTCATATATTTACTAGCTTGGTGTAATTGACACTTCCTTATGATCATGACGATCATTCTTGTGATTTAGACTAGCAATGTGCGATGTCTCTTTAATTCGGTCCATCGGACGTTACGCTGTACGACGTCGTTGTTCCGTTTATCGTGATTTGGTTCATCGGACGTTACGCTGTACGACGTCGTTGTTCCATTTTACTGTGTTTTGGTTCATCGGACGTTACGCTGTACGACGTCGTTGTTCCGTTTATCGTGATTTGGTTCATCGGACGTTACGCTGTACGACGTCGTTGTTCCATTTTACTGTGTTTTGGTTCATCGGACGTTACGCTGTACGACGTCGTTGTTCCTTTTCTTTTTATGGTGATTTGGTTCATCGGACGTTACGCTGTACGACGTCGTTGTTCCATTTTACTGTGATCTGGTTCATCGGACGTTACGCTGTACGACGTCGTTGTTCCATTTCGCTACGTGTTGGTTCATCGGACTTTACGCTGTACGACGTCGTTGTTCCTTTTCTTTTTATGGTGTTTTGGTTCATCGGACGTTACGCTGTACGACGTCGTTGTTCCATTTTCCTATGCTTTGGTTCACCGGATGTTACGCTGTACGACATCGTTGTTCCTTTTATTTGTGCTTTGGTTCACCGGATGTTACGCTGTACGACATCGTTGTTCCTATTTATTTTTGTCTCTGGATCATCGGACGTTACGCTGTACGACGTCGTTGCTTCGGATTATTTGATTTCTGGATATTGATTTCTGGAATTTATGTTTCACCAGCATTTACGATGGGCATTGATATGTATGTCATTTATTGTGGCTTGGTGAATTAAATAGAGAATATGACATTCTTTTTAATCTTTGAGAAGATTCTTGTGATATTGATTTAATCTCTTGTTGATTTTCAATCACGTACTTATCACAGTATGGTATTATGGTTATGACACGTTTTTGTCATACCTCTTATTCTATATCACTTTATCTGATATTTATAGCTAGACTGATCCGTTTATTATTTTCTTCTTAAATAATACTCGGGTCAGACTGAGATTTACAGGTGCTTCCTCATGACTTCTTATCTGGAGCCATCTTCTGACTTTTGGCTAACTACTCTAGTTTAGTAGTTTTTGTTTGTATACATTTGAGATTAGACTCCTTGATGTATACATATTCTTTTGGTTAGCACTTGTATCTATTCTTTTGTGTTATTGTGGATCTTATTTGACCACTACTCTGATGTACACTTACATGTGTTATATTCATATCTATTTCCGCCTTTGTGATATGAATTGTCTGTGACTGATTTGTGTTACGTTTATTTCTATGTTTGTTTCCGAAGATTATATATAGCCACCGTGTGATAGCTTTGTGTTTGTATCGGTATGTCGGATTTCCTCCTTAAAAGATATGCATTCTAATCTATCTGACATATCGGTGCTCGCACAAAGAAGTTACATGGATGGTCGCTCCTCAACAGCCTTATTCTCCGTGCTAATTGACAACACTACACCGTAGCGTTCTTGGTTAGCGTGGGTATAGAGGTGGGGCGTCACACGACTCGACTTGTATTTGATCTTATGGATCAACACTGTTCCATGCCTATCGATTGATACCGGTTGATCAATCTTTGTACTATGCAACTTTTGATTTTGCTGACTGATTTACACTGCCTTGTAAATTTTTTTCATTACATGAATTAGATGTAGCTTCTTCAACACCAACCCTAATTCACTTCATCTTATGAATAAGTGCGGATCAATGTTTTTCTTCCAAATGCTTTGCTTGTTGGTTGGTTGATTTGTTACTTTAAAGGTCTAACCATAACTCCAAACCCATTTTCATCTGTGTTTTGCCATACCAGTCAATTTCATGGGTTAAAACTGACCGATCCATGGATAACTACAGGTTGATGGGACTTCCTCTATACCTAATCACATTTTCTCTATTTCTTCCGTTGTCTCATATATTCTATATCTTGTATTTGAGCATTTATGAGTTCTTCGATCATTTCTCCATCTTTCTGAAATCTGAAATTGTTGAATCTTCGACGTTAAAAATTACTACTACCATGATGCACTTGGGAAGAAAATTGGTACGAAAACTTGTGAAGGGAATTTGATGTTTGCGAGATGTGGATCCTTCCTATATACACACTTGCACATATATTTTTGAAACTGATATATTTGTGTATACGTATATGTATATATGTATATTTGAGGAGAGATCAACCACACCCCATATGATACACCCTTCACGCTACAACTTGATAATTCGTCGAGTTTGATAATTCAAAATAAATCCAATTTTTAGTATGTCTTTTCATTTAATTAAAGATCATGTTGAATTTTTTAGGTCTGTTTGGATAATCTTAACGTTTTCAAAAATAATATTCAAAATTGAATGTAAAATTTACCCAATATTTGGGATGTAAATGAGATTTTAAATTTGTCTCAAAATTTGTGTTGATGATGTTTGTAACATTGATTAAACATACCTAAAATTGGTTTCATTTGAAATCGTAGAACGTGAAAGTATGTTGAAGTGTAGTGTGAAGGTGTAGCCGATTCACATATGTGTGTGATACACACACTTGATATTTTGGTTTACATTTAGATTTAGACCAGGATATTTGCTCCTTCAACTATAAATCTATTCTCCTTGTGTTCTCAGAATCTATAAAATGCAAAGAAGTTTAGAAATACGATTGTTGGGTGGAAACGTAACAATGAACATGTACTTGTTTATGTCTGTAATAAAATTTAATGAATTACGATTCAATTTTCTTCTTCTTCCAACATGTGGTTGTGTAGCGGATCATGCACACATGGAGGAAACGTTCATGAGCGCGCATATGCTGATTGATGGAGCTTATGTATTGCTCATGGTTAAAGGCAGTTAAATTGTCTTAGGTTTTCCAGTGTACACTGCTATCTCATCTACATCTGGTAGAAATCCTCAGGACATTCAGATTTGTCCTATACAGTCACTTCCTGATTTATATTTCTGACACACATATGTCCAGTCATGTATACACACATTTTTTGTTGTCGTCGTCGTTTAAATTGAGTACTTAGATGGTAGTATATGTTTGAATTACAAGTTTTAGGTAGTATATAACATATTAAAAGTCAACAATGTCCAATGGTTTGAATCACGCGCTACGCAGGATTTGTGACCTCATAGATCAAAACTAGAGCGCCTAATCACTAGGACAGCGGTGATGGACATGTACGCACACAATTTTTATACTGTTTGTGGAATGAATCCACCACACACTCAATAGAGTAATAATTGCAACCTCAAGGAACTTACTAATTGTACCTTCAATGAATTAGTTTACACGGAATAATATTGGAAATTTTTTATTTGTCTTGTGTCTACACATGTTTAGGTATGTTTAGACTATATATAGTGAAAATATCGATAACCTTTTTTTTGCCAAACTCAACTTGTGTATTAGGCAGTTGATTAATTGGCTAATTGGAGAAGGGAAATCAAAAAAACTGGAAGAGGAATAAAAATGATTTGGGGTCTGTCAGACAACCTCAAAGTCATACTATGTCAGAACCTGGCTAGAATTTTCATCTAATAGACGAGGCTATGGGCTGTGGTATATCTAGTTATCTTAGAGGATGTGGGACTAAATGATTCATTTGTCTCTCATGCATTAAATGTTAATAGCTACTTGCAGTGAACATGAAGTTGCACAAAATTGCCAAGATGTTATCTCGTGTATACTACTTTATGGCCACATGGTCGTGTTAAATTGATGAAGAGGAATCCACATTTGGGTTGTCACGTATCCCTTAGTCTTTCGCATACATTTCTGTCTTTATTTAACATCTTTAGAATATGCCAAAATCAAGATTTTAAGATATTTATTTTTTACCTTTTTTGATCAAGTTGCCTTTACACGGTATATTGTAGCAAAAAATGCAATCTGCATTTTTTTTGAGATGCATGTAGTTTTTGATTTGAAGTGATAAATAGTCAAGAACTTTACATGTTCTTTTATTAATCTAATTGAAAAACAAAATTTCATAGTGCTTCAGGCGAACCTGAGTCATCAAGAGGGTATGAATTACTTGTACAGATAGATGATGTAAATAACAGATATTATGGTGAATATGGGGAGCTCAAATAGGCAATGGTTTTAGCTGCTAACAGTTTCCCACAGGATATTGATGAAGCACTGCGGTATAAACATAACCACCAATTGAATCTGGATTGCGAAGCTCAACATAAACGGGTTGTAAAGCTTAATAATACCGGGCTTGGTAAAACAATTATCATTTATTAATTTATTATTATATATCATCCAATGTTTACCGTTCATAAGCTAAATTGGAAATCTGATGCTGAAATTATTAGATCTAATAATTCAAGCATAAGTAGTTACACCGCGCAATGCTGAAATTATTAGATCTAATAATTCAAGTATAACTAACCAATATTATTATTATCATTTAGTTTATTGCATTATAAACATAAAAAGTGCAATTCTTAATATTCCAGATTAATTTTCATTTAAATTTCGAATGTTATGAAAAAAAATGATTTTTTATAATAAAAAAAAAGTCATTGAGTATTTTTTTTATGGTTTTGGAAATTTATTAATTTTTTTCATATTTTATAAGTGTGCTACTATTGGCATCCAGAAAAATGTTTCTGGCTCCCAGGACCAAAGACCACCATACAAAGTTTGGTTCCCTACTTCTTAACACCAGATATTATTTCAATCTAAGTAAATAGACATCCAAATATTTCAAAACAAAACAATATTCATCATACTCCTTAACCAAATTCATCTCTTTTTAAAACACAACAAAAATTATATAACGTATACAAAAAAAACCAAAAGTAAAATAATAAAATTTATTTTTCGACCATATTTAGGATGTGAAATTTTAAATAAACACTTGATTAGTTGAAAATGGTTTGTCAAATCAATTTGCATGTCTTTTGAAGCATTTGATTGATCGTCTTTATCCATATTTTCAATATCAAGCACTTTTTCATTCGAAACGAAGTGCATTCGCAATTTTATTATGGCCGGTATCCTCATCAAACAACCAGAAAAACAAAAAATGTCCAAGGAAAAATGGCATAAATGTTGAGATCATCAAACTCATCCTAACATAATAACAAAAAACTCTAAATAACAAATTTAAGATTAATATGTATAAGAAAAATAGGCTTTAAGAAATAAAAAGTAAACTAACCTTTTTGTGTTTATCAAAATTAAGACCATCCCCTAAATCTTCGGCTAGCTTCATCAATTAGACAAAAAGAGAGATTTTTTTGGCTTTAGTGTTTGAAAATTTTGTTTTCTGATGATGTTTGAGATAGTGTATGCGAGTTTTACTAACGAAGACAAAGATGCTACATTTGTTTCAGGTTGAATGAGAAAACAAATTTTGGTGGCTATAAGCACATGAAAAAAAAAGTTAAGTAATATAAATTTAATGGTAGCCAGAAGCATTTTCTTGGATACCAATAGTAGCACACTTTTATAAATATATTTTGAATTTTATGAATAATTTCAATAATTTCTGATTTTTTTAGTGTTTGGATCACTTAGCAACACTTTATTTTCCTTAAGGAAAAACATGTAAAAATGTTTTATATTTAAACTTTACGGAAAAGAGTTCGAAGGTTTTTGTGAAAAAAGAGTTTTTTGGTAGAAAATGATTTCTTTTGGTTTTTTCTAATTTTCTGATCTTTCTTTTTAAAATAATCAAAGCTATAAATATTTAAAATGCTTCTTTAACATAATATGATATTATATTACATTACCCTGGGAAAGGTATATAACCCGATTGGGATTTTAGTTACAAAAATATGACTTTAGTCTTGTTCTTCTTTTTTATTTGTTAGATAACTATCAAGACGATAAAATACGTGTTTCAGTATAAATGACTTCGATGAGAGAACATGATACCATGTAAGCGATTTTGTTTGATAATGGTTAGATTTATTCATTTTCCTTGCTTTAACTTAATCCATCAATATCATAATATCCGACACAATGCTTTTTATGTACTGACATTCTTTGTTAAGATAGCCATATGTAAAAAAAGAAGAAGGAAACAACCCTGGTCCTATCAATCTATCATATTAAATTTCCTTTTATTTTCATAAATCAGCTCATTCTAAAAGTATCGATCTTTAATAGTTTGCCAAATGGCTAGGTTAGTCTGAGCGGATATATCATCCCGTTGACTCGCTTACATTTGGACTTAGGCGGTGATTTTTTCCGCTCCAACTATGCTTCTACTTGCGTTATGAGAATCTTTAAAATTCAAGTAAGTTTAAAACTAGTGCGATCATGTCAGAATGTAACATTAAACCTGAACTTGCTTATATCTCTAATGTAAATCTTTATGAAACTTGTGCACATGAGGGAAATTTGCATGTGCTAACTGATGAAGCTTATTGCCTGTTTAGCCAAATTACCAGGGGATGCTTTTGGGAAGGCAAACGTCTACCCATTCACCATAAAATGTTGTACGCATATGTTCTATTACTAAATAGTCTAACATACAATACTCTAACTTTACCATCACTCTTTTGCCAATCTTTTTTTTTCATTGCTTCATTATACAGCTCTCATATGTCATTTGTATTTTCTCAGTCTTCTGCAATTGAGATAGAACACTTCTTCCTTTTGATGATAAATATTTCCTGTTTTGTTTGCGGTTCATAAATAAATGCACCTCAATGAGAGGTGATATCTCTAACTATATATCTTATTTTCACGCATTTAATAACCTGCTAATTTTAGACAGACATGTCAACAAAATAACTCATGTTTGAACTAGGGAAATTTAACATTGTTTCTTATTGTTATTTTCTATATTTGAATTCAAAAAGGCTGGTGGGGAATATGAAAAAAGAAGACGGGTGGTTTTACTTATAAATAGCACCAAATGAGTAAAAGATCAAGTTTTTTCTTCTTCATCTGCTTTTAGAAGACATCATTATTGGACTATGGAAATACCAAAGTCTAATACAAACACAGAAGAAAATTGCAGGAAACAGAGACTGTCTGCTCCAGTCAAAGTCCCCAGTTGGCCAAAAATATATATAATCATAATGCAATTAATCACGACGAATTCAGTGATGAAGATAATGAAAATGAGGGAGTTCCCCCACATAAATGGATGGTTAAAATCTTTGCAAGAATCCAAATTTCTTCCTTTTTAGTTTGTGTATGAGCTGGAAGAATTTAAAAGGAAAGACCAAAGAAAGTGAGGAATGCTGTTTTATCAAAAATCAGGCTTTTTGGAGCAGGCAACTGAATATTTTTTAGGCCATTATGTGAATTCTTTTAGAATAGCATATATAAACACGTTTGAACAGTATATACCTATAGTTACAACACCCTTAACCTTGTCCCTATATGTGGGCTACACCTTTTTGAACTACTTTAGAATAGTTGGAAATCACAGACCTCTTTATGAGCGAGAAAAAAGTTGGACCACTGAAGTTACGTACTAATTAGAGATGACAATTAAACCCATTGGGTTGGACCTGGATCCAACCCTGAGAGTCTTGATCCTATTTGATCGGGTTTTTCCGGGTTCGGACTATGCATTTTAAAATATAGACTCAACACAATCCAAGATCCGATTTGAGCATGGTCTGGTTGAGTAATAACGCTTAAAATGGATATTTTTTTTAATGTTTTTTGATTGGATCTTTCAGGTTGGATTTGATTGGGTTTTCATGATATTTTCACCAACCAGATGCGACCCGAGACCCATCGAGTTTAGGTTTTCTTGAGTTACTTCTGTTTGGGTTTGCAAATCTTGGTTCTAATCGCCAACCCTACTAGCGCGACCCGAGACCCATCGAGTTTAGGTTTTCTTGAGTTACTTTTGTTTGGGTTTGCAAATCTTGGTTCTAATCGCCAACCCTACTAGCTATATATCAATTATGTATTATTTTTTTGATGGTAAAATCAGTCGACTCCACATAAAGTTAGCATTAGTGCTAAATCGTCTCACTGTTTTTAGTGACAAGTTGTATATATGGTGAATTATAATTAGTTGGCTGAAATAGATTGATAAACAGGGGGCTAATTATAAAAAGACACATATTAATCATGGATGACGTATTTTTTTGGTGACAGGATAAATATTTTAGTGACAAGGATCATGCATGTGTTGGTGCTAAGCTGCCTCACTATTTTTAGCGACGCAAAATCATGCATGTGAATCTTCCATCCACTTTCAAAATGATGTTTTTTTAGTGACATGATCCAAGATCTGTCACATGCGTGATCCTTGTCTTGATATATTAATCATGAATGGAAGAGTTTATCACAGCGAGCATATTAAATCTTTAATGTTTATATTCTATTGAAGGTGGAAGTGTGTAAGTATGCATGCTAAGCTGTAAATGTGATGTATTTGAGACATGTAGGATGTTATCATAATACACTTACACTCATAAGTTGCACATTACTTTATGGTGTTCCTTCCTTTTCGTCATTGCTCAGTTTGATTGTATTGTATTGTATTATATGTAGAGCGATGACACGGAAGATGGATGGAAGACCAAAAGAGGGGAAATAGGAAGGACCTTATTCAGATTTGGCAACGTTGATGGAAAGAGACGCTTTGGAAAGAAGCCCTGGGGTTAAATGAGACGATTTAGCTGGACATATTGAAGCAAAAAGACTCCTAGAGGAGGCAGTTGTTCTTCCCCTGTGGATGCCTGAATATTTCCATGTATGTATTTTACACCTGAGATATTTTATAATTATTAGTTATGCAAATTTTCATTTCTATTGTTGATCACTTACCCTTTTGAGAAAATCTACTTGCTCAATTTTGTTATAGATGAGTGTTCTACATTATTGATAAAGATTTTTATTTTAGAGTTACACATGGTCTTTATGTACATGCTCGATACCGTTCATGAAAATATGGTTCCAGTTCCTTTATCAAAACCAGACGATAATGAAAATCTTGTACTTCTAATGATTGCCTCAACATTTAAAATTACAAGTCAATGCTTCGTCACTAAATAGTTTTGTCTAATCCCTAAAACATCATTTTGAAAAATGAAATTTAATGTGAGGCTAAATGGGACTGCAGTCCAATAGGTTGCCTGATGACTATGATTTAGGGAGAATGGTGCGTGGAGCATATTTGCGTTTACATTTGACCTCACCGTCATTGTGCCTTTTAGTTGAGGTGTATGCAGCAATGTTCATCCACATGTAGGGAGCTGATAATGAGCTCCACTAAATGATAGCCAACGGTATGGATATCCACATCTTGTAGAAATCTTATGGTTCTATGTAATCATTTAGGTGATAAAGTGTTGATGTCAAGAAGTTAAATCAAATGTAGATAAATGGCAATAGATCCAAGGTTAGTTTAGGTCCTGAAATATATTACAAAGAGGAGTAAAATACTTTTGAATCCACTGCATACTTCAGAGTTGTAAAAAAAGAGTTAATGATGCTGCACATATATGTATTTTGAGATTGAGATGGGTAAGGGATAACTGGCTTTGTTCCTCAGCAGTTGCAAAGTGGAAGAGGAACAGAGGGAGGGAGGAAAAAAAAGGGGTTTGGATATCCACATCTTGTAGAAATCTTATGGTTCTATGTAATCATTTAAGTGATAAAGTGTTGATGTCAAGAAGTTAAATCAAATGTAGATAAATGGCAATAGATCCAAGGTTAGTTTAGGTCCTGAAATATATTACAAAGAGGAGTAAAATACTTTTGAATCCACTGCATACTTCAGAGTTGTAAAAAAAGAGTTAATGATGCTGCACATATATGTATTTTGAGATTGAGATGGGTAAGGGATAACTGGCTTTGTTCCTCAGCAGTTGCAAAGTGGAAGAGGAACAGAGGGAGGGAGGAAAAAAAAGGGGTTTGGATATCCACATCTTGTAGAAATCTTATGGTTCTATGTAATCATTTAGGTGATAAAGTGTTGATGTCAAGAAGTTAAATCAAATGTAGATAAATGGCAATAGATCCAAGGTTAGTTTAGGTCCTGAAATATATTACAAAGAGGAGTAAAATACTTTTGAATCCACTGCATACTTCAGAGTTGTAAAAAAAGAGTTAATGATGCTGCACATATATGTATTTTGAGATTGAGATGGGTAAGGGATAACTGGCTTTGTTCCTCAGCAGTTGCAAAGTGGAAGAGGAACAGAGGGAGGGAGGAAAAAAAAAGGGTTTGGGTGGGGTCTGTCAGACAACCCCGAATCCATCTTAACCAGGGCAAGACCTGGCCAGAATGATCATCTACAGGATGGGTCCAATGAGAGATCCATTAACCCGTTAATCACACCATGGATACGGGGCCACATGTCATCAACCAGACTAGGTTACCTTCCTCCTTAAGTTATAAGGATAAAGTAGTACGAGCCTATAGAACAGATCCTGTTCAAGTAAGGTCGTGCTATGTGCTGTAATATTTCAGTATATGTTGGGGTATCTGTACTTAGAGCAGGTGATGTGGGACTAAATGATTCATTCGTCTCCCATGTATTATATAATAATAGCTATTTGCAATCAACAACAGATGTAATGGGAGGAAAGAAAGGGAAATCAATCATGTTCTGACTACTAACAAAGCAAGAGGCGCACGGGTACTAATCTGAATAATCTCGGTTTTGAATCTTTTGATACATGTAACCTCTTGCATAGGAACCTACTCTCACACACACACAACTCTTCCTAATTTCAGGGCCGTAAAGAGCTTATAATGATAAATTTTAGAACAGAGGCATGAGCGACACGTCTGAATAATTATCATTTTTACCGATCATTAATATATACTATTATCTCTTACTGTAATAAGGTCCCTCAAGATGTAAACAATGAGGAAGTAGCTCGAAGAACAGAAAGATATAGTGGATATGATCTTACAAATGTATGCCGTGATGCTTCTTTTACTAGGGATAACATAGAGAAACATGTCCAAAGAGAGGATATATGGAAAGACCCTGCACGTGTGACTTTGAAGAAGCATTGAAAAAGGTCCAAATAAGCGTTTCTTCCACAGACATCAAGCGTCATGAAAAGTGGTTTCTTGAGTTTGGATCAGCCTAAAGCAATACCTGTCCTCTGTAACATTGCATGGTTTTCTTTCTTTGATGATGTTGCTTGCTGTAATGTAAAAATATATACGAGTTTTCCTCGAATGTACTGAAGTTATTATGGACCTTGTATTCTTTTGACATAAAAATACACACGAGTGTCAAGTGTCAGGTTGAAGTCAAACTCAAAGAGGAGTTTCCGACCTGTTGGAAACAGAACTTCACAACAAGCACATGCAAATGACTGCCAACGATAGCAACCTGATAATTTGTGTACTTTGTGCCTAAATGGTAAAACAATAGCAGGATTATAACTTCCCATAGGTTCGGGACGTACCAATATTAAACATAGCACAAGCCCCCCTTCTCCTCCTATTTGCGTCATATGCATGTGTGTTGGTATTGATTATTTTATGTAAATACTCTATTTTTCTATTTCTCAATGATATACTATATGTTTATATATTAAAAATTATGTATTGATTATTTTGTACTCTCTGATGTGCGTCTATTTATGAAATCCATTCCATATTATTTTAGTTGTATTTAAATGATTTTTAGTCCATATACAATCCCTATATATATATATATATATATATATATATATATATATATATATATAATTTCGAATATTATTCTCTGAATCTTCTATGTTAGCATCACAAATTCGGTTCATGTTGTTTCATATATATACAGTTAAATGGTTTTTAAGCTATGTGTATATCTAATATTAACTCTCCTTTTCATTGCTAATGAACCCACTTCATATAGGTAATTAAATTCATTGATTCCAACATAGATCCATACTTTATTCCAACTTAAATTACATTTAACTTCTATTTATATCAGTAATATATCAAACCCAATTTCTAATCCTAAGTCATATAAACCAAAATACTCCATAAATTTAATCATGAAAGTGTGATTAACGGCTCTCACATTGATTTATTTAGCCCCAAATTAAAGATCAAAAGTTCTAATCCTTCGTTGTCCAGAATTGGAAATGATCCCAAATCCACATAGCTTTGCTTGAAATCGATGTTGGCATGTAGCCTCCATCACGTTCATTGATTTGGCTGCGTGATTTTGTGAAAAGCTGATCACAAGTTCTGGTTGACTGAATTTAATTTGGGAACTATGAGAGGAGGAAAATGAAGAAAGAGTATGTTTGTTCTATTCTAATTCAAAATTTTAAATTGCATACTTAATACAAATCAAAACATACGTTCAATTTCAAATGGGTTGAGCCCATTTTAATTTTAGAACCCTGGTTTACAAAAATGTTCGTATCTTTCTCGTAATGATTTCGATCTGTACAAACTTATATACCGTTCTCATTAGAAAAATGAGCCGATCGCAATGATGCAAGTCTCGTTGTCAAATTCAACATTTTGTAAAATTGCCATTTAGCTCTTATGGTCAAAATTACTAAAATGTCCTTGTTTAAATTTGTTTTCGAATTTACGGGTTGTTACATCATACTATAAAAACACTAATATTTTTAATTTAAATTAACCAAATTAAAATAAAACCATAAAGCCCGTTTATTGAGGTCGCTAGATATGATTTAGTGAAAAAGTAACTTGTTCATGTACTGGTGCAAATTAATAAAAGGATTTTTTTTTATTTCTCCTTTTTGCCCCGTTATCGATGCACCTGATCCAATAATGTTATCATAGCCTGCACTGTGTTCCTGTGAGTAATTAACCAACACATATGACAATCTCTTAGAAAATTATCTAGACGAATGTCTAAAAAAACATGTTTAATTAAGGAGAAAGTTACCTTTAAGTAATGTTCTTACATATAAAAAACCTCTCTGCTTCTGGCCTTGACCAGGCTTATCGAAGTGTCCCTTTTTCAAGGGCATGCCCTAGTGAAAGGCTTAAAAGTATTTTGCATCTTGAATTGATTCAAATAAGGGTATTTTGAATAATATAAAAATTGGTTTAAATTCAAATTTAAAGGTTATAAATTTAATAATCGTCAAATGCTAAAATGAATATTTTTTCTAAAAAATAAACTATGAAAAAGACTATCAGTCAATCCGCTACACGGTAATACTTGTCAAAAATAATAATTTAGAACTAAAAACATAAGTATATTTGCAAAAGTTTTAGTACTAACTTAAGTCTTACATTCAATCAAAACTCTTCATTTTCCACGATTTTATTGCTTTCCATCGCTACACAATATAAAACTTTAATCTGATCTTGGTTTTTTCCCCTTGACACTGTAAATTCATTTATGATTGTTTAAAATCAAAGTAGGCCTAAAAATTCACCGCTCTATGAGTAGGATATAAGTAAGTTATCCTATAGAAAAAAAAAGAAAGAGCCTGCTTCATGCATACATAAAGAATTTTTTTCTCTATCTCTACGATGCCCCTTAGATTATTGATCGAAAGCATTGTATGATGTGGCGAAATAGCTCTCGTTCACAAAAGATTGAAGAATCTTGATGAGTCGTCTTTATCAAACCACTCGAGTGTCGACCCAGGTTCTATGCTTTTTGATAATCTGTGATTAACTTGTTTTACAACCCTCCCAAGTGAAGTCGAATCCCCATTATTTCCTTGAAAGAGAGATGTATTGAACCACTAGACGATAGAGACATATTCACCCGTGTGGGTTCCATTTCTGTTCCCAGTGTGTTGGTAAGGTTGTTATGCCTATTTGTTACACACACATATAAGCACACACACCATCTACATACACACACACACACACACACACACACACATATATATATATATATATATATAGTGTGTGATCTCGCTAACCCATCCTTCATAATATCATCCATCGTTCCTCTTAATACTCTAGGTAGACAAGTCTATGTTTATCGCGAAGTGAATGCAGATAGGGAGAGAAGAATTTAGGCGATGAAGTCAAGCTCTCTCTACCCTTATAGGTTGGACCATACACGTCCACATCTAGATATGGAAAAGTTAAGACACTTTTCCATAATTTGTATCTGGAGAACTTTACATAATTTTCTCTATAGTCGTGGGCTTTGAAGGTCCTTTTTCTTAATGTATACTTTGCTAGAACAAGAAAGTGACTCATATCCACCGGGCTTACTGTTGGAATTAGGCAGTACACGGCGAGTTAAATGGGTGAATTTTAAGGTTTTCTATCATTTTAGATCATATTAGGCCTACAAAGTCTAAATTGATTTAGATCCAATCTAAATATTTTTAAATAAAATCGTTATCAAATACACACATACGTCTTAATGTATGTGCAATATATAAATATGTAAATGGTTTAATATGCTCATACATAAGTGCTGGGATTTACACTACAACACACATATTAACCCCTTTACATATGTATATTTACTATCTATTATTATTTTATTATTAATTAAACCTTATATTCATACACACACACACACACACATGTCCATATATTTGTGCAAAACATCTGTATATAAATTTGAATTTGAATATGTATACCAATTCAAAAATTCAAATTTAATTTTTAGGTACCTTTTGATATATTCAAATCTGAAAATAGATCTTGATCTAAAATCTAATTTAAATTTAAAATTCAAATTTATATATATATTTAAATATATATACGCTTAAAATACCTTTTTTATTTAATTCGAAAATATATGCATATATATATATATATATATATATATATACACACTTTAAATTTATTTAAAAATTAATTTGTAAATATAAAAAATAATATGCTTAAACATTAAAAATTATATATTTTTTTGGTCGAAATACTTTTGTACAAAAACAATTTTTTTTATTTTAAATCCATGCGAATTAAAAAATGATTTTTTAAAAATCCGTGTGGATTTTAAAATTGAATTTTTTTCAAAATCTAAACTCCGAATAAAATTTATGTTTATATATATATATATATATAAATACATAATAATTTAAAACTTTAATATATATATATATATATATGTATGTATAATTAATATTTTAATTCGACCTCTATCAAACACACAAAAACAAATATATATATGAAAAGAATAACATTTAATAAATAACCTATATGATGTATACATACAACTATAAATTTAAAAATTCATAATTTAATTTACATATTATTTAAAAATAATTTTGCTTTTGAATTTTTTTTTCTGTCAATGTGGCCAAAAACAAATAACATGCATATACATAAAAAAATTAATATGTATGAATATAAACATATGAAAATTTGAGTGCAAATGAATATATGAATTTGTGATAAAATATAGCATTAATCTATACATATTGTAACGACTCGGAATTTCGAACATTTGATATTTAAAAGATATGAATTATTTAAATATTTGAATATTGGATTAAATGTGATTAAATTGATTTAATAACCTTGTTAACCCTCTTTTAACTAATAACTAATGAAGGTAGATTTGTTTTTGTAATTACAAAAATAAATAGCTTGAAGAAATATCGATAACGTTACCGAAAATCGTTTTATCGAAAAAAAACTTTTTACTCAACAGTAGTTGTTCAAACTTGTTGTGCTTGTCTAATTAACTAATGTTTTGTTAATTAACAACTAAAAATAATTTTCCTAATTAAAGTTTCTAGAAGGAATTTTAGATATTTTATGAAGAGAGGTAGTTTGGTAATTGGCTAAGGAAGAGAAGATATTTGTTTTTGGTAAATGGTGAGGTGTAAACCAAACACATGGGGGGATGGTTTATGGTTTTTGACCATAAATGAGAGGGTAATTTTGAGGGTTGTGTCCTTTTGAATAAGCCCACATTAACTGTAACGAACCGGATTTTCGACCCTAAAAAATCGACACTAATACGTCCACTATATTATATGCCGAACATTCAAGTGCCGGAAATACCGATTTATTAGAATGAAAGAAGAAGGTAGAAGATAGAAGAAAATTACACAACACAAAATCTCACAACGCAGCGAGTAATATATAATACAACAACGATCTTTAGAAAAAGGAAACATCTTTATTCATATACACAACATCAGAGTACACTAGACTTATCCTAAATTGGGACAGTTATAGAAACCTGTCCTTACATTGACAAACATACAGACTCTATAACACAGTGAAAGAAAAATATACGTGAATACGTCTTGACCATCCAACTCATCTCTAACTCAAAGTATCCCGCTAACTTGGAAAAAACATGCTCGGTCTGACCCGAACATTACATGGAATAATGCCCGAGTCAGTATGGTAAACCAACGTGAGTAAAACTCGATAACAAGTAACAACCAAACTCATTTCTATATTTGAAAACTTTTCACAAAGGATATTTTGTAAGACCACACTGCACATAAAAATGGATGGGTTTTACCTTACGATAACTAAAACATTTTATATCAAAATCCAGTGATATTATCATAGTGTCTAGGTTTAAAGTAAATAGATAAAATAGCTGAAATGCTTGCATCTCACGTTCCAACATAGTAGGCTCTACAATCAAAAACGTAAAGCACATATTGGAGATTGGATTCCAACGATGGCAAGGTAAGGGACTACCTTCCGATGATACACCTCTAGAAAATGCACTGATGCTAACACAGAGTCGGTTGCCCCTTTAACATGGTAGACCGGATTACCTCACCCCCTTGACACCGAGGCCTTATACTACCACGGTGTTTGCACGCAAACCAACTCTAAAAGGGACATCTAGAATGGGGTGACCGCTCCTAATGGTAGCTAACCACATAGCTCTGCTGCATGCCCTGCTTTTTCCATTCCTCCCGGTTGTTAGGCTTGAGGCGACGCTTTACTTTTCTGAATAGCAATTCATCTTGGAATGCTAACACTGCCCTCCAGGCGTCAATGCAATGCTAGCATTCATCCATACAAGTTGTCCAGGATAAGGACAAACCGAAGGCACTACTTCTACTACATCTATTTTGGAACCACCCTCATGATTAGTAGCAAGCAGCCCTTGCACTTCAATGACTCCGTCTTCAATCCCATGCTTCAAGATGTCTTTATTTCGAAACACTTGAGTTGGATCGAAGTGGTTTTCAGATAGCATATCCGATCCCGGTCTCTTCGAAATAACTTTCGATATTTTTGGTAAACCCAACCCTGGTTCTTTAGGAAATAAACAGACAAATGACAAAAGCGGAGTTCACCTTCTAACTGTTTGTGGACGGATTTCCTTATCATTCATCCTAGAAGAACGAAACGAGTTTATACGTATAGTATAGCACCTTCGACGGTAACTGTACCATATAATTCTCGTGTTTCTCCTAGAAATTTCCAAAGTTACGTTTTGTTCAGATTTGATAGTTGATTATTTAACTATCAAATAAACAAACATCCAATCATGGTTTAATTTCCATATGGGATCCACTAAACCTTTATTAATTCTCTTTAATTAATAAAACAACTTTATAAAACCTGATCACAAGACCTTTTCAGAACACTATTCCCAAAACCCTTACACTTCCTTGTATACTTGGAAAACATTTATATACTTATCTCAATGTTAAAAGTATATTACCAAAACATTTTACTTTTCATGCCTTGAAATAAAATCATATGCTTACCTTATCAGTATAAGTATATTTACAAACTTTTCAAAGTTTTCTTCTTTCCAAATCCCATATTAAATAACCAAACATTTCTTCCAAATAGAACATTCCGCTTATCCTTTATCAAAAATTCCCATTTTAAAAGCTCATCTCATATTTCAATTAACTTATAACTTTCAAAATAAAGTTATAACCCACTTTTATAAACTTTTAAGTTAATTTACAAGCCTCTTTCCAAATCTCTGAAATAATTTATAAACCTTTTTCCTATTTTTAAAACTCTTTATATAAACATTTCTATACTCCTTTATAAAATATCCTTTATAAATATCATTTACAAAACATCATTTGTAAAACACTTTAATAACCCTTTTCGATAGTAAAACCCCTTTCTATACATAAGTTATCATTTATAAATACCTTTATAAGAATTATATAACTTGAAAAACCATTTATAAACCATTAGTCTCAAATTGATTAAAGAATTTAAGTAAATTCAAAATCGTACTTTATAAATTCCAAATGAGGCTTAACAGTCCCAATGGTACTGATTTAAGTTACCATGTTATTTCAATTTAATTCCAAAGCACTTATCAATTATTAAATATTCTCAAATAAAAGCGATAAAATTCAGGGTCATTACATTCTCCTCCTTAAAATAATTTCAACCCCGAAATTTCACCACATGAATACCTAATATTATTTATAAGTCCGTATAATGTTCATAGATCATCCATATGCAAAATCTGATTCGACCTCTACTCAAATACATACCTTCATTTTCGAACTAGTATCGTTACGATTCTCTAGTGCGGACACCAATCAGGCTTCTTAATTAGAAACCTCCATTCTTCTTACATAGCAATATACTATAATGGAAAACTTTGGTTTCATATCAACAACCTTCATCGACTGCTTACCATTAAGAATCGAGTAGTAGATCCTTATTTAGGATGGTGTGAAACACCTCAGAGTCATGTACTCGAATTTTGGATTAAAAACTATATAAAAAAAGAAATGATCTAGGTCCAACTTATGACTTATTTTGCTGGTTCTCACTAATGCCAATTTCTTTTTCTGTTAAAGTTATTTATGAAAATATTTCATAAAATAAAACTTAAAATTTTAAACTTGTAAAATAGCCTATTACATCCTAAGGGTATGTACAACTATCTGATTCAAACATTTTATCTTGGATTTATTAAGTAAACTCAAAATCCAAATACCTAAGTTTTATTCCAAAATCCTTTTTGAAATGAAACAATATATTTAACCATAGAAAATGCATACATATAGCCCGAGTGACCTCAAAATGATACTAAGGATCTGCGTACCAGCAAATAAAATATCTTATATTCCCTTACCAAGAAGGGTAATACTCAAAAGAAGTGCTTACCATCTGTACATATTTTTTTCCATTTTCTTAGTTATTTTCGGGCCACTTGAACTAGTTATCATAGAAATACTTTTCCCTTTCAAAATCCCTTTTTGAAAAAAATACTTTACATGTTTCCACATAAATCATTTTAACAAAATATCTACAGCCAGATTGTTTTGGATTCATTCAGATTTGAACTTGTTTCGATTGCACAATGATAAAGGAAATAATTTACTAAGTAAATTACAACGTTCGCCTAAGCAAACATCCGATCGTCACTTAGAAGATTATTCTGATCTACACAAAATAACAAGAGACTCATTCCCTGAACCAATCCAAAGAAAATATACTTTACTTAAAAAATTGCTTTCCAAAATAGTTTTCTTAAAAGTATTTTTAGGTAAAAATATTACTATCTTTTTCCATAAAACATTTGAAATCTTCCTCAAGACTCCGTGATTTAAATCCTCAAAACCTTTTATTTATAAAATACATTGTTGTAAATTAAATTTTTATAAAATCACTTCTTTATACAAAAACATTTCTCAAATATTTATTCTAAAATATTCTAGCTTTCTTTTAATAATATCTTTTATTGAAATCCAACATTAACATCGAATGTCTTATAGTCAAATTGTGAAACTTAATTCACAAGTGTTCATTTCAATGTTTCCCTAAATTCTATTTGCCCAACCCATGTTTTTATTAAAAAAGTACAGATAAATCAACAAACAATAAACAATGCTCAAAACTGGATGAGCATGACAAATCAAATCCTAAATGATAATAATTGAATACTATCATATCCTAACAAACAAACACATCCAAAAAGAACTATATTAATTCTTTTGAAAATTATCCTTTTATATATAAAATATACTCCTAGGTAAAATTATTTCATTTACCAATTTTAATATAATATTGAGTTGGTTGGCCTTGTTTAAGTGTTTAGGAATCCCTATCCATAACATGGGCTAGATGCACCGACCACAATTCATAAACCACTCGATCGATCGATCAACGCAATATAAAACATTTTTATATCACTAAAAAATATGTGCTCTCATATATATACACACACATACACATAAACTCATTCTTGGGTGTTACTAACCCTCTCTCTAATAAGTTAACCTCACCAAAGCTAAGGTTCTCGCTTAACCTTCAGCTCTGATACCACATTAACAACTGACCATTTCGATCCTCGGAATTCGACACTAATATATCCACGGTATTCACATGTCGAACATCAAAGTGCTGGAAAGATAGATCGTTGGGGTGAAAGAAAAAAGCGGTCATAACAGAATCTCACAAAGTGACGAGTAATCTATAATATGTCAATGAGCTTTACAAAAAGAAAACTTTTATACACATCCATCAATCAGAGCACAATTTTCAAGTCCTCAGCCATTGGACAGTTATAACAACATGTCCCTACGGTTGATGATAAATACGGATGAAAACAAATAGCGGAAGATAAAAGAAAATACGAGAGTACATCTTGAAGGCATCCAGCTCGTCTCCTGCAGCTCTAAGTATCCAGCTAAATCTGGAAATTATGCTTGAGCTAACCTGAGCATTATAAGAAAAATAATGTCTGGATCAGTCTGGTAAAACCAGCATGAGAAACACAATCAAATGGATTCTTAATGTTTTATAAAACCTTTCAAAATAAAAGTATCTCGTAAGACCATGCCAAACATAAACACGGACGTGTTTTTACCTTACAATAACCAAAATATTTATGTAGAAAATCCAGTGATATTATAATCATGTCTAGGGTTTAAAGTAAATTATGAATATAGATGGAATGCTTGCATCTCACGTTCCAACATAGTTGGGCATAACTAAGTCCATACAACGCTTATTGGTCCATCAGTAACAAGGCACCGAGATACTGCCTATAATAGTACACCTCTAGTAAATGTACCGAGCTTGAAAACCTTTCGATCTTTATGAACCAAAGGCTGCTTACCCTTACTAGACAGTACCAAATATGTCATCATCCTGGTTGCTTTGCAACCTTGTCCAAAAAGCTCTCATGCACAATCAAATATATATATATATATATATATATATATATATATGTGTGTGTGTGTGTGTGTGGGAAAGTTTGGCTAAAATCACTTTTAAGTTTCAAAATACACCAAACATCCTTCCCAAAAAAGTATGTAAATTAGATCCATGGAATTAAGTTACCGAATAATTGCATACATTTATGCAATTATTCAGTGAATAATTGCTGACATTTATGCAGTTATATCCAAAAATTGCAAACATTTCCGCAATTATTCACTGAAAAATTGCGGAAATTTCTGCAATTATTCACCAAAAAAATTACAGAAATTTCCATAGTTATTCACTGAATAATTGCAGACATTTATGTAATTTTTGGATATAATTGCATAAATATTTGCAATTATTCACTGAATAATTGCATAAATACATGCAATTATTCAGTAACTTAATTATAAGGACCTAATTTTCAATCTTTTTTCGGGGAAGAGTTTTAGTGTATTAGTTTGATTTTAAGGACCCAAGCCTAATATTCACTATGTGTGTGTATATATATAGAAGGGTGATGCATACCCTAATGGTAGCGAACCACATAGCCTTAAAGCATATCCCCTATTTTAGTCATTCTCGGTTGATGAGGCTTGAGGCTATGTTTTACCTTTTAGATAGCAATCCCACTTGGGATGCTAACACTTCCCTCCAAGCGACAATGTAATGCCGCCATTCGTCCATATGAGTTGTTCAAGATAAAAACAAACCGAAGGCACTACTTCTACTATATCCTCTTTAAAACATCCTCAGAACCAGTAGAAAGCAACCCTTGCACTTCAAAGATCTCCGTCTTTGAATCCATCATCTTCAAGATGTTTTTAATTCGAACGCTTGAGTAGGTTCGAAGTGGTTTTTGGATAATTCATACTTATCCGATCCCGGTCTCTTCGAACCAACATTTGAGAGTTTCTGGTAAACTCAACTCCGGTTCTTTTGGAAATATACAGATAATGCATAAGAAGAACAAAACTAGATTTAAACGCACAATACGACATCACCAAAGATGGCTGTGCCATATAACTTGCGTGTTTCTCCTCGATATTTCCCGAGTTAAAAATTTGTCCAAATTTGATAGTCAGTTATTTAACTATCAAATAAGCAATCAATCTAACATAAATTCAATTCCAAGTGGGATCCACTAAGCCTCTATTAATTAATCTTTTATTAAGTAAATCTCTTTTCAAATATTTGATTTATAATACCTTCATATTAGATATTTACACAAACCCCTTGTACCCTTCTCGATACTTGGAAAACATTCATATACTTATCTCACCGGTTTAAATATATTCACCACCATTTTATTTTAAATACTTAGAAAATATATCCATATACTTGTCTCAACGATGTAAGTATATTTACAAAATTTAAGGAAGATTTTCTCTTGTCCAAATTTATATTTAAATGGGCTATAACAAATATCATTTAAAATATTATTTTCTATAAACCAAACCGCTTATCATTCGATGTTAAGTATGGAAAGAATATTTCCATACCACTATAATTAAGAAGGATTAGTTGTCAAAAATCTCATTCCATTATAAAATTCCCATTGTATAGACCCATTTCATATTTACAATACTTTTATCAATCTCCAAGTTAATTTACACTACTTCTTTTATAAATATCTAAAATGATTTATAAAATCCCTTTCTGTTTATAAAACTCTTTTGTAAATCTTCTTTTAAAATTTCTTTATAAAGCCCTTTATAAATACCATTTACCAAATATCATTTGATATATCTCTTAAAAGGTTCCTTTTGTTAAGTAAAATGCCCTTTATAAACAGATTATTATTTATAACTACCTTTATTAAATTAATTGATCTCCTTTAAACATCATAATTAAAATAATTAATTAACTTTAAAACCTCATCAATACAATAATTAATTAACTTACTTTAAAAAGTCATTGTTTTACACTTAACCTCAAATTGTTACAAATTTAAGTTATTTTAAATCCATAACTTTACAGATTCGGAAAGAGACTTAGAGACCATAATGGTACTAAATCAAGTTACCATTTTATTCAATTTGATTTCTCAAGTCACATAACTAGCATGAGCATGCATATATGTAAATAAAATCAATAACTAACCATCAATAGTTAACGCATCCCTTTCCCAAAATTAATTAACCGGCATATGAATAAATGTCCAAATTAATAAAATAGAAGAATGGGGATTTATTCTGCTAAAAAAATGTCATCAATAATCTATTCCATTTAATTATAGCAGAACGGAGATTTATTCTACTAAAACAGATGTCAGCAATAATTTATTTTCATTTGTTTGGCTACTTAATGGCAAAGACAAAGAGAATCACTTGTTTTAAACCCATTCACTTATAAAAAGAAAGCTGCTTTTAAGCAAACCAATCCTTGGAGATAGAGTTTAAAAATAAAACATTTATTTAATAAAAAAAATTAGTCTTAATTAAATTATAATCATATCTTAATTTTATCTTAATTTAATTTATAATTAATTAAAAATTAAACACTACCTAGTCAAAAATAAATCAATAATTAATTCTTAATTAGTTATTAATTAATTAATCATTGAACTACTTATTTTTAGTAAATAAAATTAAAAAAATTAATTTTCTATCACTAGTTATAAATTAAAAAAGGGTTATTTAATTATTAAAACCATAAATTGAATATTTAAAGTAAATAAAATATTCTTAAACCAAAGCAATAAAGTTTCGGGTTGTTACAAAACTACATCAACCTAGACATATAAATAAAGAGAAAAATGGGAGTGGGTCAAATAGAAGTCTGATGAGTGAGCCATACTTTACTCTACATATGCTACAAAAATATTACTATAGCATGATATGAGTCTAATGCTCAATCACCACGAGTCCTGCTGCTTATACCATATACTTAACTATCATATACATTTAGTCGTATTGCATCGCATCTATGTGGATTCACTTCCATGGACTTACGTGTGTGCTACAGAGTCGCATGTTGTCCACCATCACATCAATTGCATATTGGACTCACTTCCCTGGACTAGCCCTAGGCCCTATAAGGTCGCATATTTTCCTCGTACACAAATTGGACTCATGCCTTAGACTTGCCTCTTGCACTATTGAGTCACTTATCATCCATCCTCCAAAGTGGTCCGATGAAGCACTACCGGCCAGCAATATAATATCTGGATCACCTATATGTGTCATTGGTCCATATCCTGGGCCGCTTACTTGCACTACATGTTCTTTTTCACGTTCACGTCGCCATTATATCACAAACACATATGAATCCATTATAAACAATAATCAACCATCACATACATAAACTTGAATTTGTAACGTCGTCGCTCGCCTCATCAATAACCTCCAAACGCCTTCAGAAAATAAGAGGAATAAGACTCGAATCGATAAATATTATTTTATATGGGCATGTATGGGTTTAGGCTTAACCTAAGCCCGAAATAAGCCATTAGTGGATCGATTGTAATGACCAGTGGACCGGTGCATAAGAAAACTAGGGATAGTTCTGGACACAGATTTGGGTATTCCACTATGTCGTTTCGCCTCCAGTTGCGTCTATTCCGCCTTCGGACACTTGAGAACATTCCTAGTACCTAACCCTATGTTTCTAATTCCAATTTTACACTTTAATTCATTAATTTAGTGATATATTCGTTAAATTACAAAGGCTAAGTAACTTGTTTATATTTACTATTTCTACCAAATTTCCTCCCAAACCCCTATTTAATCCAAATTTAAATGGTTATAAAGGTTTATCTACACTAATATAGTTTACATGTTACGTTTATAGGATCAAGATTACATTACACGAAGAGGAAACTATGAATCACTCACCAGATTCGCCTTTCACTACCTGAGTCTCCGTTGTCTGGATTGTTGCATCACTACACTTAATAATTTCATCTCTAAATCCGTATAAATGTCGCTATGTGCGATTGTGTTGAGATTTGAGGAAGATATTGTGATTTTCGTTTTCGTATGTAAAGAGGAAAAGAGGAAGAAGAAGATGGTGTCGTTTTTCTAGAAATTGAAAAGAGTTACATGGTTTCAGTTTATATTAAAGGAGGGAAAAGTAACTGTCACTCAAATTCAAATTTTAAACTTGGCATATTTGAGTACTGCAAATGGGCCAGTGAATCTACATGCCAAACTCCCTACCCTCGCTAGTACTGTAAATGAGCCAACGAATCTGGGTGACAATTATGACAACCCGCATATTTGAGTGCTGAGAATTTAATTATAAATTTTATTTAATTAAGACCATTTAACTGGCAAGGGGTGGAATATTCAACTTTTTGCAGACATTGGAATTAGGACCCGTAGGTAGTGCCTTTGAGTTTGGATTTGCGTCACAAATTGAAATTATTATATGCATCGATGTATTTCGGATTGTGTATTTTGGGCAGTGAATAGTGTTTTTAGGGAAAAGAGAAAAAAATTACACTTAGTAAATTTTGGGCTTCATATAAGCTTTCCCTCATTGCTCTTTTCATTCACTTTTCATTTACCATAACATTCCAAAACCATCTCAAACCTAAATCTCACCTTAGCTTAACCATAAAACCACTTTTATCTCCTATAATAAAATTTGTAAATTCAAATTATAATCATCATAATTCTAGTTAAAGCAAGAAGCATAAACCCAATTCAACTTAGAGCTTGATTTGGAGAGGAGAGCTTCATCCAATTTTTCAAGAGAGTGCAAAGTTGGATTTTTGTTGATTTTCTTGCTTCTTCTTCTTAGAAAGGTGAGTGAGAATGCACCTCTATTTATTATGGAATTTATTCCTATTTATTTGAATTATGTGATTTGTTGAATGAAGTTGGAATTGATTGGGATGTTGCATGTGGCTTCATTGGGTTTGTATGAGCATACTAAACTAGATTATACACTAAAAGAATTAACTTGAGGATTTTTGATATCGATTTAAGAAACTTAATAAGCTTTTAGTGTTGAAAATGATGATTAAACATGATTTAAATGGTGACATAAATTACTGTGAAGTTATGAAACAATTAATAAGTGATTATATGATTTTATAAGACTGATCTGAGATTTTAAACATGAAATGATGAAGTTATGATTTTTGAAAGAGAAGGCATGAAAATGAGAATTTGAATTTAAAATTTATTAGTTAATAAATAAAATTATTAGTATAAAAATTATGATTTTATAAGACTTATTTGAGATTTTATAATAGTGAGATATCATTTTTGTTCGTGATACGTGTATATATGATTATGTGAGGTTACATGACTTCGGTTCTCCTTTATAGCTCCCAATGGTGTATTATATAGGACACGCCTATCGTTCTCTCCATAAAAGTGTGATGTGAATTTATTAAGAAATCCATGATAACTAAGAAGAGGGAGATGATGACGATGATCTACGAGTGGGTCACATGTCACTTATGCTCAATATAGGGTACGGTGAGATCCGCATAGATTCCAAATGTTTAAAGTCGATCATATATCACTTAAGCTCGATGTGGGGTACGGTGAGATCTACATGAGTTTCGTCATGATGGATGCGGCTTAGGGTTTACGGCATAATTCGGTATCGACTATATTTATTCTTGATCCTTGATGAGAATTATTGGATCGTGATAAATGTCCACTGCGGACTCCAATCATCAATATATCAATTTACACACACTATTTGATGTATATCGTTATATTGTAGACGATACATTGTATATCTATTAGTTGATATTGTTGTTGTGTATTTTTGGATATACCTATATTATGATGTCTATATTGCCCGTGCATTTGTATTTTGGGTTATTTCTATCAGAGTATACTATTAAGTAGTAGTCGCATTTTATTAGTTATGCTGACTCGTTGATTGCAGGAGTAGAATAGGTTGAGGTATATCATTAGCAATATACCTTTAACCTTACTGTAGCCACTTATTTATATTTGGATTTCATATGCAGTATTTTGAGATTATGCCCCTCAAACCAAGCTTTAATTCTAACCCACATTTTGTCTCTGTTAATTTTATGACCACTCTGGCGTACTTGAACGAGTAGGTTGAGAGTCAGGTAGCTTTTGGGGATAGCTCACTAGATTGCATTATTTTGGATTAGATCATGGTGACGGTATTTTATTATATACTTAGATGTATATTTTGTAGTACATGACAAACATGTATTTATATGTTTGAGACATGTATTATCAAATGTTAGATTTAGTGCTCCATACATATAGTCGATGTATTCATACTGTTGCTATTTCTATTTGTTGCTTCCGTAGTGCTATGTATATGTATGTATGTGTGTGTGTATCAATGTTCATATTATGTATCTTTCGCATGTTATATATTGTATTCCCATGTGAGATATTATCGTTACATACAGTTAATTAACTTAAATAAATAGTAAAACTTTAAATATCACTATACAGCCTGGCTCTATGGTACTTGAGGTCGGTTAATGTCAGCTGGTGGTGAAATTTTTTAAAGTAACCACAGGGCAGGTTGTTACATTTGGTATTGGATCCTAGGTTCTACACTTAGGACTGAGCTAACCATTTGAGGTTTTAAGTGGGAAAACGTGAGAGAACATAATTGTATTTTGTTATTAAAGTAATACTGCATACATCTCAAACTTTCTGCACTTTAGTTTATTCCTATTGTAAACTACTAAAGTATCTTCATTTTAGGCTAGCACTATGAGCAAACGAGGTACGCGGACAGCAGCAACTAGAAGGGAAGCTATGCCCGGTTGGTTTAGAGAGTTCTTGGATATCGCAAGGGATGCTCCAGCACTCCCTTAAGGTGCCTGTATTACCATCTCCGCCAGCTTTAGATTTCCCAAAGTTAAGCGAGGATTTTCTTAGTCTTAGTGGGAGGCCTTATCTGGGCACTAAGACGCTTGCAAAGACTCGGCTTGGATATGAACATCAGGGAGGGCTTTCACCAACATGGGCTTGGATGATGTCCTTATGAGGAGAGTTGCCTCCTAGCATTTTGTGGGAGAGGCCTTAGCTTGGCAGGACATTGTTGTTAGGGAAGTAGATGAGCAAGCTATGACTTAGGCTGACTTCAAGCATCGCTTTAAGGCTTTGTTTATTTCTGCGGTCAAGAGAGGAGTAAAATTTGAGCGCTTTATTCACTTGTAGCAGTGGGACATGACCGTTAGAGAGTGTATCACACGGTTTAATATTTTAGCTAAGTGTAAAGTTGACTTGATTAATACTTTAGTGAAGAAGGCAGAGAAGTCTGCAGGAGGGCTTAGCTTACCACTTAGGGATCTGGCTCTTACTCATATCTCGATGGGGGCCACTTATGAGAGTCTTATGGAGATGGCTCTTTTGCATGAGAGTATGCGGGTAGCTCTATGGGAGGTGGCAAAGGCAGGTGGTCAGAAGTTCTTTCCATGGAAGAAGGGATCCATTAGAAAGTCCTATCCAAGGAAGGAGGGAGTTCGTACCAACGTTGTGGGTTGAGAGGTAATGATTGTCATATCTTAAACGTGTAATAATTACGCACTTCATTTGAATGTTAAATCATTTCCATTTTGAAAGTCATGTAGAGTAGGATTGCAAGATGGATATATCGTAGAAGAGGTGCTTTAGTTGCAACCATTTTTTGGTCATATTAAGTGGAAACGTCCATCAATTCCTAATGGAGAACAAGTAATGAAGGCTTATCCTATTTTGGCTGTTCCGAGTTCCAGTAAGTCTACAGCTTAGCAGAAGGTAATGGGCATCGTGTTGGAAAGTGTGATTTTTATTCATGACTTGCCCATATGAGTTGTTTTAGATACCATGGCTTCACATACCTTTACATCCTGTTCCTTGGTTGACAAATTACATATTGAGCCGAACATTATATATGAGCCTCTTGTGGTGTCAGATCTTGTTGGGGGATCGATATCTCTTTCGATGATTTGTCAAGGGTATCTATTAACATATCAGGATTTTCGGTTTTCTTTTGATGCTTCCATACTTGAATTTTCCAAATATGATATGATTTTGGGGATGGATTGGATATCATGACAAGGAATTATGCTTGATTGTGATGGGAGAGTGGTTCGCATGAGGGATAGTGAAGGAAACCGGCTGGACATATCATGTAAGTCCAAGACCATATCTATGGTTAGCTATTTATATTCACTAGTTGTTTCTCATGAGGAGTTAGTCATTGTTCCTATTGTTAGTGGTTTTGCTGATGTTATTGGTGAGTTTATTGGTTACCAATACACCGTGAGATAGAGTTTCGTATAGATTTAGCAAGGGATGCTAGGGCCATTGTGTTATCTATTAGGTGGATGGCTCCTAGGGAGTGCTGGGAGCTTACGGCTCATGTTGCATATTTGTTACGAAGAGGTTTTATTTATCAAAGTAATTATCAAAGGGGAGAGCCCATGGTCTTTTCTACTAAGGCCGATAGATCTTCGAGGCTGTGCATTGATTATAAAGAGCTGAACAAGTTGACTAAAAAGAACAAGTACCATTTACCACGTATTGATGAATTATTTGATTAGCTTGGAGGAACATAAATATTTTCATAGTTGGATCTACCTACAGGCTTACACTATCTCAATGTTTCTTTCGATAGTATATAGAAGACAACATTTGAGATTTTGGATGGACCTTTTGAGTGGTTGATTATGACATTTGGGCTAACCAAAGCACTCACTTATTTTGTTGATCTCATAAGCTGTGCATTTCAGGATCAACTGAATAAATTTTTAGTGGTATTCGTAGATGACATTCTTGTTTATTTTCATGATGAGAAGGAGCACTGGTTACATCTAGAGATTGTTTTAAAGGTTTTGAGATAGCATCAATTAAGGACTAAGTTTACGAAGTGCCATTTTTGGTGGAAGGATGCTTGTTTATTATGACATGTCATATCGGGACAGAGGATCTTAGTGGATCTTAGTAAGGTGGGAGCAATCTAGGATTAGCATGGGCCTAAGACAGTTTCAAAGGTCCATAGTTTCCTTGGGTTAGCTGAGTATTATCAGAAGCATATTCGGGACTTTTTGAGTATTGGCATTGGTTCAGGCGTCAGACCCGGGGTTGAAAAAGGCGAGTTGTTATAAGATTAGAGATAACAAGTATGGATAGCGCATGAGGTTGTACAAAGTGCGATAAAGAGACCATGCTTTCATATATCTCAACTTTGGGGTTTACTATCACTTATTCCGTTGTGCTGTACTATGGAGCTATACCGGTACTTGTATTACTTTAGAGATAGCTATAGAGTTTATTTTGGAGATTTGAGATGTATAAACTCTATTGTTTCCATTTTATATAATCTGTAAACATATTGCACTCTGATATTCTTATTTATGATTCATTTGGTTATATCACTATCTCATTTATTTTACATCTATTTGATTATTATATTTATCTATGTGCTATAAGTGTTCTATCATTTTTTTTTGGATTTTCATTACTTTACACCCTTGACTATCATCCTACATTGGTGGGATACTTTACAATGCACTTTAGATGTATACTGAGTGATGGAGGTGTAGGGCGGTAATCACATATACATAACTCATTATGACTAGTAATTCTAGACACTTGTGAAACGTAAAAGGTTAATAATTATATACATATAACATAAACACATTTAAATTGAAATAAAACATTAACTTGAAATATATAAGCTGGATCTGAATGCTAATTAGTCGTTCATATATGCCCATCAAGATCCACTTAGGGAATTATTTGTAAAATTTACCCTATTACATCCGCTGTCAGACGAACCTGACCCAACAGCTTTTGTACTTCGGATTCCTATGCCATTGTGGAGAAAAGGGAAAATTTTAAGAAATGGAGATAGATCGTTACCGATCCATTATAATGACCATTTTGTCCTTGAAGACTTAAAGCATGAAGTCTCATGCAATATTGAAGAATATACAAGTTTTAGACTAAGGATATGGATTGGTACCATGACAACCCACCATCTACGAAGCCTCGATTCATGCATAAAAGGCACTGATCGTAGACCTCGCAAATGGCATATCGTTTTTAAGGTAAAACATAAAAAATAAAATCAAAGAGCTTCTATAATATTCTCCACTTTCTAAAACTCATAGTGGAAAGAATAAAATAGAATAATAACCAATAATACATTCCTAGAAAAATATAATAATACAAAATCAATTAAATTCCAACTACAACATCCTTCTCTATAAAATCATGGAAATAGTATAATGTCTGGGAATAAATGAAATAAAAATATTAGATAGCTAATAGACAAAGAAATGCACGTCTCCGTCGCACATTCGAGCCTTGAAGTCACCATCTGTTCTCTATATCAACATATCAGAGTATAACTAAAAAGAAGGAAATGATAGAGGGGGTCAAACATATGTCTGGTGAGCGAAACTCATCATATAAGTGTATAATATTAATAAGCTAGTAAGACAACACTTATGCTCAAAAACCGTACCTTAACCTGTGTCACCTACACCAACAAGTCAGCTAAACACAATATAATACTATAGTGACATCATATGCTAAAGTCTTAATAAAATCTAACCAATACCTATGCATATCCCCTACTCGCATGTCAAAACTATATGCAACTCGCCAGTGAAAGTCTAGATGTCTCAGCCCACTATCGTTAAATCGTATGTGACTCACTACTGAAGGTCTATATGTCCCAGCCCACTATCGCAAAATCGTATGTACACTATTGAGCTTAAAGTCCCAACTTGTGTACCGCAAACTGCAACACTATTAGGCTCAAAGTCCCAATTCATCGTCGCTAGACGTCACTGGGCCCATCGAAGTGCACCTGATGCCTACCATATACTACATTAGTGAGCTCGAAGTCTCAAATCATGTGGCCTAAGCATGACATTATCGCGGGAATGGAACATAACTATTAAGGTCAAGTCCAAGCTAGACATTCACCTAATGCACAACCACTATTGCGATCAACCCCAAGCTCATGATCGCCACGCCGTTTGTGAATCAACAGGGTCACACCCCAACCGGTAACTCAAAACCATATAACAAACCTATCCAACTAAGAAAATTTTCATAGTACCTCAAAACACAGCAAAGAATATATCAAAATGTTCCTCGAACCTCCAAGTTCCCAATGCAGGAACCGCGCGTAAAACAGAGATCATATGTGGGAGTTACAAGCATTTAAAATTAAGGGTAATTAGTTATTTAATTATTATCTATTATATCGTTCGCTTCAGTATACCACCCACCCTAACTTCTCATTCATGACCTCCAACCGCTCTTTTTTTGCCTTGCCGCTGCCACTTTGATGATCGATATCACAATCTGACCTCCCCAGCATGCTTCTTGCCTTGATTTGCCTCCAACTCTACTACCAATGTCAACCCCGCTGCCACCAAACCAAATCCAACCAACACCGCTTCTCCATGCAATTTCGGCCATCTAGCTTTGATTTGGATCGATCAGAGACCTCCATGAAGACCAGCTCGACTTCATCAAAGTTCCCGTAATCCCCGACTTTCATATGGTCATTCTTTTACCGTTGGATCGAAATAGACGGTCGACGTTTATCGAACTTCCTATGCGTTTTTTGATCAATCCATTCACCAAATCGATGAACGAATACCACAAGTATATTCATATTGTCGAGAACTATGATTTTGATATATAATATTCCTAGTTTGGACCACTTATATGTTTTGCAATATTTAAATTAAACGAAGATTAACTTTTACTATACAATAGACTAAAAATTATATTTTTAAACATCTATCCATGGCATACATCCTATTCTGGTGTATATGTATAAAAAACAATTTTTAATTGTTAATTATATCATTATAAATTGGTTTAAGAACAAAAGAGGTGAATTACTAAGTCCTACTAATATATACGTAAATATGACAAATCCCACATGCAACTTCTCTGATTTGATGTCAACTCTCCTTCTCCTTTGTTGTCAAGAAATTCCATGCTTTTAAAATGCTAAATTTCTCAATAGCTTCGATATATTTGCGTAGCTCTCTTCGCGATGATTGATTTGATATATTAATACGTTTAATTTGGATTTGATTTGGTAGATTATGGATTGATTTAGAGAATTTGTAATTGATTTGGGATTAGGGTTTTAGAAGGGACAACAAGATTATTAGGGAGAAAATAATAGGGTTATAGATCTATTTATATGATGAAAAATATAATATATAGGTTACATTTCCAAAATTAATATAGTACGAAAATGCCACTGGATTTTGACTTCTTCTAATTTCTTGCCCGTTTAACCCCTTTCTACAAATTATATATGTTTTCTGACTGTAAATGTATTATGGATGCAATGGTACATTCCCCAAAGTCTAATATCACCTTTTGTAAAAATTTACTATTTTCCCTTTTATGTTAAAATTATGATTTTATACTTATAATTTAATTATTTAATTTCATAAATATGCGGGTGTTACATTCTTCCCCCTTAAAAGAATTTAATCCTCGAAATTCCAAGAGATGGATAATGCAACTCGCTTTACATCGTGCAAAATATACAAAACAAACATAGTTACATCCATCTAGCATCCAACATACAATACAAGCAAAATATAGCCAAGACTATAATATACATATGGTAGATAAAATATGATGGTATGGTATGAGATGAGTGTAAATGCAACTAAATCGGCCTCCTATATAAATGCAAATGCAGTGCAATCAATATGTATGCAAACATCCTAATATGTGTGTGTGTGTCTGTCTGTCCATACATCCATATGCAACATCCATGTTAAAGTGTAAGTAATCAACCACATCCATAAACAAAATCAGTAAACACATATATAAATGTACAATAAATATCATATATGAAATTATCTAGCCCACTTAGAACACTTGACCATGGGGGAGTATCCTAGGTTAGAATGTATGTATATACAGGCAAACACAGTATAAACTAAACTGGTACGCAACCAAAACACGTCATAAGGACGTTCATACAACCAATCCTAACATCCATACTCCCATGCCTATGTCAACTAGCTAGCTAAAACAACTATGTAAACAAACAACAACCTAACGAGATAATAAACTAACCTACAAACTAACCAAAAGGGAAACCTATAGCTCGTGATGGGAAACTCTAATTATCTCCTCGAGCTCCATCACACTCCTATTGTAACAACCACCTCAGAACATGTCTAAATTTTGACCCAGAAAAGGCCCATCGAAACTTAGATCCATTATTAGGTAGCTATTGGTAGAACTAAGAAAATAACATTATTGAGCCATAACTAAACTTTCAGAACTAATAGAGGATGGAACAAAATATAACAGCAAAGTGTACCAATTTATTTCAAAATCATAAATATATCAAAATACAAAGTACCCTCAAATCATATCATAAATCTGTTACAACAATAGTCTAGATACATGGTTACACATAAAAGCAAGTGAAAATGATAAATACTTCCACAAACAAACCACCTCAGTCTCTAAGCGGCATCTTTGTCGTCAACATCCTTTAACCTGTGTTGTAATGAGAAGGGAATATAATAACAAGTGTTTGGTGAATAAAAACCTTGAGTCTTACCTTTTCACTACTTGGGCAGTATATTTCAAAATAAGAATATGTCTACGAACATAACACCATTAAAACCATTTAATACTTCTTATCACGAAAGGAGGTGGGTCCTCAACCAACCACTTATTACCTTCCATTCCAGAAGCAGGTTTCTAAAATCCTATAACCCAAATCCCATGTCATAAATAGCTAGCAATGCAAGAGATGGTACACAAGGCATTTAATACCTTTTATTGGAAAATAGGCAGACTCTGCTCATTTAATACCTTAATTAAGGCAGACCCAATCATTTAATACCTATTTCCAAGGCGTGCTCCTCAATAGTACTATCTAGCTGGCATCATATGGAATCTCAAGTCACTTAATACTTCTTTATTTGGAAAGGCAGACCCACAACCGGTCACTTAATACCTTATCCAGAAGCAGACCCCCGTAGAGATACCATCTAATGTGTCCCCTAGGCCATTTAATACTTCATTTGGGGAAAAGAGGCAGGCCTTCAAACAACCACTTAATACCTCAAGACCTCGAAGCAGACCCCTTGTACTATGGCATATGCTCATAATGATGTCTCACATTAATCTGACTTTTCGTAGGAATTTCTGGTAGGTAGATTAGCAGGGCAAATTTCCCCTACAGAATTTGGGACTAACCTTGCATCCTTATAAATATTTATCATAAGGATATCTCACATTAATAGGAAGTGTACACGACTGCTGGTAGCCTCAAAGTGAAGGGCAAACTTCTGTTATGTAACTCTATTGACCTTGCATCCTTACGACTTAGCCATAAATAAAATACACACCATATATATAATAATACTCATCTCACCGTTTCATAAATAAGGCCTTATAAGGAATCTTCCTTATTACGCCTTAGAATAATAATTAGGCAATAGAAGAGTTTTCTCTTATTTTCGCCTAACAATCAATTACATTCATAATGGGGGAAACAAATGAAAATAAACACTTAATTAACTACGCTATACACGCAATAATTATACGTTAATTACGCTAATAGATAAATAGTCACACCTAATAAATTCTAAACGCATGGATTTTACGTCCTAAACTAGCGTTAAATGTCAATTCCCTAATTAAATACTATTACAAGTCCTTTTTCTTCAAATTCCCAAGATTTCAACATACCAAAATAAGGGATTCTAATATCCAAGCCAGGGAATAATCTGTTTAATATCCCGGAAATTTGGGGCAATATCAATTTAATAATCTGTTTAAATAATTAAATTGATTGATAATTTTTGATAATAAATATTTGAATTTATTTAATAATCTAATTAAATAAATATTTAATTAGTGAATTTTATCTTTTAAAAACTAATAAAATGATTTCTATTTATAATGTATATATATTTGTATATATTGTAAATAGAAAAGCTTTGGTTTGTATTTAATAAAAATATGATATGTTAATTCATTTAGTAATAGTAGTCATTTATAATCTCTTTTATAAATTATTTTAAAATTGATAAATGAGTTATTTTCAAACAATATTAATAGTGTATTGTTTTTATAAATAGATTTTATATATAAATAGAATTGTTATTTTCAAATTGAATGTGTAGTTATATATGTATGTATATAACTTGACTTTAAATTGGATTTAAAAATATAAATTGAATTTGAATTTAAATTAATTTTGAAATCAAAAAGGGGTAATATTTAAATAGTTTTGATTTTATAAATATATGTATAAGCTTTATATATATATATAATTAGTTTTATTTCTTTATAGGTAATATATATAAATAGATAAGTAATTAATAAATTAAGAAAAGTCTTTTATTTACATTTACAATAAATAAAATTAATTAAAAAGACAAGTGTTAATTTATTAAGTAACCATGGTGACATGTGTTAGTTAATGAATTAGAGTAAATGACAAATGTCAAAGTTTTGTATTTTTGTTTTTCTTTTTGAATAAATCATTTTCACTTATATAAACATATGTTCTCATCTACATTTTCTTTTCTATTTTCTTTCAAAAAACTTAAGAAAACTTTCAGCCTGTAAACCCTTCTCATAAACAAATTAGTAATCAAACAAATTCTCAAAACAAAATTCTCCAAACAAACCGTAATTCATTTTCAAAACCAACAACCTGTAATATATTTTCCAAAATCAAACAAGAGCTTGTAACACTTCTTCAAATCTATAGTTCTTCATTTTTCTGCAATCTGGAAGCAAGTAAACCTGGAATCAAACTCCAGTCTGCATGCAACTGCAATCTCTTCAAACTAAAGCTAGCAATTCAAGTTTTCAAAGCAAATCAAACATTCAGATTTTAAAGTTTCAAAGGCTTTTTCAAATACTGTTTCAACAGGGGAGGCTCTGTTCTTAAAAAAAAAATTGGTGAGTAACATTTATTTTAAAAACTTAAGTATATGATATCTGTTTGCATGCTATAAATTCTTGAATCTACGATTTAATATGCCTGCATGTTGTTTAATATGAATTGTATGTATATATGTTGATATTTTTGTATGCATGTCTGATATCAACCCTGTATAGCTTCCAGTTTTGAAAACTTCTCAAGTTTTCTTTGTTTAAAGTGAGCAAATCCTTAACCTTATACACATTTTAGTTTGCATGCAATTAGTATTGATGAATGTTTGTGAATAAGTTTGCATATGTTATGAATAGTGTTTGAATGTTGATAGGAATGTGTTGTGCATGTCTGTTACTTAAGTATATCTCTGTTCCCAGTTTTTAAATTTAAGTTTTGATTTAAAAATCCTGTATCTCTTGACCTAGTTAATATTATGATGAAAGTTATAAACAATAATTATTTGTTATATCATATATTAGAGTTTAAAATTTTATTTAAAGTAAAATAAAATAAGGATTGCTCTGGAAAACTAAATAAAGCAGGAAAACTTAAAGTTTTGTTAAAATTTGAACTTCGTATTTTATTAATTCAGGCATATGATCTGGATCCTTGTTTAAAAACATGAATTTTAAAAATGAAATCATAATTTTTAGCATTAAGTTGAGTGAGCAGTTTGAACTTGAACAGAATATGGGTTTTGGGTAATTCCTGATAATCTAAGTGTTCGGGGAGGTTGTGGTTTCTGCTGGAGATAGAGTGATAATCGGAGAGGTTGAGAAAATTGTCTGAAGATGGTGAAATTCACCGTGGCGATGGTGGTAGTTCGATTAAATTTCTAAACCTAGTTTTACGGGGTTACAATTTTTGCTTGAGTTCGTTTTGCTCTGTTGATCGAGCTGTTTGGGAATTTAGGTACGGGAAGATGGTGGGTCGACAAGGACTTCACGGGAGTTTCAATGACGATGGTGGTCGGAGGAGGGGATGCGAGACGTTGACAGGTTTGGGAAGGTTTGCAGTGTCGATGTTCCAAGTTGAGTTGGCTATCTCGATTTTGATTTCGAGCCTCGGTGGGAATTCTGATGGTCGTAATATGGTTGGGGATTGATCGTCGACGTGTAGGGATGGTCGTGGATGGCCGGAGATGGTTGGTCGATCGGTGCATGTGCACTGTAACAACCCGCGTTTTTTTCTAACACGAAAAAACCGGACCATTTGGGTAAAAGAAGAAGAGGTAGAAGAAGAAGAAACAGAAAATCAACAACAGAATCTCACATCGCAGCGGAATAAAATATAATATATACAAAACAGATCTTTACTCAAACAGAAAAATATATCTGTTTATACAATATATTTACAGAATACATCATCAGAGTTCATCACATCAATGAAATACATCCAAATACACAGCGGAACAATAAACAAATACGGAAGTACGTATCGTCATCCAGCTCGTCTCCTGAGCTCCACAGCATCATATCCTAATCCTGTTTATCTCGGTCTGACCCGAGCATCATATAAAACAATACCCGAGTCAGTCTGGAAAACCAGCGTGAGAAAATCACTCAAATTGATTATTAAAGTTTCAAAATCCTTTGAAAACAAAAGCATCTCGTAAGACCACGCCACAAATAAACATGTCGGGTTTTTACCTTACGATAGCTAAAACACTTTATATCAAAATCCTCTGATATTATAATAGTGTCTACAGAAAGTAAAATATAATCTAGCTGAAATGCCTGCATCTCACATTTCAACAATAGTTGGGCACAATCAAAACCGTACAAGGCACGTAGGAAGAATGGATTTCCAACGAATGACTAGGCACTGGGGTACCACCTATCACAGTACGTGGCCTAGATCACCGTACCGAGGAGTACGCCCGCTCCCCTGCAACACAAGGCCGGAACCATCCCTTACTGGATGATCCCGAATAAAATCACCCCACGGTTGGGATCAACAACCGCACCACTAAGCCGAAATAAAAAGGGACATCTAGACAGGGATGACCTTACCCTCCAGTGGGAGCTACCCACGAAGCCTTGCTGCATAACCCCTGATTTTCAGTCATTCCCGGTTGATGAGGTTCGAGGCTAAACGATACCTTTTAGAGAACATATCCCTTAGAATGCCCATCGTCCGCTGACGATGTTTCGCAAGCATTCGTCCATACAAGTCCGTCCTGGGTTTGAACGGAACCGAAGGCACTACTCCTATTACATCCATTTTGGAAATATCCTCAGGATTAGTAGCGACTAGCCCTTGCACTTCACAGCTCCAATCTTCGACTCCGAACACGTTACACGAAACGTACAAACCGGATCGAAGTGGTATTCGAGTCTCCAGACCTAGAATCCCGGTATACGGAAACCCGATCCCGGTCTCTTCGAAACGATCAGCGCATTTGGCCAATATTGATAGTCGGTTATTTAACTATCAATTAACATCCACAAGCAACCATCACACAATTAAATAATTTCCCACATTATTTATTTGCCCAAATATCTTTCCAAGATATATTTCCGAATTTTCAAAACTCATTTGAAAACAATTTCAAAACAGTTTCCGCTTACGGAATACATTTCCAAATATTTATTTCCTCTGAAACACCAAGTACAAACACTTAGATTTTAAAATAATCTTAAAACACTTTACTATAAATATACTTAATAATATTGAAATTTAAAAAAAACTACTTTAATACCTTAACAAAATATATACTTAAGAAATATTTAAAATGAAACCACCTTACAAATATAAACTAAATTTCTCTTTTTAAAATATAATACCAAATCACTTTTATATAATTACTACAATAATAGATCTTTGAAAAATACTTACTTTAAAGTTTAAATATTTAAAAAGAATAGGTTTCCTAAAACATACTTACTTAGGAAATTAACATTTAGAAATAATAAATTTTCTAAAATATGCTTTTAAAAATACAATTAGAACTTTTAACTTATATTAAAATTGCTTTGAAAACGTACTTGGCTATACAGAGAAATACCCTTCTCACTCCCATCTTTTAAAAATAAAATAACATTTATTTTTAAACCAAACCATATCCTTTTTTATAAATTCCCACTTTGAAATTATATTTTCAAATATCCTCTGATATTTTATTTTACTTTACAAACCCAGTTTATCTCTCCCAAATCTCATTTCTCTTTAAAATTCAAATCCCAAAGTATTTAAATCAATTTATAATTGATTTCCCAATTTATTTTACTTTGAAATAAATTTTCTTACTTAATCCATTTATTTCCAAATTCATTAACTTCCAGATTTTATTTCTCATTATGATTTAAAATCTTTAAATCGAAACACAAGTTTCAGATTTCCCAAATTCCTTCTCTTTTTAATTACATTTAAACATTGAATTAAAATAAATTTTTATCCCTTTAAATAACACCACATAAGTCTTCTTTAAATTCAACATTTCTCTATTTATTCAAAATTCCTCTTTTCCATATTTAATTTATTCGAATTCACTAGAATTACTTAACTTAATTTTACTCTTTTATATTTTCCAAAAATCCAATTCAATTGCTTTTGATAACTCATTATACTGGGAAATTCAATCCAACCAGATTATCCAATATAAATTATCACAGGATAACAACAATCATATCACAGAATATTTAAACAAAAATTAAATATTTTGAGGAATCCAGTTGGATCCCTCCAACCTGTTTCCCTGCATCCACAGACGTTAGCACAATACCAATTCCACTTCAAGGTGGAATATCGCGGTATATGGGTTTATTAAATATCATCCGCTATTATGCGGCGCATAGGGTCTCATCCGCTATATAATGCGGGAATATCAACAACTCCAATATATACATATGCCAATATGTATATATTGCTATATACTACTATATACCATATCAATCAAATCAATCAATTCAATCATTCATCCATATTTAAATTTAACCAATTAAATTTAAATAAAATTAAACTGAGTGAGATTAACTCACCTTTGATTATTGTTTTGCCGTCCATCCAACCCGATTTGATTTCCATAATTTCAGACCTTGTAAAAATATTTATACAGTTTATAAATACTTGAATTGATCAAATAATTAACTACCACTTAGTTACCAACCATTTAATTTAACTAAAGTTTGGTTAACCTAATAATTTATCTTACACATAATTTCCTTTTAAAAGATTCAATTAATTAACACTATAAATTTAAACTAAGCTATTGATCAGTTTCCTATTAGATAAATTATTTTTAGTAACTGAAACAATTTACAAAGTTAATTAACCCAATTAACTACCCTAATATATTATTTCAGATAACTAACTATTTATTTTAGTGTAATGAATTTCCATATTTCATAAACTTTTCTGCTTTATAGCAAACTGCTAATTTAAATCAAACAGTCTGCCAGCTTAAACTGTGGAAACATAAAAACTAAAATTGCTTAAAATTTACTACCTCAAAGAACAGGAACCCAAAAATCAACTGCTGCTCGAAATCCACCTCACGCCTGACGAGCTCAATCCCACACTCCACAGTCAAGCATGCTCCTTATTAGCCTCGCGACCATTCCCAGCCTCCATCACTTCGCGAGCTACCCTTCACGATGCTCTAAAACGAACCCAATACTTGGTAGCCGCAAGTGGAAATCACCATCCCTTCGAACTGTCTCCATTCGCGAAGCCACCACTAGCTCGCACTCGCAGCTCCGATACGCCGCTCGACTACACCACCCATCGACATCCCACCGCGACCCCTCGCGAACGAGTCGCGACTTGCTTTCGAAACACGAGCTCCTAGTTGCTTCGCTCCCCTCATCGCCTCCTATCTCGCGCGCTGCCGCCACCAAGACGAGCCATTCGCGAACCCTAATCTACCCAGTCGTGACCTTCTTCCGCCTCGATTGAGAAGATGGAGGGAATTAATTTTCGTAGGAACCGCTTAAGAAGAGGAGAGATTAATTTGTTAGGCGATGATTCTCCCCCTTTTTTCGAGAATACTAAAGTTAGAGGAAAAGGAGACCAATTTGTTTTTGAGATTTGAGGAAAGAATTCGATTTTGAATTAGATCGAGCTCGGTTATGATTTTTAAAGAAAGAAGGAGACGCGTGTTATTCCAGGGAGAACACGTGTTATGAACTGCCTTGCGTGTCTGCATAGGCTTGCTATAGGTGTTGAGAAATGAAAGCAAAAAGCACTGATGGGAGATATATTGACCAGTTATAATATTAAATTTCCGATTTAATTTCAGCGCGTTTACATTCTGTACGATCACACGACAACTCCAAATACTACGAAAATTGAAATCCAATAATAATACAATATTACGGATCCAATGGAACTGGTTTCACTGAATTCCGAGACTGTGCCTCGGACGGCTATTTTTAAATATCGATTCAAACGATATAATTTCAAAACTGAATAAAACAGTTTGAAATTACATTCTGAAGCTTCTATTACCTTTAGTATTATCATTACGAATTTTACGAGCTTTCAAAATATTTTTAATTAGCTTAGAATGCCAGATTTACTATTTTATCCAACTTCAAATAAATTTAATTTGATTATTAAATTACTCGATAAACAATGATATTTGAAATTTAAGTTTATAATTAACCTCTGAATATTTAAAATTAATTAAATATTCCAATTTCAAATGCTCAAAAATTCCGGGTCGTCACATTCCTCCCCCCTTAAAAGAATTTCGTCCTCGAAATTACTAGTTAGGAAGAATGATTCAATCCCCGTTAACTATTCCCTCAATTCCAAATAGTTTCAAACAATTTTAACAATACCCAAACAATTTTTTTATTAATGATACACTAATCATCTTTTAATTTCCCAAACTTATCCATAAGTTCAACCATACCTCCTACTTATCCATTCAAATTTAAATTTGAATTCAATTTTGAATTATCAAAATTTTCTCAAAATTTTTCTAACTCCCTAAATTTCCAAAAAATTTCGCCAGCGTCTCCTTTGCGCGGCTAGCTCGGTACTACTACAAAATGGCTCTACGGCCTCCCAATCTCAAAAAGAAAACAAAAAGCCAAGTGGCTGGATCCAAAACCCAATCAAATTTCATATAGAAATTCAAATACATACCTTTTTGTCGGGCCATTAAATTTTATCTTCTAAATCAAAAATCCCAATTTATCCATTGCTTTTATACATCTGTATATCCTATTAAGCAATAATATTCAATCACAAATTCCAAAGTCATTTTATTGACTTCTTTACAAATTTTCAATATTTACTTAACTTAAGCCCGTACGATGCACATATATCATCCGTACGCAATATCACATTTGATCGCTCACTCGATCACACAATTTCACTTCCAAACTAGTATTGTCCACCCGACTTCCTAGTGCGGACTCAGATTTGGTTTCTTGATCAAAAACCGTCATTCTCCTTGCATAGCCACCAACTATGATAGAGAATTTCCAGAATCAATCAACAATCCATATCCAGGTTCGCCGTTGAAAATCGAGTGAAAAATCCTGATTCGGATCGATAAAATTATCTCGAAATTCTGTGTTCGACATCTGGACCAAATAGCTATGCGAATAAAATAATATACGTACATCTTACGTATAAATTCCAATTGATTACCAATTACATCAATTCTCTTTATTCACATTCCTTTTTGATTGTTATCCCCTTATTCACAACTATCCCATTTCACAACTTCAGTTTTAATCTTCATTCAACTATTCACTTAGTATATATTTTTTCCCAAAATTACTAAGTATATTTCCAATACAAATTTCTTAAGAATTTCATTCTTCAATTCTTAAGTTCAATGTAAATCTTTCTTATATTTATTTACTACTTCACCACTGAAGTGTATATATTCAAATTGAACTCCCATTTCATATGAATTCCAACTTACTTCGATTTACTACTTCATTTCCAATTTTTCCTTAAATTCAATTCATCTTCAACTTCCAAAAATTGAATTTTATTTAGCTCGAAAACAATCCAAGTTAATTCATTCAATAACTATTTCTCAACTTATTTAAACCACTCCTCTGTTTAAGTTCAGTTTCCCTTCAACATTTACTTAAGTAAATAACTTAAGTTTATTTTCCATTTAACCAACCCTTTTAAGTTTTATTTCCATCTTTCATTTGATTCTTATTTAATCAAATTCCATTCATTTATTTATTTTCACTTATTCGGATTCCATTCGAAATCCAAACCATTACTATTTTAATCCAATTTCATTAATTCCCAATTCAATTTCATTAACTAATTTATTATCTCATTAGTTCCTCCACTGGTTAAGATTAAATACTTTCTTTTTAATTCCTAATATCACTTCACTTAATTATCTTAAGTTCAATTTATTTTATAATTCAAGTTTGGATTTACTTAAAAATTAAGATTGCTCATCTTAGTCGTTTCCATTTGATAATTACAATTTCAAATTATAACTCTTAATGGTTCAAAGAAATGAATTCTCATTTATGACTTACAATTTCATTTCTATTCATAAGTTTTAACTCACTTACTTAAGATCTAGGACTATTCGTTTAAGTCCATTTCCATCTTAATAATCAAATTTCAAATTATTACACTTAAGAACTTAAGAATATGAATTTCTTTACACAATTATAAGCATTTTACATTACCTTTATATCCAATTCAATTCAACTTCAACTTATTTACATTTAATTCAATTCCAATTCTCAATTCTTATTTAACTTATCTTAAGTTAAATTCAAATATATTTTATTCACCTTCATATACTCGAATTAAATTTTAATTCTAGGATACAATTTTATACAAGTTTTACAATTCATTCACCTTCAAGTTCTCTAACTCTTTTATCTACCAGCTTATATTACTCATTGAGTTAATTTCATCTCATAATTATAATCCCAGAATTTAACTTTCATTCCTTTCTTATTTCAATCAACTTCATTCTATACTTTATATTGTTGATTCATTTAAATTTCCACATTTAAATTTTAAATAAAATTCCCAGTGTTCAATTGCCCGGTTTTATTTCAAAACCATTTTGAATCCATAAATAACTCACACACATCTGGCATAACATCAAATCCCAATTTCCAAAACAATCTGCTTTTACCAAACAATTTTCCTTTTGAATTTCAAAACCAACCCAGTTCACAATCATTTCCAATTTAAACAGTTTGGTACCAATTTCTCTTTTAGAAACTCGAAAATAGACATCGATGATGCTGCAGTCATCACCGAAATTATTTTCCAGCGACCGAAAGAGAATTTAATGCTTTTATCATTTTAAAACATTTCAAACATTTTTAAAATCCCAAATTCCACCAGATTTCAATTCAATTTCAAAAATATTCATGAAATAATATCACTATTATTTCCCCAAAACCTTTAAAAACTATTTTTAAATCCAAAGGAATTTAAACCTTTCCCAAAACTTCAAATTCAAAATCCATCCAATTTTTATATCCAAACATTACTCTGGAATTCTATCACATTTTATTTCAAGTTATAAGTCACTTTTACCATTTACATTTACAAATTTCATTTGTTTATGAATTAATCTCATTTGATTATAAATCACATTTGTAATTCACATTTGTATATAAAGTTTATCTCAATTTATAAATTACATATATAATTTATTTTCTCAAATTCCATTTGTTATATAAATTTATTCTTTAACTTTGGTTATAATTAAATTTCTTATTCAATTTCCTCCTACTGATAATAATTTATTATCATTATCTAACAACCAAACATCCAAATATAACTATAATAATTTATAAAAATTATTTCTTTCATATACAAAAATAATTTGGGTAAAATTATTTCATCTACCCATTTTAAAACAATATTGTGTCGAACTGTTCTATTCAAGTGTTTAGAAACCCCTTCGATACAGTTGTCCAGACTGTGCCGATGAAGGTTCATATGCCACTCAATAAATCAACCAACACAATATAAAACCATTTTATATTCACTAACAAATACGCGCTCATATCTATTAGTACACTCAAAATTCCCACCAGAGCCAAGGTTATCGCCAGCCTAAGCTCTGATACCACTGTAACAACCCGCGTTTTTTTCTAACACGAAAAAACCGGACCATTTGGGTAAAAGAAGAAGAGGTAGAAGAAGAAGAAACAGAAAATCAACAACAGAATCTCACATCGCAGCGGAATAAAATATAATATATACAAAACAGATCTTTACTCAAACAGAAAAATATATCTGTTTATACAATATATTTACAGAATACATCATCAGAGTTCATCACGTCAATGACATACATCCAAATACACAGCGGAACAATAAACAAATACGGAAGTACGTATCGTCATCCAGCTCGTCTCCTGAGCTCCACAGCATCATATCCTAAACCTGTTTATCTCGGTCTGACCCGAGCATCATATAAAACAATACCCGAGTCAGTCTGGAAAACCAGCGTGAGAAAATCACTCAAATTGATTATTAAAGTTTCAAAATCCTTTGAAAACAAAAGCATCTCGTAAGACCACGCCACAAATAAACATGTCGGGTTTTTACCTTACGATAGCTAAAACACTTTATATCAAAATCCTCTGATATTATAATAGTGTCTACAGAAAGTAAAATATAATCTAGCTGAAATGCCTGCATCTCACATTTCAACAATAGTTGGGCACAATCAAAACCGTACAAGGCACGTAGGAAGAATGGATTTCCAACGAATGACTAGGCACTGGGGTACCACCTATCACAGTACGTGGCCTAGATCACCGTACCGAGGAGTACGCCCGCTCCCCTGCAACACAAGGCCGGAACCATCCCTTACTGGATGATCCCGAATAAAATCACCCCACGGTTGGGATCAGCAACCGCACCACTAAGCCGAAATAAAAAGGGACATCTAGACAGGGATGACCTTACCCTCCAGTGGGAGCTACCCACGAAGCCTTGCTGCATAACCCCTGATTTTCAGTCATTCCCGGTTGATGAGGTTCGAGGCTAAACGATACCTTTTAGAGAACATATCCCTTAGAATGCCCATCGTCCGCTGACGATGTTTCGCAAGCATTCGTCCATACAAGTCCGTCCTGGGTTTGAACGGAACCGAAGGCACTACTCCTACTACATCCATTTTGGAAATATCCTCAGGATTAGTAGCGACTAGCCCTTGCACTTCACAGCTCCAATCTTCGACTCCGAACACGTTACACGAAACGTACAAACCGGATCGAAGTGGTATTCGAGTCTCCAGACCTAGAATCCCGGTATACGGAAACCCGATCCCGGTCTCTTCGAAACGATCAGCGCATTTGGCCAATATTGATAGTCGGTTATTTAACTATCAATTAACATCCACAAGTAACCATCACACAATTAAATAATTTCCCACATTATTTATTTGCCCAAATATCTTTCCAAGATATATTTCCGAATTTTCAAAACTCATTTGAAAACAATTTCAAAACAGTTTCCGCTTACGGAATACATTTCCAAATATTTATTTCCTCTGAAACACCAAGTACAAACACTTAGATTTTAAAATAATCTTAAAACACTTTACTATAAATATACTTAATAATATTGAAATTTAAAAAAACTACTTTAATACCTTAACAAAATATATACTTAAGAAATATTTAAAATGAAACCACCTTACAAATATAAACTAAATTTCTCTTTTTAAAATATAATACCAAATCACTTTTATATAATTACTACAATAATAGATCTTTGAAAAATACTTACTTTAAAGTTTAAATATTTAAAAAGAATAGGTTTCCTAAAACATACTTACTTAGGAAATTAACATTTAGAAATAATAAATTTTCTAAAATATGCTTTTAAAAATACAATTAGAACTTTTAACTTATATTAAAATTGCTTTGAAAACGTACTTGGCTATACAGAGAAATACCCTTCTCACTCCCATCTTTTAAAAATAAAATAACATTTATTTTTAAACCAAACCATATCCTTTTTTATAAATTCCCACTTTGAAATTATATTTTCAAATATCCTCTGATATTTTATTTTACTTTACAAACCCAGTTTATCTCTCCCAAATCTCATTTCTCTTTAAAATTCAAATCCCAAAGTATTTAAATCAATTTATAATTGATTTCCCAATTTATTTTACTTTGAAATAAATTTTCTTACTTAATCCATTTATTTCCAAATTCATTAACTTCCAGATTTTATTTCTCATTATGATTTAAAATCTTTAAACCGAAACACAAGTTTCAGATTTCCTAAATTCCTTCTCTTTTTAATTACATTTAAACATTGAATTAAAATAAATTTTTATCCCTTTAAATAACATCACATAAGTCTTCTTTAAATTCAACATTTCTCTATTTATTCAAAATTCCTCTTTTCCATATTTAATTTATTCGAATTCACTAGAATTACTTAACTTAATTTTACTCTTTTATATTTTCCAAAAATCCAATTCAATTGCTTTTGATAACTCATTATACTGGGAAATTCAATCCAACCAGATTATCCAATATAAATTATCACAGGATAACAACAATCATATCACAGAATATTTAAACAAAAATTAAATATTTTGAGGAATCCAGTTGGATCCCTCCAACCTGTTTCCCTGCATCCACAGACGTTAGCACAATACCAATTCCACTTCAAGGTGGAATATCGCGGTATATGGGTTTATAAAATATCATCCGCTATTATGCGGCGCGTAGGGTCTCATCCGCTATATAATGCAGGAATATCAACAACTCCAATATATACATATGCCAATATGTATATATTGCTATATACTACTATATACCATATCAATCAAATCAATCAATTCAATCATTCATCCATATTTAAATTTAACCAATTAAATTTAAATAAAATTAAACTGAGTGAGATTAACTCACCTTTGATTATTGTTTTGCCGTCCATCCAACCCGATTTGATTTCCATAATTTCAGACCTTGTAAAAATATTTATACAGTTTATAAATACTTGAATTGATCAAATAATTAACTACCACTTAGTTACCAACCATTTAATTTAACTAAAGTTTGGTTAACCTAATAATTTATCTTACACATAATTTCCTTTTAAAAGATTCAATTAATTAACACTATAAATTTAAACTAAGCTATTGATCAGTTTCCTATTAGATAAATTATTTTTAGTAACTGAAACAATTTACAAAGTTAATTAACCCAATTAACTACCCTAATATATTATTTCAGATAACTAACTATTTATTTTAGTGTAATGAATTTCCATATTTCATAAACTTTTCTGCTTTATAGCAAACTGCTAATTTAAATCAAACAGTCTGCCAGCTTAAACTGTGGAAACATAAAAACTAAAATTGCTTAAAATTTACTACCTCAAAGAACAGGAACCCAAAAATCAACTGCTGCTCGAAATCCACCTCACGCCTGACGAGCTCAATCCCACACTCCACAGTCAAGCATGCTCCTTATTAGCCTCGCGACCATTCCCAGCCTCCATCACTTCGCGAGCTACCCTTCACGATGCTCTAAAACGAACCCAATACTTGGTAGCCGCAAGTGGAAATCACCATCCCTTCGAACTGTCTCCATTCGCGAAGCCACCACTAGCTCGCACTCGTAGCTCCGATACGCCGCTCAACTACACCACCCATCGACATCCCACCGCGACCCCTCGCGAACGAGTCGCGACTTGCTTTCGAAACACGAGCTCCTAGTTGCTTCGCTCCCCTCATCGCCTCCTGTCTCGCGCGCTGCCGCCACCAAGACGAGCCATTCGCGAACCCTAATCTACCCAGTCGTGACCTTCTTCCGCCTCGATTGAGAAGATGGAGGGAATTAATTTTCGTAGGAACCGCTTAAGAAGAGGAGAGATTAATTTGTTAGGCGATGATTCTCCCCCTTTTTTCGAGAATACTAAAGTTAGAGGAAAAGGAGACCAATTTGTTTTTGAGATTTGAGGAAAGAATTCGATTTTGAATTAGATCGAGCTCGGTTATGATTTTTAAAGAAAGAAGGAGACGCGTGTTATTCCAGGGAGAACACGTGTTATGAACTGCCTTGCGTGTCTGCATAGGCTTGCTATAGGTGTTGAGAAATGAAAGCAAAAAACACCGATGGGAGATATATTGACCAGTTATAATATTAAATTTCCGATTTAATTTCAGCGCGTTTACATTCTGTACGATCACACGACAACTCCAAATACTACGAAAATTGAAATCCAATAATAATACAATATTACGGATCCAATGGAACTGGTTTCACTGAATTCCGAGACTGTGCCTCGGATGGCTATTTTTAAATATCGATTCAAACGATATAATTTCAAAACTGAATAAAACAGTTTGAAATTACATTCTGAAGCTTCTATTACCTTTAGTATTATCATTACGAATTTTACGAGCTTTCAGAATATTTTTAATTAGCTTAGAATGCCAGATTTACTATTTTATCCAACTTCAAATAAATTTAATTTGATTATTAAATTACTCGATAAACAATGATATTTGAAATTTAAGTTTATAATTAACCTCTGAATATTTAAAATTAATTAAATATTCCAATTTCAAATGCTCAAAAATTCCGGGTCGTCACATGCATGGTACTGGTTAGTATCAGTGATTTGGTCTGGGTAAAGCAGAGGGGAGGTCTCGAGTTTTTGTTCGAGTTTCTCGCGTACAGCTCGGGGAAATTGGGTTTTTGACTCGGGGTTTTAAGAGGGAGGCTCGGGTAGCTGTTTGGTTGATTTCAGTTTTAACCTGGAAGAGTTTTAAAATTTAAAATGAGTTTAAATTGTAAAGCAGAATTTAAAACAAAGTTTTAAATAAAAGTTTAAAGTATGGATTCAATTTAAATATGTATCCTAGTTAAGATAAATAAGTTTATTAAATTATAATGTTTAAGCAAATTTTAAATGTTTAAAGAAGATATGAATTTTAAATGAGTGGGTTTAAAATCTTATAAATTTCTTTTATAAATGTTAAGTGTTTCTTTAACATTTGGTTTTAAGAAGATTTTGTAAATTTGATTTAAAATTGGTTAAAGTTAAATTGTAATTTATTTTAAATCTTTAATATAAAATGAATTAAAAGAAAGATTTTAAAGTTAAATCTTTTAAAGTCTTTGTTAATAATAATTAAAGTAGTTAAAGGTTGATACTTTAATTTAGAAAGTAATTAAGGTTTAATGATATAGGAGTCATTAAATTAATAAGGTAATTAAAGAATAATTTAATAATTTAATTAATTAATGGTTTAGTGTTAATTAATTAAATAATTAGGATTATAAGTTAATTAATTAAGTGTTAATTAATTTAGGATTAAGAATCATTTAAATATAGATTTTAATAAATGATTAGATAAAGTAATTAATCAAGTGATTAAAGGTTTATTTAGCAATTAATTTAGTAATTAGGAATTAATTAATTGATAATTAAGAATTTATTAAGTGGTAATTAATAAATAGTTTATTAAAGATTAATCACTTAAAGAAAGTAATTAAAGGATTATTAATAATTAATGAGGATCATTAATTAGGGATTATTTAATAATTAATAAATGGGATTAATTTTGATAATCAATTAGATTAATTAATAAATGAAAATCATTTATGAATTAGTTAAGTACAATTACTTAATGGAAGTAATTAAAGAAATTAATTACTTAAGGTAATTAATTAAATAAATTTGATAAGTTTAAATTAATTTGTTTAATTAATTTAAGATAATCACTTGGTGATTTGATAATTACTTAAATGTAATTAGTGAAGAGTAATTACTTAGGAAAGTAATTAAAGGTAATTACTGAATATAATTAATTAAATGGAGATAATGAAAGTAATTGGAGTTTAATTACTTTGAATAATTAATCAAGGGATTAATTAAAGGATAATTAATTAAGGAGTAATTAATTTATGGAAGGAGTAATTAAGAGTAGTTAATTACTAAATGAGATTAATCAAAGGTGATTAATAAATGTGACTAATTAATTATTAATTTAAATAAGATAATTAATTAAGAATAATTAAGGATTAATGTAATTAAATATAGTTAATTAATTAATGAAGTAATTAAAGATTAATTACTGAAATGGTTTAAGATAATTAATTTGTAAAATTAATTAAGGATTAATTACTTAAAGTAATTAAAGGATAATTAATCAGGAATGATTGATTAAGATAAATACATAGAGTATGATTAATTAATTGGTTTAATTAATGATTAAGTAAGCAGGATTTATTGAATGAAGTAATTAATTTAAATTCTCTTTAAATTAATTAGAGATGATATAAATCATTACTTAAGGATGAATGATATTGAATGCTTTGCATTGTTGATATCTCTGATAAGAGATGTGCTGATCTATGATATAGATGTTTGGTTGGATTGAAATGATAATATGAATTATCTGTTTGGATGATAATATGGATTATCTATTGTAAATTATCTATCTGTGTGTAGTATATATAAGAATTGAATTGTTTTAACCTTAAAACAACTTGGCCCTTAAAAGATACGTTTTGGATTTCGATGAGACCGGGATCGGGTTTCCGTATACCGGGATACCAGGTCTGGAGACCCGAATACCACATCGATCCAAATTAACGATAGGTCGTGAATCTAAAGTGAAGATGAAGATTCAAAGTGCAAGGATTATTGTCGTTAACTCTGAGGGTGATTCCAACACGAGTGTAACGAGATAATGCCTTCGGTTTCGTTCGAACCCGGAACGAACTTGTATGGATTGAATGCTTTCAGAACATCGTCAGGTGGACGATGAGCATTCTAAGTAGTGTGTTCTGATTTAAAGGTAAATCGTAACCTCAAGCCTCATCAACCGGGAATGGCTAAAACAGGGGAGGTGCAGCAAGGCTTCGTGGGTAGCACCTACTGAGAGTAAGGTCATCCCTGTCTAGAGAAGTTCCTTTTATTTCGGCTTAGTGGTGCAGTTGGCGACGGCCATCTGTGGGGTGATTTTATTCGGAATTATCCAGTAAGGGATGGTTCCGGCTTTGTGTTGCAGGGGATTGGGAGTGATCCTCGGTACGGTGATCTAGGCCCCGTACTGTGATGAGCGGTACCCCGGTAGCTCTGCCATTGTATGGAAATCCAAATTCCAATAAGTGATAACGGACTTGATTGTATACTTATGTATGCTGGAATTTAATGAATGTAACAATTTCGGCTATTTCATATTTATTTGGAAACCCTAGACCTATTGTAATATCACTGAATTTCCTATCAATGTTTTGGTTAGCGTAAGGTAAAAACTTACCCATGTTTATTTGTGGGGAGTCTTACGTGATACCTTTTCTTTTAAAAGGTTTTCAAAGTTAAGCAACTTTAACCTGTTACTCACACCAGACCCATGTCTGACCCAAGTGTTTATTTCTGTTTTATAAACTCTTGGGTACTCAAATTTTTATGAGTAGCCAAGGGATTCAGGTTTAGCTTTGACGAATTGTGGAGGAGCAATGGAGCAGGAGGCTTCAGCGTTCGTAGATATAGTATTCCGCTATGTTAATCTCTATGATAGTGTGTGTATTGTATTGAGTTGTAATAACTAGACAGATGTTTATAACTGTCTAGTATGTGATGTGTATCTGTGTAACTCTGATAAGTGTTGTATACTATGTAATAGTTTATGTTATTAATATAATTTATTCGTTCCGCTGTGTGAGATTTTGATGTTGTTTCTTTTCTCTTTCTACCCCTTTCTTTCTTCAAAACGATGCGACTTTCTGGGCTATGGAAGTCGGGTTGTCACAGTTGGTATCAGAGCATAGGTTGAGTGAATACCTAAGCTATTGGTTAAGTGAATATCAGAGCACTAGGTTGAGTGAATACCTAGGTTCGGAAGGATTGTTCATTAGAGACAGGATCTGTAGCAACCTGTTTGAGTCTGAGTATATATATATATATGAGAGCGCGTATTTGTTAGTTATATAAAATGGTTTTATATTGTGTTAATTGATCGGTTGGGTGGTATATGGATTCTGGTCAATACGAGTAGCTAACGTTATTGATAGGGATCTCTAAACACTTGGACCTGGCCAACGGACACAATATTGTTTTAAAAAGGGAAGGTGAAATAATTTTACCCAGATATATTTTCTATATATAAAAAAAGTATCATTTTAAATGTATATGGTATTTGTAATGATTGGTTGAGATGATAATAATTTATCATCTAGGATTAGGAGTCTGAGTGTTGAGGTTGGAAGTGTATCTGACGAGACTGTAAACCTAATACCGTCTCGAGTGAACTTTGCAGTGGTGTAAGGATTTCACAAATCTCCGAAGGGAACTGTTAAGGTTCGGAGTTCATCTTTGAAGTTGGATCTGTCGGAGAGCAGAAGCGAGTGATGGAATCTTGATACCTCAGGTAATAGTAGCTGTGTGATGAGATGCAGTGACTATGGATGTTCCCGAAGATGTTTTCTTTGGAATGAGTATAAGGAAGTGTGTCTGTTTCGGTGTTGTGGCTGAGTTCACCATGGTGTTTCTGTTCTGTTTAAGGTCCGAGTTTCTCGAAGAGCTTTGGATTGAGAAGTCTTTGGCATCGGTGGCAGCAGTGCAGCTTGGAGTGTTCTGTTTGTTGGCAGGAAGTTTTCTGGCTGAGTAGTTTTTCTTATGGTGGAGTTCAGAAGCAACAAAGTGGATCCATTTCTTCGATGGATTTGACAGATAAGTGTGGACTGTTCTGATTGGTAAAGATAGATCAGTTTTATTTGGATTTGGCTGGGTTGATCGCAAAAGTGACTTGCGATAGTTTGAGTATTCTTTTGAGTTATCCGAGATTTTCTGGGATGTGTTGTCCAGTTTGTGCTTGTGTTCTTCATCAGCATTCTTATCTACTCCAGATCAGAGTGGTGTAGCGGAAGCAGTTTGGCGAGTGCTCCTGTTTGTCTTTTCCAGATAGGAGAAGTTAGTTCAGTCTACTGATGGTAGTAGAGTTGTGTTTTGGTTTGGGTAGATCTTGGAGGGATCATTCTGTTGAGATGTTTATGGTCCAGTTTGTTTCGAGGAGCATCGACGAAGGTTGAACTGATCAAGAAGGATTTGTAGGAAGCCAGGATCGTCTGAAGAATTTTGTGGATAAGAGACGAAGGAATTTGAAATTCGAAGTTGGAGACTTCGTTGTTGTGAAGTTTTTCTCTGGTTAAAGGGAGCTATAAGATTGGGTAAGTATGGGAAGTTAGCTCCGAGTTATTTTGGATCTTTTCTATGATCTAATTTGGATAAGTACTTTGATCTACAAGGTTGAATTGTCAGTTTGGATGACTGGAATTCGATGTATTTTACGTATCTCTGAGGGAATACGTGTTTGATTTATCGTTGGTTTTAGAACCAGCAGTTCTGGAGGATTTGGTTGTTGAGTCAGACTCGTTTGTAGTCTGATATTCTGTTTAGTTTTGTAGATCTAGATGAGTAGGAGCTCTATAGCTTAGTAGTATTGGTTGTTTGGATTGTTTGTAGAGCGAGTATCCCGGTATATAAATACTTGGGGAAACTCGAGGAAATTCTATTCAAAATTTTTCGTTGGATAGTTAGAATTGTTTGTTTGGATGATTGTTGCTATGATTGTTAGCATATGGATGATAATACATCCTTGTGATTTAAAAAGATTATTAAATTACCTTTGTTTTAAAATTTCGGGGACGAAATTATTTTAAGGGGGGAAGAATGTAATATCCCGGAAATTTGGGGCAATATCAATTTAATAATCTGTTTAAATAATTAAATTGATTGATAATTTTTGATAATAAATATTTGAATTGATTTAATAATCTAATTAAATAAATATTTAATTAGTGAATTTTATCTTTTAAAAACTAATAAAATGATTTCTATTTATAATGTATATATATTTGTATATATTGTAAATAGAAAAGCTTTGGTTTGTATTTAATAAAAATATGATATGTTAATTCATTTAGTAATAGTAGTAATTTATAATCTCTTTTATAAATTATTTTAAAATTGATAAATGAGTTATTTTCAAACAATATTAATAGTGTATTGTTTTTATAAATAGATTTTATATATAAATAGAATTGTTATTTTCAAATTGAATGTGTAGTTATATATGTATGTATATAACTTGACTTTAAATTGGATTTTAAAATATAAATTGAATTTGAATTTAAATTAATTTTGAAATCAAAAAGGGGTAATATTTAAATAGTTTTGGATTTTATAAATATATGTATAAGCTTTATATATATACATATAATTAGTTTTATTTCTTTATAGGTAATATATATAAATAGATAAGTAATTAATAAATTAAGAAAAGTCTTTTATTTACATTTACAATAAATAAAATTAATTAAAAAGACAAGTGTTAATTTATTAAGTAACCATGGTGACATGTGTTAGTTAATGAATTAGAGTAAATGACAAATGTCAAAGTTTTGTATTTTTGTTTTTCTTTTTGAATAAATCATTTTCACTTATATAAACATATGTTCTCATCTACATTTTCTTTCCTATTTTCTTTCAAAAAACTTAAGAAAACTTTCAGCCTGTAAACCCTTCTCATAAACAAATTAGTAATCAAACAAATTCTCAAAACAAAATTCTCCAAACAAACCGTAATTTATTTTCAAAACCAACAACCTGTAATATATTTTCCAAAATCAAACAAGAGCTTGTAACACTTCTTCAAATCTGTAGTTCTTCATTTTTCTGCAATTTGGAAGAAAGTAAACCTGGAATCAAACTCCAGTCTGCATGCAACTGCAATCTCTTCAAACTAAAGCTAGCAATTCAAGTTTTCAAAGCAAATCAAACATTCAGATTTTAAAGTTTCAAAGGCTTTTTCAAATACTGTTTCAACAGGGGAGGCTTTGTTCTTAAAAAAAAAAATTGGTGAGTAACATTTATTTTAAAAACTTAAGTATATGATATCTGTTTGCATGCTATAAATTCTTGAATCTACGATTTAATATGCCTGCATGTTGTTTAATATGAATTGTATGTATATATGTTGATATTTTTGTATGCATGTCTGATATCAACCCTGTATAGCTTCCAGTTTTGAAAACTTCTCAAGTTTTCTTTGTTTAAAGTGAGCAAATCCTTAACCTTATACACATTTTAGTTTGCATGCAATTAGTATTGATGAATGTTTGTGAATAAGTTTGCATATGTTATGAATAGTGTTTGAATGTTGATAGGAATGTGTTGTGCATGTCTGTTACTTAAGTATATCTCTGTTCCCAGTTTTTAAATTTAAGTTTTGATTTAAAAATCCTGTATCTCTTGACCTAGTTAATATTATGATGAAAGTTATAAACAATAATTGTTTGTTATATCATATATTAGAGTTTAAAATTTTATTTAAAGTAAAATAAAATAAGGATTGCTTTGGAAAACTAAATAAAGCAGGAAAACTTAAAGTTTTGTTAAAATTTGAACTTCGTATTTTATTAATTCAGGCATATGATCTGGATCCTTGTTTAAAAACATGAATTTTAAAAATGAAATCATAATTTTTAGCATTAAGTTGAGTGAGCAGTTTGAACTTGAACAGAATATGGGTTTTGGGTAATTCCTGATAATCTAAGTGTTCGGGGAGGTTGTGGTTTCTGCTGGAGATAGAGTGATAATCGGAGAGGTTGAGAAAATTGTCTGAAGATGGTGAAATTCACCGTGGCGATGGTGGTAGTTCGATTAAATTTCTAAACCTAGTTTTACGGGGTTACAATTTTTGCTTGAGTTCGTTTTGCTCTGTTGATCGAGCTGTTTGGGAATTTGGGTACGGGAAGATGGTGGGTCGACAAGGACTTCACGGGAGTTTCAACGACGATGGTGGTCGGAGGAGGGGATGCGAGACGTTGACAGGTTTGGGAAGGTTTGCAGTGTCGATGTTCCAGGTTGAGTTGGCTATCTCGATTTTGATTTCGAGCCTCGGTGGGAATTCTGATGGTCGTAATATGGTTGGGGATTGATCGTCGACGTGTAGGGATGGTCGTGGATGGCCGGAGATGGTTGGTCGATCGGTGCATGTGCACGGTACTGGTTAGTATCAGTGATTTGGTCTGGGTAAAGCAGAGGGGAGGTCTCGAGTTTTTGTTCGAGTTTCTCGCGTACAGCTCGGGGAAATTGGGTTTTTGACTCGGGGTTTTAAGAGGGAGGCTCGGGTAGCTGTTTGGTTGATTTCAGTTTTAACCTGGAAGAGTTTTAAAATTTAAAATGAGTTTAAATTGTAAAGCAGAATTTAAAACAAAGTTTTAAATAAAAGTTTAAAGTATGGATTCAATTTAAATTTGTATCCTAGTTAAGATAAATAAGTTTATTAAATTATAATGTTTAAGCAAATTTTAAATGTTTAAAGAAGATATGAATTTTAAATGAGTGGGTTTAAAATCTTATAAATTTCTTTTATAAATGTTAAGTGTTTCTTTAACATTTGGTTTTAAGAAGATTTTGTAAATTTGATTTAAAATTGGTTAAAGTTAAATTGTAATTTATTTTAAATCTTTAATATAAAATGAATTAAAAGAAAGATTTTAAAGTTAAATCTTTTAAAGTCTTTGTTAATAATAATTAAAGTAGTTAAAGGTTGATACTTTAATTTAGAAAGTAATTAAGGTTTAATGATATAGGAGTCATTAAATTAATAAGGTAATTAAAGAATAATTTAATAATTTAATTAATTAATGGTTTAGTGTTAATTAATTAAATAATTAGGATTATAAGTTAATTAATTAAGTGTTAATTAATTTGGGATTAAGAATCATTTAAATATAGATTTTTAATAAATGATTAGATAAAGTAATTAATCAAGTGATTAAAGGTTTATTTAGCAATTAATTTAGTAATTAGGAATTAATTAATTGATAATTAAGAATTTATTAAGTGGTAATTAATAAATAGTTTATTAAAGATTAATCACTTAAAGAAAGTAATTAAAGGATTATTAATAATTAATGAGGATCATTAATTAGGGATTATTTAATAATTAATAAATGGGATTAATTTTGATAATCAATTAGATTAATTAATAAATGAAAATCATTTATGAATTGGTTAAGTACAATTACTTAATGGAAGTAATTAAAGAAATTAATTACTTAAGGTAATTAATTAAATAAATTTGATAAGTTTAAATTAATTTGTTTAATTAATTTAAGATAATCACTTGGTGATTTGATAATTACTTAAATGTAATTAGTGAAGAGTAATTACTTAGGAAAGTAATTAAAGGTAATTACTGAATATAATTAATTAAATGGAGATAATGAAAGTAATTGGAGTTTAATTACTTTGAATAATTAATCAAGGGATTAATTAAAGGATAATTAATTAAGGAGTAATTAATTTATGGAAGGAGTAATTAAGAGTAGTTAATTACTAAATGAGATTAATCAAAGGTGATTAATAAATGTGACTAATTAATTATTAATTTAAATAAGATAATTAATTAAGAATAATTAAGGATTAATGTAATTAAATATAGTTAATTAATTAATGAAGTAATTAAAGATTAATTACTGAAATGGTTTAAGATAATTAATTTGTAAAATTAATTAAGGATTAATTACTTAAAGTAATTAAAGGATAATTAATCAGGAATGATTGATTAAGATAAATACATAGAGTATGATTAATTAATTGGTTTAATTAATGATTAAGTAAGCAGGATTTATTGAATGAAGTAATTAATTTAAATTCTCTTTAAATTAATTAGAGATGATATAAATCATTACTTAAGGATGAATGATATTGAATGCTTTGCATTGTTGATATCTCTGATAAGAGATGTGCTGATCTATGATATAGATGTTTGGTTGGATTGAAATGATAATATGAATTATCTGTTTGGATGATAATATGGATTATCTATTGTAAATTATCTATCTGTGTGTAGTATATATAAGAATTGAATTGTTTTAACCTTAAAACAACTTGGCCCTTAAAAGATACGTTTTGGATTTCGATGAGACCGGGATCGGGTTTCCGTATACCGGGATACCAGGTCTGGAGACCCGAATACCACATCGATCCAAATTAACGATAGGTCGTGAATCTAAAGTGAAGATGAAGATTCAAAGTGCAAGGATTATTGTCGTTAACTCTGAGGGTGATTCCAACACGAGTGTAACGAGATAATGCCTTCGGTTTCGTTCGAACCCGGAACGAACTTGTATGGATTGAATGCTTTCAGAACATCGTCAGGTGGACGATGAGCATTCTAAGTAGTGTGTTCTGATTTAAAGGTAAATCGTAACCTCAAGCCTCATCAACCGGGAATGGCTAAAACAGGGGAGGTGCAGCAAGGCTTCGTGGGTAGCACCTACTGAGAGTAAGGTCATCCCTGTCTAGAGAAGTTCCTTTTATTTCGGCTTAGTGGTGCAGTTGGCGACGGCCATCTGTGGGGTGATTTTATTCGGAATTATCCAGTAAGGGATGGTTCCGGCTTTGTGTTGCAGGGGATTGGGAGTGATCCTCGGTACGGTGATCTAGGCCCCGTACTGTGATGAGCGGTACCCCGGTAGCTCTGCCATTGTATGGAAATCCAAATTCCAATAAGTGATAACGGACTTGATTGTATACTTATGTATGCTGGAATTTAATGAATGTAACAATTTCGGCTATTTCATATTTATTTGGAAACCCTAGACCTATTGTAATATCACTGAATTTCCTATCAATGTTTTGGTTAGCGTAAGGTAAAAACTTACCCATGTTTATTTGTGGGGAGTCTTACGTGATACCTTTTCTTTTAAAAGGTTTTCAAAGTTAAGCAACTTTAACCTGTTACTCACACCAGACCCATGTCTGACCCAAGTGTTTATTTCTGTTTTATAAACTCTTGGGTACTCAAATTTTTATGAGTAGCCAAGGGATTCAGGTTTAGCTTTGACGAATTGTGGAGGAGCAATGGAGCAGGAGGCTTCAGCGTTCGTAGATATAGTATTCCGCTATGTTAATCTCTATGATAGTGTGTGTATTGTATTGAGTTGTAATAACTAGACAGATGTTTATAACTGTCTAGTATGTGATGTGTATCTGTGTAACTCTGATAAGTGTTGTATACTATGTAATAGTTTATGTTATTAATATAATTTATTCGTTCCGCTGTGTGAGATTTTGATGTTGTTTCTTTTCTCTTCTCTTCTTTTCTCTTTCTACCCCTTCTTTCTTCAAAACGATGCGACTTTCTGGGCTATGGAAGTCGGGTCGTCACAAGACTGAAAATAAATCTAAAACTGAAAATAACCGATAAAATGGTATTTCCAAAATCGCAGAAAAACTACAACTATTGGAAACCCTATTATTTTAGATTGCTTAAAAATCTAAATAATTACAATCGCTTACGTGTGGTCCTAAGCTCTTCCCTTTTGGTCTTCCCGGATCCACTTAAGGGTATTAAAATATTTTTATTAAAAAGATTCTCTCCTTGAAAAATAATTCATTTTAAGGTCCTTCCTGAAAAGGAGTACCCAAGCGGAGAAAATATAGAATGAGAAAAAGTGTTAGGCCTAGGGTCTTATTTATAGGGGTAGAAGTGGATCTCAGACCGTTGGATTTAGAGATTGAATAGGATGCAACCACGTCATAGGCTGAATGGGAACCGTCGGATGGTAACACGGAGGGACCAGATGAGCCAAAATGATGAAAACAACGTGTAAAAAAACTTGCTGGAACCAACTGGAACGAAGGAAATTTCCTTCGCTTCCCATTCGTAGGCACGTCGACCTACAGGTCGATCGCCCTTGAAGCTAGGTCGACGCCCCGGTCGACCTAGGCCTTGGGATGGTCAACCTCCATATATATATATATATTCTTGTTAAATTCGTAACTTTCTCATATTAGCTCGGATTCTGACGTTCTATATATGGAAATTGACCAGAAAATTATCACGCACATAATGGTGCAACTCCCGTGGCTCAATTCTGATAATTTCACAAAGTTATTTTATCATTTGATTAATTCATTTATTAATTATTATAGCTTAAATCTCGGGTTGTTACATTCTCCCCTCCTTAAGGGATTTCGTCCCCGAAATCTCTAAGGATAAAAGAACGAACTAGATGTCTTCATCCAATATCTACAACCAACTAGTCAATCATCAACCATTCATCTATTTTCCTTAAGTTTCTCTGATGCAATTTTATGATACTTATGCAATTAGTGTAGTGTCAATGTACCTAACTAATGCAAAAGATTAGGCGGTCCACTGATTCAGTTGACCTCCTTGTATGCAATCATGTTCATGCTATGTATCCAAATGAATGCAAAAATCCCTAATGAATACGGATAGTTTTATATGCGTGCTATAATCATCATTCAAATGCAACAACCATGTGATAAACATCCATTTATAGCAATCATGAAAATGAAGAAAAATGTAAATGCGCACACATCCATATGCATATGCTCTAGTGTTCTAGTTAGGCCGATCCCTAAGAGATAATAGTGCCTAGTGTAAGTATATGCGTCCATTAGCATCCACTTGCAAACACTTGCAACCACTTGCATCCATCATTCTTAACATTCTCTAATAACATATTTACATCAAATCCTACCACCCATAGGTTAAGTCCTAAATTCCACCCTCCCAAAGGAAAATAAAGGAAAGAACCTTATTCAAAACTAGAGATGGAAAATAGGAAATTCGAAAAATTACTATCAAAGAAATGCGGATATGAGAAACGAATTTTCTCCTAATCAAACTAATCTTCTCCGAAGTCTCCTTAACTGTGTCGGAACTAAGGCAATCCCTCTGTAGACTCTATCCAACATGAAAGCGACTTGTGCGGTCTTCCATAAAGAGCTTCAGAAGGTGCCATTCCATTGCTAGCTTGCGAACTACTATCTTATGCGGATTCCTCCAAAGGAAGATGCTTCTCCCAAGTTCTTCCAAAATTAAGGAAACTCATTCCCAACCATGCGTGACTTACTATTCTTCTTTAGTTTGCTCACATGAATCAACATTCCTAGGTTCTCACTAGAGTCCTATATACTTTATGGAAACTCTATTATTACTTCCAAAAGTAATTACTGCTATCTCTTTTGTAGCCTTACACCTTTTCCGTTACACCTAGGAAATGACTCCTATCTACTTCACATTTAGGAGTTTGGTTCGGTGTTTATAGTTCCATTTTAAAAGTTAAGGTTTCTAAATTTTTAAAACATCAAATCCCAAAACCTTTGTCTTTAAAAGTGTTATCTTTAAGTTTCTATTAAATTCAAAAATACTAGGTTACTTAAAATCTTATCTTCCTAGCCTTACATCTTCATAGCTTTTTGAATTCACATTATTTTCCCAAACCTAGAGGGAAAAACTTTCGAATTCTAAGTCCAAAACTTATTCTTCGTTTTCTTTTAAAGACCTTTTTAGTTTTCTATAAAAATTTAATTTTTCAAATTTTACTTTTATTAAGTTTTCCAAACACTTATTTACTTTTTCACCAAACTATTTTCTTTTAGAATATCTTTAAGATATCCTTATGTGTTTTCAAAACATCTTCTTATTACACCTAACGGTCCCATACCTTAATGTATTGGAACTACTTTCTCCTATGAGAAATTATTAACGCTAAAATCTTCTATGAACCTTTTAAAAGAGGACTTCATGTTTATGTGAAATTACAAGGAACTTATTTTATATTTTTCGAAATAGGCTATACAAAATATGATGCTCCCATACCTTGTATATCTCTTTCAAGCATTCCTTGTAACTTTCACAAAACATTTTTATTGGTTTCATAGAAAATTATAGCATTACTCTTTTCATTCCAATAGATTAAGGATGTTTAATTTATATTCTTTTATGATAGACATCTTCTAATATCTAAATTACTCTTTTCTTTTCAGAAAAACTCATTTTTAAAACTGTTTTAATATATCCATAGCCAGAAACATTTTCTTATACTTATTTAAATAATAAGTGTATTTTAAAAATCACTTTCATTTCTACTCTTAGAAATTATCTTTTAAAATTCATGTTTATTTGGGTTTAAAACCGATATTGCGTAAAACACTGTTACTACAACCCAAAAAATACTAGTGTATGAATTTAATTAAAAATAAATACTAATAAACCTCACATATTAAGTAAAAACATTTCCTTTGGGAGTTACCTACTATAACGATAGCGTTATAGTCTATGCTCCCTTTATTTTCACGAAAACATCTATTATAACAATAAATGTTGTAATCTACATTTATGATACTTAATACTTTTTAGGTTTTTATATTTAAAATTTTTGTTTACTTACAAAGAAACTAGTCAACTATATATGTTCTGTAATTCTTCAAAAAGAATTTCAATTTTAACAAAATTTATATCATACAAAAACCAATTTAAATTTCTTACCATATTCCCAAAAACCTAGTATTTACTTTTAAAAATATTGACAATTCTTCTTTTCAATTCTAATAATTTCATTTTATGGATTAGACATAAAGAGGATTTTCCTACTTACTATCCCAGGAGTATCCTTTCTAAACCTTGGAAACCTTATTTTCTTACTTAAAGTCTTATATTTTTGTTCCTCTTGTATGCCTATATTTGTCTTATGGCATTACCGTTAAGTCCACTTTTCCGAAGCAATTTTAATTTATGCAATTATCTACACGTGGCTTTTCTCCTTTTCTATGATACATCTCCAATCCTTGCCTACCCCTATTTGGATTTTCACAATCTGAACCTAAATGTATAGAATTAGAATCATTTATCAAACTCTTTCCATGCGTAGACCTTCTCTATGCTGCAAGAAACATGCTTCCTTAAAAGTGATGCTTTAAGAACTTTGCTTTCAACAGAAGAATGCGAAGTGTATGAAGATCCTCCTCTAGATGAACAACATGCTCCTCCATGCTCTTGGAAATCACCAAAATGTCATCCACCAATACCACCACAACTTTTTTAGGACACCTCTAAAAACACGGCTCATCAAATCAACAAAATAGGCTGGGGCATTGGTTAGCCCAAAAGCCTAACCAACCACTCAAAGAATCCATCGAGTGTCGTAAATGCGGTCTTATTAATGCTGTCATCGGCAACCCTAAGCTGATGAAATCCTGTGGCTAAATCAAGGTGGGAGAATACCAAAGAGCCAACTAACTGGTCAAAAAGATCATCAATCCTAGGGAGTGGATATCGGTTCTTCTTTGTGAGCTATGTAATTCTCTATAATCAACGGAACCATCTACCTTAGTAGTGAAGATGACTGCAAAACCTCTGACGGCAGGAACCGAATCTAACTTTGATGATGATGAATCGAGGGAATAAAGGAAGCTCAACGTAACTGACCCTTGCGGGTCGCAAGAAACCTCGAGAGTCCTATCGTTGCATGTCTCTAGCCTAACGACTCTCCTCTCGCGATCTAATATAGCTCCATATGTGGATAGCCAATCTATTCCCAAAATCATCCCATACCCCGAAAATCCCAAAACATAGGCGTCGCAGTCAAATTCTGTGCCTAGGATAAAAAATTTCAAACCCCTACAAACCATAGACAAGTGTGCCGATCCACCTATAGGGTTTGAAACAACAATGGGGTCTACTACTAAAGAGATGTCTAAGTGCAAACAATCTACTAGAGAACTTGAGATGAGAGAGTGAGATGCTCCATAATCGAAAAAGAGCCCAAATGGGAAAAATCAAAAATAGAAATCAAATTTTCCTACTTCGATTTGGTCTACTACTGGAGGGTGCTGCCTCCAAAGCCTGAATCTGTGCTGCTGGTGCACCCACTCCCTGCCCCGCCTTCTGGGGACAATACTTACTAATGTGACCGGGTTGTCTACAATTATAGCACTTTCCCTTCATCTTCCCTTACTTCCAGTCCTTGGCTAAATGACCAGCCATCCCACAACTTTTGCACTTTTTCTTGATCCGTTTCTGTGGGCCTTCTTCTTTCCTCTTAGAATTTTCCGACTTAACGGCTTCTTTAGGCTCCCCCTTCTTAGCTATATCAGACATAAGCGCCATCTCTACCAGTGACTCACAGGTAGCTCCCATCGGTATGTGAGTCAACAACAACCCTTGAAGGGGCTGATTTAATCCCTACGCAAACTTTATAGCCTTCTTGTGTGGTGTATTTACCAACTCCATTCCAAACCGCGACAACTCATTAAATTGATTGATGTACTCCTTCACAGACAAACACCCTTGCTTCAAATTAATGAATCGCTCCAACTGAACACTCTCTTCTGCTTGAGATAAAAACTTCCTAACTAATCGCTCCCGAAATCCATTCCAAGTAACCTCTCTTCCTTCTAACTCAATAACTTCCCACCAATATGAAGCCTCATCTTTCAGCTGCCAAGATGCTAGCTAAACTCGCTGCTGTTCATCCAATCCCAATATCCCGAATATCCTCTTTGTGTTCCTTAGCCAAGCCCTCGCCTCCACAAAAGTCTTCGCACCAGAAAAAGTCTTTCCACCTAAATTTGTAAAATCCTTACAAAGCCTAGAGAAACTGATGGCTGTAGGTGGGTTGAAGGGATTCCCACCCGCTGGTGTAGGATTGGGCGCTTGCCCTTGCACCTCTGGAGTCGTGGCTTGTAGATACCTACGAAACCAGGCTGGGACTGGAATGCCCTCGGGAAGATTAGGGGCATCCGCCATTCTATGCAAAGAAAAAGAGAGTTTTTAGGAAAGAGTCGAAGGGAGATTGAACTGGACTTTTGAGGGGATATTTATAAAAACTCTTTTATACTTAAAAACTATTTCTAAGAGTTATTTTTTGAAAACTACTTTTAAAACAAGTTATTTTGAAAAATACTTTACCTTTAAAATAAAATTTTAGAAATCATGTAACCTTAGACTCTTATACCATATGTAACACCCCACACCCCTTAATATACCCAAAGGGACACACTAAAAGGCACGGAGCATTATTGGTATAACTAAAAATAGCAGAGACTAAGATTTACAAGACAAAAATATATATAAACAGCGGAAACAGTTATAATAATAATAATTTATTTAAAACAAAATCTTAGAATTACTTTATAAGTCCAATAAGTCGCCAAATACCAAATACATCATATGTCTCAAAATATCCATACTTGTCTTGCGAAATTAAAAACCATAGTCTCAATAAAATCAGAGTACAAATCATCCCTCAAATAGTGCCAATAATACATAAGAACTAAAAGCTGAAAATAAAGAAGAGAAATACATAAGAAGAATCTCAGCTGCTGCAACCTCCCTAAATCCACAAATCTACCTCGCTCGCCCTTGATGGCCTATGGAGGGGGCAAAAGGGCAAAATGGAGGAATGGGTCAGACTAAAAGTCTGGTGACTGATAGTAATTACTAGTATTTTTAAACAAAGTAAAGGTAATAGGCTTTTCAACAATTCTAGTTTTAAAAAGGAAACAAAGGAAATAGGAAGAAGGAACAAGATGGAAATAAATACAAATTAATTCGATTAATATGATTGATTAACGTTGATTGTTTGCACTTGTCTTTGATCGCTGCTTTGATTAGGCTGAATTCCTAATCCTATAATTAGGCAGAAATCCTAATTCTACCCTTTGATCGGCCTGCTACTTCATAGACCTACTGCGGACTAGACGCTATATAGCTCCCTACATAGAAGGCAATGGTGTCTACGATTGGCACACAAAGTATCTATTGTGGACTAGACGTTATATAGCTCCCTACACAAAAGGCAATGTTGTCTACGAAAGACACACATACTAAGCGCATGGAACTCATAACGATTTATGAGCTATCACTGGAAGTCGCACGCGTGACCACCATTAAGCTCGCGTTACTTGTTGTTCCACCTATTGAGTCTTCTTATTACCTCAAGCTCCAGCATAAGCGTGCCCCTCGTCTCACTTCAGGATTATGTGAAACACCATGTCCATAGAAATAATAGGGGAAATGCTATTGGTACTGGCCCGTCATCCAAACAATATCTAGTTGCGCCACTTTGCCCAAATCCCCATGATTTGGACTTCTACTTATTGACCAATTACTACCATTATTAGCATAAGCATGCCCCTCGTCTCACTTCAAGATTATGTGAAACACCGTGTCTATAGAAATAATAGGGGAATGCTATTAGGTACAGGTCCTACTTTACTTCTTTGCTTATTAACTTAGATAAATTATTCAAATTAGCCTTTATTATTGTTCTTACTATCTATGCTTATTAATATATCATAAGTCTTAAAATAAGCCTCATTCTGTTCTGTTTTCTTATTATAACTTATGTTATAATCATTCTTATTACTTAACCCAAGGTCTAAGTGTGAAAATAAGATTCTTTCATCTTTTACTCTTTTTAGTTATAATTTTAAGTTATAACTAGGCCAATTTCTTTAATTTAGTCCAATTCTAATATTTACATCACAATTTCAGTCCAATTCCATTTCTTATTACAGTCGTTTCATTTTACATCTTATCTTCCCTTATTTCAGTATTCTTATAATTTTAATCCATATTTGCGTTTAATCAATTCTAATCCATACGCGAAGAAGAAGGAGAAATAAAAGAAAACTGAAAATAGAAGAAAATCCAAAGCGTATGAAAAAGATGTAAATAACGCATAAATAAAAGTAAATAAATTTAAAATACGGTAATTAAATGGAAAAGCTATAATTAAAAGAAATTAGCTACAAATAACTGAAAATAATAGCTAAAAAGAAATAGACTGTAAATAAATCTAAAACTGAAAATAACTGATAAAAAGGTATTTCCGAAATCGTAGAAAAACTACAACTATTTGAAACACTATTATTTTAGATTGCTTTAAAATCTAAATAATTACAATCGCTCACCTGGGGTCCTAAGTTCTTCCCTTTTGGTCTTCCCAGATCCACTTGAGGGTATTAAAATATTTTTATTAAAAAGATTCTCTCCTTGGAAAATTATTCATTTTAGGGTCCTTCCTAAAAAGGTGAACCCAAGCGGAGAAAATCTAGAATGAGAAAAAGTGTTAGGCCTAGGGTCTTATTTATAGGGGTAGAAGTGGATCTCAGACCGTTGGATTTGGAGATTGAATAGGATACAACCACTTCATTGGCTAAATGGGAACCGTCGGATGGTAACACGGAGGGACCAGATGAGCCAAAATGATGAAAACAACGTGTAAAAAACTTGCTGGAACCAACAGGAACGAAGGAAATTTCCTTCGCTTCTCATTAGGCGGGTCGACCTACAGGTCGACCGCCCTTGAAGCTAGGTCGACTGCCTGGTTGACGTAGGCCTTGGGATGGTCGACCTTTAGGTCGACCTCCCTATATATATATATATATTCTTGTTAAATTCGTAACTTTCTCATATTAGCTCGGATTCTGACGTTCTATATATGGAAATTGACCAGAAAATTACCACGGACATAATGGTGCAACTCCCGTGGCTCAATTATGATAATTTCAAAAAGTTATTTTATCACTTGATTAATTCGTTATTTAATTATTATAGCTTAAATCTCGGGTTGTTACTCTTTAACCTTTCAAAAAGGCTACTCAAACATGCTGACTTCCCTACTCTCTATAAAATCGGGAAAGGCCCAACAACTTATGGCGCTAGCTTTCCCACAAAAATATATCTCAATAATGGGTCATTCACCTACCTAGTTATCTCCTACAAACTCTCTATGCATGCCTATCCTATGTGGTTTCCATCCTTTGGCATATCATCGAGGTGTCTCTAATCATATAATATTCAAGTATAGCTTAGATTTAAATTGATTGCACTACTGGTGTATCTTCATCAAAATTTAATTTATTGACATTACAAATGGATAATTACTTATTTTCGATGAACTAAATATTACTATAACAAACTCAAGTTCAAATTATGTTAATTTAAATATAGTTCAAAATCATTTTACTAGTTAAAAAATTCCATAGAATTGTTTTTCAAAGAATTTGAGTTTAAGTACCCATTTCTTTCTTCAAATCCAAATAACTTGAATATAATTCAAATTTTATATTTAAAATGTTCTTTATATATAAAATCTTAATACAAATCAAAACCAAATTTTTTCAAAACCCATGAAATATTCATATCAAAATTCTAAGTTCAAAATCCATTTATTTCCTTTTCAATAAAATATTTAAAATTAAAAACTCCTCCTTTTCGTCCAATTTGAATATAAACTTACTAAGCAAACTCGAAAAAAAATTCAAGCTTCATGCTTTATAATATATCATTTAAAAGTTCTCAAATTATTTTAGGAAGTCTAACCTTGGATTTTAGTACAAGCTTATGAAGTATTTTTTCATATTTAAATACTCAAAACAATTTCAAATAATTTTCAAAACAACAACCAGTCGAGTTAGTGATTAAATGTAACACGTATTTATACAACTTCATTAGCAAGCAACTCAATCCATATCACATTAAAGACACTTGTTAGATTAAATAACTAACATCTAACATCTCAAAATAGTATATTTTCTTCAAAATGATGATATACTTTTAAACAAAATTCAACGTGTTACTTTTAATATTCTAACATCCTTATTTAACTCAAAAGTAGAAAATTTCATAAATATTCCTTAAAAACAATAATATCATTATCACTTTACTATAATATTTATTTTAATCTTTCTTTCCATAAATATTCTATTATTATATAATTTTAAAATAACAACATTCTACATTAAATCCCAAAGTCTTTTCTTATTTACACCAAAAATAGGAAGAATTTATTCTAAAAACATTTATGGAAATATCTCTTTATTATTATTATTATTTTCAAAATATCTTTTATTTTTATGACTTAAATAATAATAATAATTTTCTCATAAACTACATAAAACGGTCATTTTATTATTTGTTTAAAATTTAGCTAGTCTTCCAAAAATCATATTACTGTTTATTTAAATTCCACCATACTTTGTAAATAATAGTAATCCCCAATTCAAAATAGATTTTTGTTATTGTTTCCAAATCTTTTTTTTCTAGAATTCTTAAATTATATCCTCAAAAAATTTCAATACACATCCCTATGTCCTAAATCCATAATGTTCATCTCTAGCTAGTTATAAGCACAATTGCATATTGATTATCCTAGTCAGTCCACCCTAATCAATTCAAAATTTATAAGGTGTGTAGTTATCTTCTAGCTCCAATTAAATTTCAGCTTGAAAATATTAATAAATTTTCAATTCAATTTTTATGTCAAAATCGTTGATCTCAAAACTTATTTTTTAAAGAACTAGTAAAATTTTAAAAACAATGAAATTCACTATTAACTTTAACTGATGTTAATTTTGATCATTATGTTTTTTTTTCCAAAATAAATGCCTTAAATTCTACTTCAACAAAATTTCAAAATGTTTTACTTTATACGTTCCATAAATTATATAAAATCATAAACCAGTTTTATTTCAATTTAACCATTACATAAGTAATCAAATAAAATTTATCTCAAGTTAATCACTTCATATCAATTCCTAAGCCCCCCAAAGCACATAATATAATTTTAATTTCTAGAGCTAATTCATTTTCAACATATCTTAAGAATATCATTGTATAAAAACATTTAATTTCCAAAACCCAATTCTTTATAGTTTAATCAATTCAATATTACTTACTCAAAATTAATCTTGGAATAGCTTCGGCTATTTTTCTAATATACTCATACTTCAATTTTAAAATGTTGATTTATATAATTTTAAACCATTTTATCATGTATATATAAGTATAAATCATTTTGTTCAATAGCTAGTCAATTTCAATCATCGTTAAACGATGCCTATGCAAAAATTATACTTTTGAATTCGTTTTATTTTATAATTATTCAATTTCCAACACCTTTTAACTAACACATCAAAATATATACATAAAAATATATTTTTGAAATTCATTTTTTCTACTAACTATATTCATATCGGATTTTGAAATAATTTCCAAAATTTTAAACCTTTATTAATGCATATTTTCAAGAGTTTATATCAAAAATCCTTTAATTTCAATCCAAAGTTCATAGGTATTAAAATAGAGTAATTTCATGGTTTTAAACTAATAATTTTTATTTAAATGTTCTCTCTATTTTTTTTCTCAATTCAGACTCTATCCCAAAATTATTCAAATTTTGACTTAGAAAAATAAACTAACGAGACAAACCTTTTTAAACTTTATGAATTTAAAATTTTCACAAAAGTGTAAAGAATATGTAATATTTTAATTAATTTTTCAAAGACTGACAAAATATTTATAAATGAAAGGTATTCAAAAAGATATGTCTTACTAACTTTTTATTAACCTTTTAAAAATTTCTTTTGTCGAAAGCGAATATATGTAACAAAATATAATGGCCACAATTCGTTTTACATGATTTTTTTTCAAAAAACAAAGGCCTAAAAATATTTGTGGAAAATTCCTCTTATTAAATTTTCTCATGTTTAAAACTTAAAATAAGGGGTAATTATTTCAACATTTTAAACAAACTTCAACTTCTATAATTTTTTCAAAAGTCTCAAACATTAATATTTCTAACTTTATGGGGAAAACAATTCAAATAATTTAATTATAGTAGATTGTAACTTACACATGCCTAACTACAATAAAAAAATGGTTAAGTACCCTTATTACACCATATAATCATCACATTATATCATATGGAGTTAAGGATGCTACTCTCCGTCTTATTCATCCCTAGTACCGAAATTACTCCAATGCTACTTGGTCTATAAACTTGATATATATTTGCAACCCCCAAACTATTACTCCAATCCCTAGTACCGAAATTACTCCAATCCCTAGTACCGAAATTACTCCAATGCTACTCTATCTTATTTTAGCAATATTCTATGAAGTAAATTAAAACAAATATGATAGATTTATCTGCAACCCCCAAACTATTTAAATATCAATATTTATTTAACTCATAGTCGTTTACTTCAATAAGGGATAAGCCAACAACTAACTTTATTAGTAAAAATATATGGGGTGTGGCGTATAAAAAGAATATATTTATATATAAATTAAATAATAAAAATTATAAATATGCTCTCTCATACACCCTAATTATGTAGGAATCGCCTAACCTATTCCCTGATACCAAATGTGACAAACCGCCATCTATGAAGCCTTGATTAATACATAAAAGGCGATGATCATAGTCTTCGCAAATGGCAGATCGTTTTTGAGATAAAACACATAAAACAAATCAAAGAGCTATCTACAGTATTCAACGCTTTTTGAAACTCATAATAGAAAGAACAAAATATAATAGTAATCAATAATACAAACCCAAACAAATATAACAATACAGAATCGATTAAATTCCAAATACAACTCATTCCTTATAAAATCATGGAAATAGTATAATGTCGGTAATAAATGAAATAAAAATAGTAGATGGTTAATGGACAAAGAAATGCACGTCTCCATCACACCATCGCGCCTCCAAGTCACCACTAGTCCTCTTTATCGACCTATTAGAGTATAACTAAAAAGACGGAAATGATAGAGGGGATATGTTGTCCGTCTGGTGAGTGAAACTCATCATATAAGTGTATGATACTAATAAGCTAGTAAAATATGCTCGAAAACCATACCTTAACTTGTGTCACCTGCACCAACAAGTCAGCTAAACACAAAATAGAACTATATGTTGGAACTGGACCAGCCCGCAGCGGAAGTTATGGGTGAATTTCAGAAAAATTTACCCTATTGGATCTTTATTGGGCCTATGAAGTCTAACTCAATTAGAACATTTCTAAATTTCATTTAAATAAAATTATTTATTTTATTTAAATTCAAATATATTAAGATATGAAATTAATTTTATTTGATTTAGTTTATACATAAATGTATCATATACATATAAATATGTGAGTGCATGTGTAACATAATAATCTGTGAAAGGTATAATATGCCCATATGTAGATGTTGGGATTTACATCGCAATAGACATATTAGCTCATTTTGTATGTCATGTATGTTGTCCAAATATGTGCATGTATATGTGTTACAAAACACACACACATGTATGTATAAATATATTATATATAATATATGACCATAAAACATTTATATATAGATAAATATATATATGTAGAAAGAGAGAGAACAATTATTAAAAATTATTTATAATTCAAAATTAACTTAGTTTTGCAAACATAATAATTTTAGTATTTTAATTTGTATATATTATGAATAAAATAATGTTTTCATCCATAAATAATTAACATAAAATAATCTATTGATGAAAATTCAAATTTAATAAATCTAGGATCATGAAATAGAGCTTAGAAAAATCTGGAGATTTTTGAAAGTTGAAATATTATTTTTTTTAAAACAAATATATTGATTTTGACAATAATTATTTAATATAAAATAATATATGATTAAAAATTCAAATTTTAAAATTTCATAAGTTCTAGGATCATTAATGAAAGGTTACGAAAAAATTTAAAGAATTTTTCAATTAAATTATTATTTTTAATAAATCATAAACAGATTTTCCGAAATAATATTAATTATTAAAAATAATAAACTTTATTAAAAAATTCCTAAATTTTTTCTATATGTTCCTGAAATGATATAATATTTAAAAAAATATAAAATCGAATTTTTATGTAATAATAATTTTATATATAACAAACAATTCAAAAATTCAATAAATGTTCATTTAAAAATATGAATATATGTATGATAATTAATTTTCGAATTTGTAAATTCATATTATATATATAAGTGTACTAAAATTTCTAAATCATATATATATATATATATATATCTTATATATGCATATATGCTATTATGAGAGATAAATATACACTAATATATATATATATATATATATATATATAAATTTATTAATAAATATGTATAAAACAATTATTGATGACAAAAATTGATTTTGTACATTAAACACCATTTGTCTATACATAAATCAAATAGTATAATAAACAAATTATGCACATAATCAAACTGATTTGTGACAATTACATCTACTTACAAAATCTCACCTAACTAAACATATAGTAGCAATATATTTAAACAGATATGAAATTTCTCATTATAGGATCATAGAATATAATTTAATTATAGTAATATGAATTAAAATTACCAATTTAATGACGCCTTTGAATCCACATTGAAGCAATGACTTCCCTTCCTTTTACTGTTCTTGATTCGTCAGATTGCAAGTCTGAAATCACCGACCTCTAACTATCGAATAGTATTATTTTAATTTAAAATATATTTGAGAATTTTGGAGTGGATTGAGAGCTATGTTTTAACCAGCAATGTGTAATGGCGGCCAAAAAGGTTCATCATTATTTTTAGAGATACATATATATAAGGTTGTTTTAAAGAGAAACGAGGAAAACCTTTCTACCCATTCTCACTTGATCTCAACCCATTATCTCCAAGCCAATTCCCTATGTTTTATCCACCCCTAGACCTTCCCAAAATTGAAATTTTGCAGCCCTAATGATGGGCCATAAACCCATCTAAGCCCAAGCCAAAATACTATGCAATTAAATCTAATTTAATCGCTTGTCAATATTGTATATCGATCGATATATTTATAACTATTATAAATATATATAACATTATTTATTTCTCAAATCATATTCAAATTTTATAATTAATATTTAATAAATAATAATTAATTTAATTAATTTATAACAATTATAAACTAATTAAATCGTTCGGTCTTAAGTGAATTCATCATTTCGGCCATGTAATTCTTGGGGGTAAATTTGGTCAGCGATTAACATCGAACTATTCTAATGTTAACGTTCACACGTTGGTGTGACATTATGGTCAAATTTATCGCTTACTCATTTTTGGTAAAAATCTAATTTTCGTTTAATAAGCGTTACCCGGTTGTGACAATTGTTTACACCAATTCTCTTCGTCAAAACTATATCACTTTGGACTTATGGAATTTGGTAATGGTCAAAATTCCAACCTCATCCACATTCAACTTTATAGTCCAAATACAAAGTCCTCGGTTCAATAATAATAATTATTATTAACCAAAATGCTCTGGTCAGAGACTTTGACTTTGAGTTGACTTGAGTTGACTGTGATACTAACCGCATATAACTGAGGAGACGAATCCTCTCTTGAATAGTGTTTCACTTCTAATACTTCCACTCGACCCAACTATAGTCACTCGATGGACCCCATGCCATGATTTGGCTATAATCAAAGCGGAGCTTTTATATTGAAGGTCCACAGTATTCTCAAGTCGAGAGAACTGTGTAAATCAGTCACATCGATATTTTCTATTTGACCATAGTTATATTAACCAACAGAAAACTATCGAGTGAGTCGTTCCATAGTTATCCAATAACTATTAGTACGTAACCCCTAGGTTCCCCCAGCAGTCATGAGTAATACACTGCCCAACATTTGGAGAGCGTTACATACTCCAATCTCAACGGATACATCGATATCCAGTCTTGATGCATCTTGACAAGGAACATTTAAAATGGTGTATTTGTTTCGTTTTGATAAATTACTCATGGTTACAACACTTTGTAACTACTATAGCAAAATATACAATTTATGGATTTTTATATTAAATATACTTTTAATTAAGTTAATTAATTAATATAATCACATTATATCAAGTATATAATAGGAAGAAAATATCTTTTATTTTGAACAAGATTTGTGACGACCTCCCATGACCCCCGCACTGAACCTAGAGATAGTGCGCTGTAAAGTGTGCCAGGCTGCCATGGACGATTGTCAGGGTAAATTAAAACAGCAGAATCTATCGTATAACTCACAGCGCATGGATAAAATACAATAGAACATATATATAGTGAAGCTTCACATAATAGAATGTCATCATATAAAACTTCATAATAGTTGAATACAAACATCTGAATAGTCAATACATCAAGCCTCACTACATATCACTCGGAGAATTATACAAAGCAGCGGAACATCCAGTACATATAGTAAGAAAATAATATGCAAGCCTCCAGCTCGTCTTCGTCATCAGCATCGTTGGAAAGCAAGAACAGCACCTGTCGCTTGCTACCTAGTCTGCCCGTCCCAAAATAGACGAACAGCCCAAGGCAATAAGAGTTAAAACATAAAGCCTTGAGTCAGGCAACAGTCTTAGTGAGCGGTAAATTAACTAACAACATACCAAAAGAGCATAAAGGAAAAGGAATAGGAATACAACCCTCCCACTCCACCTCTTTCTACAGTGATAGCCCCCAAACACACACTAAGCAGAAGCAAACATAGCAAAGCATACAATTTAAAGTAAAGCAATTATCACTCGAGTCAAGGGCGATGTTTTCCAAGTACAAACCCCCAAGGCCTAAACCAAGATCAGATAAGCACCCAGAAAACACTGCTCTTGAGACCGAATGACGATACAACCAAACATCCATGACTCTGGCTATCACTGTTATCATTGCTTCGATATCATCGTTAATTGAATGACCGGCTCATTCTTTCATCCGTCCGTCAAGGGCTAATGGAAACCCCGGTTCTAGACATAACTCCGCACGTCGTCGTGACCCGTGCCTAGGACTATCGAATCTTCCCAGAGTACTCGACTACCAATCAGTAGCCTTCAGGGACTATCGAATCTGCCCAACGTACTCTTGCTTTGAGCATGCTAGAACCTTCAACAACGATGAGATCTCAGCCTTCTAGTCATCCTCCTCAACGACTATTTCCATACTAGCTCAAGCGCCTCTCGAGCAAACCATTATCCTCAAACTCGAACCATTTCACCGAGTTATCAACATGCTTGGAATGATCCCGTCTGGATTAGACCAAGGCTATCTCATATCATGCTTCGCCTCATCATCATCATAGCAAAGCTTCATTTCAACATCATCATCAAATCTATCCATATGAGCTTCATCATCCGCTACATATGCCACACGCAGCTTTTCCAATTCAAGAGCCTTTCCCTTAGCTTTTGAATCATCTTCAGTCTAAATCAAATCATCAATCATCTAATTCATAGCAATCAATCAAGTCAAACATTAATCCAAGTAATCAAGCATTCAAATATGATCTAAATAGACAGTTATGACAATAATGGCAATTTTGTAATTAAAGAGTCTAAAGTCTAACAAGCATGAAAACATGAGCAATATCTCTATAATCTTGATGAATGAATTTGCATAGGTTAACACTTAGTAAAATGGTTGTCGAATCATCATGAACAATGGATCTATATGGATCTATACTTAGGATTAAGAAAATGCATGGAAATCACTACTTTAACACAAAATCAAGCCAACAATCTGATATACTCCTTTGGATCCGTGTGAGAGATAATCACCACTCACCAAATCACCTAAACACCTTAAAAGCAACACACTTTAGATTTGGACAACGAAGAATCTAACTCGATCTATCACCAATCCGCTTCAAACGATGAAATCTCTCTTCGATGGATGAAGATCTTCAATCTAAGCTCTTGGATCTTCGATTTGATCTTCGATTTGGATGGAAGGAATCACAAGATTAAAGTGGAGAAAAGAAGTGAAGAAGTGTAGAAGTCGAGCTCTCAAAATGGCAGCACTTCGTCACTTCAAAATCCGGATCCCAAAAATGGAGAAGAACCCTCCTATTTATAGGCAGAAATCTCCTTAGGTCATTCGCTTTTAGGTCGTCTACGACCTATAGAGACCCCACGACCTACGACCTAACGAAACCCCACAACCTTCGACCTAACGACCTAAGCCTATGCGCATTCCCGACTTACCAGTTCTGCGCGACCTACAGATCCAACAACCTAACACACGAATGCGGCTTAGCGACCTATCAAAGATCGCGACCTAACATCCTGCGACTTAGCACACATTCGTCTCAACAACTTAACTTTAGCTTACTCCTAGGTCGCTCATGACCCAACACTCAGCGACCTAACCCCTTAAGCCTTCACGCGACCTAAAAATGCCACGACCTAAGACTTAACTATAATACGACCTAACACTAAGCCAAAACCCAGCGACTTAACGTACGCGCGACCTAATATTTAGGCACGACTTAAGACAAGGTGACCTAACAACTTACGACTTAACAGTCTAACGACCTAGACTTACGTCGCTCACGACCTAACTAAACGCAGACCACTTAGGTCGTTAACTCGCGCTGTCTACTAGGTCGCTAACTCGCCCAGTTTCCTATATCGCTAACCCTTAGGTCGCTAACTCCTATAGGTCGCTAACTCTTAGGTCGCCAACTCTTACTAACCCTTAGGTCGCTAACTCCTATAGGTCGCTCACTCGACCTAACCTACCCCACGACCTAAGCCACCACACGACCTATCTTCTATACGACCTAACTATCACACGACCTAACTCCTTAGGTCGTTCTAATCCTTAGGTCGCTCCACTTCACTAAGTCGTCTACTCCTCAACTCATCAACTTCCTTAGGTCGCTCCAAACTCTCATACGACCTAAGACTTAGACTCTGGACGAATTATCAACAATACGACCAAATGTCAACTGTTTTACGATGTTTCGATCCGTAAAAATACGGGTCGTTACATTCTCTCCCCCTTAGGAATTTCGCCCTCGAAATTCCAAACAAACAAAGCAATCAAGGATTATTCTGCATGCCTACCATCCATAGCAATCAACAAACCATGCATCCAATTCTAGCTTAGCATGCAGAATTCTAAAACTTAGAACAAGTTACAATGTCGTTAGATGACACGACACCTTAGAGCCATACCTTGAAGAGTTCAGGATGAGCTGCTTTCATCCTCTCTTCCACCTCCCATGTACAATCGTTATCATCATCACTCCATTGTATCTTGAGCAACTTAACTACCTTCCTCCTAAGCTGTTTCGTGTCGGTTTCCACAACACGAAGCGGCTTACGAGGTCTCTTATCGACTGGATCAACTTCGAAATCTTCACAGCTATCAGCAGAAACCACTGTATTCGAGTCGTGCACATACTTCCGTAGATACGATACATGAAAAACATTGTGCACACCCGGCATCTTCTCTGGTAACTCCAATCTATAGGCGATCTTTCCAATTCGCTCGATGATTTGGAATGGTCCAACAAATCTCGGAGTCAATTTCCCTTTCTTCCCGAATCGAATAACATTCTTCAGTGGAGAAATCTTCACAAAAACCATATCACCTACGTCGAATTCCAAATCCTTACGACGCTTATCGGCATAACTTTTCTGATGGTCTTGGGCTGCCTTCATTCGTTGCCGAATGATCTCTATGCAATCCGAAGTCTGTCGAATCATCTCTGGCCCAAGTATCAACTTTTCTCCGGTCTCTAACCCACATGTCGGAGAGTTACACGGTCTTCCATACAATGCCTCATACGGTGCCATACCAATGCTTGACTGGTAACTGTTATTATACGAAAATTCCACCAAATGAAGGTGATCTTCCCATGATCCTCCGAAATCTAAAACACAAGCTCTGAGGAGATCTTCCAAAACTCGGTTGACTCTTTCGGTCTGACCATCTGTTTGAGGGTGATAAGCTGTACTCAAACACAACTCGGTTCCCAAAACTTCCTGGAAGCTCTTCCAAAATCCACTAGTGAACAATGGGTCACGATCGCTCACTATACTCTTCGGAATACCATGGAATCGAACTATCCACTTAACATACAACTCTGCCAACTTTGATGCAGTCCTAGTCGATCGAACAGGAATGCATCTTGCACTCTTAGTCAGACGATCCACTATGACCCAAATCCCTTCATTTCCCGTTCTTGTTCTAGGTAGCCCATCGATAAAATCCATCGATACTTGCTCCCACTTCCATGTAGGAACTTCTAATGGTTGAAGCAATCCACTTGGCTTCTTCTGTTCGGCTTTTACCAATTGGCAGTTCATACACTTGGAAATAAAATTTCCAACATCCTTCTTCATGCCTTCCCAGTAATAGGTTCTCTTCATATCTCGATACATCTTGTTTCCACCTGGATGAATTGTCAACTTCGAGTGATGACTTTCGTTTAGAACTTCACTTCTCAATTCATCTATATCGGGAATAACTAGTCGTCCTTGCTTCCGAAGCCAACCTTCTTGATCGACCTTGAATCCTTTATCCTTTTCTGGTTCAAATCCAAATTCCAAATCACGGATAATCTTGACAATCTTATCGTCTCGCTTTTGGCTCTTGCCAATTCTTTCCACAAGAGTCGGTTTTATCGATAAGTTTGCCAACATCTCAGGTTCCAATTCACATCTGGGCCTGAAGTCAAATCCAGCTAAATACTCAAGACTCTTCCATTCTGAAAACATGGCTCCCAATCCTGCATGTCTTCGACTTAACGCATCTGCCACTGCGTTACCCTTTCCCAGAGTATAGGCTATACCAAAATCATATGATGCTAAAAACTCTAGCCATCGTTGCTGCAGAATATTTAAATCCTTTTGGGAGAAAAGATACTTCAACGACTTATGATCTGTAAACAACTCGAATCTAACTCCCAATAGATAATGTCTCCACATCTTCAGAGCAAATACAATCGCCGCCAACTCCAAATCATGAGTCGGATAATTCCTCTCATGCGGCTTCAGCTTATCGACTTGCATACGCAACAACTTTACTCCTCTGCATCAGCACTGCTCCAAGTCCAGTACCACATGCGTCGGTGTAAACCACCATCTCATCATTCCCACTTGGAATAGTCAAAACATGAGCACTTGTCAATCTCTCTTTCAGGATTCTGAAAGCTTGCTCACACTTATCATCCCATCTGAACACTTGGTTCTTTTTCGTCAATCCCGTTAACGGTGCAGCCACCTTGGAGAAGTCTTTAATAAATCGACGATAATATCCTGCTAATCCAAGAAACCTTCTCACATCAGATGCATTCTTAGGTCTACCCCAATCCTAGATTGCTGCTATCTTGGCGGGATCACCGCTATTCCACTTCTAGAGATAATATGGCCTAAGAACCTCACTTCACTCTTCCAGAAATGACACTTCGAAAACTTAGCCTTCAACTGATGTTTCCGTAAGATTTCGAAAACAATACGCAAGTGCGTCTTGTGCTCTTCTTCAGTTCTGGAATAAATCAGAATATCATCCACGAACACTAGCACGAACTTACTCAACTGATCTCTGAACACTCTATTCATAAGATCCACAAAATATGCTGGCGCATTAGTCAATCCAAACGGCATTACCAGCCACTCAAAGAAACCGGATGGTGTCCTGAAAGCAGTCTTCGGCACACTATCCTTAGCCACTCTTAACTGGTGAAATCCCGTTGCCAAATCCATCTGAGAAAACACCTTAGCTTCGTGAAGCTGATCAAACAAGTCATCTATCCTCGGCAATGGATACTTGTTCTTCTTAGTCACCTTATTCGGCTCACGATAATCCACACACAACCTCAACGATCCATCTGCTTTGGTTGCGAACACAACTGGTGCACCCCATTCGGACACACTACACCGAATGAATCCTTTCTGCAAAAGATCATCAACCTGCACCTTCAACTCCTGCTGTTCCCTAGGCGCCATCCGCCTAAGAGGCATCACACAGGTCTGGCTCCTTCAACTAGATCTATATGAAACTCGATCTCTCTATGCGGCGGTAACCCTTTGACCTCATCAAAGACATCCTCAAATCCATTAGCGATCGGCACTGATGACAGTCCATCCCGTGGAACAACCAGCGAATACATGAAGCTCATGAAGACGCCTTCTTCATGCTTACATCGTATCACAATCTTTCGCCCCTCCACATTCTCGACTGTCACCTCCAACCTTTCGCAGTCAACCTTTGCCGCATATTTCCTAAGCCAGTCCATACCCAAAATAATTTCGAACCACGCAAAGTTCAGAACAAAACAATCACAAACAAAAGAGCAATCATGACTCGATACAATCAGACCATGACATAACATACACAAACAAGACGAACCCCCAACTGGATTAATCACAACCAATGGCCTATCAACAATATCCGGTTCTAAACCCAACCGGCCTACAAGTTCATTACAAACAAACGAATGCGACGCCCCAGTATCAAATAGCACTCTAACTGGAACACCACATAGGAAAAGAGTACCTTGAACCACTACACTCTTTCCTTTCTCTTCAGCGGTAGGAGCTTTCGAAGATGATGGAACAACTCCCAAAGCATAAGCTTGCACAATCTGCTTGTCCTTCCGCGGTTCTGGACAATTCCTCTTAACATGCCCCGGCTTGTCACTGTTGTGGCACTTCACCGGCACCTTCGGATTCTTACAATCTCTAGAGAAATGGCCCTTCTACTGACAATTGTAGTAGGTCACTTCGCCCTTCGGCTTCTTCTGGCCATCCTTACCCTTTTGCTGCTGCTGCTTCCTCTTCTTGTTTCCACCCTGCTGAGGTCTAGACTCCTCCTTGGTCACAGCAACAGCAGATCCTTCCTTAGGAAACAGATTCTCATGCCTGAGAGCTTTCTCCACAAGCTTCTCAAATGAATCGTCCAAATGATCCACCAACTACCTCCCAAGATAACTGTCCAAGCCTGTCACAAACTTCTCGTTCTTCTGATATGAAGATTCTATATACGACCGGGCATACTTGGACAAAGCTTCAAACTCAGAAACATACTCAAGAACTGGTCTTCCACCTTGCTTGAGCTCCTCAAACTTCTTGAACAGAACAGACTTCTGAGCTGTAGAAATGAACTTAGCTTCAAATCTGGCTTGGAATTGCTCCCAAGTAATCTCTTCCTCCGGAGTATCAATGGTGATAGAGTTCCACCAATCAGAAGCTCTTCCTTGAAGCTGTCTCGATGCAAGCTTCCTCTTAGTTGCATCCTCAATTCCCAAATCACCAAAGATCCTTCTAGAAGCATCTATCCATCTCTGGACTTCAATGGTAGATTCTGTTCCCAAGAAAACCTTTCCTCCAAGAGCAGTGTAGTCCTTACACAGCTTAGCAAAATCCACCGGTCTTGGAGTTTGAACTTGAACTCCAACATCTACCGATGGCCCCGGAGCTGGCATCCTTCTCATGATCGAAGTCATCATTGCTTCGAACATAGCAGCATAATCAGCAGCCCCTTCAGTAGCACGACCTTCCCTAGCAGCTGGTCTCCCTCTTCGACTCATCCTTAATATCTATAAAAAGGAATGATTAATACACCTTGAGAACAACTGCATAAAGGACTCAAACTCTTCTAATTTACTATATTATATAGTAATCATCCATCAAAATACAATTACGTCTCTCATACGTAGTTACGTCAGCGAGCGTTGGGTAAAATCGATTAACCAAAGCTCTGATACCAAATGTGACGACCGCCCATGACCCCCGCACTGAACCTAGAGATAGTGCGCTGTAAAGTGTGCCAAACTGCCATGGACGATTGTCAGGGTAAATTAAAACAGCAGAATCTATCGTATAACTCACAACGCATGGATAAAATACAATAGAACATATATATGGTGAAGCTTCATAGAATAGAATGTCATCATATAAAACTTCATAATAGTTGAATACAAACATCTGAATAGTCAATACATCAAGCCTCACTACATATCACTCAGAGATTATACAAAGCAACGGAACATCCAGTACATATAGTAAGAAAATAATATGCAAGCCTCCAGCTCGTCTTCGTCATCAGCATCGTTGGAAAGCAAGAACAGCACCTGTCACCGGCTACCTAGTCTGCCCATCCCAAAATGGACGAACAGCCCAAGGCAATAAGAGTTAAAACATAAAGCCTTGAGTCAGACAACAGTCTTAGTGAGCGGTAAATTAACTAACAACATACCAAAAGAGCATAAAGGAAAAGGAATAGGAATACAACCCTCCCACTCCACCTCTTTCTACAGTGATAGCCCCCAGACACGCACTAAGCAGAAGCAAACATAGCAAAGCATACAATTTAAAGTAAAGCAATTATCACTCGAGTCAAGGGCGATGTTTTCCAAGTACAAACCCCCAAGGCCTAAACCAAGATCAGATAAGCACCCAGAAAACACTGCTCTTGAGACCGAATGACGATACAACCAAACATCCATGACTCTGGCTATCACTGTTATCATTGCTTCGATATCATCGTTAATTGAATGACCGGCTCATTCTTTCATCCGTCCGTCAAGGGCTAATGGAAACCCCGGTTCTAGACATAACTCCGCACGTCGTCGTGACCCGTGCCTAGGACTATCGAATCTGCCCAGAGTACTCGACTACCAATCAGTAGCCTTCAGGGACTATCGAATCTGCCCAACGTACTCTTGCTTTGATCATGCTAGAACCTTCAACAACGATGAGATCTCAGCCTTCTAGTCATCCTCCTCGACGACTATTTCCATACTAGCTCAAGCGCCTCTCGAGCAAACCATTATCCTCAAACTCGAACCATTTCACCGAGTTATCAACATGCTTGGAATGATCCCGTCTGGATTAGACCAAGGCTATCTCATATCATGCTTCGCCTCATCATCATCATAGCAAAGCTTCATTTCAACATCATCATCAAATCTATCCATATGAGCTTCATCATTCGCTACATATGCCACAAGCAGCTTTTCCAATTCAAGAGCATTTCCCTTAGCTTTTGAATCATCTTCGGTCTAAATCAAATCATCAATCATCTAATTCATAGCAATCAATCAAGTCAAACATTAATCCAAGTAATCAAGCATTCAAATATGATCTAAATAGACAGTTATGACAATAATGGCAATTTCGTAATTAAAGAGTCTAAAGTCTAACAAGCATGAAAACATGAGCAATATCTCTATAATCTTGATGAATGAACTTGCATGTGTTAACACTTAGTAAAATGGTTGTCGAATCATCATGAACAATGGATCTATATGGATCTATACTTAGGATTAAGAAAATGCATGGAAATCACTACTTTAACACAAAATCAAGCCAACGATCCGATATACTCCTTTGGATCCGTGTGAGAGATAATCACCACTCACCAAATCACCTAAACACCTTAAAAGCAACACACTTCAGATCTGGACAGCGAAGAATCTAACTCGATCTATCACCAATCCGCTTCAAACGATGAAATCTCTCTTCGATGGATGAAGATCTTCGATCTAAGCTCTTGGATCTTCGATTTGATCTTCGATTTGGATGGAAGGAATCACAAGATTAAAGTGGAGAAAAGAAGTGAAGAAGTGTAGAAGTCGAGCTCTCAAAATGGCAGACTTCATCGCTTCAAAATCCGGATCCCAAAAATGGAGAAGAACCCTCCTATTTATAGGCAGAAATCTCCTTAGGCCGTTCGCTTTTAGGTCGTCTACGACCTATAGAGACCCCGCGACCTACGACCTAACGAAACCCCACAACCTTCGACCTAACGACCTAAGCCTATGAGCATTCACGACTTACCAGTTCTGCGCGACCTACAGATCCAACGACCTAACACACGAATGCGGCTTAGCGGCCTATCAAAGATCGCGACCTAACATCCTGCGACTTAGCACACATTCGACTCAACAACTTAACTTTAGCTTACTCCTAGGTCGCTCACGACCCAACACTCAGCGACCTAACCCCTTAAGCCTTCACGCGACCTAAAAATGCCACGACCTAAGACTTAACTATAATACGACCTAACACTAAGCCAAAACCCAGCGACTTAACGTACGCGCGACCTAATATTTAGGCACGACTTAAGACAAGGTGACCTAACAACATACGACTTAACAGTCTAACGACCTAGACTTAGGCCGCTCACGACCTAACTAAACGCAGACCACTTAGGTCATTAACTCGCGCTGTCTACTAGGTCGCTAACTCGCCCAGTTTCCTATATCGCTAACCCTTAGGTCGCTAACTCCTATAGGTCGCTAACTCTTAGGTCGCCAACTCTTACTAACCCTTAGGTCGCTAACTCCTATAGGTCGCTCACTCGACCTAACCTACCCCACGACCTAAGCCACCACACGACCTATCTTCTATACGACCTAACTATCACACGACCTAACTCCTTAGGTCGTTCTAATCCTTAGGTCTCGCCACTTCACTAAGTCGTCTACTCCTTAACTCGTCAACTTCCTTAGGTCGCTCCAAACTCTCATACGACCTAAGACTTAGACTCTGGACGACTTATCAACAATACGACCAAATGTTAACTGTTTTACGATGTTTCGATCCGTAAAAATACGGGTCGTTACAAGATTGGTCAACGAGTTAGATATATGTAACAAATTACATAATTTCCCCTAGGCATACCCCTAACTCTATCACTATAGTGACATCATATGCTAAACTCTCACTAAAATCTAACCAATATATGATCATAACCCCTACTCGAATGTTGAAACTATTTGCAACTCGCCAGAGAAGATCTACGTACATGTCTTGGCCCACTATCGTCAAATCGTATGCGACTCGATATTGAAGATCTAGATGTCCAGCCCACTATCACAAAATCATAGCACACTATTAAACTTAAAGTCCCAACTCATGTACCACCAACTACAACACTGTTGGGCTCAATGTCCTAACTCGTCATTGCTATACATCACTGTTCCCACCGAAGTGCACCTAACGCCTACCACATACCACACTATTGAGCTTGAAGCCTTAACTCATGTGGCCCGAACGCGACATTGTCTTGGAAATTGCATATAAATATTGAGGTCAAGTCCAAGCTAGATCTATTGAATTGTACTGCCATCAAAACCATATATAATGTGATTCAAGCTCAAAATGCAATTGAAAGAGCATGACGGTCTCAGGTGTAATATTTTCTTAGTAAACTAAAAGAGTTTGGCTACTTTGAATGGCATCGAAAGACCATAGATGGAAACGATATTATCAAAGATATTTTTTGGGCACATCCCATTTGTTTAGATTTTTTAAGAACATTTCCTTGAGTTATCATATTTAGATTGTATATAAAAACTAATAGGTATAAGATGCCATTACTAGATAGTCGGTGTAACCTCTACGGATTAAACATTTTGCATTTCTATTACTTACTTAGTTGCGGAAAGTGAGGAAAATTATATTTGGGCTTTGGAACGCGTTTGAAGTCTATTATGGTAGATGTGATGTGGAAATGCCTATTGTGCTCATCAGTGATAGAGAGTTGGCATTGGTTAATGCCATTTGTTTAGTTTTTCCAAATTTCGCTCACGTTATGTAAGTGGCATATCAAGAATAACATACTTACTGTCGTGGGTAAAAGAGGAACATTAAAGAAATGGATGTTGCGAAGAAGAAATCTTTCTTTGGTGCTTGGAATGGGCTTGTTTTCTCAAAAAATAGCACTATGTACAATGTAAATTTACATTTATTGCATGAAAAGTATGGTCATTATAGTATGTTATTGAAATATGTGCATAAGCAACGGCTAGATCCGTATAAGGATCGTTTTGTTCAAATGTGGACCGATGACTATATGCATTTCGAGAATTATACGTTGAATAGGTAACATTAATTTTCTTATTTCAATATGCAAATGTATGGTATTACCTTGTTTATTAACTTTTTTCATTCGAAAAATTTGTCTGTTAAATGCAAGGCCGAATCAGCTCATTCGAAGTTGAAGAAATATTTAGCTACATGTTAATGCAACTTCGAGCAAGCTTGGGCTAAAATTCATTCATTGCTAGAGTTATCATTCACCGAATTAAAGGCTTCATTCAAACATAGCATAACTAGAATGAAGTATGTTTTTCACATTAAGGAGTTCAAAATTTTGCATGGTGTTGTTTCTATTATGGTTCTTAACTTACTTCATTCGGAGCTACTTCGAGTGAAATCCATTGAGGATAATGAATTTTTATGTGGTTGCGTCATTCCAAAAACATATAGACTTCTATGTGCGCATGGGTTAGCTCGTTTTGGTCCATCAGCATCAATACCACTTGAGTTGATTGATTTTCATTGGACTAGACTGTCTAGTGGAAAGAGGTGGGAAAAAGGTTGTTGGTGTAGTCGAAAAAATGAAAGTTTTGTTGAATGATGTTAAAAAACGGAGACTCCATATCAACTTCAAATTTACAAAAAAAATGATGGAAGTGGTGCAACCACAAACTTCAATTCTTGGCTTACCTAAAAGTAAAGTGAAAACTAAAAGAAGAGAAAGTAAGAAAATTGCTAATACTTCAACAAAAAGAACGCTATCTTCATTTGAGTTAGCAAAAAATATTCCATTATAAAACTCGTCTAGTCAACTAAGTGTGAACAAACCGAAGAAGGAAAATGTTCAAATCCGAAAACCTTTATAAGTTTATATGGAACTTGTTCACTTTCTCTTATACTACTTCATAAATTGTTTTCCTATATTACTTACTTATTAATGCATGTTTACGTTTTGCAGTTGGAGCAGTGTAATCGTGATATAAGAATGTACATAAATAAAATACCACTGGAGATCCAACCATTTGTGATCGTTATTAGTAATACTCGTTCGATCGGTAATTATGGATTTTGTTGTATTGCCACCGCTTGGAATGTGAGAATCATATTGGCCTTAAATTCGTCGTGATTTATCTGAGGAGATATGAGAATCAAGAAATATATGAGCAAGTGTTCATAGAACGTGGTAGATGCAATGCTTTTCTTACGCAACTACAACATGAAGGTGATTGTTTTGCATCGCGGGAGAAATGGATGACAATGCCCAAAATGGGTTATGTTACTACTGCTAAATATAACATACTATTTTTAGCGTAAGTGAAATACTCGCTTTGACGATACCACAACTAAAAGGAAAAGTGCCACCACCTATACAACATTCTGAAATAACAATAGCATTTGTTAATGATGATCATTTTGCACAAGTACGTAATTGACTTCCCTTTTTTATTACCATTGAATTATTATTTTTTCAATGCATTTAACTTTTTTTCTTAAAACATAGGTAATATTGGAATCTAAAATCCAGTGCCACCTATTTATGCAAAATGGTTGACGACTCGACATACGGAGGCAAGTAATTAGGAATTCATTTACGGTGATCGTAGACAAGCTTGGATGAACGAACTCAATTTGCAGAGTGGAAATTAAACATGTACTCTAGTTTAACTATGTACTTTAAATCAATGTGTTGTTAGATGTACTTTGAATTAAGCATGTACTTTACACAAGGCATTTTTAGGCTTACTTTAAATTTGTGCTGTTAATTGAAGATTTGTTTGATGTTGTTCTGTATGTAGAAGTCTGTGTTTTCAGTGCATTCTGTATCGTAATTTTTTCTAATTTTTTTAGAAAACCACGTGGTGGCCATACATGGTTTGCATTTTTATCACACAGTGACCCTACGTGAATCATGTTCCAGGTCGGATACCCCTTATGTGATTTATATTTTACCAACGTAGGGTCAGTGCGTGGTGGCTGCAAAAATTGAAAAAAAATTATAGAGCAAAACAGAACCGAAACAAAATTAAATAATATGATCCATTGCATACTTATTTCACATTGTAGATCAAATAACTTCACATGGCATATGAAACAACATTAAATAATATGATACACTGCAATCTTACAAACAACTTCACAAATGTACAATCATCTTCTAATGTAACAAACCGTACCAAAAAGCCTTAACAAATTGTTAATATAACAAAGCGTACCACTCCGCTACCTTCTGCATGATTGACGCATGTAAGAGATTATCGTTCCTACAATAATTTTTTTACTTAACTCTAATGTACTGGTATATAAAAAAATGATCATAAAAACTATAAATTAAAATACATCGTCAATCCATATTTTCGACGCAATATGACTCTTATAGTCTTTGATCACATCACTATATCTTGACCCACCATAATCGTTTGCTACTTGTTTGTATTCAACTTCTGTCTTAGAGTCATTCTCTGTCTCGACATCATCGCTTGTGTCATCCCCCTCTTCCCCTTCTGAATCTGAGTCATCTCTCTCTTCCCCCTCTCCCCTTCTTCACCCTCTCGCCTTACAACAGCCTCCGTCTGCTCTTCACTGCCTTCAAAATCTGCATCTTTGTTCATATCCTCATTTCCAACCAAACTAGTTCCTTCCTTAGATGCTCTCTCCACTCTTCTACATCTTTCCAAAGCAGTTATTTGAGTTTGACCCATTTAAAAATAACAAAACAATACAAATTTCAAAGTATTTATTGATTTTACCATGCAGTGTTTCTACGTTGTAAAGTATGAACCATGCAGCAACACTGTGTAATGCTTAATTTTACCATGTGGAAGCAGTGCGTGGTAAAAATCTGAACTGCATAGTCATACTGTGTGATTCTTATTTTTAACATGTAGTGCTTCCACGTGGTAAAACTGGGAATCACGTAGTGATGCTGCATGGTTCACATTATTACCATGCAGAAGCACTGCAGTAAGATCAACCATTATGCAATGTTTCATCGCTGTGCTCAAAATAAGAACCTCCAAATCCCCTTCTAAATCCATTGCCCTCTTCCCAGATTAAAGTCAAATTAAACTATACTTTGAAATTTAAGAATTTAGGGTTAGTGATTACCAGGATTCAAGATGGCGATCGAGAATCGAGATGGCGACCGAGCTTAGAGATTGTTAATTCCATAATCTCAGCGACCTAGAACTTAGCGACCTAACAGGGATTAGCGACCTAACAGGGATTAGTGACCTAGAGGAGCTTGCGACCTAACAGCAGGAAACTTAGCGACCTAACAGGGATTAGCGACCTAGAGGAGCTTGCGACCTAACAGCAGGAAACTTAGCGACCTAACAGGGATTAGCGACCTAGAGGAGCTTGCGACCTAACAGCAGGAAACTTAGCGACCTAGAGGAGCTTGCGACCTAACAGCAGGAAACTCAGCGACCTAAGAACATAGCGACCTAAAGAATGTCGAGACCTAACTGTTGAAGGAGGCTCTGCGACCTAGGGGAGTCTACGACCTAACTATCAGAAGACCTTGCAACCTAAGGACTTGGGAGAAGTTTGCGACCTAACTACAGGAAAGATTTGCGACCTAAGGGACCTACGACATAAGAGGCAAACGAGCTAAGGCTTCAACGACTTAGAACTCCCACAGCTATTCTTTAACTCGCCTGCGACCTACCACTTAATCAAATAAAGCCGAAGCTAATCTCTTAAGCCGCAAGGAGACTGCGACCTAGCTTAGGTCGCTCGTGACCTACGACTTAACTAAGGTCGCTCGTGACCTACGACTTAACTAAGGTCGTACGCGACCTAAGACTTGGTGAATTTTCTGAATCCAAATCAGCTCCTATAAATACCCCACAACTTCCAACATCAGGGGGACTTTTGGCCATTCATTTCTTCAAGCACCGTTACGCTGTTGAAGTCTCCTCTCATTCAGCAACCAAAGATCTTCAAGCATTCGAGACACTACAACAAGCTTCGAGAAGAACTCCTTACATCCAACACGGATTCGTCGAGTTTCATGATCAAAGATTGAGCTAGTAGTCAAGAGTGCTTTCGTGATCAAGTTGTATTGTATTTTGAAGGATATTGTATCAAATTGTAACCAAATCAGCAATAAAAGATTATAAAGTGGACGTAGGCTCAATTACGGGCCGAACCACTATAAACCTGTTGTTCATTTACTGCTTTTCTGCTATTTTCAGCTTATATTCTATTCCCGTACCAACGGGTGGTGCTTTCACGATTCAATTACACACACCGGGTGTTAGCGTTCACTTTTTATCGTTAACATTTTGGTGCTTTCACTGAGAACCCAACTCAGGCAATCATCCATCGTTGCTTCGCAAAGATTCATAAAAAGAACCTCTCTTAAAAACCAGATCCGAAATAATGGCTCCTGGAAGAAGAGGTAGACCTATCAGATCCGGAAATGCTCACAAAGGGACTTCCGCTTCCCCAACGACAAACCAAGCAACTCCAACCGTTGGAGTCACCAGGGCTGAATTAGATGACGCAGTTTCTGGATTGTACCAACAAATTGAAACTCAAAACGCTTTGATGATGGATAGATTAACTGCTCTGCTCGGGGCAAATCGTCAACCAGAAAACCATCGAACTACTCTTCCTGAAATGCCACCTTTCCAAGCTGATGGTTCTATGCCGCAACCAACTTGTCATGAGCATATGCCCGGGCAAACTTCCGAGGGAAGAACTAATGCTTGCCCGGAGGTGTCTTTGAACAATAAAGAGTACCTGTCTGAAATGGTTGGCCGCATCATGAAAGAGAGCATGCAAAGGGAAGAGGATGAGGCTGACTGGGGATTTGCGCCAAGCAGAACTCCGTTTACTGAAAGGATCCTAAGAGCGGAGTTTCCAAGGAAATTTGCACCTCCTACTATCCAAGCCTATAGGGGAACCACTGACCCTAATCATTTCCTCTACAAGTACGATTGGCATATGACCGACGCAAGAGCATCAGACGAGATCAAATGTCGATACTTTCCGGTATACCTAGAAGGTGGGGCTTTACTTTGGTTCACAAAGCTTCCAGTTCGGTCTGTAGATAAATTCTCCGACTTAACGCAAAAGTTTAAAGAACAGTTCAGATTGTATGCTTCAAAAGCTAAGGATATAATGTCATTGTCTAACCTTGAACAAGCGCCCGGAGAATCAATCAAATCTTTCTTGAGCCGTTTCAATATAGCTTTAGCCGAGGTAGAAAATGCGGAACCACGCATGATCCTGACTTATTTGATGCGAGCCATTGATAAATCGAGTAAATTTGGGATATGGCTAAAGATGAAGGAACCGAAATCACTTGATAAGTTTTATAAAAAGGCCGACGAGTTCATTCGTCTTGAAAGCCTTTCTACGACATCGAAAGTGGTTGCTGCCCAAACTAATAGTAACAATGTCCCATCTAATAAAAGAGAATCTAAAAGTCAGAAAAGGGAGACTGAAGGAGGAAAGAGCCAAGGAAATAAAAAGAAACCTCGCCGCTTTAATCCTTCGAACTTTACTCCTTTAACTGATACACCAAGAAATATCTTTTTTTCAACAAAGGACGTTGTCAGGTATCCTAAGCCACCTGAGATGACGAGAGGTGCAAAGCGTAATGGAAAATTCTGCCAATTTCACAATCAACCTGGCCATGACACTGACCAATGTCGCCAATTAAAGAATGTGATTGAAGAATTGCTAGAGCAGGGTAAACTCCAACAATACGTTAAAAGAAGCGGAGTCGATCCAACCTCATCCACTCGGGATCCACAACGTCCTACCCGTCAATCCGATTCTCTCGACAACGCTGCAGTGCAAGATTCAGAAAAGCTTGTCATTAATGTTGTCACAGGAGGACCATACCCAGCAAGCAGAAGTTGGGACGACTACTAATTACCCACAAAACTGCGGCTGGGGCATCTCTCGCTTTCTCTGGCATAAAAATCCAAAAGCTATGAATCAAGCACAAATGGAAATCCAACTTGGAGATTCTGAAGCAACAATAACTAGCATTCATTTTTACTTAACAGCATTGCTTGAATTTGTAAAGATAATGATGGATGTGTAACTTCTGCATTGTAAACCGCTGAGAAATCAGCGTGACTGAATAATGAAAAACTACGCGTTCTGTGTTTTCTATTATAAAATGCCTGTTATATTTCGATGTGTAAATATTCTAAATGTATTGCTAAAATGTCGATCTAATATTGCAGGTCATTAAAGCAAAGCTCACCCATCGCAAAGCTAAGCGAGCCTTACAAATCATTTATTAAAGCAAATTTCAAGCAACAAAAATTCCAAACTCAAATCCCATACAAGAGGAACTTCACATAAAAAGTTGACGGCTCCACTGTGTCAAGCCCTCGTTAACTGGTTGCGATCGTTGATATAAAAAGGCATCCAACCAAATAACTTGCGTTTACTCTGTGGAGTCATTCAACAGTGAAGTCTACTTCTTCGGATAAAGCAGTTTACTTGCAAAAGAAAGGAAGACGCGCTTGGAAACAATGATAAAGGATCGCATATTGGCAGATGATGATACAACATGAGCGGGCAAACATGGAAGCAGCCAAAGGGAGGTATGCCTCTCAACAGGAAAGCCGGTAGATCCACTAAAGGGACACCTTCCCAAGCAGAAGGAATAAGACCCTCGCTAACTGATTGTGATGCATCCGATCAGGCAGCTTGTGTCCATCCCGTGGATCTACTTGCCCCTAAGACGCAACCTTCCTGGCACACCAACCAAAGCCCTCTGACGAGGCACGCCAATAAATGGGAGTGCTTTCCTCAATCAAAAAGATTGGTAGGACCACCGAAGGGGCACCTTGTTAATTGATTGCGATCGTTTGTACAAACAAACATCCAATCAAGCAACTTACGCCTGTCCCGTGGACCCCTCCGACCATGAGAAAGTAACTTCCAGCCAATCAAAAGCCCTTTTCGGAGGCACAAGCCCTCTTCGGAGGCACAAGCCATCTTCGGAGGCAAAAGCCCTTTTCGGAGGCACATTTCACCCGTGTAGAAGTGCAAAATCCTTCTCTTCGGAGACCCACTTCACCAGTGATGAAATACTAAAAAGCCCTTTTCGGAGGCACATTTCACCCGTGTAGAAGTGCAAAATGCTTCTCTTCGGAGACCCACTTCACCAGAGCTGAAATGCCAAAACTGCTTCTCTTTGGAGACCAAAACTGCTTCTCTTCGGAGACCAAAATTGCTTCTCTTCGGAGACCGAAACTGCTTCTCTTCGGAGACCGAAACTGCTTCTCTTCGGAGACCGAAACTGCTTCTCTTTGGAGACCGAAACTGCTTCTCTTCGGAGACCGAAACTGCTTCTCTTCGGAGACCAAAACTGCTTCTCTTCGGAGACCAAAACTGCTTCTCTTCGGAGACCAAAACTGCTTCTCTTCAGAGACCAAAATTGCTTCTCTTCAGAGACCAAAAGACCTCTTCAGAGGCGTACTTCACATTGCTTGAAGTACCAAAAATAAATCCTTTACTAGGGCACAAAATCAAAGCCTTCTACAGAAGCTCATTTCACTGTGCAGGAAAATTCACTTTTAAACAAATAAAAGTGATCATTCCCAAAAGTTGAAGTGTTCTTCAGGAAGAAAGAGAAAGTAAAAACTTCTCTAAAAGCGAGATATACTCGATTAAAAGCGGAATGATTCCTTCCTCAAAAGTGGAATAGTTATTCTCAAATATAAGAGTATCAGTCTTGTAAAAGCGAGTAATATTGCAATGCACTTGTGGTATGGGGGCAACATTATACAATTCAGTTACATTAATAAAAGTAATATACAAGCGACACACCACAAGTTCATTGCAATATCACATAAAGAAGATGTGGAATAAATGCGTTCTTGAAACACAGACAAAAGTTTGTACACGTAAAAAGAATCGTTTACTCTACACTTCAAATGAAAAACAGATATATTCCTACATACACAAGAATTTGTACAAGTAAAATAGTCATTTTATTCAATACTATGGAAACTTTTTACATTGTGCAGATTACAAAAAGGAGCGAAGACCGGTATCCACACAATCTCCGGTCAATGCATGCAAAAAGCAGAAAAGACAAAATCAAACTCATTTCTCCTTCTTCCCACCCTTGGAGCCTTTACCCGGCCTGGTAATTAGTTTCGTAGGCCGTATCGGAGAAGAAGGAGAAAGAGACTCAGCCGGATCGATCTCTGCTTCATCCCCAGCAGCAAAAGAACTTTTCTTTCCTTTCTTCGAAGCCACACGTTTCCCCTTCTTCTTGGAAGAAGACTCACTCCCCGGAGCAAGAAATGTAGAAAGCTTTGTGTCGTAGTCAAAAGACCGCTCCGGGGTCTTCTCGCTATCTTCCAGATCTTCTGCTTTCTGTTCCTCGGAAGCAGATGGTTCGTCCAAACCTTGAAGGGCTGCTATCGGTTCTTCCTGAGAACCTGGTTGAGAAGCTGGAAGAGGAGTAATTTGAGAAGGAGGAGGAGCGGCAGCTGAAGAAGGAAGAATTGGTGCAGTTTCCGGCACGTCTGCTGCATAATAAAGGAAATCAAAATCAGTATTCTCCGAGAAAAAAGAAGACCGTGAATCGTCAAAGTTACCTGGAGAAGCCGGTTTAGCGAGATCAATCTCAAATTCCCGAGCTTGGAAGTCCTTCATTGCCTCTTCTTCTGTAGGAGTGGTCACAACTGGATGTGAAGGATAAGAGCTGGAATCCATAATGTTTGCATCAGCCGAAGTGGAAGTATGAACAGGGACAGTTAAAAGAGCTTCCTCTTTTGAAAGCTCTCCTCCCAGTGATTCAGCCCGTGCTTTAGCAAGCTGCTCCTTCCCTCTAACAAGAGCGGCGCGAGCCTCATCATCAAGATAGCGAGCCTCAAACTTCGCTTCCTCAAATTTTGCTTCATCATAGCCGGCACCTTTAAACATATCAAGTGCGGCTTCCCACACTTCAGCCAGAGTGATTTCATAATCTGGACCCAGAAAAGCAAGGCTGCCACGGCCCAAAACGCTGTGCATATAGAAGTCAAATAGAGTAGAATCGATGCTAGCTTTAGTGGCGTCGTGAGACTCTTCGGCCACAACTTGTCCAGCGACCGCGTCATCACGCTCCTTCTCGACTTTAAGAAGCTTAGCTTTCAGCATCTCAATCTCCACGTTCTGGGAGGTGACTTTTTCCCGCAGTTCGGCGTTTTCTGTACGATACTTCTCATTAACGTGCTGTTCGGCGGCAAGCTTCATTTCTACATCTCTTTGTGCAGCATGTGCATCCCGCACTTGCTTCTGAAAGACTTCTTCTTTTTGAGTATATGATGCAGAAGAAGAAGCGAGATTTTCCTTAAGCTGCTTAACTTCAGACGCAAGCTTTGCATTGTCGTCTGCAATGCTCGTCATCTCCGCGTCATGCTGCTTACGCCATTTGTCCCATTCTGATTTATCGTTCTCCATGGTCATCATCGCCTCAAGGTTAAAATGGTTGACCCTTTGAAGTTCATCAACCAACTTCTGCCATCCAGACATTCTTTCAATATCAAGCTTGACAGCATCGACATTTCTCAGCATTGCCTGCTTATCAATAGGAACCAAATCTAAGTCAAAACGGACTCCTCTTAGACACCAATTCGGAAATCGGCTCTGAAGCGTTGGAGGGCCGTCTTTAACTTGATATTGTGGCCTGTTAATGATGGTTTGAATATCAGATTCCTTTAGAGGAGGAGAACCGGCCGGAATGTCAGAAGAAATGGGAGCGTTAGTCTTCTCAGAAATAACAGACGCATCACTTGGCTTAGACCGTTTGCTCGATTCATCAGTAATTTGAGTCTTCCCTTTGTCATCATAAGACTTTCGCTTATGAGAATCGTGAGTTCTGTAAGAAGAATCATATCGATCAGCATCTCTTCTTCTCTGCCGCTGCTCATAATCCCATTTTTCTTGAGCCTTCCTTTCGGCCCGTTCCTCATCTGTCTCTCTCTGGTCACCAAGATATTTCCTGAAGTCATAGGATCCACGTCCTCCATGGCACTGAAATGAGTCATAATATGAGCCAGAGCGTCCCATTGTAGAACCTGAAATTGAAAAGGAAAGGCAGGTCTTAGAAATTTTCAAATTAAAGGAGCTAAGTGCATATAAGTGCCAAAATCCTAAGTGTGTGTGGCGTGTGGGCTATGCGCGTCGGACTACAAACCACTTTTTTGTGTGGAAATGGTGACGGCTTGTATAGAAGGCGTTGTGGTTTGTTGCAAGGAAGAAGTTGCTTCAATAACAGGAGAGATCACTTTAGAAACATCATCTTTAAAGAGCTCCTGAGAGGTTATCATAATGTCGCTCAGACTGTCAAATGTATCATCGCCATGATGCACGGGAGGATTATCTTTTTCTACTTCCACCTCAGCCGTCTTTTCAAGAATGTGAAGACTTTCCTCCTCTTCAATAACCGGGGCAAGTGCTAACTTACTGGACGATCCAGCAATGTCGGTAGGAGTAGAACACTTTACCAATGAAGTCTCAGCGGTAAGATCTTGCGGTAAAGGTTCTTTAGCAGGAACAGGGGCATCTGACTCCTCAGCAAGAGAATCAGGGACTTCATGTGGCTGAGTGGAACGGGAAGGATGTAAGAGTCCAAATTCGTGGAGGAACTCATCTCTCAATAGAAATTGAACACTCCTCTCCTCGACCGGCACGGCCATAAGCCTCTCGAAGGTAATTTTGTGACGAGTTTCCCTAGAGGGGGGAGGGAGCGGTGAAACAGTAGAAAAAGAAGTTAACACTTGACAATTTGGACTTCGAAGAATTTTAGAAAACACGGGGAAAAGATAGATAGTCTTACTTCCCACTCTCCAAATGGCGTAAAATCCCGGGGGACAACGAACAAAGAAAAACTGGCTTAGAAACCCAGGAACGCTTTCAGGAAGACCAATAATCAGTTTACGGTTCCTGGCACTCCTTACAACTGTGATGGAGGGATGGTCTTTGTTCTTTGCAAATGAGCATAGGAAGCAAATTTCTCCAAAACTAGGGAAACGGTCCAGCGTTCTCCTAAAAAGCACACACAATCCTAGCAGGATGGAGTATCCATTAGGGTGTAGTTGAAAGGGAGAAATAGTTAGCCGAAGGAGAAGTTCTCGAAGACAGTCGTTAAATGGGGGAATGGCTCCACTTGAACACATCTGCCGGTTCACAGCAACAAAGCCAAGAGGCGGCCTGTCAGCAGTGTCGCTTGACCCAGGAAGTAAAGCATCTGCTTCGGCAATGCCAAATTGGATGCACAGTTTTCGGAAGACTTTATGACTTAGAGTGGTAGGAGTCCTTTCCGGAGGGTCGTTTAGTGGAGTAGCAATTGGAAAAGCTTCTCCGGCTATTTCCAAGTCTTCCTGTTGAGATTCCATTCTACACAAGGAACTGGACGATCAAATATTAAGGTGCACGTTTCCTAAAAAGAGTGAAGTGTTGTGCAAAACTAATACAATAACAAGCAAATGTAAATGAAACTAAACTAATTGATACTTGTCGATTATAAAGTTTCAGGGCTTGATATCTTAAGTCCAAGAATAGTGTTGTGTTGATGCAAATAAATCAGCTTTAGTTGATCATTTCAATTTTGCTTTAATACTTCACTTAGATTTGTTAGTTCACAGCATTTCATTCACGAAGTTCATTTAAGTTTGATATTCTTTGTCAACTAATCTGTTGTTTGATGTGGGCAATCAATAGCAGTATATTCGTCCCATTTTTCTGTGAATGTTGCTCCTAAACAGGTTATCAGCATTAAAGTTGAGGCAATCTGAAAAGAAGTACAAAGTCCAAAACAATTCAAATTCAGAAAATCAGTCAAGTTCTGCTCAAAAATTCTAAGTGTTAGGTCGCTTACGACCTAACACAGGTTGCAGCGTTCCTATGCTAAGTTGTTCAGGTTAAAAGTTCAGGGCTGTGAAAAATTGTCTAAGTATTAGGTCGTTCAGCGACCTATCATGGGTCAAGCTTTCTGTAAGTCGCACGTTGCAGTTGAATGGATTAAGATGAGGCAATTTTCTTTAAGTCCTAGGTCGTGCACAATTGTTTTTAGGTTGCAGATTCTCTAGGTCGCAAATGTTGTCAGATCGCAAGGGCTTAAGTCGCAAAGCGTTCCTATGCGACCTAACTCTTAGGTCATTCAAATCTGATAGGTTGTTGACTTCCTCTCCAAGCAACATCATATTGGGTCCAGTAACCCAATACCGCCAGTTCAAAAAGAGTTCATCTTCCCCTTCATCTTACCTCAACGTACCACCAATTAATTAGCAAATCAATGGCAAACCCTACAGATCCGTAGTACAAGCTTTTGTATGGTCGCAAATCACTTCGACACATCAAATGACGAACGAAAGTCAGTTGAGACTACCGCTCAGAAAGCATGTTGCATGAAATTGGGCTTAGGACGAGTAACAACGATTCGTGATCAAAGCAGTGACTATGGACAAATAAAGGTCGATCCACTTACGGATTATGATTGGTGAGAAAGAATCGTCGGTTGAATGAGTCGAATTTGTCTTTGGAAGATCGAAAAGTCGTTAATGGCGATGGAGGCTCAAAACAGTAAGGTGAGGAAGAAGGTGCGACCTAACCAATTTATATGAAACTGAGAATGGGAGGCGAACAGGCGTGAAGTTCTAGGTCGTTTGCGACTTAGCAAGGTTGAGTCGAAGCATACGACCTATGGCATAGTCATATGCCTCGAGGGGCAAATGTTAATTCCATAATCTCAGTGACCTAGAACTTAGCGACCTAACAGGGATTAGCGACCTAGAGGAGCTTGCGACCTAACAGCAGGAAACTTAGCGACCTAACAGGGATTAGCGACCTAGAGGAGCTTGCGACCTAACAGCAGGAAACTTAGCGACCTAACAGGGATTAGCGACCTAGAGGAGCTTGCGACCTAACAGCAGGAAACTTAGCGACCTAACAGGGATTAGCGACCTAGAGGAGCTTGCGACCTAACAGCAGGAAACTTAGCGACCTAGAGGAGCTTGCGACCTAACAGCAGGAAACTCAGCGACCTAAGAACATAGCGACCTAAAGAATGTCGCGACCTAACTGTTGAAGGAGGCTCTGCGACCTAGGGGAGTCTACGACCTAACTATTAGAAGACCTTGCAACCTAAGGACTTGGGAGAAGTTTGCGACCTAACTACAGGAAAGATTTGCGACCTAAGGGACCTACGACATAAGAGGCAAACGAGCTAAGGCTTCAACGACTTAGAACTCCCACAGCTATTCCTTAACTCACCTGCGACCTACCACTTAATCAAATAAAGCCGAAGCTAATCTCTTAAGCCGCAAGGAGACTGCGACCTAGCTTAGGTCGCTCGCGACCTACGACTTAACTAAGGTCGTACGCGACCTAAGACTTGGTGAATTTTCTGAATCCAAATCAGCTCCTATAAATACCCCACCACTTCCAACATCAGGGGGACTTTTGGCCATTCATTTCTTCAAGCACCGTTACGCTGTTGAAGTCTCCTCTCATTCAGCAACCAAAGATCTTCAAGCATTCGAGACACTACAACAAGCTTCGAGAAGAACTCCTTACATCCAACACGGATTCGTCGAGTTTCATGATCAAAGATTGAGCTAGTAGTCAAGAGTGCTTTCGTGATCAAGTTGTATTGTATTTTGAAGGATATTGTATCAAATTGTAACCAAATCAGCAATAAAAGATTATAAAGTGGACGTAGGCTCAATTACGGGCCGAACCACTGTAAACCTGTTGTTCATTTACTGCTTTTCTGCTATTTTCAGCTTATATTCTGTTCCCGTACCAACGGGTGGTGCTTTCACGATTCAATTACACACACCGGGTGTTAGCGTTCACTTTTTATCGTTAACAGAGATGGCGACCAAGAATCGAGATATCGATCGAGCTTCGAGATGGCGACTGAGTTTGAGCTTAATCAACCGTGCTTTGATGATAGGGATGTGTGCATTGGATTTTAGTGTTTTGGAATATAAGTGTATGAAATAGAGAAGAGGGTATAAAAATAAGAAGTATAAAATAATATGGGTTTGCTCCGCAATTACAAGGATTCAAGGGATTTTCAAGGTTTTAAGGGGCTACTCGGCAAAAAGTTAAGTTTAAATAGAATTAGCCAAGTCTAAAATAAGGCTAGCACAAAGAATGAGGAAAATAAGTGCTACGTGGAAGGGGAATAATCAAATAGAATTGAATTATTTTATGATGAAGTCAAGAAGTGACATTACTTTCAACTGAATTATAATTATATAATAAAGTCATACATCAATGCATAGTTTTCATAACCCGGCAGACATAGTTTTCATAACCCGACCCTGCCGCGGTTGAACCACGAATAACCCCGAATTGTGGGGATCAAAGGCCGGGAACTCAATCAAACCTCCTTTATGCAAGAACCTCGGTTCGACCTTTGAATTTGCGGTTTAACCATTCATTTGAACCCGGTTGAACCCTCCCATATGCGCAATTTCTTCGCTTCAAAATATGTTTTCGAATCTTCACCCATTTTATATTCGTAATTAGTGCAGCTGGTGTAACAAATTTTGTTTAATTTTTCATATTAGAATTAATGTGTGGATTATGAATTAATATCGTATATTTTTATTGAAGATGTTGGTTTATTGTGCACTTAAGATTGATATGTTGCATCTAAATGTATTAATTTCCAAAAAAAAGTATGTGCGGCTCTTGACGGTTCGACTAGTCGAACCCTCGAAACCTCAAACCCTGAGTCCTCACGGTTTGATTCACGATCCGGTTATGAAAACATTGCATCCATGTCTTTGCTTCTTCCATTTTTTCTCTCACTAACATCAACAATATATTTTATATGGAAAAGAAGATAAATATAAAAAGGATAATGAAATTTATTTGTCACTTCTTCCATCCATCTTAAAAAGTCTCAAAAAATATATGCTCATTTCCTATTTAAATAAGCTAAAAAAACAAACCCGTCGCTTTCCTTTTCACTACAAATACATACATAGTGCCATTCAATTCATTATTCCTAATATTGATCATTCAATAAATAAATTACATAATTTCAATGAAAAAAATAGTAGTTAAATATCTTATGGTCATGTTGCTTCTATTTTTGACTTCAGTTATTTTTCTCATTTCTTAAATACAAAACCAAGAAATATTGTATAGATTCCCCATGTATATAACATGACTTAGTACAAGATTTAATGATAAACCCTTTACTTTTTTATACAATAGGAAATCATAAGTTAGATGAACATAGATAGCAAGGATGCCACTATCCAAGCAAGAAGTTATATATCTTTTGTAGCAAGCAGGACGACAAATGCAATAATCTTTGTATTAGCCAAAATTACGGTAGTGGTTATTGCAAACTTTGTTGGTATGACTCGTGTTGCACATGTTGTTTGCTAAACTAAACCATTGCTTTAATGCAAATTTGTACGTTAAGTTTACATATATATAATATCAATATATGTCTTATGTTTACTTTAATGTGCAAGTGTGATGTATAATGTTGAATACTTATTTTCATATGTGCAAATTGATGTCATGAGTTGGTTGCCTAATACTTTATTTTATTTTGATTGGATATACGATTATATCTACATCTAAACTTAATATGTGCTCATTAATTATAAGTTATATGTTGTTTCTACTGTTTATATACAAGGGTGGCCCCTGAAGGTTTGGAGGCCCAAGGCAAAGAAATTATTAAGCCCAATAGTAAAATGTGTGTAAAGTGTAGGTAGAAAAAACATAAGGCCCCTAAATAGTAGGCTACAGGACTCGAACTGAGACCACTAGCAACCAATACCAGCATTTCCACCACTGAGCCATTTAAACATTTAGTTAACATTAAATATATTACTATATATGAACATAACGCTTAAAGTTTGAGGTCCATAAAAATCAAGGGCCCTAGGCGACTGCCTGGGTCGCCTTGGGCCAGGGTCGGGCCTATATATATATATATATATATATATATATACTATAATGCAAAACCTTGGTCAAACCGGTCAAAGTGAAGCCTTTTTTGGACTTCCATTAATACCCCCATCTGATAATGGTTGAAAACAGTTGTTGCTGGATAGTTTAGACATTTTTCCTGTACCCACGACGCATCACGATATCAATAGTTACGCTCCCATCTCCCCACCAACAACCGTCTTTTCTCATTTTCTTCTTCCATGTTCTCCAAAAATTCCTTTTCCTCTCCAATGCTTCAACAGACAAATCAACCTCATAAACTCATCAATTACTGTCAATTTTTTCCTCATCTGTTACCAACAAAAAACGTATAGGGACGTAGGTCATTTGCCAACATCGTACTCAATTTACATACCTCACCGCCCTAGTCCGTTCCAGATCTCAGTTTAGAAAGCTCGTTGACTGTCTGAAAATGAAGAAATCGCTTATTTCCTTATCCATTCTTCTGTTAATTTATCTACCTTCTCTTCCGATCAAGGTGAGATTTTGTTTTTCCAGTTGAATTTAGATATTCCTATTTTAAGTGTGCATTTTTTTTGACAGAAGGATGTTTTAGAAATATGATATAGGGAAGAAGATTCAGGCGGATGTGAATGGAGATGCTTATGAGTTGGTCGATCCTTCAAAAGTTGAGGAGAAGATTAGAGTTGTTCCAAGTGGTTTGTCGATCGATTCCGATGTTGTTAAGAGGTATATGTTTACTCTTTTTACTGCCATTTCTTCTTTTCGATCACAAGATCACATCTATCTTTCAAGTGGAACCAAGTTCAAGTCGGATATTTAAAACTGCGACTACACTATTTAAAATCATTGACTGTAATTTGTATCTTTTTTAATCGAACAAAAAATGCATAATTTTATATTACGATTGAGATTCAACTCTCTATCACTAAAGTCGGAAGTGATGATGGACTTTTTGTTAAAGAAGGTACCCATAATTTTTTTTTACATATTTTTACTGGGTTAATGGCTTGATTGCTTGAATGACTTAAATGAGATTATCTCTTTTTCATCTTAAAACTAAAATTGATTATGATTCCAGTTTTGTAACTATTAACATATTTTATGTTACTATCTAAAATAGATGTTTATCATCGAGATAGTTGTTTCATCATCAACTGTATGTTAACCTTTAGTGAAAACTTGGAGGAGAAAGGTCGGTGTTGTTTATTTAGGCTTCCTTTACATTTTTAGTTTTTATTTTTATGAACCGTGAATCTTCTTCTTTATTGAATTGCAGTTATGTTGTGACTGGGAAAAGCGATATCTTGATTCCAAAATTGGCGATCAAAGGCGAAATGTTAAATGTTTCTGAGTTTTGTTTCTATTTTTTCCAAAGTTGGATCTTGATTTTCCTTTATATGATAATTTATTTTCATCCGCATTTTGTTTTTTTGGCTTAATGAGTTATATAAATATCAATTCTATGTTGAAATTCATACTTGCCAACCACTAAAAAATATGAATGTCTGTCTAAATAGAAATGCTAGAGTTTAGATTTACTTTAATGATAGAGTGGCACGAATGTTTTCTAAACAGATGACATGAAAATAGCTGATGTGTTAAAAATGGAAGCCTGCTCCGACTATGGTACAACTTTCCACTTTTGTTTATACAACTTCTTCTTCATTATATAGCAGGAATACTACTATACGAAACTACCTTCTACCGTCTGCATTCGATAGAAATCTTCTAAATTGGCATAGCACATGCATTTATATTTCTATACATTTGTTGTTTATATTAATCTAATTCATTTAAACTCCCCGCTTTTACTTTACAACTGTTTAAATACAATAACAAAGCCATATTCACTATGGTTGGGAAAATTATATGGTCAATACCAGTAATTAATGCTTAGGAGCAAATCAAGTTATCATTTGTCTTAAATTTTACAATGGTATTATCAACTAGGCAACTGATGTTTAAACATTGCAAGTTCAAAAGAGTTAATTAAGCTTGCTGTTATACCCAAAAATGGCCGATTTAATAGCTTAAAAGCACACAAACTATCACCGGGTATGCTCTCTTTTAAGAAATAAAGATATATTCGATGTATTGAATGCACATAAACCATAAACTATCACTAGAATCATTTTCTTAGATGTTTCTTGAAGATCTATCATTTTCATCGATGTTTCTTGAAGATCAAAAATAATTTGTTGAAAGTGGATGCGCTTGGAGTCACTCTTATTTTGAATATTTACTTTTCACATTCTTACTTTGTAGTGGAAAGATAGTGATCTTAAAAAGTATAAAGTAAAGAATGGTAAATAAATTTCAGATAGTTAATAACCTATAAGCTTAACCTTGGATGCTCTAGAATCTCATGAGATCGTATTAAATGAGTGAAAATATGTCGATTCGCATGCATAAAGTTATGAGCATATATCAAACATTGTCTTATAAATGACTATATACTATCTTTCGACGGTCCCATTTTATGTGTATGTGTGTTGAATGTATACATACATATGTATGTATGTGTTGATGTATGTATGTTTAAGTGATTGTAATTGACCTTATTATTCCATAATGTCATGTTGTATTTTTAAGAGATAAGGTCCTTTTTTATAATCCTATAGCTTTTACAATTTCTTATATTGTATCATCTAAGAATGCATAAAAAAAATTATTCATGATTAAGATTGTATAAGGTTATATGCATTTATAGATATTCTTAATTTGTATCTTATATAATTCAGCTTTCTAATTTGTAACCATTTGATTGCATGATTGATAAACCGAAGTTGATTATGATCTTTAAATACCTAAATTGATGCATAGACACAATTGGGTGTTAGTTTTTTTATACCTTTTGGGATGTTAAATTGTCTTGGGTTGCAACTGCAATGTCCATAAAATTCAAAGTATAGGAACTCCACTGATTATTTTATCAAGGCATTATCTCTAAATAATTTTTCTTAGTCGCAGTAGCGTCAAATACTATCTCTTTGCTACTTTTAGTCAACTAAGCAACCAAAATGACTATAATGTTACTTCAAAATTTCCAAGTATATTAGTTTGACGGTTAATTACGTACTATATATTTTATATTATTGCCGATGTGTTGAAGTTTTTATCCTTTCATAATAACTTTGCTTAGAGAAAAAGAATGCAATATTTCTTCCAGTTTTTCGATTTCGGTTTGGTGAATTTCTAAAATTATGACATTTTTAGAACTATCAGTTTCTTGAATTTTCTATTTTATTTTTAACTTTTGAAAAAAATTAGACTATTCAAGATTTTTTTAACATATTTTGAGTTTTAGATTTCTAACATTTTCCAATTTAAATAATATCGATGTTCGAATTTTCTACTGAAGTTCTAAATTTTGAAATAATATTGAACTGTTTAATTTTATCGAATTTTAGATTTTTTAATCCATTGAAAATTGAAATTTTTATAATTTTTATTCAAAATCTTCTGAATCGGTAAACTATCTAAATTTCTTGGACCTATGTAGTTCGTAAAAACTTGAAGTTTTTAATTAAATTCATTAAAAATATTTTTAGTATTTATACGGGATTTAATTTCTTTTACGTTTTGTAAATTATATATATATATAATTAAAAATCTCTGTAGTTATATTTAGTTCATTAATAGCGGTGGACTATATCCATTTACACGCACACATATATATTTAAAATTGAAAATCTCTATAGTTATATTTAGTTCATTAATAGTGGTGGACTGTAACCATCAGTCATTTAGTTCATTAACAGCGGTGGGGTATAAACGTATGCAATAAGATGATTATTTGAGGATATTTTTAACATATACTACTATTCTTAAATTAAAATTACAGTTGTTAAATGGTCAATATTTAGGCCACTTTTATACATTGTCATCCATGATACTTAATTAGCCATGTTTTTTATTTTCATTTTCCAGTAAAAAGATTATTTAATCTTTGTTAGAGATACACTTTTCCTAATGCTTGGTTCGAAAGAGCCCTTTTAGACAGATTGATGAATCCACGATAATATGTACATATGCTTATGCAACCACATAAAATAATCCAATACCTTAAGCATGCATCATTATACAACACGAAAAATGAATATAATGACCTTTCTTATCCAGTTCTCTCCTTGGTTCACTCATATTACCATCTTCTTGCCATATGGAATTTTATTTTTGCCCATTTTTTTATTTATATTAAGTAAAAAATTATGCATTCTTTCCACTTTTTGTTTAATGATTGTTTCGCAAAAGTCATTCCTTATTTTCGGTATTTGAGAATGGAAAGATTGAATTCATCAACAGACCACAAAGTTGGGCAACGTTTTGAAAATAAGCCGAGCAATCTTGAGATTGCAAGCAACTACAGCTTTTTTGAGTAAACTTTCCTCTATTTCCTGCTCAATATAGCAGTCCTGCAAATCATCATCTTTTAGTATTAATTGGCATTTTCTAAATAAAAACTATAGAATAGTGGACATCAAAGTGGCTTCATTTTTTTTGCTTCTACAATAATGTTAAATAAATATATTGCTATGAATTTTCGGTGTTTTCCAGTTTTATCTGACAGTATTTGATGTCATAATGTTTTATTTGAAATCTGTTATTTTCACAAATATTAATTTTATCTATTAATACTAATATTCAAACAGCATAAGAGAATAGTTTCAAATGTTACAATTTTGATAACAATATTTTATTTTGGTGAATTTATAGGTTGGAGCTTTGCTATCTGATTTAGAAATGAACATCATATTTGACGTCATTTTTGCAAATTCCAATAGTTATTTTAACATGATTTTAGTCGTCATAATAGCAAAAATTATGGAAGTTGTCCAATATGGAAGTTGAAGTTATTTTAACATGATTTTAATATGGAAGTCGTCATAACATCAATTTCGAGTAAACTTTCCCTTGCTTCACATTTTAGCCTGTATTATGGAAGTTGTCCAGTTTTGTTTTCTAAACAGAGGACATGAAAATAGCTGATGTATTAAAAATGGAAGCCTGCTCCAACTATGGTACAACTTTCCACTTTTGTTTATACAACCTCTTCTTCATTATATAGCAAGAATACTACTATACGAAACTACCTTCTACCGTCTGCATTCGATAGAAATCTTCTAAATTGGCATAGCACATGCGTTTATATTTCTATACATTTGTTGTTTATATTAATCTAATTCATTTTAACTCCCCGCTTTTACTTTACAACTGTTTAAATACAATAACAAAGCCATATTCACTATGGTTGGGAAAATTATATGGTCAATACCAGTAATTAATGCCTAGGAGCAAATCAAGTTATCATTTGTCTCAAATTTTACAATGGTATTATCAACTAGGCAACTGCTGTTTAAACATTGCAAGTACAAAAGAGTTAACTAAGCTTGCTGTTATACCCAAAAATGGACGATTTAATAGCTTAAAAGCACACAAACTATCACCAGGTATGCTCTCTTTTAAGAAATAAAGATATATTCGATGTATTGAAAGCACATAAACCATAAACTATCACTAGAATCATTTTCTTAGATGTTTCTTGAAGATCTATCATTTTCATTGATGTTTCTTAAAGATCAAAAATAATTTGTTGAAAGTGGATGCGCTTGGAGTCACTCTTATTATCTTATGTTAATGAAATGAGTCTCAGATAATGTTATAAGTGCTTAGGTATTTTTCTTCTTCAGTCTCATTACAAAGTTCGTTTTTTTGACATAACTCTACCTATATATCAAAACTGTTTTTGTTCCTATCAATAAGAGATGTGCTTCTTTATGTTTCTTCCAAATCTCTTGAACTTCTAGACATTTTAACCTATCAAGTGCTAATATGTATAAGTTCTGAGTATGACGCGCGTTAATATTGCTTCACAAGTACAGTTGGAAGTGGTTGGCAGATTAGCATTTAAAGAATACGCTTTTTTGCAAGTATTTTCCATTTTATGCTTTATATGATTTCATATCAGTGGACATTATTTTAATAAACTTATACTGACGACCTTTATCATCCACTACAATAACGTGGTGCCAGTCGCTGAGTACATCAGTGTTACCATGTTTTATAGTTTTGTTTCCAATACAATGTTTTTATTCCTTCAGTTTCTTTGCACAGATACTAAAATAATTAGTCATTATTTGTAGGTTAAATTTACGAGCAGCAAATGGTCATGTTTGTTGCACTGTTGTGCTTACTTATAGAAAATTTGTTGGATGTGTCACCTAGATAGTGGAATTTTTTTAGAAAATAATTTATCTTATAGTGACAGCATAAAATAATTGGCATCATTTGATAATGGTTGCAGGCTTCAAATAATATATGTGCTCCAGTAATGGTTGCAGGCTCCAAAAAAATGCTTGCAGGTTTCAAATAATATGTAGTAGATAGGGAGTACCTTTAACGCACCCTGCATGTTCTAGAGTTCAATTAACAGGTGCATGTGCAAACTGATGGGAGAAGCATGGTCTAAGGTGCATGTGCAAAAACCTGTTGAAGATGAAATGGTCAAGGCGAGCTGGAGAATGAAGCTGGCCTACTATGTGAAGTTGAAGTTCGATGGACAATATGTATCAGTCTGGACTGAAGACCGGAGCGAACGGCCGGCAAGACATGTGATGTGTGTGATGTACATGCCCGGCTAGACTGCACGGATAGGTGCTGAATTAAATGGCCGCCGAACAACAGCATGGGATAGGTTCTATTATATATACATCTGATTTTTTTGTTTCTTCTTCCTTAAACTTTTTTCCCTATTTGGTTTGTGATTGTAGAACTACGTATTGATTTGCTTCTGCTATAAAATTTTATCTTCAGCTCTGTCCATGCAACTTTCCTGCTGTCTACACCTACATCTGTTATTAGTCTATGATTTAGTGCGTTTGTTTTTCATTACAAAATAGTGTGTTTGGTAGTATAATACATCACTTTATAGCAGGGGTGTCAATTAGACCCGACCTGATGGATTTGGACCCGACCCGACCTGAGTAATAATTGTAGTTAAAATCGTTTTCTCCATTTTATTGTTTTTTGGTCATATATTCAACTACAGCCTCTATAAAATACAGCACTGGGTAAATTTTTCCTGTATATCTGTACGAACAAATATTTCCACCTTTACTACTGTAACTCATTTTCAGTTAACATAAAAAATTCCTTATAAAACGTTTTTAACTCTACCTTCAACTTATTACCGACGCCGGTCTCAAGCCTGGAACAAGGAGGAGAGAAAATGATTACGACAACTACACTTACTACTTACAATTTATTGTCAAATAGTTTGTGAGCTACAATATGTCATTTTGTTTCCTGCTTATCACAAATTGCTACCATATCTATTTCAGATTACCTATTATATGTAATGAAGAACATATTCTATTTCCCTTAGGAATCAAATTTGTTGTCTATGGTTTGCATGAACATGGAAGAATAATTCATACTTCCATACGTTTATTACTTTTCTTTTTCTCCACATAAGGTCGGTCTGATATGAAGCTTCTTTCCATGTTTGATACAAACGTTCCATATACATGTCCATTGGACGTGGATGCATTTATAAAATTCAAAAAACCTCACACATTGTTTCCTAACACAATTTTTTTTTGAGTTCATGGGAAACCTTAAGATCATGGTATTCATTGATACTCACTTAAGTAAACCACGCCGTGTGTCTACCCCACTTTTATGTTTCCTAACACAATTGAATTTGTAAAAGAAATTTAATTGTTCTATCATATTTTCAAGTGATATTAAGATTTAGCAGGGGCATTTTTGGTAGTTCATGCTGACACCAAAAAAGTGTGACACCAAAGGTATTACAACTATTATTAAAGATACACACACACATCTGTGTACATATGTATGTATGTGTCTCTGTGTGTGTATTTCACTACCATAACTGTAGCGCACACAAAATTTTCACCCATCCTTCTTGGCACACGTCCAACGGACATGCCACCATACTCGTATATATATATATATATATTGAAAACCCAGGAGAACCCGATGGGCTGGGAAACTCCTGAGGAGGGTATAGTAAAGCCGTCCGCTGATCCAAGCACTCATATCTCCGGGTAAATTTATATAGGATATGGAAGTGCATGGTAGGAATCGAACCTGGGTCTTTTTAGCAGAACCCAAGCCTCCTTTCCACTACGCCGCACCCGCGGACACACACACACACACACACACGCGAGTACTTCGGCACGTGCGATGCACGTGCACAAGAGGAATTGATATTAAAACACTATTTTTAAGTTTTTTTGGATTTTACAAAATGACTTTGACGTGTGCGTAATATTGTATTTTTTATGTCCGTACATGCACAAAACAAATGAATCCAGCATAAATTATGATATTTTGGATTTTTTTCTAAATAAGATACCGATCGCAAGAAAAATGAAATTTCCACGATAATTGCAAAACTTTCTCATATAATTTGAGAATAAAAATAAGAATTGAATTTTTAAAAAGCGGTTAAATGGGATACTATGTTATGTGATTTCTTAGTGTTTTAAATATATAATTAATGACTAAAGAAGATAAGTTGAAAATGAGATGGTTGAATTAAAAATAAATAAAGTGACTTCAAGTGTACGACGTTAATATCTTCTATAAGCCGTTGAAGAAAAACATTATTTTCTCTATCATGATATAGTCATCGTACTTTTTATCATGAAGTTCTCGAAAGATAGTTTTTATTAGATCTTTATGGGATAACAAATTTTTGTGGGTAAATGGGAAAGATTGTATGAAAGTATGTTCAACTAAAGAACATAGTAAAGGTCAAGCTCCACTTAGGAAAAACACAAAGATCATTATTTTTAGTATTGATCATGTAGACTTTCACAGAATTGAAGTATGAGTGAAACCCAAAATAATGCTGAAAATGCTAAAGGAAAAAAATGTTGCTCATTTAACTTGCTAGACCTACCAACTTTGCTCTAATTAGTTTGACTTCGATTAAGTGAGCAAGAATCCACTTATTCAGACTTTTCACAGTGATCGAATTTGTTCTCAGGCATCTTAAAGATATATCTAAAAAATTTCATGCAACGAATATTCTACATACCACCTTAAAATGTATATTCCCTTTTACATTTCAATCGATAAGACTATACAAACAATACAGTACATTTAAACTATCTCAACCAAAAGAATATAGTAGCAAATTATATCTGCATTAATTTTGTAAGTTAACGCAGCATCAATAATACAAATTGAATCGATAAATTATGATAAATGAGCAATGCAGTACATCGCCATGAAACTATATTGTGGATTTTTTCTTATTTCAATTCAAATTCTTTTTTTTAACGAAAAGAAAATATATACCAAAAAAGGAGAAACAATGCCTTTCTCCGCAGGCTCACAGAAGATGGCCAGGCATTCGAAATAAATATGCCTCCCAAAACACCGACAACAGAAACTAACCATGAAGGAACAAAAGAAAAAATAAAAACTCTACTGCTAGAAAGAAGCCAGTCAAACCTAAAAGAAACAAATGAAGCAACAGCCCACACTACCAGCTACCCCGCTACACCCGAATAGGTGTAGGCCAGACCACCAAGTAATATACCAACCACCGCCATACTGAAGAAGACCAAAAAGAGGACCAAAACCCAGCCCGATCAGCAGCGAAACCCACTCACAACGGCCGCAAGCTCCCCTTTTCTCCCAAGTGACAACACAAGACGAGCTCCGGCAAGGCCATTGCCCAAAGATGGTGTCACTTAGCACAACAAGCGCCACGCGGGCAAAAAATGGAATATCAGATAGAGTCCCCAAGGACCAACCACAGCCAAAGCCTTCGAAGCAGACAAAGCCAACAAAGCCAAAGCCAACCAAAAAAATAAATCTGGCAGACGATATACAGCGAAGACACCTAGACCTGAAATACTAGCAAGCACATCAAAACCAAAAAACCGAGGGGGGGGTAGGGGATCGAGAGCGCTGGATGCAGGCCAACGCCCCACTAAGAGGGTTCAACCAACTCCGGTTCTTGCGGAACTAATAGCACACGAGATAGAAAGAAGACCCACTAGTCGTCGAATTCGGGAGCCCGTGAGTCCCCTGAATGGTCTTCCTCGGAAAGCAAGGAATACGTCATTCCTTACTTGCCGAATAATGGTCGGGGGGTCCATAGGAGAGCTCTCAAAGATTGCCTTATTCCGCGCGCACCAAATGTGCCAGCATATAAGACAGGGAATCAAGCGGTATATGATCGAACGAAGAGATTTCCCAGAGTTCCCAGCCCACCAGGTTGTTTGAAGATCATTAGCAGATCTGGAAATTCGTCGAACACCAACTAGGTTTCCGAAGTAATTCCAGCAAGATATGGCTGAGAAACTATCGAAGAACAAATGGTTCAAGGATTCCGTTTTCCCGTTGCCACAGCATCTGCAGCGGGAAACTAAGGGGATGCCTAACTTTTTGAGATTCTCGTCTAGTGGCATCCCATCATGAAAGATACGCCACATCAGAAGAGAGACCTTGGGGGGAGTACGAGAATCCCAAATGAAGGAAAACAAAGGACGGGAGGGGCATGGAATTCTAACCGATGACCAAGCTCTCAGAATGGAAAACGAAGCGCCATCCCAGCCCATAAGTCCTCCATGAGAATCAGAGAAAGACTTCACTGATTGCATGTGCTTCCAGGTCTCACTTGCATAGGATGGGGAGCCCGAAAAATTAGAACCCACCAGCCTATGGTATTTTGCGTGAAGGAAGGATGCCCATAAAGAGTCGTTAGCACAAAACCTGTACCACAACTTACAGGCAAAAGCAGCACAAAGATCCTTAGGATTACGAAGCCCCAAGCCACCCTCGCTTTTGGGATGACAGATCGTGTCCCACGAAACCTAGTGGTGACGACGGGCGTCGTCCTTGTTGCCCCAGAAAAAAGACGAGACCAAAGACCGATACGACCGGAAGAAAGAGGAGGTAGGGGTCATAGCCGCAAAGACATGAGTTCCCATTGAATCTAAAACAGACTTAATGAGAACCAACCTGCCGGCCTGGGAAAGGAGAGCCACATTCCAATGAATGATCTTACCCCTCACCTTGTCAGTCAATGGATCGAAGAAAGCATTAAGCTTCCTACCACGGTACAGAACAATTCCCAAGTAAGGTAAAGGAAGGGACGCTTCCTTGAACCCCGAGAATGTCTCAATCCAGGAAGATCGAGAGGAGGAACAGTCCTTCACACGGACGAAGCAACTTTTGGAAGGGTTAACGAGCTGACCCGAGGACCTCTCGTACAGATGGATGAAACGAAGTAGCCGACGGATAGAGGAACGACTGCCATTTGAGAAAATGACAATGTCATCAGCAAATGATAAGGAAGAGATTAGGGGATAACCCCTTGGGATCCCAAAGCGCTGGATCTGACCGTAAATCATTAAGGTCTGAAGACCGCGAATGAAAGCTTCCGCTGCGATCACAAAGAGCGAGGGCGAAAGCGGGTCTCCTTGACGCAAACCCCTCCCCGCCCTGAAATACCCATTAGCGGAACCATTAATGAGCACAGAGAACCAGCAGTTGGAGATCGGCCTCCATGCCAAGTCAATGAGGGTTTCCGGAAAACCGAAAGTCCTCAAGACCTTGATGACGAAAAACCAGGACATACGATCGTAGGCCTTAGCCATATCCAGTTTGAAGACTACATTAGAGCCCTTAACTTTCCTATCAAGCTGGGAGATCAGCTCCTGAGCCAAAAGGACGTTATCAGAAATTAAGCGCCCTTTAACAAATCCCGCTTGAGAAGGAGAGATAATACGTTCAAGGAAAGGGGCCAAACGGCTAGCCAGAATCTTGGAAATAACTTTATTCGAAAAGTTGCAAAGGCTAATGGGCCGAAAATCCCCACAGGACCGCGGATTTTCGCACTTAGGGATAAGAAACAGGTTAGTGGAGGTCCAGCTCGAGGGGAGAAACCTTCCAGAGAAAAAAGACTGAATAGCAAGGCAAAAATCAGCCTGAATAATAGGCCACGAACACCGATAAAAGATTCCGTTGAAGCCGTCAGGGCCATTGGCACTATCCTTACTCAGGGCGAAGACACAAGCACGGATTTCCTCAAGAGAAGGGAGATCCGCTATGTTGTCACTTTTCGGAGAAAGGACCAACCGGGGAATGAAGGCTAAGAGCGCAGGATCGGTTACCGCAACCGACGGAGATCCTAGATAGGATTGGAAATGGGCCAAAATGGTATCTTTGACTTCCTCATGTGATGCGGCCGTAGATTGATCAGGACGCAAAATCTCACGAATAGTGAGAAGGTTATTCTTCTTACGAATATAAGAGAGGAAGAATTTGGAGTTCGTATCTCCATCGACCACCCACCTGACCCTCACCTTTTGACAAAGGTAGTCATTCTCGATACGAAGTTCCAAGGAGAAGTTGGATTGAGCTAACGCCCACGCCTCCTTGTTAGTCGCGGTCGGAACATCGTCTAACAAAGATTCGGCAACGATAAGAGATTCTTCGGCCAAACGGACACGATCGAAGATGTTCTTGAACACATCAGCGTTCCATACCTTAAGACAGTCCTTGAGACGCTTAAGCTTTCGACTGAAAACAGCACATGGAGCGGCAACAATGGGAATGCTCCAAGAGTTAGCTACCACTTGATGAAATGTGTGGTGAGATCTCCACATGTTCTGGAAGCGAAAGGAAGAGGGGCCCTAGAGGGAGAAAGGAGAGCATCGGACAATCAGAGGAGAATGGTCTGAGAAGGTCCGATGAAGCTGAGCGATTGAGAAGGAAAAGGGTAAACGGAACCACTCCTCCGAGCCGAAAACCCGGTCAAGCCTAGAAAGGATACGGTTAGGTCCCTCTTGGTTGTTCGACCAGGTGAAAGCAGAGCCCACAAAAGGAAACTCAGAGAGACCAGAGCTAACAATGCACGAGTTGAAATCCGCCATCGCAAGACGGTTGATGGCGGCTCCTCCCCGTTTCTCTACCTCGCAAGCGACGATATTAAAATCGCCGCCAACCACAAAGTGAGAAAATCCCAAGGAACCGAGACCTAAAATGTCGGTCCAAAGCGATAACCTCTCCGAATGATCGCATTTGGCGTAAACAGCCGAGAAGAGAAAAGGAGAATCGATATAATGAGACGAGCAGGCAACCGATAAGAGCTGAGACGAGTCGAGAACTAGGCTGACCGCAAGGGATTTGGACCATAAAATCCAAATCTTACCGGAGACATTGGCATAGCCGCCGCCAAATCCTAAGGATAAAACGGTTTTGGTTATGCCCTCGGGTCTAGGAAAGGTTCCAGGAGAGCAATCAGGCCAACTGAGTGTTTTCTGACAATGCATTTTAGCCTAGCCAAAGACGCATCGTTGCCAATACCGCGAACATTCCAGAAGAGAAAGTTCGACATGAATAAAATAACAGAATAGAAAAGAGAAAAAAAAAACAAGAGACGAGCGGGAAAAACAGAGCGCTCTCAGACAAGATACAGCGAGTATCGAGCAGATCTATCAGTCTGCTCGGACGTCGCTATAGAGCGTGTACGGATGGTGCGAGGAGTAGAAAAGACTCTACGCGATCTGCGACGAGACGAGCGGGAAGGAGGAATGGGGGGCTGTGGAGATGTCGCATAAGACACCTCACTATCGATCCCCCTCAAAGTAGGTAGGGATGCCTCAAAAATCGCCGGAGAAGAGTTCCTGGATATGCAATCAAGGCGCTCATTAAGAAGCGCAATTTCTGCCTTACTCATCAGAGGGATGGTAATGGACAGAGAGCAAGAAGAAGAGGGGAGGGAGCACGCCGGTGAGCAGGAAGAGGAAGAAGTGCCCATGCGATCCGAATGATCAGGAGAAAGGCGTAAATAGGAAGGAAGACGAACCAGGCGTAAACCAAACTGCCACGAAAGCCAATCTAGAGCGGGACAAGGAAGATCTGATAAAGAGGATAATAAAGAGGAGGAGGAGCTAACAGAGGCAGAGACCACCGACGCAGCCGACGGTGGAACAAAAAAGGGAGAAGAATGGGAAGGAAAATCAAAGCGGGGCAGACAAAAAGATGTTCTGCCAAGTGTAAGGGAGCAAACAAGTCGCATCCCAAATTGTTGTGGGAACCTTACCAATGCCAAACTGTCACTAATAAAACAGCCCCGCAATACCGGTAAGATTTGCGAGGCGAACCAAGCAGAGGGAACAGCAGAGTGGAACAATGAAAGCTGGCAATAACCCAGGCTGTCCGTATAGTGATCAGAGACGGTCACTATACGACCAGAGATGGGAGATCGCCCAGACCAATCGCTCCAGGCTCGTTGTGCCTTACGAAGGCACCAACGGTATCCCGCCAAAACAGGAATACGATAAAGAGTCCAAGTCATTGACGTCACAGAACAGGCCTCGTAGTGACTCATCACCAAAATCCAACAAGAGGAGCCCATCAAATCGCTCCATACTAGCATCCTGGTATGGACACAACCGATGCGGCATCGGAAAGCCTGCAGAACAGACATAGGCCATAGACACTGATGCATACAGCCAGACAAAAGGGCGGGCGAAAAGGGAGCAACAACACAAAAGAGGTTTGACACACTATCAGTCAGGGACGAGACAGTAATGTTAGGGAGCACACACCTAAGTGTGTCAAAGCTCAAGCACACACATCCGGCGGCAACGACCAACAACCAAAAAGAAACAGGCAAGCCAGCATAATCTACGAAAAAAAATAAAGAAGGAGAGTAGCGCACCTGCCTGCACACGGCCTCACAATCTAGCAGAAAAGGAGAAAGATCCAACGGAGTTGGAGCAATGATCGAGACCGCAAGCATCTTATCTTCTAATACCAAGTCAGAAGACAAAACACCGCCTACAACCTTAGACAGAGCAGGCTCTACACCCGATGGCAGGGAAGAATTCCCAGACTTAACCGAACCAATATCTGACAAATCAATCAGCCGTCGGTCTGGTCGAGGAGATAAAGTAGTCAACTCCTTATCTCCCTGACCGCAGACAAAACTAACGCCGCCAATCGACCCAAAAGAGAAATCATCCCCAAGCGGACAAGCAGCTGCAGCTGTTCCCAAAATAGATAGGCGAGGTGAAAAAGGAGCGGTGAAATCTCCAATTTTCCTCGAAATGAAACCACCATTAGTAAGATAGCCTGTAGGACCACACTCGGGACCAACGGCAAAAGAACCAAAGCAAAACTCTGACGGACCCGAAGGCAGAACACCCACCTCATCCCCAAATATCAGACTTGGCACAAATAGGGTGGTGAAATCCCGATTCACCAAGGTAGGAGATCTGAGCAGACAACGAAGCGACTCCACAAAACACGGAGTAAGCTCCATGAATAACCCATCCACAATAATGAACTTGAAACGAGCCAAAGCTCCGAAAGCCTCAGACGAGAATACACAGATCTCGACCGGGCGATAGCTCGTAAAACATACCGACAAAGGGGGAGCAACAACATCAAGCAAGGCAGCAGCAATGTCGGCGAACGTGGGACAGGTCCTCATGAAATCTCCACTGAAGGAGAAAAGCCCCAAATCCATAGAAAAAAACCCTAAATACAACTGATAACCAGAGTAACAGAAGCAAGGCGGGCGCACCCAAAGGCACGCGCAGAGAAATCAGAGCGAGCAGGAGAAAAGCAATGGGGAAAGACAAGCCAGAGAAACGCTGAAGGAAAAAATCGTCAGAAAGCCATTAATAATTTTTTGACCGTTATGAGTGAAAGATGACAAAACGTAACTAATCATTTCAATTCAAATTCAGTGTACTATCACTATATGGTATTGGCTGACTTGGAGTCCACTGGTTCATACGTTTTTCTACAAATTTGTATGAAGTGAGAATCTGGATCTTCAAGAACATATTCTGGTGGAAGCAGACCATTCTCTATATGTGATACAGACTCAGCTACTGATTTCAAAGTTGTGCCTTCACTTCTACTAAACCCAGGTCTAGTTGCAAATACGAGTAACGATATAATATATTATGCATTGCTATGAATGTTTCAGTGAAAAGGATCGAAGATATTGTGATCTCATTTTTTTCACCGGAGTTGCAAAAAAATAGAAAATAAAAGGAAAACTACATTTGACAACGTTCCAGTTGCTGTTGTTCTTTTCTATGGATCAGTACCTTATGTAAGTGCATTACATCTAGAGTCATATATTGAGTAAATCATATGAAAGGTCCAAGGTGGGATCTCCTTAGTCAACCCCATTCACAATGAACATGAGCTTTTATGAATACCAAGACGCGTAACATGCATTTCTCTTACTTATAATTTGTACCGGGTGCATGTATCTCTTTAGTCATTGTGAATAATATATATAAGCAAATAATTTTCACTTATACTATGTTAATAAACTTTTTCTTAGTTTCTGCTTTTACACTAATGAGACATCACGTGATTTTTATCTCCACCAAACTTTTACTATGATACTCTTATTTCCTTACCAAGTCTTATTTGTTGAATTTGAAGTGAACTTTTGTAAAAAAAATTAAGTAACATCTCATGTCCCTTGAAAATATAGTCTTAATTCCCATAAAAGAAAACAACAAATTCTATCAAAACAACAATTCTATCGAGAATACATGTTGCACTTCAGCATGGAGAAACCCAAAAGACAAAAAAAAGGTTAGCCTTGCCAAATCCAAAGTGTAAAATCAATATCAGGTATATGGAAAATATAAGAGCTCGGAAAAAAGAAATGTTGTATGTACTATTTTAAACCTTACCTTCATTTTATATGTTAATTTGATTATGTAGATGATTTGCATTATCTTGAGCGAAGGTAAATATATGATTGAACCGAATATTCAAATCTAATCCTTTGGAAATTAGATAATGTGTGTATAATTCATTTTACAACACATATAATAAACAAATATTCCAACTCAAGATTAATTTTAAATCTTCATTTATCCATATCTTTTACCTTTTTCTTTACGCGTAGATGCATATATGGGCGAAGACCTAAAATACCAAGCAATTTAGCAAGATTGGGCTCTTCCTCTAAAGAAAACAACTCATGTTAGTGCGTTTGAAAATTAAAATAAATGTGAAAATTCATACAAACAAAATAAATTAAATCTATATTAAGAATACAAACTATAATGATTATCTTTACTAAGCATGGTCATAATAGGTAACGAAGCAACAGATGTACCTTTACTAATATAGTAGTAGTTGATTAAACACGTTAGTAGCTTTTACTTATTACCAAAATATATGTACCATTTAGGTAAAAGCCATAAAAGCATTTAGTGTTTGAAAAATTAATATGTTTATGCCAAATAGACAACCACTAATACAGAAATGACAGGACAATATATTTAATTTATGCAATTAGATAAGCCTATTACTGATATATTTATCCTAAATGTAACTGTACATTACAACTTAAATTATAAATTAAATGTTTTTTAATACAAATCCTATTCGTTTATAATTTAATCCCAACATAAACCAATCCACAATTTTTTTTCCTTTATGCCAAATGAAGATAAGAAAATTAGTGCTAATTTTTGTAAATCCAGTAATAAAAGAGTATAAACATATTCGACAATGAATCAAATTTTAGGTTGGATATGAGGTTGAGGAAACAAAATTAAGGTATATCAATTGAATCAGCTCAATAAGTTTTTAACCTGTTGACATTCAACTAACTGTACATCTTTTGAACAAATTATTCTACCTAGTATTCCTTGCATACGTAGCCATAACAAAAGCAAACATCTATAAACAAAATCTAAAACTAAGGCAGTTCAATATCCTGAAGACATAAAGACAAATGAAATCTTACCAATTCACTTAGCAGATCTTTCTAGCTTTATGAGATGTCCAAGCATTGTACTGCACTTACTGGAGCCCACTTTTATTTCGAACCATAGTCGTAGCGGCCACCTCATCAACTGCGACTATCGTGAAGGCTAATGCGATCTCCGCAGCTTTGGTTGAATCCTCGGTCGATTCCTCTCCTATAGCTGCACCACATTCTTCGATGATTAGGGTTTCACAAAATTGGTTTGGTGCCAAACGACAAAGTGTTAAACGGAGAAACTATTATAATGGATGAGGTGTATAATTACTAACAGATATCCAATTAGCAAGCAAACTTATAAATATAAAATTTAAAAGCTAAATTGGATGAATACCACATACTCCAAACTCGATCCGTGGTGGCTGAAACCCTTGATCCACATCAATCACCTGTTTCCCACACCGTGCGTCTTCTTCAACGATCTGGGCCTTCCATATAGTCGAGTAAATGTTATAAAAATGATAGATTAATTTATCGGATAGTTAAAATTTTGAATTTTGTGTGGGATTTATTTTTCTGTTTATATTGCAATAGCAATGGAAGAGTTTTAGGAGAAGAGAGGGGGGTTAAAGGAAAGGAGTCGTAGTGAAGAAGTTATGCAATGCGTGTAATTGAGCCCAAGAAATACGGCTGCACATTTCCAATTAAATATTGTATGCGATGAAAATGGCAAAATTAAGCCTGAACGAACGTTTTCGATTTAATTATAAATGTGGGTATTTTGGGCATTCCAAAAAGGCTTCACTTTGACCGTTTAACTCGCGGCTTTGCTTTATAGTATAAGATATATATATATATATATATATAATTTGAAAATTTGTAGTAAGTTGATGGATTATGGCAATTGTTAAAACTATCCAGTTTTTGCTATTACCAATGCTTCTTGTTGTGGTTTCAAGTATTTCATCTCTAGTTGAATATATTGAAAGATAATAAAAAGCATGATATGACTAAATTATGTCTAATTATCTAATTATTAGGAGATATTAACGTTGTTAAAGACCAGGATACCACTACCCAGTACTGAGTACTTGGTTGTACTATGAACAGGAAAATGTGATGAATTGTGTGTTAGTAGGAATTAGGAAAGTGGTTATTGTAAGATTTATTGGTATGGTTTAATTTGTACATGTTGTTTATTGAACTAGAACCATTTTTCATTTCGTATTGTTGTAAAATGAACTTGGAAAGAAATAAAAATTTGAATACGTGACTTTAGAATAAATGCAAAGTCAAATTTTCTTTCTGGTTGATCGAAGCTTATGATAGTTTGATGAGAACATGTTCATGTAGAATCACTAAAGGCAAATTCTATTAACCCCCTCATCTTTACACACTCCATTATATTAAAAGCATAATAAAATTTTATTTATCATTTTACACTTTTATAAACTTATAACATGTACTCCATTAATTTGTTCTCACTTTTTCTTTTTTTCTTTCCAGCAAAATTATAACTAGAAAATCATATCTAATACTATGTTAAAAATAAAAAACCATTGTTTTATATGCTAAAAATGTCAAAGGAAATAGTTAAATGCAAGCTTAAAAATCACAAATACATAGTACAATGCAAGCTTGAAATGAGTTGACACCTAGCGTACATCGTACTTGGAACAGTTAGAAATCTAGTATAATGCGAGTTTGAAAGTAATCGAACCTAGTTCAGCTCATAACAAGTAGACATGTCAGCGGATACTTTTGGATATTAATAATGCCATATTCGTATCCACATCTGAAATCATTTTCGGATATTGGATATCCGCATCCAAGGTAGGGACGGATATTGAATAATTATGATATCCGCTAACGGCTAACAAATAAAGAAACATAAGTGGAAAATTTAGTTTTAGCATAAACTATTGTCAACCCCATTAATAATTAAAGTATTAAAATAAATAGATATGATGATAATAAATAGTTTTGAACAGTTAATATAAATTTAGTGCATAAAATATAAACCTCTAACTTAATAAAACAATAAATAAATATATTTCATTGTACTAAAATACACATAATTTAAACTATAATCTTGATAAATAATGGATGGATAATTTTCGGATGTGGATGTCTTTGTATCTGAATTCGTATCCATTTATTCGAATATCGAATATTTATTCGCTTTTCGAATACGGATGCAGATGGATTTTGGATTTTACGGTTATCCATTAACCTAATTGGACAGTGTGCCCAAACATTATTGTTCTCTTTTAGTATAAAAAGATATCTCAAAATCAAGTCAAGGTTACATGTAACAGTTCCATTTCTCTATTTGGTTTGTTATGAAAATGGGGAAAAGAAGTGTGCTTTTTCCAAGTTTTAGGACAAATGGTTAGTCGAAGAAAAAAATAAAATAGAAGAGGGATGCTAAACAAACATGAAGATTGGTAAAGATATGAAAAAGTTATAAATGGAACAAGTTGGGTGGGAAAAAGATATATATGAGATATAATATTTTTTTTCCTAAAAGAATATAGGGTAGAAAAGATAAATTGTGGGTATTGTAACAGTAGCGCTAATTTATGTTGGCTACAAAGGATAACCTCGGTTGCTGATTTATGGCTGGCATCTCAACTGCCTAGGCCAAAAAGACAATTTTCGAAAGTGTTCAAAAAACTAGCAAACAATATACCAAAACGTTTCTCGTCTCACTACGATTGTGATGCGGTAAACTGCGCCTGGAACAAAGTTCGTATGCGAGAGCTAGAAGCGTTTGAAGGTAAAGGGCAATTTCGTAATTCATTAATTAATAATTTTATTATTATTATAACTAATATTTTCTCATTTCTACAGTAACCCAATTTTCACGACATCGACTGGCCATTCCGTAAGCCATCGTCGTCGCAACGGTTGACGAGCCTTAAATCCGACGTCATGAGAGCCTTCCTTGTACCATGACGCACCCAACCACCCTACTTCATGATAGTGTTAGGGGTATGTCCTAAGGCAATTATAATTTTTTTTACATATATATAACTCGTTGACCAATCTTATTCGAAATGAAGGTGTTTTCTTTCTATTATATACTTGATATAATGTGTTATATTAATTAATAAATTAAATTAAAAGTATATTTAGTAGAAAATTCATAAATGGTATGTTTTGTGATAGTAATTACAAAGTGTTGTAAGCATGGTTACTTATCACAATGAAAATAAATTTACCATTTTAATTGTTCCTAGTCAAAAGGCATCGAGATTGGATATCGATGTATCCATTGAGAATAGAGTACGTAACGCTCTCCAAATGTTAAGCCGTATATCATTCATGACTATTGGGGACACCAAGAGATTATGTACGGATGGTTATTAAATAATTACACTACAACAAAATGGACTTTTGATAGCACCAACATATAGTGTTCCCGCATATCACCTTTGGTACGCTATGCAAGCCAGGGTTACTACCGCTATTCGACTTGGTAAATTTAGTGTACAACGCTATTCAGTAAAAACGCGGGCTGGAAAAAAATTTGTGCGGGAAATTAAAAAAAGCATGTATTGTTTCGTCACTTCATCCTCCAAAAAATATTATTCATTTCACTTTATCACCTCCAGAAACATTAGCCGCCATCATCCTCACCTCCAGAAATCTCGATCGTGTAACCCTAACCACCGTCGTCAATAGTCGATCGATACCGTGAGCTCTCTCTCACACAGTCGATCCCAATCCCTAAACCTAGACAAGCGTTTTTGATTTGAACTTCCTAAGAGGTATTATTACATATTTTCATATAATTTTAATTATCATTACTGTGCTAAAAACTCGTTTTCTTACAATTATTCATATGATTTTAATTATAGTCTATCTATGCTTCTGGCTACAATAGAACATATCTGTGCTTCGAATAATATAGTAGTATGTTGATGAGTCATAATAATACTCATTGGATGGAGGAATATTATCTGAGAAAAGAAGTTTGTGCAGTGAACTTTTTTATCCAATATATTTTGAAGTGGTCGGGTTCATTAGTTCAAGCTAAACATGATGTGGTTTTAGTCTTTTCTTTTGCATTGTTTGCATTGCTTTTAGTTTTTTCTTCATTGCATGAGAGCAGCATGTGAACATAGTCTATTTTGATTCTGCTGCTATCTTCTTTTCCATTTAATCTAAATGTATTCATCTTCCTACTCTACCTAGCTAGCGTAGATAAAAGATGCTTGCACGTACACAGTCTTACAAACTGAAATCCACAGCTGTCAATAAGATTAATTCAACCAAAGCTAATTACTATCCTAACTGCTCAACCGGTTGGGCTTGATCAAATCTGAAGTATTCAGTTGCTTTAACAATACATATATTGAATACATACAAGTTCAAAATTATTTGTATTATCTATTGTTGTGCTTTCCCAACATAAATACCATCAACTTATCTTTTACTAAATTTAGCTGACAAATATAGTGGATGGTAGAACACATGTCCGGCAGTGGAATCTATGAGTAATGTCGTGACATGGTGCAGGGATGTAGTATACCAGTATTAACGAAGAAAGTTATTGCAAAAATGAGGTAAGTTGCTAGTGGAAATAAACATGTTGCAACTAAGAAGTCCGGGGTAGTGCAAATCTGTAAACGGGCAAAAAATATATGGTGTGGCAATGATATGCAGCAAAACAGTAGCAAATCATGGTTTAGGAGCTTAATGTGGTTGCTTTGTTGTTTATGAAGAGACGAAATTGTCATCTTCTGGTATTTCTCGGTTGGCTAGTGTGTCAAGACTGTTTGAGGGTTCTACACCAATGAGATCGATCTTGATGTTTGGGTTCCTTGATCTTGAATGTGCAAAAAAAAGTAATAAGGAATCAAAAAATTAATTTCCCATGTATATGTATGTATAGACTGCATATTAATTTCCTATGCAGGTTATGTCTTATCACCCCTCTGTACCGGATGAGCCTCCCAACGTTTTTCCTCCCTTAAATAAGCCATAAATTCTTTTTTTTTTCAAATGAGATTCAGATGACAATCATTTATTTTAATTGTATGGATATTATGGTACATTCATTACATAAAGTTATCCGCATTGTTTGCTATATGCATGCCTAATCATGTCAAGTAAAGCCTCTTCTCCTACTTCCCATTTTCTTTATTATCAGCATGAAAAGTGATGATAATAAAATATTTTATTTAGCCCATGACAATTTAAACAAAGGTAAAGGGAGGAGAAAAAACAGTTAGTATGCATTTTGTGGTCGCAAAAGTACCTAAATCGTAGAGTAAAGTGCAGCCTCCACCAAAACTTTGAACTTGTGTTATGGAAGATTGAACATGAATTGCTAGTAATAATAATCATGATAAAAACTTTTTTAAGAGATCCAATCATGGCACTGTGTTTCACTGTAGGAGTTGAGTTTGGAGTTTTAGATGATATTAAGAAGCAATATCCCATGAAGTAAGTCGATACAGACATCAGTTCTCATATATAAACTTTTAGTTGGGTATAATTTTTCAGACTGGGAGAAATCACAACGAATAGAAATCAACTTCTAAAATAACATAAAGATAAACAAGAGTATATAATGTTTTTCATTTTTTAATATATATATATATGCATGTGTGTGTCTATATATGTGTATGTATGTGTGTGTGGGGTACTATGGTTTTGCTTTTCATAATATGTTTCCATCACCCACACTTGTGAAACAAAATAAACATGTTGCACCCATGTAGTGAATTTCCAACACATAACATATTCACATTTAATGTTAAAATCCTGGTGACTTTATAATGTTCGACACACTTTGATGTTATTGTTCAAATCCGTACACAAATAATGAATAACATAATCAAATTTACTATGAAGGTCATGCAAACAGCTCACAAACAGTGAGTCATGTGCACACACTGATGAATTATCAAACATAGACAAAAATTACGATTTTATATTTTCCTAAAAATGATCTGAACCACATCACCAGCTAGATCAATAGAGCTTATGAAGTTTTCTGTCGATACGTTTTGCAGACAATGTAGCATTTACCAAGAGCTGCTCTTCCAAAAACTCCCACAGCTTTGATGTTGTTCAATTGATTTGCTTGGTTCACCTCAAGAATCATTCGATGCTTATGGTCTCTGTTTTCAAGAGACACAATCGGGTACTATTCAACCTTATTAAACATTAATTCTGATATATCATGTTTTGTATTATCTAGTGGTAGTACTAGCATATTAGATCGTTTTATATTATCTGTTAGCAAAGATAAAGATTGTTATTAAAATATAGCCAAGAAGAGAAAACGACAATTTTCTGCTGCTCCGACTTAATGCCGAGGCTAAATTTCCTTTATTTCTCTCCTAACGATAAACCCAAAACTTATATAATATAAAACTTATTTAGTTTCAAAACAAAACATGCAATCTATTATAAATATCCTTAAGTTAGGACAAGTGACTTAATTTATACTCTAGCAGGAAACCTGCTACTAATAGTAAAAAAACACAAAATTGGTAACTATAAAGTTATGGTTGAACACGTACATGCACGTGTGCATAGACATGTGCAAATAGAATAACAATAATGATTAAATAAACACTGTAACTGAAATTACTCAATTAAGTTTAGTTTAGGATAACTAATAGATAACTCATAATAAGCTCAAGTGCTTTTCTGCCCAAAAAAATTAGGGGAATATCTTGCTAGATGATTGATCGATGTAGTATATGAACTCAATATGTACGATGTAACATCAATGTCCCAATATTCTTTTACAACAAAAAGACTGTTAAACTAACTTTCCTAACATCGGATATATAGTTGCACGAATGTTCTTTCCCTCTTCTTACTCTCAAGTTCAATTTATTAAGTTAATGGACTTACTTTCTCCTTCCTAATCCTTTTAAGGCTCTCTGCATTTACTAAGTCAATAATGAACTTGCAATTTGATAATAATATGTCATCTTCCATCAATAAAGTGGTATTTCATAGTATTAAACAAAAAGTTAAGTGCTTGATGCTGAATTTTTTTACGGTTGAATCATTAGTAAAGGACTATCGGCGTTTTCACTGTCTCCTTCTGCTGATGAAGCCGAAGTCTATGAGATAATTCAAAAGTGTCTTGCGTAGAGATAAAGTTGCGTTTGAAAAAGTGTTTGCGGGGATCCTAATATAAAAGTAACTTCTGCAAGAAATATTTGAACTTTATGCCACGTTTGATACGATCTTCCGGAACAAGTGATGATCGTACCCTATAAAATTAATTTTATAACAAATAAAACATAAACCATAAATGCAGGAAACATGGCGGCTCCTAGGGTTTCTTCTCCTTCGGGATCCTACTCAAATAACAAATCTGACCCCAGATCTTCGGAACCTCCAGATGCTGGAGGAGCAGATGGCTTCACGCCTATGACTAACAAGAAGAATAAAGGGAAGGAACGTTTGGGACGTGGGAATATGACTCTACATGGATCTGCTAAAACGGGAAAGATGTTTCCAAACAGGGTCTTCCAATCAGGGGATTCACAGCCACTGCGTCACACAGGCTTCAGCATGCATAAATTGTCAGATGAATTTCCTCCCCTTTCAGGAAATTCAAACGAATCTATTCCAAAATATGATAAGGCTGGTCCTACTCCTATACGGGCATGGAAGGATATTGTCACTGATCTAGACATCCCTGTGTATGCCCCAATTAACTACTATCCCCCCACAGAAGTCAATAATACGAAATATGCTAAGATTGATTCACAATTAATATCAGCAGCCAGAGAAAAATGGAAGAACTCTATTGCGGTCTACGTTATGGGGCCAAAGCCTTACTTTCCTTTTTTTAAAGCCTATATTTCTAGGGTTTGGAAACCCAAAGGTGAATTTCAGATTTTTTCTCGAGAAAATGGGTTTTATATCATTAAGTTTGACAAGCAAGAGGACTGTGATATTGTTATTGCTAATGGTCCTTATTTTTATGATAAACGTCTTATTATTATGAAAAAATGGAAGGAAGGTATGAAACTTTCTCGTGAGTTCCTTAATAGTCTACCTATTTGGGTTCGCCTCCCAAACCTGGATTTAGATTATTGGACAGATGAGGCAATAGGATGGATTGCTTCTGTTCTTGGCTGCCCTATTAAGCTAGATCAAGTTACTAAAGGCATGGTACGCATTTCGTTTGCTCGTGTCCTTGTTGAAATAGATAATAATTTTACGTTTCCGGATAGGGTTCCAATAATTGATGGAGATAATAACATGAGTTGGCAAACAGTCTTCTATGAATGGAAGCCTCCTAGATGTTCTAACTGTCACTGTTATGGTCATGGGGAAAAACAATCCTTATCAGTCAAGACGTGGATACCAAAACAATCTAGTAGTGATGCAAATCAAGAAGGATCTACCATGGTTGAAGATCCTAAGGAGGATAACGAAAATACTCATCAACAGACTACAACTTGTACGAATGAAACAGTTAATAATAACACAACTATCGACAGCAATGAAAAATCTTACTTCGCTCAATCAGATAACAGCAGCAAAATGACAAATAAAGTTATTTATAATGTTACTGCTAAGAATAATAAATGGCCTATTAATACAACCGATGAAGTGAACGCTTTGATGGCTAAACCTGATGCCACGACGACTGGCACAGTAGAAACCGTCATCCCTATGACGGAGACAAGTATTGACAATATGGAAACCGAAGTAGATGCTCCGCCTGAAACTGTTGAACTGGGTCTGAGAACCGAATTGATGAAACCTGGAGATGAGGCAACAGATTATAACATGTCTCAGAAGTCCCAACCAAATTATAACACAATTAAAGATAATGTAAGTCTACGTATTACCCGGAGAAGTCGTGATGAGCAGGATAAGTTCGAATTCAAAGCTGTTGCCTCTGAAAATGTGGTCGACAACCCTGCATGGACTGAACTAATTACTCAAGTTAAAAACAAGAACAGTCGTGCGAAGAAGAGTAGAGTGAGTATTTCCCCTAGTTGCTCTAATAACAGGGGAACAGATGGACATGTTTCGTTATGACGTTCCTCATCTGGAACGTTAGGGGATTGAACTCCCCTTCCCGAAAACTAGATGTCATTAATCATCTCCTTTCCTACAAGATTTCTGTAGCTGCTTTACTTGAACACAAGATGTCAGAAGAAGACTTATCTATATATGTTAATTCTAATTTACAGGGATGGGATTGTACATGTAATAACAGGTCCAACAACAAGAATAGAATTGGGGTGATGTGGAATAAAAATGTTTGGACTTATTCGCCTATTAATAGTAATTCTCAAGTAATAACCGGAACGCTTACTAATACTGGTGGTTTAATTATGATTTTAACTGTAGTCTATGGCCTTCACAACTCTGATCAGAGAAAAGAATTGTGGGAGCACATTTGTTACATATCTCGGCAATGTTCATTACCTTGGCTTGTAGCCGAGGATTTTAATACGGTTTTGTACAATGCTGATAGAATCGGTCCACGTAATAATGGAAACAATGCAGATGAGGATTTTTATGAGGCCATGCATTTCAGTGGGCTTTGTGAACTACAAGGTAAAGGGAACAAATTTACTTGGAGAGGAGGGAAAAATTACTCTATTCATAGTAAAATAGATAGAGTGTTCGCTAATCAAATTTGGAACACTTTAATGCATAACTATGATATATTTATCTTACCACACTCGACGAGTGATCACTGTGCCATTCTTGTACAACTAAATTCTGACTCTACTCAAAAGGCGAAAAAATCTTTTAAATATAATAATGCTTGGAGGCTGGGCTGGGGGTATCAGGACATTGTTCATAATGCTTGGCAGTATGCAACTGAAGGTAACCCTCTTCATAAATTTCTTTTTAAATTGAAACAAGTTAAAATTGCTCTCAAAAAATGGAATAAGGGTAGAACTTCCTTTAACAAACTAATTAATGACCATAGACAAAAGTGTGACAACCTTTATGGGCTGCTTCTTACTAGTCCCACAGATCAAGGTATTATTGATGCATATAAGGAAAATCCTTTTCAACTTGAGTGTGCTCTTCATAGTCATGCAATTGAGAATCAACAAAAATCTAAAGTCAGTTGGTTAACTGATGGAGACAGATGTACAAAGTTTTTTCATGCCAAAATGTCACACAATCATAAAATCAAAAGAATTACTGGCATATTTAACAAGGAAGGGAAGCCAGATTTAGAGGCTGAAAACATTAAAAACTTGGCTTTGTCTTATTTTACTGAATTATATAATTCAAACTATAATAGAACTGAGTTTGATGATGTTATTTGTAAAAGAGTCTTAACTGAAAATGCACGGCAGTCTCTCATCGCGAAGGTGACAGAAGAGGAAATTAAGGAAGCCACTTTTCATATTAATGAAGATAGTAGCCCGGGGCCTGATGGTATTGGCTCCAAATTTTTTAAGCTTCATTGGGACCTTATTAGTAAGGACTTAGTAGCTGCTATAAAAGGCGTGTTCGACACTGGATTAATTGTTAAGGAAATCAACTATACTTTTATCACTTTGATTCCGAAAAAGGAGAACGCTAATACCATATCAGATTACCGACTAATTGCTTGTTGCAACGTTTTATATAAAATCATTGCTAATGTCATTTGTAACAGAATCAAATGTTATCTTGATGATTTGATCTCTTCTAACCAAAATGCTTTTATCCCGGGAAGAAATATTTCGGAGAATTCACTTTTGGCACATGAGATGTTGAGGACATTCAATCGAAAAGGCTCAAATAATTTATGTCTAAAAGTGGACTTGCAGAAAGCCTATGACAAAATTAATAGAGAATTCATCTGCCATGTGATGCTATGTATGGGTTTTCCGGTTGAGCTTGTGAGATTAATATTTACTTGCATTTCTACTCCTACTTTTTCGGTCATTATAGAGGGTAGCGCTCATGGATTTATCCACAGTAACCATGGACTTCGACAGGGAGATCCGCTATCCCCATACTTATTTGCTATAGCTATGGAATTCTTATCTATCCAAATGGAGATTGCGCATCATGAAGGTAATATTATTCCTATTTATAAATGTACACCGGCAGTTAATCATTTGATGTATGCAGACGACTTGCTTGTTTTTTCGAAAGCTAATGAGAAAAGCGTGCAAACTATTAAAAATGTTCTCGACAAATTAAATGCAAATGCTGGACTGAACATTAATGAACAAAAATCCAAACTATTTTTCAGTAAAAGTGTCAGGGGTAAACATCAGATTACTTCAATTTTGAACATCGAATCTGCCCAACTCCCAGTCATTTACCTGGGACTTCCTCTCAGCTGTACTAGTCTCAAGACTGCTGATTTTAACAAACTTATAGATAAAATTAAGAAAAGGCTGTCTACCTGGAATAATACGTTATTAACCTTATCGGGTAGGTTGGAACTAATTAAGACTGTCATATACCCTATGATTTCCTTTTTGCTTCAAATCTGTCAAATGCCGATATGCGTCAGTAAGAAAATTGATTCCATATGTGCCAATTTCCTATGGGGCAGCAAACAACACAAAATTAATTGGAACCAAGTATGTATGCCTAAGGCAGAGGGTGGGCTGGGCTTAAGAAATATTCAGGATATACAAAAAGCTAATTCCATTAAATTATTATGGAAATTGCTGGAGAATAAAAGCTTATGGGCGAAATGGATGACAAATCGGTATTGTAAAGATAAGCAATTTTGGACTATTATGGATGATCCCACTGCCTCTGCTACCTGGAAATCCATTCTCAAAGCAAGGGATAATAACAAAGGACTGATTGGTAAGTGTATTGCTAATGGACGAACCACTAGTCTTTGGTTCGAACCATGGATACATGGTGAGTCTTTGGTGCACAAACTGGGGTGGCAAAGGATGGTCTACGCTGGTAATAGCAAACAACTAGTGTCTACTATGATCAGAGATAATGACTGGCATATTGGAACTGTTGGATTACCAAACGACATATGCAACATGGTGAGAAATATCAATATTGACAAACATAGTGAAGAGGATTATTGGTGGTGGCTACCATCAACAAGTGGTGAATTCTCCTTTAAATCAGCCTGGGATAGCATTCGAACGAAATCAAGTATTGTAGATTGGCATCATCATATATGGAATAGCATTTATTCTCCTAAAATGTCTGCTTGTACATATTTTGCTATTCTCAACAAACTGAATACGTTGGATAGAATTCATACGTGGAACAATTCTATCGCAACTACTACTTGTGCTCTTTGCAATAATATAGAGGAAAGTCATAGCCACCTATTTTTTGAATGCGATTACTCAAAAAATATTTGGAATGAGGTCTGCCAACATATGCATATTAACTTACAACACCATTCTAATTTGCAAGGCATGTTAACAAGCATTTCTCATAATCAGAATAGTAGCAAACAGCATATGCAAAAAATTGATGCATGTATTGTAGCTACTGTGTGGCATCTATGGTGTGAAAGAAGTAATCGAATATATAATAAACAAAATCTCCCCTTCAAGGTCAGATCTGATCTTATAGCCAATGATGTTAAAATTATGATCTACAAGTTGAATAGTAAATAAAGAAGGTACCGACTTGCCACTGCCTTCGACTTAGATCGGTAGTTCTGTGTTTTCGCCTCGAAGTTGTGTTTCGCCTGCCATGGTTTTGCAAGATGATACCATTACTTTTCTTCAGCTGAAGTTATTTTTGGGATTTAATGAACTGGTGTTTATTTATGATGTGGTGGGAGAGATTGTAAAGGGGGATGTGTAGCTGCTGTTTCCTGTTTGGAACATGATGTGTTTTGCAAGACACGCTAATGTCACTTTTGGCTCATGATGTGATTGGGCAACATTTCGGTCGAGCTTGTTGCGTGTCGTTCTCTTTTTGTATGTGTTTTTGTGTTTTGTTTTGTTATTAGTTCGGTTTCCTTTTGTAGTCTGTTGTTTAAATGGTCTCAGGTTATGATATTGTAGGGTGGTCAGTACGAGTGATTTGTTAGCGGTTTTTCTCACTTGTTTGACGATGTTCCTACATGGATTGTAACCTGCTGTTTCTAATATAAGTACCCATTTGCTTCCAAAAAAAACATAAATCATAAAGATTTTTCTTCTTCCTTTTTCTCTAACATAAATTCGAGTACAATTTTTTTAGCATTAAAAGACTTATTGACAATTCAAAATAAGTTCATTTATATATTCATCTTTAAAGTGGAATAATTTGCTAGTAGACTAATGTTATTCACAAGACTATTATATTGGATGTTTGGAAGAGATAACTACATGCATATTTATTTTTGTTATTTTGGATGTAGCTCATTTGTATACATATTTTAAGAACCATGACATGGAATAAGGTAAAAAGTTTATTAATGTCATGATATCAATTTGTTTTATTGGGAGCTAGATTTGAAAGCAATATTTTTTTTTCTTATTGTCTTGTTGTTGTATGATTACTATTCAAAGTGTCTAATCTGTATTCAGAACAAATTATTTATCCATTTCATATACTGCTACATGATAGATGCAAGAAAAAACAAAAAAAACCTATTCGTTGTTTTTTCAAACTTGTATTTATAACAAATCTATTCAGGTTTTTGCTATTTTCATTATTAAATCTGAAGAATAAGGTATGTTTAAAAGGACACGCAATGCAATTCTTTGTACAAAGCAAAAAATTAGTAGTATTATCACGTAGCAATAATCATACCTTTTATAATTGATCGATGGAGGGAAAATTAAGTGGCTTTGTAAATGGTCTCTGTTTTCTGATCTATGCCGGGACATTCATGATGGATTGCACTTCGGCAAAATTAGACAAAAATAATGCGCTTTGTAGCAACTAACACAATTATTGTTCATGTATTTATGTATTCTGCCATATCCAGCAAACACATGATTTCATTCATTTACAAAAGTCATAATCTATGCACAGTAGAGTGCAAGCATTAAGTAATACACTAATATGCACAAGCATCATGCTACAAATGTACGATATTTTCTAAAAAACAATTATACTTCAAAAGCCAGAAAATATGCCCCCACATACATGCTATGATGAAAGAGTGGTTGTCCATAATCTTGAAGAATGAGTCAGAAAACAATATATATCCAAGAGGGAAATAGTGCCTATTATCAAAGAATGCAAGAAAATTATAATTATTTTAAATAGTAATATATTAATTAAAGCAATACATGTAAGAAAATGAAAATCACTTTAAATTCACAAATGGTTGTGATACTTATAAATCGTTATAGGCAGTGACGAAGCTAGTGTATGGGCCGGGTGGGCAATTGCCCTACCCAAGATTTGGGCAACAAAATATCAAGACCGACGCTAAAAAAAAGAAACGACGACAAAAAGAAAAAAAGCAAAAACCCTAACCCTACTTGCTCCTTCGACATAGCCTCTCAAGCGACGGATAAAACACAGCTGTCGCTCCCGCGACTCTGCATCTCTACGCCTTCTGCTTCCAGGTTCAATCAGTTGCTCATTTGTTTGAATTTTTGAGGTATTTTTACAAGTTCTTTATTTTATTTTGCATAATTGTCTGAAGACTTGAATTATATCATGCGAATTTGATAATACACTTGACTGAAGCATATAGATTTGTAAGAAATTCACTAAAAGTATATAGAATTTGAATGATTTGATAATGCACTGAAGTCTGAAGCATGCAAATTTTCTTGAAGCCGGTGATTTTTTTTACATCCTTGCTAGCCTTGCTTGAAAGTTGAAATTGCTTGAAGCAATTTTAATTTTAGTTAATTTGAATTTGGAATTAAAGATTAGTTAATTTTAATTTAAAGCTTCGTTAGTTTTAATCTGATTTTAACTTGAAGCTTAGGTAATGTTAATTTAATTTTAGTTTGAATTTTAAATTTAGTTAAATTATAATTAAGCTTGGGTAATGTTAATTTAATTTTCGTTTGAATTTTAAGTTTAGTTAAATTTAAATTAGGTATTAGTGATTAGAAGTAGAATTAAATTTTATGTGTTGCGATGAACATTTGAACTTGAACATCTTTACGATTTCTAGTTTTTAGTTGTAACTTCTATGTTTTTGGTGTTGAAGACTTAAATTGTGAAAACATATGATAATATATATTGAAAGATAAATTTCTAAAAATCTTGATCTTGAAGCGATTGTAGATGAATTGATTTCCTTGAAGTTCATAGAGCACATCTTAAATGGGTTATTTGGTAATATACGTTTTTTGTATGAAAACTTGCTAAAATTGTCTAAATAGATGCAAATTTGTAAGCTTTGTCATTTTTTGTATGTGTACAAGTTTGTTTAAGTCGCCTATTCTAATGCAATTTCATCAATTTGATTGTTTTTGTAAAATATTTGAACATTTTTCTAATTTCGCCCATCGCAAACTAAAATCCTAGTTTCGTCGCTGGTTATAGGCTATATTGATATCTAATATTTAATTCAGTACAGTAACTTTTGAGACAAAAATAAGGTTTCCCGTATTAGTAGTCATCACGTTTTTTAAAAAGCAAATAAATACAGTTGGATATTTCACCACAAAAAAAATTAAGAAGAGAAAAAAATTGCTACTTCTTCTCCACCTCTCTATATATATAGACATAGGAAAACCAATTTTAGAATAGATGTGAGATAATGTCATTTGTATAAGCAGTATAATAAGATGATAATGATTACTATTGAAACATTTCATGGATTCCTAAGATGCAACTTCTACAACACAGGATCATACATTCAACATTATCTCTGAAGCATGCATTAAGACTAGTTTTACAAGATAAACCATAAATATAAACTTAGCAAGAGAAGAAGAGGAGGGTTTAGTATTTGAACAAATGGGAGAATGCAGTTCAGCAACAAAAGGAGACGGTGAAGTGGAGCATATATCATAAACGCAACAATGCTCCGTATTTGTTTTCATTAATTCATTACTTCACTAGTTACACTTGCAAGTTTTCATGGAAAACCACAAACCCAACAGAGGTGCTCTTACACTTGAAAACTAATGGTTGTTACTTATTTTGATCTGGTGAAGGCCCTCAAAAGTTGAATGACAATCATGTTTGAGTATAGGCCACCAAAAACTACTACAGACATAATAGTTTTAGTTACGCCTAGGAGTACTGCCTTGACTGTTATAATATGCTGAAACTCATACAGCAGAAATGGAACGGACATGTCAAACGTGATACCTATTTCTCTAGAGTTGAAATACTAAAATGTTATAATATGCTGAAAAATATCTAGAGTTGTAATACTAAAAAATATTCTTGTGTCCCATGTGCCATATTCTAAAAAAACAGACATGTCAAACGTGATATCTATTTTCTCCTATTTGATTGTATGATTTAATTCTTGACATTATACCGTTTTCTTTTATATAGGTAACCATCAGAAGAAAAGAAAGCTTCACAACTGCACTCTAGGTAAATATATGAATAATACATCATGCATAAAAGTCATTTTATGTTTTTCGTTTGATATGCATATTTTGGTTCTTATCAAAGTTAAATTCTTAATTTAGTGTGGTCAAACAACTATAATACCAAAGTCAGTTTATTGTCCATAAATACGAAAGATAAATGTATGGGTATTTTTCGCTTATGTATTTTGAGAAAAATTATTCTTCTTTAAAAGCAACCTACAATTCTTATTTCCTTCATTTTTGCAAATTTCACTAATATATTGGTGAAAAAACTGCAATTAAAATTGTTCTATTTGTTTATTCATGCAACTTATGATAGTTTTTGAAACTAAGAAAATAAATTTTGAACCTTATGGACGAACAAAAGTTACTCATAAAGATAGAGTATATTCATACTCTTTTTGGGTTAGGAAATAATATCACAAATAATAATGAGTCTTTTAGGTAGAATCTATCTTGTACATTTCTTGGCTTTGAAAATAAAACTACTATAGAAGACATTAGCTTGTTCATGATATGGAAGTCTCAGTTAAGGGATGAGTTTTCATGATGTGGTGTAGGATGAAGTGAAGAGTTGCGACGTGATTTGGGTTCGTTGGTGGTGATTTTGGTTTGCAGTGGTTTTGGTAGTGTTTGGAGGAGTATGGTAGCTTGGTTGGATGGTGATTTGTGTCAACCAACAAGCAATGGGTATTATGCAGCAGATGGGTTTACTGGTTCGCAGGGGTATAGAAATGTAGAAAACAACTGTGGTTGGTAGGAAAACACATCATTGTGGAAGAAAAGAAAATCGTAGAGGTCTATACAATCTTATTTTTTTGTAGACTGGGATGAAAAAAAAGGGTTAAAACAACAACATGCGTTGCTGACATATGTGTTGAGATGTCAGTACTATAGCTCTGTAAAAGTCTAGCTGTCTGCAAAAGTTGGTTGTCCCCATTAGGTGAAAAAGCGTACGGAAGAGTTAATGTCAGTGTGCGTAGTAGTGATTGGTTTTAAATTGTAGGCAGTACAAATGATCAAAGGTAAATATGGTGAGCTGGCGTGTATATTTTGTAGTTAACCTTGGTTGAAGAGAGACGTGGTGAAACATGTTGTAATCACTACTAAAATGCTACGCGGTATTAATTCTCTACAAAATAGTACAACTAAATATAAGAAACAAATGCATTTGTTGAATAAATTAATAGTGAACAGAATTAAATATGTGTTTAGATTAATTGATCCAAAACAGAGGTTTGCACATGATAATTCAAATCAAAGCAATGGCATAATACTAATAATGTGGGATAATAAACTTTGGGAGAATATAGTAATCCATGTGAATGAGCATTACTTTCTTGTTTATTTGAAAATACTGGTGGAATAAAGTTAATTTGCACAACCATATATTCAACAAATCGGAAGAAGGAAAATCTCTGGAACTACATCAATCATCAGGCATTACAGACTTTTCTGCCATGGATAGTAGTTAGAGATTCCAATGTTATACTGTGTAATAATGAGAGAATAAATGATGGAGGAATTAACACTTTAACTGGTCATGAATTTTTGTTTTGCATAAATGAATATGAAATTCATGAACCAAGCTATAAGCAATTTTTATGCATAGAGAGGTGGGTAAAATCTATCAGTGCATAACAAAATTCATAGAGTTTTATTAACAAAGAGTATGAGGAGAAGTTTATGAAATAAAATGTGCATAAGGAACTAACCACGTAATAAGAAATAGGGACACATTTTTCCTAAATATCGCATGATAGTTTATCTATGACACAAAAGCAGAATCAAAAAGCAGGTATAATATTTTTTGATAACACATTTTAATCACCTCTACTATGTCGCATATTTGACAGGCAAGAAATAACAAGCATAGTAACGCAGAGCTTTTATATTTTCTGATAATAGAAAAATGTAGCAAACTGAGGATGACATTGAAGAGAATAGATTGTAGCAAAAAATAGATAAATATATTATGCTATTAGGGATATCATCCTCTGAACTGTCGGTGAAGTTGGTGATTGTCGATGGGTCTTCTGCTGCTCTGGTGCCCCCATTGCTTGTTGGTTGACAGAAAAGGTTGATTTGCATGGGGAAAGCTACTGGCTGTTGCTAAAAGTCAAAGTCTGCTTAGAAAAGGTTTGTGGGATATATGGTGATAGGCTGGTCGCTGTGTTAAGGAGGTTTTGTTATATGGAAGTGTGGACAAGGTTGGTTTGTTGGTGAAGAGAAAATAATAATGATGATAACACAACATATGAATGTAACAATAATTAACTTTTTATTATTACAATAACCCAAGACACCACATCAATTTTATAATGAATTAATTATCTCGCTGCTTGTGATATGTATAACATTCTTGCTATTACCATTTACCACTAGTTGAGTCTTTTATTTTTATTTTTCAGTATCAATGTCTTTATCCGTGCAAATCTTTTGTGAATAAATTTATAACTTCTTCTCTTTATATAAAGTTAAATTGTTGAGAAGAAATATAACATTTTATTAGCTCACTGAATCATAAAGTAAGGTCGTTTGAATAACACGTTTTTAGCTGATGCAAAATAATAAACTTGCATGAATTCATAACATTAATCTAAATGATTGAATTTTATTATTGAATGATTCAAAAACTGGCGATGAATCCATGTAGATCCTAAACGGAACCTTTTTTTTCTATTTCTTACTTTGAATGATGTCGGGGGGAAGAAGAAACAATACAAGTCATATGAATTTGATTACAATATTACAAGCCTATGCTCTTTTCAATCATATATTCATCAATGTTTGTTTATTTACCATATATTTTCTTATGAAATAAATAGATTTGCGGTTGGTATATGTTTGGTTTTATACATATTTTTGCTTTCTTTAAAAAAAGAAAAAAAAAGAAAAGAAGATCAGACAGTAGACATAGATCAAAAGCATCAGGTAGATGCTAAAACATAAATATTCAAAAAAGCAAAGCAAAACAAGACAAAAGAAACACACAAATTTTCCCTTTCATAATAAAAACAATTAAAATACATACACAATAAATAATCCAATCAATAAACGAAGAAGAAAAAACAAAGGAAACATAAACAACAATAAAAACCATACATGATATGCATGGATGGTATGCAGCAAGCTAAATATGATACAGCTTTACATGGTATTAATTAAACAATAATTGACATACATATCAATTGTATATAATATCAAGCCTTAGTAGCCTCCTCCTCTACCTTTGTTGTAGCAACAACAACAGTCGGGGCTGGAGTTTCATCAGCTGCAGTAGCAGTCGTAACTGCCTCTTCGACTTTCTCGACCTCCTTTGCTTCTCCTGCTTCTACAACCACGTCTTTTGCTGCCGTTTCCTCTACCTACATATAACATATTTTTGGAATATATCCTATATTTGTAGCTTATATATGTAAAGAAGAATAAATATATACCTTAGGTTCTTCAGGCTTCTTTGGACCGAGGACCTTCTTGATCTTGGGAAGAACTTTTGATTTCCAGTAACCCATGAGTTATTTTGCAAGTTGAAAAAATGATATAGAAGTAGGAATGAAAAGGTTTAAACTCTTTAGGACTATTATAGTAGCAAACTGAAACTTATAAGGAAGAAGCAGTGATTAAATTAAGAAAGGAGCAGAAGTAGCAATGATAAGATAAAATTAGGTCGCCATCTGAATAAAAATCAAGGCAACATGGTGGCTCTCTAAATACATATGGATGATGCAAACAAAGTTAGACAATAATAATGATAGATTTTCATATTAGGCCTCCAAGTCATTTACTCCATTGCCTAGAAGTCATTGTCTACTTTGTCATTTATTGTCTACAAATTTAGTATATTCAACCTGGAACTGTCATTGTCTACTTTGTCATTTAATGCAGGAACTTGGTTAACATTGAAGCAACCAGGAGCAATGTTTAGATCCTTGCAAGAATCTTCTGTAGCAGCCATTTCCGTACCATCGTCTCCATAACTGAGTATTTGTGTCCATTTGTTAGACTATTTTGAGCTATTATCATGTGACCATGTCTTGTAGTATTTGTGTTCATTTGTTAGACTATTTTGAACTATTATCATGCGACCATGTCTTGTAGTATTTGAAATATTAGCAGAATTATTTGAAACTTTTCCACTGGTTTGATTGTGTGTTTCCAAATTAGAATTCACTGCAACGTTATCATTGTTACATATAGTTGTTGTCATCTTCTCGATTTGTTATTTTTGGGATCCACATTTTAATATATATATATATATATATATATATATATGTGTGTGTGTGTGTGTGTGCGCAATGTGTATACATATATCTATCTGTGTGTTTATATATATAATATAATATAATAAAAAGAAAATTGAAACAAGTGCTGAAAATTAATATTATATAGAATAGCGTTTGAAAAACGCTATTGATTCATCAAACGCTATCGCAACTCTATATGAGGTGTAAGATTTATGCATAAAAAACGCTATAATAGAATCAAAAACGCTATAGTCGAAAATAAAAACGCTATATAAGCATGACAAGAAATGCTATCAAAAAACACTGTAATGCTATAACATGGTTTGATGAAACGCTATAAAATGTTCTCGAAAACGCTATAGAAGTTAAAGGAAGGATTATATTCCCTATAGCGTTTAAGTTTAATAACAGAGAAAAAACGCTATGGTAGGTTGCAAACGCTATGCCCTATTGTAAATGCTATTAGCTATTATAGCATTTTCCTTCCTGCTATGTAATGATGCCGGCCTACCATAGCTTGTGGTTCCACGGCGTTCTCTGAAATGCTATGGTAGCCTTTTATAGCGTTTTTCATACGCTATGAAACCCATAAACTGTTGTAGTGTTATGGAATGACTCACTCGATAGTTTTCTGTTGGTTAATATAACTAAGGTCAAACAGAAATTATCGATGCGACTGATTTACATAGTTCTTTCGACTTAAGAATACTGTCGATCTTCAATATGAAAGCTCCACTTTGATTATAGTCAAATCATGACATGACACCCATCGAATGACTCTACTTGGGTCAGGTAGAAATATTGGAAGTGAAGCACTATTCATGAGAGGATTCATCTCCTCAGTTATATGGGATTAGTATCATGGTTAACTCAAGTCAACTCAAAGTCAAAGTCTCTAGCCAAAGCATTTATGCTAATAATTATTGTTATTATTCAACCAAGATATTTTTGTTTGGACTAGAGGGATGAATATTGACGATATTGGAATTTTGACCAATACCAAATTCCGTAAGTCCAAAGTGATATAGTTTTGACGAAGAGAATTGGTGTAAATAAATGTTACAATCGGGTAGCGCTTAATAATATGAAATTAGATTTTACCGAAATTAAGTAAGCGATAAATTTAGCCAAAATATCAGACTACCTACTAAGTGACGTGTGAACTAACATTCGAATAGTTCGATGTTAGTCATTGACCGAATTTGCACCTGACGAGCCACACAACCAGAATGATGAAATTCTCTTTAACCAAATGATTTAATTAGTTTATAATTGTTATAAATTAATTAATATTTATGAAATATTAATTATAGAATTTTGAATATGATTTGAGGAATAAATATATTGTATATATTTATAATAGTTATAAATATATCGGTTGATATGCGATATCGACAAGCAACTAAATTAGATTTAATTAAATATTTTTATTTGGTATTAAATGGGATGTTAGCCTATGATGTTGGGAGGTTAATTTTGGCAGCTACATGATGTATAAGGGGTAGCTGAAAAAGGAAAGAGGGGTTTGGAGATAGATGGTAGAGATTAGACGAGAAATGTTATAAGATGTGATTCACATTTCTTTCTATTTCAACCATTATAAAGCGACCCCCAACTCTTACTTTATAATAGTTTTTTGGTTCCCTCCTTTCTTCCATTGCTTGTCGATTTATACCTCCAAGAACTCTATCAATATTCAAATCAAATCAATTCAAAGCAACAACTAGTTGATATTAAAGGGTCTACGGTTCAAGGATTAGCTCTATACCAAATCGAGAAGGTTTCAAAGGAGGGAGAACTCATCATTACATGGTATACTTAAGGGCATTAGTTTTAGGTATGTGTTTACTTTTCTATATAATAAAAAATCTATATTGTTCATATATATATATATATATATCTCTGTGTGTGTGTGTTGTTAGTTAAGTGAGATTCTTATATATATTGATGTCATCGCATATTAGATTGGTTATGTGTATATATTTATTAAATAATAGTAAAACAATTTTTTTCAAGTAGATCTGATGTACATAACCGAATAAATTTTATTTTATTTATTTTTATTTTATATATATATATGTTACTTAATTTAATTATATGACTTGTATTAAAGTATATAATTATATCATGTAAATAAATGAACTTATATTTTATAAATATACATTTACATTAATTATAATTTTCGGTGATTGTATATAATTTTTAAATATTTTTAAATATTTTTTAAATCAATATACAAATTAAAAATAAATCATGCTTCGAAAATTAGATATAAAATTTTATAAAATTATTTTGCCATCGTAGAAACTCTTAGCTAAAAAATCAAATTTTTTTCAATCGATTTTTATATTTTAAAAAAATCATTTTATATTTCGGCCAAAACTATTAAACTAATAAAAAATAATATTTTGAGTGAGAAAATTATGGAATTTATTCCTAAATCTTAAAATATCATTCCTGATTCTTGAAAGTTTAAAATTCAAAAAATATATTACATGAATATTTTTTATCATTAATTTATTGTTGTTTGACTAATTAATTCATATATATATATATATTATTGTAATAAATTATAATAAAAATTTGGTCCTACCGTGTATTCGATCTGGAATAGTTTTATAAATAAAAAAATAATTTTATGATTTATTTATACATATATACATATACATATACATACATACATATATATTATATAAACACATATTTATATTTAAATATTACATATATACTTATATATATTGTATATATATTTAAAAGATATATATATATATATAATTATGTTACTGTTATACATATATATATATATATATTATAATAATTAAAAAAACCTTTACTATATATATATTTACTTAATATTAAATACAAATATATTTACATATATATATATATATATAAATCATTAATATTTTCTCATAGTGTGTGCATATATATGTATATATATCTATATACTTACATACCTTAATATTATAAATAATAAGTATAAATACATATATATATTTGGATAACATATAATACATATATGATGAGATAACGTGTCCGTTGCAATTTAAATCCCAACATTTATATACGGGCATGTTATGCCTTGCACGTATTATTATGTTACACACCACACACATATCTCTCTCTGTGTGTGTGTGTATGATACATATGTATACTATTATATTTAATTAAATATAAATTAAATAAAATTCTCTCTATAATTTATAAATTTAAATAAAATAAGAGATTTTATTTAAATTAAATTTAAAAAATTTCTAAATAAATTAGACTTCATAGGCGCAATAAAGATCCAATAGGGTAAAAAAATTGAAATTCACCCATAAGTTCCACTGCGATCTGGTCCAGTTCCAACACTTCGATCATCCCAGTCGCCATGGATAGCATTGCCCCCGTCGATTGTTCCTTGGCGAATACTTGCCGCTGTGCCGATCTTAGATGATCAGGGGCCACCGTGAACATCTACTCGATCCTCTCCACACATCTATACTTTCCAATCGTGGTATCGTCGCCTTTTCACAGGTGAATCAAAATGGACGGTCCACGTTTACTAAACTTTCGGCGTGTTTTTTGGTCAGTCCATAATCCCAATCGATGAATGAACACAACCAGTGGATTCGCATCATTGAGAACTATAATTTTTTACATCATATGTCTAGTCTGGAACACAATTGTATTTCACACTCTTTTAATTAAGAAGTGGTTAAATTTCGCTAATTATAATCAATTAAAATACACTTTTTTAACTATCTAGTCATGGCGTACTACACCCTAATTGTGTTTATATTCAGAAAATTCACTTTTTAAATTTCAATTATATCATTTACAACATGATTTATGACCATAAGGAATGAATTACTATATCTTATTAATATACATGTGAATATGATGATTACCACTCTCCGATTAGCCCGTGCATCTTCTCCACTTCGAGGTGAATCCACATCTTTCTTTGTTGTCTAGAAATTCCTCATCTTGAAAATGCTAAATTTCTCAGTAGCTTCGATTTATCTACGTAGCTCTCTTTACAGTGATTGGTTTTATATTTATTTTATTTTATTTGGATTTGATATGATGTTAAGTTGGTTTGATTTTGTTTGGAGAAAAGAAGAAGAAGGGGTAGACTGGTGGTAAGATGTTTAGGCTCATGTAGGAATAGAAAATTTGGTTTAACTTTCTATTCATATGATGAAATAACACATCTTTAAATTAATATATTACGAAAATGTTGTTGGGTTTGACTTTTCTAGTTTCTAGCTCGTTCGACTGAATTCGGCAAGTTATATATGTTTTCAGACTATGAACGACATGTTGGACGCAATGGAATAAGTCTCAAAGCCTAATTCCACCTCCTTAAAAATTTAGTATATTGCCCTTTATGTGAAATTAATATTTTAGCCTTTTAATTTATTTATTTAGTTTTGTAAAATTATGAGGTGTTATAGGCGTGAGAACAGACTTAGCCATATTAAAATATATTTATTTAATCTCTTAGTATTATGCTTTCAATAAATGAGATAAACTAGTATGAACCCATGTTATGCACATGCCACATGGGTGCAATCAATTCCTCATTGTAAGTGTCATTTATGCATGCTAGGGGCACCGGGATCGGTGGTTGTCAATCGACTGCAGTGCAAAACAAAATATTCGACGGTTAACCGTCGATCGTGGTGCCCCTAACATAAATCTTGGTGCCATGACATTACACTTTATTAGTTTGGGTAACAAATGTTAAAATATCAATATACTTCAGGATTGATTAATCATGATACCCTAGATCTGAATAGGGATCCATATTGATTTGATTGGGAAAAAATTAGAGTAAGGTAAATAAATTAGTGGAAGACATACCTAAATCCATAGTTACTGATTGAAAGAGAAGAAAAATTGGTTTGATCTTCCGAATTAATACTGTTTGCGCCAAAATTAGTCACAAACCCCAAAGTAATGAAAGCATCAGTGTTTACACACAAACCCTCAATATCCAAATGTTGATCTCAGATCCATATAATGTAGAGAATAAAAATGAAGAAATAACCAAATTAAAATGAAAGAAAATGGGAACACTACACCAAAAAGATCATATTACAACTGTATTTTTACAACTGTCACAATTTGTCAGTTGTAATAGAGGTTTTTTACAATTCTTTTTTTCAGAAAGTTGTAATAAACTTACTTTCAACAACTCTTCATTTTTGTCAGTTGTAATAAATGCCTATTACAACTTTTCTTTTTTGCCAGTTGTAATATATGTCTATTTTAACAACTCTTCCTTTCTGTCAGTTGTAATAGATCCCTGTTACAACATTTTTTTGCTAGTTATAATAGATGCCTATTTTTTACAACTTTTCTTTTTTGTCAGTTGTTATAGATGCCTATTACAACATTTTTTGCTAGTTGTAATAGATGCATATTTTTAACAACTCTTTTTTTTCAGTTGTAAAAGCATGAAATTTTGGGCGGAAAAAGTGAAAACTTGGCTCCAAAATCTTTCGTGTCTTATATTTCTACTCTCTTATACGAATTGGCCTCCTCCATACTCCTTTCCCTAAATCAAAATCAATCCCAAATTTTTCCTCGCTCAAACAAAGCTGCTCCTTAACAAAATCAACCCGCCTCTTTTCTCTCCACTTCCCTGCTTTGTGATCTTTAATTTCCTGGCCTAAAAATATAAGGAGATGCTGCGACGATGAGATGATGTGACAAGGTATAAACTCGATGCCTTTGATCTGGAGTTGCAACGAAGAGAAGTTGTGGGGATGAGTTTTATAATAATGCCCGAACCACCTGGATCCACTATCGAGTGGTTTACCGTCGCCTGGAATATTGATGTCTGACCAGATCTGACTATTACAATCTCCTTCGCTTGCTTGCATTTGAGTTTGGAGATTTTTGATGGTATTTGGATTGCTTGTCTATGTTTACAGTTGCACAAAGCCTTAACTGCCAAAGATTCTACATCGTTTGAGAGTGGAGATGAAGCCACTATTGTTAGATTTGGTTGTTTCCTGAAGCTTGCTTTGATAAAAAAATGTATCTGCTTGACGCTTGTGTTTCATAAACCCCATTTTAATATGAATTTGATCATTAAGTTGCTTTGGAACAAAAACTGCGAAGCCTGAAACAATCACACTGTCTGGACTTGATGCCGTATTTTGAATGTAAGTTGTCAACATAGATGTGAATGTTTTTGTTGTTATTTGGCTTGGTGATGCGATATATAACTTAGGTTGATGTTAATTTACAGTGATCTGATGATGTTATAGAGTCACTGGGTAGAGTCTCAAGATGGTCCCAGTGTGATGCTCTGTCTAGCTGATATTGTTGAGTTTATGTACTCGGCTCATTGATATTGTTAGTCTTGAAGAGAGTTGTATTGCTATGTTGGAGTTGATAAGGTCAGGGATGATATAAAAGGTGTTGGTAGTTTGATTTTTGAGATTTTTGAATGGCGCCGAGTTTATTCTGCACAGGTATGATTTACTATTTTGTTCGTTGCTAATGAATTAAAGTCAAATGTTTTATTTTGATAGAGGCAAGCTGGAAACCATTATCTTGGAATTAAAGAGGTTAAAAGGTAAGGTTATTTTTTTTGAGCATATGACATAGTATTGAACTAGAGAATCATCTTAGTACTTGATTATCATCTTAGTAGACTTTGCAGGTTTAAGGAGTTATGGGGATGTGAGTAGCTTGTAAGCAGAGGGTAGTGTGTATGTGTAGATGGAAGAGAATGGAGGGGGTAGTATAAAAATGGTTTTCATGCTTTTGAATTATTGAAGTGTGTAGGGATGCATTATGGAATAGGAAGGAGCATCTTTCGTGTTTTGGTTTTGTTAGCTTATGTGCTTTCGGGTAAGAGTATCGTGCTTGTTAGGCTTTATATACGAGTGAAGTATCACGTGTTCATGCAAGGAAATGGAGAGGAGAGGATGTGTACATAAGGTGGGAAACGTGCTATTAGCATGCACATTTATTTTTTATGAATGGAGTGGGAAGATGTACGTGTACATGCATGGACGTGTATGTAAACATGAAGGAGATACGGAGTAAGATTTGATGCTATTGTTCAGAAGAAAAGAGGGAGGCACGCATGCAGTTGGGCTTTGGCAGTGAAGGATTGGGATCGAATTTGCGGTTTATTTTTAAAGAGGTTAAAAGGTAAGGTTATTTTATTTATTTATTTATTTTTGAGCATATGACATAGTATTGAACTAGAGAATCATCTTAGTACTTGATTATCATTGCAGAATGCCTCTCAAATCCAATACTTCCATGCCTTTATCCCGACCTTTGCGTTAGCCTTTAAGGTTAAAACATGCAGTAGCTATTTAAGTTGGATCTTGCGGTAGTCATCTTCCAAATTAAATACCAAAATTTGCCGCTCTCAAAGATTTTTATCCTTCTAGGTTAAGAAAGTTCTTTATAACCAACATATTTATTATAATTTGATAGTGACAAATTATCCCAGTGTATCAATTTACATCTGGCTTTATCGCATATTTGTTGCAGCCCAAGAGCTTTCTTTAGTTCTGTTAAACTTAAATGTTTCTGTATGACACGTGGCTTTCTTAACTATAAGAATCATTATAATTTTATATCATGACAATTGACTTGATTTATCTTTTGATTAAAGAATTATCTTATTTATGGTCATTTTCATGCAGTAACATGGAGAAATCCCGAAGTAACTGATATTCATATTTATTTGATAGATGATTAGTTTTGATGATTGAAGTATGAGTATCATAATTATATGTAGTGGAGAAGAGATAAAGTAGCAAACTTAATAGATGTATGCTGGCTAGAAATCCATGGAAGATTCGAAGCATCACAGCTAACACCAGGAGCAGTCTATGAAGTGGTGTTCATAGTGTACATGGAAGATTTGAAATTACTGAATCTAAAATTGGATTATGATGTCTCTGAATTAATATTAATTTTTTCCTATTGCTTGTCAGTTCCTTGGTGCACTTGCAAAATGTATTCAAAATTTAATTTTTTTTTTATTTTGTATTTTTTTACCACAACTGCCAATCACGGTTGTTATAATGTCTTTTGCAACTGCTAGTAGCAGTTGTGAAAAATCTTTTACAACTGTCAAAAGCAGTTGTAGATGACTTTTTACAATCGCGATAGACAGTTGTAAAAGATTATTTTACAACTGCCATAGACCCTTGTAAATAAATATGGACCTATTACAACTCCTGATATAACGACTGGCGATTGCCCGTTGTAATAGACCTATTACAACTGTTTTTAGCAGTTGTGAAAGGGTGTTTTTGTTGTAGTGGAAAAGACACGAGATTTATAGTGGTTCGGCTATCTCCGGCCTACGTCCGCTTTGAATTGATCATTTTATTCCTTTTATATTGAGATTACAGTTACAAGCCTTTGAAATCAGTAAACAAAATGGCAGAGTTTTGCCTAGAAAAGCACAAGAAGATCCCTCTTTAGTTGCCATAGAGCTGTTATTTATAGGTGCAAATCTGAAAATATCTACGCCAAAACCTGGAATACCTCTTCTCATGCGCAGGTGGGCCCACCAGATCGATCTGGGTTGTTTGGGATCGATCCCGTTCGATCCAATTACAATTCGTATCGATCCAAAAATGGCCCAATGAAGCTGAGATCGATCATGGACATCCCTGAGTGAATAAGAAAGCCTCTGTGAAAATTTCATAGCATTTGGATATGTAAAATGAGAGTTATGTCGATCCAAATTTGTATTTGGAAGTAGGCTGAAGGTTTCGTATCCATGGATTTCGTATCCATCAACTTGTGTCCATTAGCTACATATCCATACTCTGTATCCATGTCCTTCGTATCCATCCACCATCCCTCCTTCGTATCGATCCATGCCACATTTGTATCGATCCCTGAGTGTGTCCTTCGTATTGATCAATGAGCGATCGATACGAAATGCTTATCTTCGTATTGATCCCAAGTGTCCTTCGTATCGATCAATAATTGATTGATATGAAATGCTCATCTAATATCCCTATGACCGCTGTTTCACTCTTCGTATCGATCCTAGCCTTGATCGATACGAAGTGCACTGACTTATTTTGCCATCCAATCGATACGTGTGTATCGATACGAATTTCATACCCATAAACTAGTTCCCTTCCTGAAGTCTACTTGTCGATGCAAAGTGCATCGATACGAGATGCATCGATCCGTAGACCGATCGATCCAAACCAATTATCACAATGATCGATACGAAGGTATCGATCCAAAACATTTATGTCCAATATTGACCCATCCATAACTTGAGCATATGAACTTCGATTGACCTGAAATTTGAAGTGTAGTCTCAACTATCCTTGTTTATTTTTCCCTATCGTTCCCACCTTGATTGGAGCTTGGTCCAACTTTGATGGTATCGATCATAACCTTGTTTCTAATCGATCTTCGATCCTGATATCCATCCTTTTTAGCTAACTTATTGATATCCCGGCCTTGACCAAAGAGTGGGGTAACATTTGCCTCCTAAAACATGCCTTGCAATAGGAAGGCGTGTTTTGAATAACTTTAAATTCGACATCCAAAGTCCATATTCCATCCATAGCCATGTCACCCGATCCATGATCCAATCCATTGCTAAGCCATTCTATCTGAGTGTCATATCCATATCCTTATCCAAATCCGCGACTGCACTGAGTCGATATCCGATTCCGAATCCAGTAACCAAATCCTTAGCCAATTCCATATCCATCCGAACCCGACGACCCGATTCTGATCCATCCATATCCAATAACCAAATCCATGACCTCTCCGGGTCAAAATCCAAATCTGGGACCGCTCCGGGCCCATATCCAAAGTCAGGACCTCTCCGGGTCCAAATCCAATGTCGGGACCTCTCCGTGCCCAAATCTAAATCCATAGACCTCGTCGGGTCGTTTTATCCTTCTCCAGCCATGACTCTCTGGTTGAGGGTATTTTATTCTCGAGCCTCGACTCTCCGGTCAAGGACTTTTTATATTCTCTGACCTCGACTCTCCGGTCGAGGACTCTTTATTCTCCGGTCTCGACTCTTCGGTCGAGGACTTTTTATATTCTCTGGCCTCGACTCTCCAGTCGAGGGCTTTTTATATTCTCCGGCCTCGACTCTCCGATCGAGGGCTTTTTATATTCTCTGGCCTCAACTCTCTGGTCAAAGACTTTTTATATTCCCCGGCCTCGACTCTTCGGTCGAGGACTTTTATATTACGTTCGAGTCCATTCCATTGCTCTCCGACGAAGGGACTCGTAACTTGCGATTACTGCCCCGTCTCTCCGGTCGGGACCGCAATCGCATGACCCATACTATTTACTACATTAATCCAAATTCAATCAACACAAAGTCCAATTGAAAAAATAAAAGTTCGTACAGCCAAGAAAATCAAATGTCCATAGTACTAGGAAAGAAGCCAGTCCACAGAAAATAGAAACAAAACAAGATTTCATAAACCCGAGCATTATGGTTTATCATCATCTCAGAGCATGCCTAGGGACTGTCCTGATCCCGTACATGTGTAAGTGACTTAGCCGCATCACTTTGGTGTTTATCACTTATTCAAAGCCATAAATCCATTCAGCTGATAATAAGCTAACGATGCCTAGATCCAGTGCCATCTTCGTCTGAGGTGGGCGGTGGCTGCTCTTGTCCCACTGCCACAGCTCGATTCCTTACGTACTATTGTAGATGACCATTCCTTACATGCTCTTCAACGATATCCTTCAAATGCCTGCAGTCGTTCATGATGTGCCCATCTAGGTCATGGAATAGGCAATGCTTTCCCGATGCCTGTTCGTATTCAAAGGGTTCCCTTTTTGTCGGCCTTCGATACTAAAGGCGCCCTCGAGTATCCAGGTAAATCCTTTCTAGAGTTTCAGTCAAATTAGTGTAAGAAGAGAATTTAGATTCCCTCCTTTGACTTTTCGATGTGCTACCGTTGTCGTCCATTTTTCTTTTGCCTCTATCGTCCTTGTTTGAATCCTCCCTAGGTGGACCTCCACCTTTTACCGCATAAACATCGGCCTCTCTCCCCTTTCTTTCAGCCTTCCCATCTTCCTTTCGTAAAAACCTTTTTGCTTCGTGATAAAACTCTCCGAGATCCATTGGGGGATCTCGTTTCAATGATATCTTAAAATCTATCATCCGCAATTCCTGATACCATTGCCATCAAAACCATCGATGGATCGGGTCGATCCACCGAAGCTACTGCCGCATTGAATCTGGTTAAGAAATCCCTAAGTGATTCTCCCTTTCATTGTTTCATCGATATTAAAGTCATCACATTCTTGGGTCTCATGATGTGGACCCAAAATTGCTTCATAAATCTCTCAATCAACTCCATCCAAGTGCGAATTGAGCTGCTCTCCAGTTGTCTGAACTATAGTGCTGCTATATCTGTTAGATATATAGGAAAGCACCAAGCTATAACTCCCTTCGATACCCCAGTACTTCCATATGACTCATGTACCTCGTCAAGTGAACAGCGGGATCCGTTCTCCCATCATACATCTCTAGTGTTGGTAGTTTGAAATCCGTTGGATTCCTAGCCTACATGATCACAGGAGTGAAAGGACTCTTGTTCACGTCTTCCGAATCTATGTTCACCAATCCTCCCCTCATAGCCTGTCTGGTCATGACTTCTAACTTATCGTTGTCATCAAGTGGTAGCCTCTGTTTGAGATCTCTAACCTACCCCCTGAGTCCGCAAGGGAATCCTGAAACCTGTCCTTCTAGACGAGTATCCATATCTCGATCAACGCCAAACTGCATAGCGCAGCCTGGTACCCTTCCTAGAATTGAGCCAACATGATTCGGGGGCATGCCCCTAGCTCAGGGACTATTCCTGATGGTCCCACTCTATCCTGAATCTCGGTTGCTTCATGCTCCTGACCCTGATTCTGAACTATCTCCGCTCCTGCTGCTCCAGCTTCATGATCCCTATTTCCAGCATTTCCTGCAGTTACGTTCTCTTGATTTTGCACTCCAGCTTGTCCAACTTGTTGGAGTAGGTTCTGCTTCATCTCCTCCTACCTTTACAGCATCCCTTCTTGCATAGCATCCAATATCCATCATCATCTCCATCTCATCTTTGGTGATGAAAACCGAGGTCTGATTAGCTCCTGAAGAGGCCTCCTGACTTCCTTCATGTTGACTCCTTTCCATTCTCTATCTCCTTGTTGATTGCTTAGCCATTGCTTCCCAAAATCCGATCCTTTAGCTTTCCAAATCTGAACTCCAAATATGGTATAGCGGGTGCTTGTCCTTCTCAGTGAAAGCACCAAAGTGTTTGCGCCAAAATTGGTCACAAACCCCAAAAGTAATGAAAACACCAGTGTTTACACAAAAACCCTCAATATCCAAACGCAGATCTCGGATCCAGATAATGTAGAAAATAAAAATAAAGAAATAACCAAATTAAAATGAAAGAAAATGGGAAAAGATACGAGATTTATAGTGGTTCGGCTATCTTCGGCCTACGTTCACTTTGAATTGATCCATTTATTCCTTTTATATTGAGATTACAGTTACAAGCCTTTGAAATCAGTAAACAAAATGCCAGAGTTTCGCCTAGAAAAGCAGAAGAATATCCCTCTTTAGTTGCCATAGAGATGCTATTTATAGGTATAGATCTAAAAATATCCGCCCCAAAACCTGAAATACCTCTTCTCAAGCGCAGGTGGGCCCACCAGATTGATCTGGGGTCGTTTGTGATTAATCCCGATCGATCCAAGTACAATTCGTATCGATCCAAAAATGGCCCAATGAAGCTGAGATCGATCATGGACGTCCCTGAGTGAATAAGAAAGCCTCTGTGGAAATTTCATAGCATTTGAACTGGTAGAATAAGAGTTATGATCGATCCAAATTGTATTTGCAAGTAGGCTGAAGGTTTCGTATCCATGGATTTCGTATCCATCAGCTTGTGTCCATCAACTACATATCCATACTTCGTATCCATGTCCTTCGTATCCATCCACCATCCCTCCTTCGTATCGATCCATGCCATGTTCGTATTGATCCCTGAGTGTGTGCTTCGTATCGATCAATGAGTGATAGATACGAAATGCTTTTCCATGTAACCATTGCCTTGTATCCATCCCTTGCACCTATCTTCGTATCGATCCCAAGTGTCCTTCGTATCGATCAATAATTGATCGATACAAAATTCTCATCTAATATCCTTGTGACCACTGTTTCACTCTTTGTATCGATCCCAGCCTTGATCGATACGAACTGCACTGACTTATTTTGGCATCCAATCGATACGTGCATATCGATATGGATTTCATACCCATCAATCGGTTCCCTTCCTGAAGTCTACTTGTCGATGCAAAGTGCATCGATACGAGATGCATCAATCCGAAGGCCGATCGATCCAAACCAATCATCACGATGATCGATATGAAGGTATCGATCCAAAACCATTTCTCTCCAATATTGACCCATCCATAACTCGAGCATATGAACTCTGATTGACCTGAAATTTGAAGTGTAGCCTCACCTAGCCTTGTTTATCATTCCCTATCGATCCCACCTTGATTGGAGCTTAGTCCAATTTTGATGGTATCAATCATAACCTTGTTTCCAATCGATCTCCGATCCTGATATCCATTTGTAACAACCCACCTTTTTGGACGGTTTAAATCGACAATAAACCACACATGTCTAATTAAAATGATTCAAAAAGTAGGATTGTTAATGGGTAAATAAGAATGTAAAAGAAAAGAAAGAAAAAACAAAAGTCACAGAATCTTGCAGCGGAACGAAAAAAATATAATAATCAAATAAACAGTTCATGAAGCTGTTTTATAAATAACATTTGATTACACTTTTACAATTCAAATCAGAGTTATACATACATCAGAAATAAACAAATAATGCAGCGGAATAATTATAATAAATAGCAATACCATACTGAATCTTCGTCTTCATCCTCCAGAAAATAGCCTTCAATACATTGAAAATACTCGGGCTGACTCGAGCGTAAAGGAAAATAATACACTCGAGTCAAAATTAAAATTCTTATGCAAATTAAATCAAAATTAGATGAAATAAGAAATGCAGATAACTACATTTTTGAAGGTTCAAATTTCCTGAAAAGTTATTGTTTCCATATTCAAAATACAATAGATTTCACAATAGATCCATTCTAGTAAGTTACAAATTTACAGAACAATTCCCAATTAAATTTCATAGTTCTAAAGATTTGATATATAAAAATGTTCCAAAGTTTCAACATTCAATTTTATGGAAACTTCCCAATGTTTCAAAATTTAATTTTGAAAACTTTCAAATAAGGTAACGACGGTTTATTTCTCAAAATCAATTTTATGGTCCAAATAGTAAATCTAAACATACTAGTTTTTTTCCTCTCATGTAAATGTATGAAATTCATGAGTTTTATATCTTTATTCAGTGTTCAAATAAACAATATGAAAATTTATATGATTACAATAACTATAGGGTGATAATAAGGATATATCAAAATAAATGAACAATACACATTCAATCACAATAGCATCCATCACAACATACAATCAACATTCAAATCAACCAATTCAACAACATGCCAAAATAATAACTATTTATCACATAATGGAGTTTAGGTATTCAAATTAAATATCAATTAAAATTCTAAACCAACAATCAAAAATTTATCACTATATGACCTGGTTTAACTTGCAATAAAATTTTAGTATTTCGTGAGTGAGTTTAAACACTCACCTTATGGATTTTTCTTTTCCTGTCGGATTTGGATCCGCTACTACTTCCTCCTTTTGATTTGTTTCCTTACTATCTTAATCTTCTTTTTTTATAGAAAGTTTTGGAAGGGACATAGAAGTTTGTATAGATCTGGATTTGAAGAAAAGGATTTGGAAAACAAAGAATGTTTGGAAAAGAAGAAGAAAATTTAAAGAAGATGAAGAATTGAAAAAGGAAACGAAGCTTTGAAAAAGAAGAAAAGGATTTGAAGAATAAGAATAAGAAAAAGGAAGCTTTGAAAAAAGAAGAAGAAGGAGATTTGAAGAAGAAGAAAAATGAAGAAGGAGGAAAATGAAGAGAGAGAAAAAAAATGAGATGGAAGTTTGTTTGGAAAAATGAAGCTACAGAAGATGAGATTTGAAAATGAAACGAGGCTATAGGAATGAAGATGGAAACAAATGAAAAGCTAATAAGTTATGTATAAACAAACTAGGAATTTGAAATAAAGTAGAAATATGAACAGCCCTAAAACGGTAGTATTGAAAGAGGTGAAGTAAAGGAATAAATTTATGAATAAAGATAAAAATAAATCATCCGTTCTTTAATATGAAGCTTCAGAAGACAAAGTTGCTAATTAAAGGAATGTATCTTTATGAATAGTTGGATTGAAAGCGCAAATTTTTGGTCCGACCGCAAACTTCCAAAAATACCCTTTACTCATATATAATTTAACGCTCATATATATATGTTACCAAATCCCTTAAAAATTGGATCTAATAAATAAATTCAATTTACAAATTCAACACGTGTCTTTACAAATATTAATAAACATTAATATCACTTGAAAATATGATATAACAAATGAAATTCCTTTACAAATTCTTTCTTCATTTCTTTATTAATAGTTGGATTGGAAGCGCAAATTTTTGGTCCGACCGCAAACTTCCAAAAATACCCTTTACTCATATATAATTTAACGATCATCTATATATGTTACCAAATCCCTTAAAAATTGGATCTAACAAATAAATTCACTTTACAAATTCAAAGTGCCTTTACAAATATTAATAAACATTAATATCACTTGACAATAGGATATAACAAATTAAATGAAATTCCTTTACAAATTCTTTCTTCATTTCTTTATTAATAGTTGGTTTGGAAGTGCAAACTTTTGGTCCGACCACAAACTTTCGAAAATACCCTTTAACCATATATAATTTAACGCTCATCTATATTTGTTATCAAATCCCTTGAAAATTGGATCTAACAAATAAACTCACTTTACAAATTCAACACATACCTTTACAAATATTAATAAACATTAATAGGATCTGATAAATAATTTTTTTTACAAATTCAAAACGCTCAAATATAATCAAATCTTAACGTCAGTTTAAAATAGGATATAACAAATGAAATTCCTTTACAAATTCTTTCTTTATTAACTAAGAATAGAAATATAAATTCAAACTACCAAAAAAATTAGCTACTAAAACATAAAAATAAAAATTCAAACAAACTATGCATGAGTTCAACGTAAAATACGACTAAATATTTCTGAAATTTTTGTTTTTTTGTTTTGAAACATATACAATTTGCAGAACAACTCATGCACGAAGCACATGCTGTAACGCTCCTATAAATAAACAACATATTATAACGTTTAAAAACGAGCAACGGAGACTCCAACCGTATGCCTCTTCAAGCACCAAACTCGATACGGATCGAACATGTGTTCAAACTGAATTGGTACAGCTTTTCACTTTATGTAGCAGAAAATGACTCTAATTTCTTTCAGTCTATTTACACATAAGCACTTTATAATTTGCAACAATTTACTAGTGATTTAATACAGCAGTACACTTGCTTTTTTAATATTTTCAATAAAAACTAATTCAATAACAAATTGTGTGTTTTGTGATTCCAATATTTGTGCGTATGAGGTGGAAGATTTAGAACATGCTAATCATTTCAATAATAAGAAGAAATGCGAGAAAATAGATTTTGATATTTTTAAAGATGAAAAAGAAGAAAAAGTAATTTTCACTAGTGGAAAATAGGCACAAGGACAAACGTTGAAAAAAAAATTAGGCTGAAGGACAACAAATTTCCTTTTTAGGTTGAAGGACAAAATTTGAAAAAAATTAGACTGAAATTAGGTTCAAGGACAATGCTAAGTATAACTACTATTTTGTACTGTGTAAAACTGAATATAATGTTAGTTATAACTAGCATAACTAGCATTTTGTGTAGTGTAAAAATTAAATATAATGCTAGTTATAAATAGCATTGTCCTTTTGGTTGATTTTCTTTCAATGTTTGTCCTTCGGTCCAAAAATGAATCTTGGTGTCTTTCAGTCTAAATTTTGTACTTATACCTAATTCCATCTTTTCACTATTACATGCTACACCCATATTTCAAATTTAAAACGTTTCTCATCTATTTCTACTTTTTCGTGTATTTTACATACATACACAAAACTCAATTTGAAAAACAAACAACAGGAAAATAGGCAGAAGAAAGAATTTGCAAAAATTATTTTCATGAAAACAAGTTTGCTTTTTAGTTTGAATAACTTTTTTTAGTGTAAGCAGAAAATAATAGTTACAACTATTATTCTGTGATTTAAACTAAAAAATGTTTTTAGTCTAAAATGCAAACTTGTTGTACTTGAAATTAAATTTTTCTCTAAATTTTTCCGTAAACCCTAAAAACCTCCAACAAACAATGCCTTGCATTTTTATTTTATTTTTAAAATACCAAAGGACTTTATTTATTAACGGCCGTGATGTTTTTTAACAAAGACTAAAAAACTTTAAATGATTCAAGCATACAAGACATGCAATAAAAGATAATTAAGTCACGTGCACTTATATTTTTATTCTAGCGATTATTCCATGAAGACGTCAAGCAGCTGCTGGGACATGCTACATTTGTTTGGATGAATTAAATATGTGCTCCACAATGTTATTATCCTACTTTTATGATGGTCTATTTTACCAAGTTTAGAATGTAGACAAAGAGAAGTGATGACATTTCAACGTGAGCATTTCCGGACCGCATAAACCAGACATTTTTTGTAGACTTTTCGCATAGGTTGTACAAACTTTTCAAGAATGGTTTAGGAAATATCAAAGTTGAACACACGCACGCTATTTTCGTAGGTGGTAATTGTGTTTTTCGATAGTTACGTCATTATGGGTCATGTTTCCATTAAAATTCATATTTTCATCCAAAATTTAAAACCTAAGGGCCAGTTAAGGTTATTTTGTACTTTGTGTTTTGGGTTTTGGATTTTCAATATTAATTACAAAATACGAGAAGAGTGGAATGTAGTGAAAAATAAGAGTTCTGAATATCGAAAGATCCAATGATCTAGTCTGTCGACAATCTAACAACTGCAATCTAACAAAAAGAATAAAAAGAAAAATCAAATAACACAAATTATAGATAGAAGACACGGAAGAAAAGAACACACCGGTATAATAAAGTTCGGCTATGTCTAGATCATTGGACGTAAAAACCTTTGTTACTTTTAAGAGGGGGTACAATATGAGAAGAAAATTCTTCAATAAGATTCATATTTCTGTATCTACTATAAGATGAGAAATTTATATTGAATTTCTTTATTAATAGTTGGCTTGGAAACGCAACCTTTTGGTCTAACTACGAAGTTCCGAAATTGCCCTTTATATACAAGCTCATACCTTTACCAATAGTTGGCTTGGAAGCGTAATCTTTTGATCCAACCACAAAGTTCCAAATTGCCCTTTATATACAAGCTCATAAAAAATAAAAAAGGTAACGAAAAATAATATTAAAAATGAAACCTCAGCACCCTAAATTATAGATCAATCTCCAAATTATAATTATACAAATTTAGCTCTTAATTTCTATCTCCGCAATTTATTCAGTTTCCCATTCGAATTTTATTGTTGATCGAAGATATCAATTCATTCATTTGCTGGAGAATTAGTAGTTAAATCAGGTATTTTATCCTCTTTCTTATATTACAAAGCATTCATCACCTTTTTTGATTTCGATGATTTATACTCTATTTTACGTAATTGTGTTTGCCTGTAAAGTTTGTTGTTTATGTGCGCTAGACATAGATTTATGTTGGTAACAATAATTTTTATATCGAATCAAGTAAAATCCTTATTAAATAAATAGACCAAATCAATAGCATGTAGTAAAAGCCTGTACAATTTTGACCAAATCTTTGGAGCTAATCTTTATTAAATAAAATAAACCTAATCAATAACTACTATCCTACGTTCATTTTTTGAGTAAAATGCCTTAAATATAAGATTCTAGAAAATGCTACAACCCATATAAATATGTTATGAAATTTTCTTTACCTATTCATTCTTGTCATTCACAATCCAACTTTCTCCATCATTCATCACTTCCGGCGTTCTCTACTCTCCACTATTATTCGCCATTTTCTATACTGCTCGCCACCATTTACCTCTAAGACCAATTTTCTTTTAAAGCTTTAGGCAAATCTAGATCCATTATCTTTTAAAATCAATTTCCTATGTCCGGTCTTCTTTGCAGCACATTATTCTCTCTTTTTTAATATTTATTGGTTAGTAAAATCCTTGTACGTGTGGTCTTCTTTGCAACACCTTTTTATTTGTATTTCATCCCTTTGCTGATATTTGTCAAGTGCAAGCAAGTAATACAAAATTTGGAAAGTTGGATGGAAAGCTAGGTGGAAAATTACGTAAGAATACAAAAAAATAAGTTATGTTATTTACACACACAATGCATTTTTAATTTTAAGCTATTGCCTCATCTTTCTCATCGGGTTCAACAATAAAAAGTGCTTTCTCTAATTTTATTCTATAAATATAATTTCATATATTGAAATAATATATTTATCATATAAATAACTTGAAGGGGAAGGACTAGATTGATACAGGTTTACAATTATCTTTTAAAACTACATAAACATAATCAGCTAACAACTATTGAATTTGCAAGCCCCAAAACTGTTGGAGATGGTTTAAGATATCATAGCTGAGTAGAATATGAGCCAATAGAACACACTGCAATCATAGAGTTATCCATGATTTTCCAGTCATTTAGCAAATAAAGATTGCTTGCACGAACTCCTTTCATCGCACCCAAAAATGCTTTTATCATCTTTTATACATTCTCAACAATATACTGCAAGCAAGCATTCTCAAAATATAAACTGAAGGCAAACGTTTTATTTTTTTAAGCACCTCCATCATATTTGAGATCTTACTTGGCAATAAGGACCACGTCAGTGCTATCTACAACCTATTCAATAACATGCTATCTATAAGGGCTTTGATAACCATAAATGATCAAGTTATAAATCTTTTTCCTAGTGATCACCATGTCTACTACTCTTTCGATTCTGTGGAAGATGATATAAGAAATCTATACCAGCTTGAATATTTGAATTCAATAAATCTGAGTGGTTTATCCCTGCATAAATTGGTCTTGAAGAAAGATGCACCAATTATGCTGCTAAGGAATCTTGATCCAAAAAATGGATTATGCAATGGTACGTGACTTATATGCCATGAACTTCACAAAAACATCATACATGTAGAGATTGTCATCTACAACCAATTCAACAACATGCCAAAATAATAACTATTTATCACATAATGGAGTTTAGGTATTCAAATTAAATATCAATTAAAATTCCAAACCAACAATAAAAAATTTATCACTATATGAACTGGTTTAACTTGCAATAAAATTTTAGTATTTCGTGAGTGAGTTTAAACACTCACCTTATGGATTTCCCTTTTCTTGTCGGATTTGGATCCGCTACTACTTCCTCCTTTTGAGTTGTTTCCTTGCTATCTTAATCTTCTTTTTTTATAGAAAGTTTTGGAAGAGACATAGAAGTTTGTATAGATCTGGATTTGAAGAAAAGGATTTGGAAAACGAAGAATGTTTGGAAAAGAAGAAGAAAATTTAAAGAAGATTAAGAATTGAAAAAGAAAACGAAGCTTTGAAAAAGAAGAAAAGGATTTGAAGAATAAGAATAAGAAAAAGGAAGCTTTGAAAAAAGAAGAAGAAGGAGATTTGAAGAAGAAGAAAAATGAAGAAGGAGGAAAATGAAGAGAGAGAGAAAAAATGAGATGGAAGTTTGTTTGGAAAAATGAAGCTACAGAAGATGAGATTTTAAAATGAAACGAGGCTATAGGAATGAAGATGGAAACAAATGAAAAGCTAATAAGGTATGTATAAACAAACTAGGAATTTGAAATAAAGTAGAAATATGAACAGCCCTAAAACAGTAGTATTGAAAGAGGTGAAGTAAAGGAATAAATTTATGAATAAAGATAAAAATAAATCATATGTTCTTTAATATGAAGCTTCAGAAGACAAAGTTGCTAATTAAAGGAAGGTACAAGAACTAATAACATATAAACAAAATAAACTTCAGAAACGGGGAATAGTAAATGCTAATTAGATGACATGAATATTAATTTGGATGTTCACATTAAAAATGGAAAAGAAAAGGAAAAAAACTTCAGGTAAAGCACTTCAAAGGAGAAAACGAACAAATGAGAAACAAATGAAAAGAATGCGAAAATTATTAATTATAAATAAATGGAATGAAGCAACTACTAATTAATAAGAAACGAATGAGTAATCTAACAATTAAATAGATGCTCAAATGAAACCTACACGAAGAACTTGAAAATGAAAAAAAAAGAGAATGTGGATGTGATAATAAATGTAAAGTAAATGAACTAACCACTTATATACTATAAACAAACCTTTGGGATCCAAATTCCAAAACTTCCTCCTGTTAATTTATTTCAATAAACCCAAATATACACATATTTACATCATTTAATTTAATATTAAAACATTCATTTTATGTTAATATATGTGCACACTCCATTAACTTAATCAATCAATTAACAATCAATCAATTAACCAACTAATCAATCAATATATTTATTTATGTTACTCAGCTTATTTTATTAATTAATGAATATATATCTATCTATGCAATATAAAATGATTTACTTTACTTTTTTTTAATTACTGTAATGGTCACATTAATGCTACAAATCTACAAGTTTAACCATATACGAAAGGGAAAAATAAGAGGTTTTGGACCAAAGGTCCCTATTTTCAAAGCTCATGCACAAAAAGTCCCTTCTCATAAACACATATAAATTAGGTCCCTATTTTGTTATTTTTTACCAAACTGTCCTCTTTTAGAAAATCGACTTAGCATTCTTTTCGGGGGTAAAAGCGGTATAAATTAACCAAAATCTAAAAATAGGGACCTGATTTTCATAACTTATTCGGGAGGGACTTTTCTTACATCATCTTTCAATTCCAGGGACTTGACAGCGATTCCTTGGAAAAATAAATATATGTGAACTTATGTAATTAATGTACAACTATTAATATAAGGTAATTCTAATTGATTCCACAACATTTACACAACCATGAACCCTCTGGTATATTTAAATATTTGAATATTAATGTATGTGTATATATATTATTCTAAAATTCATTTTTTTCCAAAATCATACTTATTCAAAATGAAAGTTTTATTTTTTATATGTCTCAAAACATGCAATTATCTTAATTAAAATGTTATTCAATAGTGACACAAAAATGCAAGTTCCTATCTTAACTCATCCAGTACACTTTCATTTATGTTTCCTTTTAATTGAAACATTTCAATTAATCTAATTCCAATTCATTTCATTACTAATTTCAAACAAATTCTAATTATATAACACTGTTTTCTTTTAATTTATACCAATTCAAACATGTTTTATAAAATTTCATATACAACAAAATTTATACACTATTTACAAAGTAAATGTTTTATCTTATTGAAAATCAACTTCTCCAAGATGCATTTCAAATAACAACCTATTTTATTCTTTCAATAGAATATCCACTCCATCCTTTATTCAAATTCAACATTTGTTATTCCGGTTAGAGACAAACATACAATTTATTCTTTTCAAGTCAAAGCTTAAATTTCATTGAAATATTTATCTTAATTTAATTTAAAATGTAAGTTCTTATGTTGAACTTATTAATTACAATGCACTTGTCCTTTCTTTTTCAATTAAAGGATTCCAACAACTCTTATTGCAGTGTATATTCAATATTAGATTTCAAACGGATTCTCATTATACCACAACTGTTTTCTGTTCATTTTGTATATTCCAACATTTATTTCTTCAGTTATTCCATTCTTATATTAACATCTATTATTACAATCAATGGAACTTACATTCAAACAATTATTAAAATAAATTGAATTACACTAAAATAGTTATCAATTACATTAAATCACCTTATTAAATTACATTCTAATTGTTTTCTTACTAACAAATCATAAATTTTTAATTTCATATAATGTTATATCCTAAAATCTTATTAAATTCAATATTTTAATTATCGGAAAAAAATACGGGTCATTACACCATCCTTTTTAGCCAACTCATTAATATCCCGGCCTTGACCAAAGGGCGGGGTAACAGATACAAACCCTAGATTTGAATTATTTCAATAGAAGATATTAGGAGAATAACCAGATCTTGTGTAATTTGGGGACCATAATCACTTATTTATAATGTTGGCATTTTCTAAATTGGTCCTTCAATAAATTAAAATTTCTCTGGTATCTGCACAATAATTCCGTGACAATTATATCATTAAGCCCTTTAGCTTTAATTCAAAATTTGATCATTTTATTTAGGCTTTACACTCAAATAACACAACACATTTATTTTACATATGTGGTCCACATATTGAAATTTTCCAACAACCCCCCCGGGCCATATATAATAACCTTATAAATGTTCTTAACTTTATGAGCTCCAAAATTTTCTATTTATAACAAAAGGTGTTTCTGAAACAATCTCGTCTATTAATAACGAGTGTTATGGCACACGCTTTGCGCGTGACAATAGCATATGCTTCATGGGTAAATTCATATTTTTTTACAAATTATATGTGTCTAACATATTCAAAAGAAATGATTTTCATAAATATTTAGGTATGTTTTTGCATTGGAATCATGTGTAGTTAGTTTGAATTTTTATTTCTAAGTTTGAACATTTAATTTTTTGTTAGGTTGAATTTTTGTGTCTGTTATCAATTAATAAATAGCAAAAATGTATATAAAGTTAATTTTTATATTCTATTTTTAAGTGATATTAAGTTTGGTAATATATGTAAGAGAGCGTTTTGAATTTGTAAAAAGAAATATTTGCTAGATTCTATTTTTAATTAATATTAAAATTTGATAATATCTATAGATAGACGTTTGAGGAAGTTCACGCTGGTGGTAAAAAAGTGTTATACCAAAGCAATTATATTTAAGTCCTAATGGCATTGCGCTACCCACGTGCGTTTAAATAGCACAAATGACATATGTTTTAGAAATGCAAGAATATATGCACACACACACATATTAGAAAAATACATGATTTGTAAATGCAAATAGACATACAAATGGCATGTATGAACACGAACTTTTAAATATAAAATAATCAATAAAATGAAGATTTATTTCATCACTCATGATTGTTATTCTATAAGCTTGTATAATTTTAAAAAAAGAACTAAAAATAAAAATTGTAAATTATGTGTCAAACATCACAAAAAGAAATAACTAATGTAAAATGATATCATATTTGTCCTTTTGAAGATATTAGCACATCCTTGTACAAAATTTTTAGTGTAAGTTTCGGATTTCCTTAGAACTTCATCATTTTTACTTAAACTTTGGTGTTTTTCATTAAAACTCCTCTTGATAATGCAGCATAAAGTTAACCATGGCTCTATACATCTTGATGTGAGTAAATTCCAACATTTGGAATTATTTGTTCTTGAGCTTTGTTAATAGTTAAAGCAAAACTTAGTCTTATAGGGAACTGTTTACGTAATAAAATAAATGGTAAACAGATATCTTCAAAGGGCTTCATAGGTATTCTTGGTAAGAAAACCCGAGTTCCAGCAAAGTGACTGATGACAATCTCTGCATATATGATGTTTTTGTGAAGTTCACGGCATATAAGTCACGTACCATTGCATAATCCATTTTTTGGATCAAGATTCCTTAGCAGCATAATTGGTGCATCTTTCTTCAAGACCAATTTATGCGGGGATAAACCACTCAGATTTATTGAATACAAATATTCAAGCTGGTATATGTAACGACCCAGAATTTTGAACAATTTAAATTGAAAATAATTATTAATTTTAAATATTTGAATGATGGTTTGACTTGAATTTCAAAATTTCATAATAAATTGGCGATTAAATTATAAAATTTAATCTGTTGATAGTTGAATTAAAATTTGAATCTTCAATTTTTAGTTGAAGAAAAATATTTCAAAAGCTTTTAAAATTCGTAATGATAATACTGAAGATAATAGAAGCTTCAGAATTGAATTTGAAAATACTTTGCCCAGTTTTGAAATTTATATCGTTCAACCGGTATTTGAAAATAGCCGTCCGAGGCGCAGTCTCGGAATTCGACGAAACCAGTTCCATTGGGTCCGTAATATTGAATTATTGTCGGATTTTAAATTTTGTAGCATTCGGATTCATTGTGTGATCGTACGAGATTAAAACGTCTGGACAATAATTAATCGATTTAATTTAAATATAAAATTTATACACAAATCAACAGACACCCTAGTATCTGATTTGCGTAGACCTATTCCCTGAAACATCGTGTACTCCTGTCCCCTTCTTTTCCTTTTATCACGCAAGCAGGCCATTCAAAGAAGAAAAAAATCAAGTCTTTCCCATACTCGTTCAGTTTTAAAATGTTCCTCTCCCCTCCTCAGATTCAAAACGAAATCTTCGTTCAACAAAATCATTAATGGCCGAAGCCCCTCTCAAATTCAAAACAAACGACAGTTTAAAAAAAATTAGAACGAAATCTCGTTCAATGATGAATCGCCTCTCTCCTACTATTTCCCTTCTCAATCGCCGAGCAGCTCGAGATAGCTGAGTTCTCGAATGGCAAATCGATGAGCATCAAAGTGGTGGGTCGCGACTATGGGATGGCGACTGCGACGCGAGGCTTGTCTTATTCGAGATGAAGGGGAGCTCGTGCACGAGCTTGAACAAGAGAGGATGCGAGGTGATGGTTGGCTTCGTCTCTGGTGTTGGTGGCGGTTGAATCGATCGCCACTGGGAGAGTGCGGCGAAGAAATTCGTCATCGGCAATTCCAGGATTTGCGATGGTGGAAATCGAAGTACAAGTGGCAGCAGTTTCGTTCAAGGTTTGAGCATGGTGTTTTTGAATCGGCAGTAAGGTATTTAGTTTTTTTGGAAATTTTCGATTTGATTTAATCTGAAGAAAAAAATATATGCAGTGAATTTTTTTTATAAAGACAGTAAAGTACCTATATATACACGAGTTAAAGTGATTCTGTTAGGCAATTTTTAAATTTCTGAGATCATCTTAATTCAAGTTAATATATATATATATATATAGGTAAAACAGAAATTAATTATGTAGTTGAGTTTGAAAAGATAAATAAATACGAATTTAGAATATTGACAGTTTATATATATATAGATATATTTCAAAAGGGAGATGAATTTATTTAACTTACTTGTTTAATTTATTATTGGGAATGATTAAAGAAAATCTAGTTAAACGGATTTATTAATGAAAATCTGATTTGTTTAGCTACTAGAAATAAATTTTTAAAAGGAAATTTAGTTTTAAAAAAAAATTCTAGTTAAATAAATTTAAAAGAGAATTAGTTTGAAATTAAATCATTGGATAATTAAAATTACTAAAAACGATAATTGAATTGTTCACTTGATGTGAATATTAATCAACCGTATATAAATTGTTGTTACAAGGTCCAAAATTTGGAGAAAACAATCTGGAAAATGGAATGCAAAATAATAGCTAAGGTGAGATCTTCTCACTCAAATGAAAAATTAATATTGCAGTTATTGATTTGATTTGATTACTGTTTGGATGTGATATTAGATATAGTAGGATATATCTATATATATAGCAATATATACATATTGGCATATGTATATATTGGATTGATTGATTTCCCGCACTGTATAGCGGATGAGACCCTATTGCGCCGTTAGTAAGCGGATGATTTTTATAAAACCCATATACCGCGATATTCCACCTCGAAGAGGAATTGGTATTGTGCTAACGTCTGTGGATGCAGGGAAACAGGTTGGAGGGATCCAACTGGATTCCTCACCAGTATTTGTTTATTTGCAGATTGTAACGACCCCAGATTTAAATTTTATTTAAATCGATAATTTATTGAATTTTTGAATAAAAATTTTAAAATTAAAAATAAATTCTATAGTTTATACAATATAAAGTAAATCTTAATATTAATAAATCAATACAGAAAATAAAAGAAAAAAATAAAATAAAATAGAAGTTCATTTACATTATAAAGTAAGGAAACAAGTAAACTTAAGAACAAATAAAATATAAGTATATGAATGAACAAGCAAAGGAAGCCACCAGGTTCTTCTCTTATGCAATGTACAAACGAAAGTAAAAGGATAAGTGTAGACTTGCACAAGCAAACTTAGATAAGTATGTAAACAAATAATATATAAGTATGATGATGGGAAGATAAAGATAGAACACTCAATATAAAGATATGTATGAACAACAAAAATTGGACAAGTTGTACAATGACAATTAATGCAAGTCCATCCTAGCACACAACATAAATCACCTCAGCCACCAAGCAAGGTCTGCAACCACCGAAATAGAAACATCTTTAGTCAACAAATGAAAAATGATTTCAGCCAACAAATTTGAGATAAAAATATCTCTGGCATTGTACAAATAAAATTATATCAACCTGTACAAAAGAAAATTTTCACCTGTAAAACTTGCTTTCTTTTATCCATCAAGCTTTCCATCATTTTCATTTCAAGTTCATTCGTTCAAAACAACTCAACAAAGAAAAAAGAAAAACAGATCATTACCTTATATTCGAGCTTGAAAACAAATTACTTAAGAAAGAAAAAAGAAAACAGAGGAAGATTTAAATCTGCAGTTTCAAAGTGGAAGCTCTGTTCTTTCCCTGTTCAATTCTTGTTTCCAGGTGAGCAACTCCTATTTTTCAAAGCTCAACTGTTTGATATCTTGATGATTGTGAGTAGCTCCACAATCAAAATAGTTTGATTATATTGTTTTGTTGCCTGCTCATCTCTGAACTTAGTTTGTTGTGAGCAAACTCAAATTTTTAAAACCAACTTCTTTGCCCTTCTATGTCTGTGATGAAGATGCCTTGGAAAATGATAAATGCTTGTGTATATCTACACCTATATATCAGCAAATATATATACATAGTTCTGTGCATGTCTGGAAATTGGGAAATGAAGCTTCTGTTCACAGTTTCACAGGCTTTTGATTTTATCCAAGAAAACTCGGGTTTTCTTTAACTAATCTCTAATAATCTTTAATATTTGAATGAATCATGTGTTGAAATATAAACTAAGATCCAAGAATAATTAAAGTATGTTGGTTATAAATTATCTGGCAAATTTAGGAAAAAAAATACAGGCTTCAAATATGAATGCTCTGTTAATAGCTACAGACCCAACATTTTCAGATTAATTCCTATCTTCTTAAATACTCTACATTAGGCCTTGGATTCTGAAGATAAAATGCGAATGATAACATGATCTTGTTTTGAAAACAGTTTAAGGTGAAGTTATTTAATAAATAAACTGTAAATATTGGGATTACAGTAAAATCAAGTTTGGTTAAAAATCAACAACAACAATTTCATCTTTGAATTATATAGTCTGATTTATCCAAACGAATCATGAATTTTAGTGAAACTCTTGTAATTTTTAATATTGTTTTGATCAAGAATTTGTGAGTTTCTCGGTTTTGGGTTTTTGGGGTATTGCCGTTGAACGGCGTCGATTGGAGCTTCGAGTTTTGGCACGGGGGAGGTTGGAGTATGGTAGAGTGATGGAAAAATATTGTTGGATTTTTCTTTTAACCGTGATGATCGGAAATTGTCGTACTAGGGTTTAAAGTCTGGGCCGTGAAGACGTGGTAATCGAGATTCGTTCGTCGCCGTGAGGGGACCGGTCTCAATCGCATATGGGGGAAGACGTGGCTGGAGTCGTGACGTCGCTCTGGGTACGATCGCGTGACTTATAATAGTCAGAGGTGGATGAACGTAGCGTTTCCGTGATGAACGTTTTTGGGCAGTTGGATCTGATGGCTCGATTTCCAGTTCGATGTCAATGCAGTTTTCTGGGCGAACGTGATGCTTGGGTAGGTCGTCGCCGACGTGTAGAAGGTCGGAGATAGGATCGTGGGTGGCCGGAGTACTTGTGCACGTGCACGTGTACATTTCGATCTGGGTTTGGGAATTTGGGGAAGACGAAATTTTCCTGTGTTGCTCGGTGATTAGGTGGGTAACTCGAAGCTACACTCGGGTTTGTATAGGGGAGGTCTCGGGTTTTAACGTAGGGAAGCCTCGAGTTTTGTTAACAACAGTTTTCTGTTTTAAAGTAAGGTTAAGCAAACAATCTGTCATCAAGCTTTGAACCCCGTAAAACTTTGTAGTGCTTAACAGATTTAGTTAAAACTTGATATAAGTTTAATTATTTTAGTCAATACTTTAAAATGTTTCAAACTCTTAATTATTCTTTTAATTAAGTAATTAGTCTAGTTAAGCATAAAGTTAATTAACATTCGAATTATAGTTAGTAATATAATTGAATTTCAAATGTAAAGATGGCTTTGAAATGTTAACTAAGTTGGAGAATTTAAAATTAGATTAATTTAGGAAGTAATTAAGAATAATTACTTTATAATTGTAAGTAGAGATTTATTAATGATAAGGTGATTTATAAATTATAATTAACTACTTAAGTTAATAAATGAATGATTAATAGTTAACTACTTAAATAATTTAATTATGAATTAATGGTTAATTGATTTAGTAATTTCATGAAGAATTAAGGATTTATAATCGATTAACTAAGTAATTAATAATTAATAAATGAATTGTTTTATGAGATTAATTATGAAGAAATGAAATTAATTTTAGTTAAATAAATGAAGTACTTTAAAAGTTAATTTCTATATTGGTTTAAGATATTAAACTGTGAAATAATTTAAGGTTGATGAATTATAATTAAAGGTTAATCAATTTGTTATTAATAGTTAATTAATAAATGATTAAAGAATAATTAATCAAAATAATTTGTAATTAATCAGTAATTAACCAGGATTAGTGACTAATCTGATTTAAGTTAGTAAGATGATTAATTGACCTTACTTATGATGTTTGGATTTCATTGAATGTTGCATATTGGATTGATATCTCTGTTATGTGATTATGATGCTATGAATTGCTTTATGCTGAATTGTGATACCTGTGATGAATATATTGCTATGTGAATATGAAACCCCTTGGCCCGTAAAACGACATTTGAATTTCGATGCGACAGGGATTCGGATTCCAGTTGGTTATCCGAAACCCACATCGAATTGTAATAGTGAATCTTTGTGACTGATAAATTTATTTTATCTATGAATCTGTGAATGAAGATAAGCGTTAGCGATTATACCGCTTATCGATATATCTGTGATGATTGATGTTGCACTACTGTGTAAAACCCCTGGACTACACTTTTACACACACAAATATGGATTTCACGTGGAAATCGGTTAAGTCACAGATAATTTAAATTTGATGTTTTTAAAATTGAAATTTTAATTTCAATTGATTTTGAAATTGGAAATTTGGGTTTAAAGTGAAAAGGTTTTTGAAATGGAATTTCAAAGATAAAAGTTATTTTGAATAACTTAATCGAGTTATGAAAATTTAAATAATTTGATTTAAATTTGAATTCAAGTTTGGAATTGAATCCTATGATTTGAAACTAGGGATTAAAGATGATATAAATGTGTTTATATAAAGTTAAACCATTTAAAAGTATAATTTTGAGAATTTGAACTTAACCCAAGAATTTCAACTCGTATGGATGAATAAGATTTTCCGAAATAAAAACTATTTGTTTTCAAATAGTAAAAGCTTTCACATAAGAAATGAACTTCTAATTTGTGTTGAATGATTTCTAGTTTGAAATGAAGATAATTTCCAAGTTATGAATGAATTGTTTTTGAAAGCTATGATTTGAATCTGTTATTTTTAACAGATTTAGAATAATGATTGGTTTAAATCATTTGGAATGGAATTGTTTTGAAAGCTATAAGTTAAATCTTGATTTAAAGATTTAACGAGTTAAATTGAAATGGAAATTGTTTTAGAAAATCTGTGAATGAATCTTTTATTTAAAAGATTAAAGTGTGGAAACTGTTTAAACCGTAAAGGTTGAATCTTTTTGTTTAAAGATTTAAAATGGTAATTTGTTAAACCATTTGAGAAGGAAGTTTGGGTTTAAGTTGTGACTTAATTGAAATCCCATATCCATAAGTTTTTAAATATTTCGCTCACTATTTGGTTTAGCCGGGAGAGGACCTTTGGGTCGTATAACCCATTCCGAATATGTGATACGTCGTTATGGATGGCATTTGATGACCGGTGTTGAAGACCGGATATTTTTGAAAACGGAAGGATTACCGTCGAGTTACTCTGCATCGGCTGATCCCCGATATAGAGGTTTTATCATCCTTAGTGACGGGAAGTCCGGACGTGATTGGAAATTATCCGGATTTGCAAGGGCTTCGTGAGAAGTGCCTTCGGTTCTGTTCGAACCCGGAACAGACTTGTATGTATTGTATGTCTGACATTACACTTTGAGATATAAAGCCGATTTCTTTCAAATACATATCTGTTGGTGGCGGAGAATTTATTCTCTTAGCTTAACACCCTTCTCTGAGACGTACGAGCTCAGAGGTTATGTAGTTGAAATTTATCAGCGATATATCCCAATTTGTTAATGTGGCATGCTGAGTGTTGCTGTGTGATGATCAGTGTTTGATCATTTGTGATATGATCATTTGTTTGATCATTTATCTTTGTGATCATAGGTTGATCATCTGTTGACCCAAAGCGTGGCTTTTTGAAAAAGCGTAGCTTTGTGGACGAGACTTCGTCAGGACCTCACAACCCGGAAATGGTCGAAACAGGATCGTTGCGGCAAGGTTATGAGGGTCGCGCCCTTTAGGGTATGTCATTTCCTTCTGGAAAGGGGTGGTATTATGGTATGGAGCCCTGATACTTACTCATGTGGATACACTTATTTATTATGTGTGATGTTGGATATCGAGCGCTCGGATAAAGGTCCCAAAGGACCGGGTGATGACATATTCGTGAGTTACCTGTTACAGGGGTAACCCGGCCTTGTTTTGCAGAGAGAAGTTTGTCTCTCAGGACGTCCCGCCAGAGGCGATCCCATGCGGCGGAAGGAAGTTCCTTAGCCTGACCATTTGTTGGAAATCCAAAGAAACAATACGAACCTTGTACGGTTTTAGTTGTATAACCTGCTATGGAATGTGGCGGTAACCTGCTATTGAACATAGTAGCTATAGTAGGCATACGATACTGGTCGTATGTTGGCTAAGATTAATATTATACTTTCGAAATGTTTTTCTGCACTATGCACTAATAATAATATCCAATTGATTTGCGTAGTAAGCATTTTTGACTATCATAAGAAGAAATCTCCTCCAATTCTGCGTTTGCATTGTGTGTGTGGCGGGAGGTCTTATGGTAGTTTCATTTTCTAAAAGCATTGCGGATCTCAATGTTTAAAATTCTTTTGTGTTTGTTTAAAGATAAACTGTTTTTGTTGCTCACACCAGTCCCATGACTGATCCGGAGTTTATTGTTCCTTTCCTAAACTCTGGGTGCTCATAATTTTCCACACGAGCAGTCTAGAGTTGGGTTTCTTTTCAGATATTCAGGTTTAGTAGATTATCTGGAGCTAGTTCATTCATCGGAGTTGCTTATCTTGGAGTTGTGGATTCATTCTTGTCTGAAGATCATTTTGGAGTTATCACTTCTATTGATATTGTTCCGCTGCTGTTGTTATCTTTTCTTTTCCGCTGTTATTTGTTGTATCATATCTCTGATGTATATTGATATCTGTTGTATCACTCTGTTGTATCAGATATTATATATCAATGTATTATTCTTTTCTTCCGCTGTGTTATTTACTTAATTGTGTTATAGCTCCGGCGAATCGGATTTGAACGGTCGAATCTGCGGCATTCTAGTACAATGTGAAGTACGGATGTTGATTTTCGAGCGGGCAAAACCCGAGCCGTCACATGTGGTATCAGAGCTAAGGTTGAACTTTAGCTCAGGAGTGTAACACATTAAGTAGCTCATTAGAGATAGAGTGAAGTAAACTCTAGAATGAGTAATTCTCAGATATCCGTCCGAATGCCTCAGTAAATTCTCTTACTATCAACTGATAGTGAGTATGAGTGAAAGAAGAGGATGAGATAGGGGACAGAGGGAATACGACTATAAATGGTCAATACTCTGTAACAACAAGGAAGCTATCTTTTCTCTATCGATCTCTTTTGTTCGTCATCTTTTCTCAATTCTTCGATAGTTTCTGGTAGATCCAGAAAGAAGATTCGATATATTAAAATGGGATAATAAACTCCAACTGAGCCAAATTGTTTGTTTGGATATATTGGTTGCCTTGTTGTTTTGTTTGTCATGATTGATAGGTATAATTTAGTTTCTAAACTAAAAATTTTGAAATCGTATCCATATATCTACCTATTCTTTGGGTCCGGATATATTCTACGAATGGTTAGTTATCCTTCGAACTAACCAATGTCACTGCATACTTCGTAGATCTGGATAACCCGAGTATCGTGTGAAAGAATTCAACAGATTCGTTCGTGATATTCTGATTTGGTAAGCCAAATGCAGAATAGATGTTCAGTTTGAGTTGATGAAATATTCTTCATCTATCTTTTTGTCTCCTTGGTAATTTCGAGGACGAAATTCTTTTAAGGGGGGAAGTTTGTAACGACCCCAGATTTAAATTTTATTTAAATCGATAATTTATTGAATTTTTGAATAAAAATTTTAAAATTAAAAATAAATTCTATAGTTTATACAATATAAAGTAATTCTTAATATTAATAAATCAATACAAAAAATAAAAGAAAAAAATAAAATAAAATAGAAGTTCATTTACATTATAAAGTAAGGAAACAAGTAAAAATAAGAATAAATAAAATATAAGTATATGAATGAACAAGCAAAGGAAGCCACCAGGTTCTTCTCTTATGCAATGTACAAACGAAAGTAAAAGGATAAGTGTAGACTTGCACAAGCAAACTTAGATAAGTATGTAAACAAATAATATATAAGTATGATGATGGGAAGATAAAGATAGAACACTCAATATAAAGATATGTATGAACAACAAAAATTGGACAAGTTGTACAATGACAATTAATGCAAGTCCATCCTAGCACACAACATAAATCACCTCAGCCACCAAGCAAGGTCTGCAACCACCGAAATAGAAACATCTTTAGTCAACAAATGAAAAATGATTTCAGCCAACAAATTTGAGATAAAAATATCTCTGGCATTGTACAAATAAAATTATATCAACCTGTACAAAAGAAAATTTTCACCTGTAAAACTTGCTTTCTTTTATCCATCAAGCTTTCCATCATTTTCATTTCAAGTTCATTCGTTCAAAACAACTCAACAAAGAAAAAAGAAAAACAGATCATTACCTTATATTCGAGCTTGAAAACAAATTACTTAAGAAAGAAAAAAGAAAACAGAGGAAGATTTAAATCTGCAGTTTCAAAGTGGAAGCTCTGTTCTTTCCCTGTTCAATTCTTGTTTCCAGGTGAGCAACTCCTATTTTTCAAAGCTCAACTGTTTGATATCTTGATGATTGTGAGTAGCTCCACAATCAAAATAGTTTGATTATATTGTTTTGTTGCCTGCTCATCTCTGAACTTAGTTTGTTGTGAGCAAACTCAAATTTTTAAAACCAACTTCTTTGCCCTTCTATGTCTGTGATGAAGATGCCTTGGAAAATGATAAATGCTTGTGTATATCTACACCTATATATCAGCAAATATATATACATAGTTCTGTGCATGTCTGGAAATTGGGAAATGAAGCTTCTGTTCACAGTTTCACAGGCTTTTGATTTTATCCAAGAAAACTCGGGTTTTCTTTAACTAATCTCTAATAACCTTTAATATTTGAATGAATCATGTGTTGAAATATAAACTAAGATCCAAGAATAATTAAAGTATGTTGGTTATAAATTATCTGGCAAATTTAGGAAAAAAAATACAGGCTTCAAATATGAATGCTCTGTTAATAGCTACAGACCCAACATTTTCAGATTAATTCCTATCTTCTTAAATACTCTACATTAGGCCTTGGATTCTGAAGATAAAATGCGAATGATAACATGATCTTGTTTTGAAAACAGTTTAAGGTGAAGTTATTTAATAAATAAACTGTAAATATTGGGATTACAGTAAAATCAAGTTTGGTTAAAAATCAACAACAACAATTTCATCTTTGAATTATATAGTCTGATTTATCCAAACGAATCATGAATTTTAGTGAAACTCTTGTAATTTTTAATATTGTTTTGATCAAGAATTTGTGAGTTTCTCGGTTTTGGGTTTTTGGGGTATTGCCGTTGAACGGCGTCGATTGGAGCTTCGAGTTTTGGCACGGGGGAGGTTGGAGTATGGTAGAGTGATGGAAAAATATTGTTGGATTTTTCTTTTAACCGTGATGATCGGAAATTGTCGTACTAGGGTTTAAAGTCTGGGCCGTGAAGACGTGGTAATCGAGATTCGTTCGTCGCCGTGAGGGGACCGGTCTCAATCGCATATGGGGGAAGACGTGGCTGGAGTCGTGACGTCGCTCTGGGTACGATCGCGTGACTTATAATAGTCAGAGGTGGATGAACGTAGCGTTTCCGTGATGAACGTTTTTGGGCAGTTGGATCTGATGGCTCGATTTCCAGTTCGATGTCAATGCAGTTTTCTGGGCGAACGTGATGCTTGGGTAGGTCGTCGCCGACGTGTAGAAGGTCGGAGATAGGATCGTGGGTGGCCGGAGTACTTGTGCACGTGCACGTGTACATTTCGATCTGGGTTTGGGAATTTGGGGAAGACGAAATTTTCCTGTGTTGCTCGGTGATTAGGTGGGTAACTCGAAGCTACACTCGGGTTTGTATAGGGGAGGTCTCGGGTTTTAACGCAGGGAAGCCTCGAGTTTTGTTAACAACAGTTTTGTGTTTTAAAGTAAGGTTAAGCAAACAATCTGTCATCAAGCTTTGAACCCCGTAAAACTTTGTAGTGCTTAACAGATTTAGTTAAAACTTGATATAAGTTTAATTATTTTAGTCAATACTTTAAAATGTTTCAAACTCTTAATTATTCTTTTAATTAAGTAATTAGTCTAGTTAAGCATAAAGTTAATTAACATTCGAATTATAGTTAGTAATATAATTGAATTTCAAATGTAAAGATGGCTTTGAAATGTTAACTAAGTTGGAGAATTTAAAATTAGATTAATTTAGGAAGTAATTAAGAATAATTACTTTATAATTGTAAGTAGAGATTTATTAATGATAATGTGATTTATAAATTATAATTAACTACTTAAGTTAATAAATGAATGATTAATAGTTAACTACTTAAATAATTTAATTATGAATTAATGGTTAATTGATTTAGTAATTTCATGAAGAATTAAGGATTTATAATCGATTAACTAAGTAATTAATAATTAATAAATGAATTGTTTTATGAGATTAATTATGAAGAAATGAAATTAATTTTAGTTAAATAAATGAAGTACTTTAAAAGTTAATTTCTATATTGGTTTAAGATATTAAACTGTGAAATAATTTAAGGTTGATGAATTATAATTAAAGGTTAATCAATTTGTTATTAATAGTTAATTAATAAATGATTAAAGAATAATTAATCAAAATAATTTGTAATTAATCAGTAATTAACCAGGATTAGTGACTAATCTGATTTAAGTTAGTCAGATGATTAATTGACCTTACTTATGATGTTTGGATTTCATTGAATGTTGCATATTGGATTGATATCTCTGTTATGTGATTATGATGCTATGAATTGCTTTATGCTGAATTGTGATACCTGTGATGAATATATTGCTATGTGAATATGAAACCCCTTGGCCCGTAAAACGACATTTGAATTTCGATGCGACAGGGATTCGGATTCCAGTTGGTTATCCGAAACCCACATCGAATTGTAATAGTGAATCTTTGTGACTGATAAATTTATTTTATCTATGAATCTGTGAATGAAGATAAGCGTTAGCGATTATACCGCTTATCGATATATCTGTAATGATTGATGTTGCACTACTGTGTAAAACCCCTGGACTACACTTTTACACACACAAATATGGATTTCACGTGGAAATCGGTTAAGTCACAGATAATTTAAATTTGATGTTTTTAAAATTGAAATTTTAATTTCAATTGATTTTGAAATTGGAAATTTGGGTTTAAAGTGAAAAGGTTTTTGAAATGGAATTTCAAAGATAAAAGTTATTTTGAATAACTTAATCGAGTTATGAAAATTTAAATAATTTGATTTAAATTTGAATTCAAGTTTGGAATTGAATCCTATGATTTGAAACTAGGGATTAAAGATGATATAAATGTGTTTATATAAAGTTAAACCATTTAAAAGTATAATTTTGAGAATTTGAACTTAACCCAAGAATTTCAACTCGTATGGATGAATAAGATTTTCCGAAATAAAAACTATTTGTTTTCAAATAGTAAAAGCTTTCACATAAGAAATGAACTTCTAATTTGTGTTGAATGATTTCTAGTTTGAAATGAAGATAATTTCCAAGTTATGAATGAATTCTTTTTGAAAGCTATGATTTGAATCTGTTATTTTTAACAGATTTAGAATAATGATTGGTTTAAATCATTTGGAATGGAATTGTTTTGAAAGCTATAAGTTAAATCTTGATTTAAAGATTTAACGAGTTAAATTGAAATGGAAATTGTTTTAGAAAATCTGTGAATGAATCTTTTATTTAAAAGATTAAAGTGTGGAAACTGTTTAAACCGTAAAGGTTGAATCTTTTTGTTTAAAGATTTAAAATGGTAATTTGTTAAACCATTTGAGAAGGAAGTTTGGGTTTAAGTTGTGACTTAATTGAAATCCCATATCCATAAGTTTTTAAATATTTCGCTCACTATTCGGTTTAGCCGGGAGAGGACCTTTGGGTCGTATAACCCATTCCGAATATGTGATACGTCGTTATGGATGGCATTTGATGACCGGTGTTGAAGACCGGATATTTTTGAAAACGGAAGGATTACCGTCGAGTTACTCTGCATCGGCTGATCCCCGATATAGAGGTTTTATCATCCTTAGTGACGGGAAGTCCAGACGTGATTGGAAATTATCCGGATTTGCAAGGGCTTCGTGAGAAGTGCCTTCGGTTCTGTTCGAACCCGGAACAGACTTGTATGGATTGTATGTCTGACATTACACTTTGAGATATAAAGCCGATTTCTTTCAAATACATATCTGTTGGTGGCGGAGAATTTATTCTCTTAGCTTAACACCCTTCTCTGAGACGTACGAGCTCAGAGGTTATGTAGTTGAAATTTATCAGCGATATATCCCAATTTGGTAATGTGGCATGCTGAGTGTTGCTGTGTGATGATCAGTGTTTGATCATTTGTGATATGATCATTTGTTTGATCATTTATCTTTGTGATCATAGGTTGATCATTTGTTGACCCAAAGCGTGGCTTTTTGAAAAAGCGTAGCTTTGTGGACGAGACTTCGTCAGGACCTCACAACCCGGAAATGGTCGAAACAGGATCGTTGCGGCAAGGTTATGAGGGTCGCGCCCTTTAGGGTATGTCATTTCCTTCTGGAAAGGGGTGGTATTATGGTATGGAGCCCTGATACTTACTCATGTGGATACACTTATTTATTATGTGTGATGTTGGATATCGAGCGCTCGGATAAAGGTCCCAAAGGACCGGGTGATGACATATTCGTGAGTTACCTGTTACAGGGGTAACCCGGCCTTGTTTTGCAGAGAGCAGTTTGTCTCTCGGGACGTCCCGCCAGAGGCGATCCCATGCGGCGGAAGGAAGTTCCTTAGCCTGACCATTTGTTGGAAATCCAAAGAAACAATACGAACCTTGTACGGTTTTAGTTGTATAACCTGCTATGGAATGTGGCGGTAACCTGCTATTGAACATAGTAGCTATAGTAGGCATACGATACTGGTCGTATGTTGGCTAAGATTAATATTATACTTTCGAAATGTTTTTCTGCACTATGCACTAATAATAATATCCAATTGATTTGCGTAGTAAGCATTTTTGACTATCATAAGAAGAAATCTCCTCCAATTCTGCGTTTGCATTGTGTGTGTGGCGGGAGGTCTTATGGTAGTTTCATTTTCTAAAAGCATTGCGGATCTCAATGTTTAAAATTCTTTTGTGTTTGTTTAAAGATAAACTGTTTTTGTTGCTCACACCAGTCCCATGACTGATCCGGAGTTTATTGTTCCTTTCCTAAACTCTGGGTGCTCATAATTTTCCACACGAGCAGTCTAGAGTTGGGTTTCTTTTCAGATATTCAGGTTTAGTAGATTATCTGGAGCTAGTTCATTCATCGGAGTTGCTTATCTTGGAGTTGTGGATTCATTCTTGTCTGAAGATCATTTTGGAGTTATCACTTCTATTGATATTGTTCCGCTGCTGTTGTTATCTTTTCTTTTCCGCTGTTATTTGTTGTATCATATCTCTGATGTATATTGATATCTGTTGTATCACTCTGTTGTATCAGATATTATATATCAATGTATTATTCTTTTCTTCCGCTGTGTTATTTACTTAATTGTGTTATAGCTCCGGCGAATCGGATTTGAACGGTCGAATCTGCGGCATTCTAGTACAATGTGAAGTACGGATGTTGATTTTCGAGCGGGCAAAACCCGAGTCGTTACACAGATATTGTGATTCTTTTGTTGATTATTATATTGATATATGATATTGAATGTTGTGATTGACCAATTGATGCGTTGCATCATCGGATTCATCTTCGAAATTTAAAAATAACGATGTTGATTTTAAAAGAGATTTTTTAAGTGATTTTTGAAAATATACGTTTTATTAAATTTTTGAAGTGATTTATTTTAAATAAATAAACGTTCAAATCTTAAAGTTATAAAAGTTAAGATTTTTGTGAAATATAACCAAATTGTGATTTTTGAAATAAAAGTTAAGAAATTTATAAAATGGGTTAAATTGAGAATTTTAAAGTATTATAAACGGTTTATTTAAAAGATGTACAAAATTGATATTTATAACTTTAAAATAGTGGTATTATAAAACAAGTTTTTATAAGCGTTAAAATGAATTTTTAAGAATTCATAAGTAAATGAAATTTATAAATTGTGAACTTATAAATGGAAATGATTTTGTAAAATAAAGGAATTATAAGCATTTAACTTATAATATGGATTGTTGGTATAAGATTTGAGTTATGAATTGAATTAGTTAACGAAGGAGATTTATAAATTGAAGTTTTATAAATAGAATTGAAATTTATAAACATTGTTTTATAAATCCGAAATCACTTATTTTGATAAGTGAATTATAGAAGTTAATAAAAGGAGATTTATTAAATCGAAGTTGTTATAAAATAGAAATAGAATTTATAAACGTTGTTTTATAAATTCGGAAATCAATCAAATTTTATGAATTTAATATAGAAGGTTATTAAGGAAATTTTATCCACGATTTTAGACAGTGGATAATCTTTGAAATAAAATGTGTAGGAAATATTGAAATTTGGTTAGTGAAGTATATTCACGATTTTGGACAGTGAATATATTATTAAGTAAAATGGATCTGTTTTCGGGAAAGTGATATTGGAATAGAATGAAAACGATTTAAAGATGTTTTTAAAATATGGTAAATATCGAAATCATAGATTTCAACATTTTATTGTTGAAATGGACGTTTTCGAGAAATAGAAGGAAATGGTGGACTATATCACTGTTGTTATAGTAAATGATTTCAGAAAGGAAATGTTTTTATCTAGTATTGAGATTTATATATCTATCTTAATTCCGAATCCCTATACTAGTGATTTTGAGTCGTCGTAACGATGTTTTACGTAACATTCGTTTTGACTCAAATAGGTGTTATAGTTAATGATTTCCTTAAAGAATGAAATATATACTTAATTTTGATTTAAGTATATCGAATATTTTCAAATGTTGAAAATAAATAAGCTTTGTGAATTACTTATTATTAAATAAGTATGGAAATGCTTTTCCAATATGAAATGAAACGTTTTTGAGTTTTATCTCTGTAAAGATAAATTGAAAGTGAATATTGAAATCGATTTGAAAATCGTATATCAGTAGATATTTGAAATATAAATTCAATATGGAATTTATAAAAGAAAAAGGGAATCTGTTTAAGAATAAACGTTGATTTATTTTTGAAGTGTGGAAAATATATATCTAGTAAAGATATATTTGGAAATTAAATAATTTGGAAAATTATTTGGAATCTGATGATGTTGCGCATCTTTATTGATAGTTAAATAACCGACTATCAATAATTACCTTGAATGGGTATTTGTTGTGAATTGGATGAATTTGAATGCCACACTTATTTTTGAATAAGCGCTCACTATTCGGGTTAGCCGGGAAAGGACCATGGGGTCGTATAACCCATTCCGAATATGTGATACGTCGTTATGAATTGCATTTGATGACCGGTGTTGAAGACCAGATATTTTTGAAAACGGAAGGATTACCGTCGAGTTACTCTACATCGGCTGATCTCCGATTTAGAGGTTTTATCACCCTTAGTGACGGGAAGTCCGAACGTGATTAGAAAATTATCCGGATATGCAAGGGCTTCGTGAGAAGTGCCTTCGGTTCTGTTCGATCCCGGAACAGACTTGTATGGTCGTGTGTATGACGTTACAACTTGAGATATAAAGCTGATTTCTTTCAAATACATATCTGTTGGTGGTGGAGAATTTATTCTCTTAGCTTAACACCCTTCTCTGAGACGTACGAGCTCAGAGGTTATGTTGTTGAAATTTATCAGTGATATACTCCCAATTTGGTAACGTGGCATGCTGAGTGTTGGTGTGAAATGATCATTGTTTGATCATTTGTGATATGATCATTTGTTTGATCATTTATCTTTGTGATCAATTCTTTGATCATTTGTTTGACCCGAAGCATGGCTTTGTGACAAAGCGTAGCTTTGTGGACGAGACTTCGTCGAGCCTCACACCCCGGAAATGGTCAAAACAGGAAGGATGCAGCAAGGTTTTAGGGAGTAGCGCCCCTTAGTGTATGTCATTCCTTCTGGATAGAGGTGGTATCATGGTATGGAGCCCAGATACTTAACTTATGTTGATACTGCTTATTATGTGGTTGTTGCGAATCGGGGATCCTCGAGAAGATTGGTTATGATCGGGGGATGGCATACGCGTGTCAGTAGTTACCTATTTTTGCAGAGGTAACCCGACCTTGTGTTGGCACTTGGCAGAGATCCAGTTAGGTTCTCGGAACGTCATTCCAGAGGCGTTCCTTCATGGAATAAGAAGTTCCTTAGCCTGACCATTTGTTGGAAATCCAAAGAAACAATACGAGACTTGTACAGTTTTAGTTGTAGAACCTATCATTCACTTATGGTGGCGCCCCACTGTTTGGATGGTAGCTAAAGTAGGCATAAGTGCGAAATGCCTATGCTGGCTAAGATTTATATTATACTTTCGAAATTTTTTCTACACTATGCACTAATAATAATATCAAAAAATGATTTGATTTTGCGTAGTAAGCATCTTTGACTATCATAAGAAGAAATCTCCTCCAATTTTGCGTTTGCATTGTGTGTGTGGCGGGAGGTCTTATGGTAGTTTCATTTTCCAAAAGCATTGCGAATCTGTTTTATTTTCTTTGTGAAAAATAACTATTTTACGATCTCACACCAGTCACCATGACTGACCTGGAGTTTATTGTTTCCCTTCTAAACTCTGGGTGCCCATCATTTTTCACACGGGCAGCCTAGAGTTATGTTATCAGGATATTCTGGATATTCTGGAGCTTTGGAAGCAAGCTGGATGGCGAGACGTAGTATTTGTATCTGACATTATTTATTCCGCTGTGTATTCTGTATGAGGACAAGTTTATATAACTGTCCATTGCTGTATATTGACTCTGATTGATGTATGTATAAACTGATATAGTTCTTTGTTTTAAAAGACTAGTGATTATCTATTATATATTGTTCCGCTGCGATATGTGAGATTCTGATATTGTTTCTGTTTCTGATGTGGTTCTGTTGTTCTTCTTTTCTTCTATCTTTTCTTCTACCTCTTTTTTTAAAACCCTAAGAATTCGGTTTTCCGGCATTCGTTTGTTCGGCAGTTGATACAGTGGACGTATTGATGTCGATATTCGGAAGTCGAAGAATCGGGTTCTTACAGCGTGGTATCAGAGCATATGGTTAAGCGACAACCCTGCTCTGTTGGGTGTTACTCATTAGAGATAGAGTCAGTAGTACTCTAGAATGAGTTGAGTGTAATAATAGATACGAGTGCGTATTTGTTAGTGAATATGAATTTGTTTTGTATTGTGTTGACTTATCGGTTGATTGTTTATAGATTCTGGTCGGTGCAGTCTACCTAACTGTGTTGATAGGAGTTTCTAAACTCTTAAACAAGGTAAACCGACATAGTATTATTTTAAAATTTGGTAAATAACCAAAACTATTTTTGTATATAAAAGAAATGTTTTTCTGTAAATTATTACAGTATATGGTTGCATGGTTGTTAGGAAAGTGATAATATTGAAATGTTATCATTATTATATGAAATTGAATAAGAAATTGAAATTGTAACTCCAAAGTTAAGAAATAAATTCACATACAAATGAAATTTGAGAATATAAGTTATAAATGTGACTTATAATTGGAAACGGAATTCCAGAGAAGTATTTGGAAATGTTTTGAAAAGAATTTGAAAATTTTGGAAATTTGGAAAGTTTAAATCCTTTTTGGAGTTGAGAATGAATTTCAAAGGTTTTGAAAAGTATTTTGGAGGGATAAAAGCTCTATACTCTTTTCGGTCGCTGGAAAATAACTTCGGTAATGACTGCAGCATCATCGATGTTCATTTTCGGGTTTCCAAAAGAGGAATTGCTGCTAAATTGTTTTAAATGGAGGTTGTTTGGAAGAAAATTTGGGTTTTGTTTTGGAAATTCAAAGGATAATTTGAATTGTTTTCAAAAATGGTTTTGAAAAAGTTGAAACGACTCTGGAATCCTATGGAATGTTATTAAGTTGATAACCTATACAAATTGAATTTTGATAGAATAAATCTAACTTAAAAGATGGAGTTAAATTAATGTAAGTGTAACGACCCAGAATTTTGAAACAATTTAAAAAGAAATATTTAATTAATTTTAAATATTTGTATGATAATTTGACTTGAATTTCAAATTTTCAGAATGAATTGGCGATTAAATTATAAAATTTAATCTGTTGAATGTTGAATAAAAATTTGAATCTTCAATTTTAAGTTGAAGAAAAATATTTCGAAAGCTTTTAAAATTCGTATTGACAATACCAGAAATAATAGAAGCTTCAGAATTGAATTGTTCAGTGATTTGTCCAGTTTTGAAATTATATCGTTTCAACCGATATTTAAAAATAGCCGTCCGAGGCACAGTCTCGGAATCCGACGAAACTAGTTCCATTGGGTCCGTCATATTGAATTATTACCGGATTTCAATTTTCGTATTTTTCGGAGTTATTACGTGACCATACGGTGAGAAAGCGCGTTGAAATTTAATCGGATTCAATTTCAATTTAAATTTAAATTGGTAAACATCAGCACGTTGTCTTCCCTTTCTCTTCCGTAAAACACGCCCCTTTGTTTCAGCCTAGAATCACGAAAGAAAATCGTGCAAACCCATACCTCGTTCAAATTTAAATATCCCTCTACAGATTCAAAAATGGAAACTAAACCCTAAAAACGTTCAGCCGCCACCCCTTAAAATCAATGGCCGATAATCTCATTCCTTCTCCTCCTTTTTTCTTCAAATCCAAGCATCGATTAAAGAAAATTTCAACTAGAACATTGTAGAGCATAGCATAAGCTATAAATCCAACGGTGGATTTGGGTAATTATCGTCGTTTGAAGACGATAGGTGGCCGCGTTCATCTCGACTTAGGGCACGAACTTGGAGGCAATGGCTCGACCGAGTGGGGCCGCTTTTTGGCCGATGGCAGGCGTGGTGATGGGCATCGAAGTGGGGGTTGTTGATCGTCGTCTGATGGCTCGTTGGTGGGTGCGGCTATGTAATTCGAACGGCGGTGATGGGTTATGCGTACGTGATTTTCATGTATGAAGAAGGAATGGGGAGGGAAGAAAGAAATGGTGCGGCTATGATCTGCTAGTTTTGAAATTCACGGCCCAGATTTTTAAGGGTTAGAAATAAAAGAAATAAATTGTAATTTATTTTATTTTAATTCGTGAATGTTTAAAATATCATATCTGCTTGATACGAGGTCGAAAAATTACGAAACCAGTCGCGTTGGAATCGTATTGTCGAGCACTACGCGTTGCAACTAGATTGGAAGCGATCGGTGTGATATCCCGGGTTTTTGGGCAATTTAAATTTAATAATCTGTATTGATAATTTAATTGATTTGATAATTTTCCTTTCTAATTTTAATATAAATTGATAAATTTAATCTTTTCAAAGCTAATAAAGTTTTAATCTATTTATAATATATATATTGTTATATTGTGAATAGGATATCTTTTGTTTTAAATTAAAGATGAATTTTCAAATTTGTAATATATATGTATATATATGTTATAATTTGGATTGTTGAAATTTAATTAAATCTATGGATAAATATATATGTATAAATTGTGATTTTAAAAGCTTTGTTTTAAAATTTAACATTTTTCAAAAGGTTAATTTAGATTTAATTCAATTGTTTTCAAAATATAAGACAATTGTTTATTTTAAATGTGATAGTTTAAAAAGGGGTTTAATCAAAGTTTTATTTTAGTTTTCTTTAAAGTGTTAAATTTTAAATGGTTATATAATGTTCTAGACTTTAAAATACATGAATAAGGAATTTATTTATATTTATAATTAGTTTTAACATATTTTCTTTTAAAGGTAAACTAATATTTATTAATTAAGTAACTAAAAAAGTAAGTTTTATATTAACATTTAAATTAAATGAAAATTTATTTAAAATTACTTAGGACATGTGTTAGTATCTTAACACATGATAATAACAATTGTAAGCATAAGAGCATTTCAAGTTAACAAGTGGCAACATTTTCTTTATTTAAAATCTTATTTTATAAATAATATAGTTAAGAGAAATCTGGTTTTTCATTCTCAGTTCAAAACACTTTTACTATCTCAATTCTTTTCTTCTTATAAACTAAAACCCGAAACCCCATAATCAAAAGAAAGTAAATCAAACAATTATCTCATCTTCAATCTGGGTTCAAGCAACTAAATCAAGCACTGAATCAATCTGCAACCTTCAAACCTGAGCAATTCAACAGCAATTGGAAAATCATTAAAATCTGTAAGCATGCAAAGGCACTCAAAATCAACCTACAACAGTTCAACTAAATAATCAAGTAAAGGCAGTTTCAACAACAAAGAGAAATTAAAAGCTTTTTGCCAGAATTCGAATTTCAAAAACCTGGAAGTATCAAAACTGTCCTCTGTTTTAAGGTGAGTAAACTTATTTTTAAAAACAGTTTTAAATCCTAGATTTCATATTGTTATTTTGAATGAATATCATGCTGTTATCTGAAATACTTGAATTGAATTATATGCATGTTTGTATATGAATGTTTGAATGCCTGTATAGTTAGATATAGTCTCTGTTGATTTTGTCAGAGCTTAAATTCTTTTAAAAATCCAACTTCTCATCATTTAGTCACTATTAGCCTTTGGTTTGTGAATGAAAAATGTTCAGAAACATGTAGTATAACTCCTAAAAATAAGACCTGGAACTTATATTAAGTATTCATCTCGAAATTTTATAAAGAACAGTGAAAATATAAATTGGGTCAAAAATTTATGAATTCAATTTTTAGTTTGGATTGCATGATTGTATTCATGGTAGAAAATCATGAATTTTAATATATATATCATGATTTTTAGTTTGAAAATTAGTGGATGGTCTCGAGTTGTTCGTTTTGGTCGAATTGATCAATTGCCATCGATCGGCGGTGAGGGGAGACTTGATTTTTGGGCTGGAGGTGGTTGAGTTGTCGACGAGGATAGGAAAATTGGTGAGAGGATTTTTCATGGACCAAGATGGCCAGAGATCGAGGAAGTAGGGTTTAGTACTCTGTGTTTGTCGTGAGTGTTCAAATGGGTTTCGAGACGTCGAGAGGTGATCGGAGTCGATCGCGAGGCCTTCAATAGGAGCTGGAGGTTGAGGATGAACTACGGTGATGATGGCGTAGCTTCTCGTGGCATAGATGATCGGAGGGAAGCGGTTTCTGGTGATGTCGTTTGTAAGCTGATGGGTTAGTGGTCATATTCGATTCTCAATCGAATCGAGAAAGATGGGTTGGTCGATTGTGATGCTAAGGTCGAAGTCGAGTTGCCGGAGCACTGAACGGAGTTCGCCGTCGTCCAGCGTGTGTGTGCACGTACACGTTCACGATTTCGTGTGCATCTGGAAATGAGTTTTGGGGAAGAAAGCAGGAGGTCGGGTTTTCGTTCGGGAATCTTCGAGTTTTATTCGAAGCAGGTAAACGTGGGTTGGTCTCGAGAGTTGTTTCGGGGATTTTACGAGTTTTACTCGGGTTTGGGAAGGAGCAGACATAAGATTTTTAAAGGAAATGTTTTAAGTTTTAAAACAATAGAAATTTTGTTTTGTAATGTTTTCTGAGGTTTAAAATAAAGGTAAAACAAGATTTAACTATTAAACTAGATTGTTTCTAGAATTGTTTTAATAAGTTTTAAATAATTTAAATAAATAAGTTTTAAAGATTAGAAAAGTGGATTTTCAAAATGACCTTTGTATTAAAAGTTTATTTAAATAACTTTGAAAGGTTTCAAAGATTTTAAAGGTTAAAATTAATGTTGTAATTGTTTAATTAAAATAAAGAGTTTATCTTAAGAAATTAAGATTTGATTTATTAAAGGAAATTAATATGTGAAATTAATAAGGATAATTCATTTATTGAAAATGATTTAAGAATAGATAATAATTTAATTAAGATAATGATTTTCTTAATTAAGATCTTTAGGTATAAAAAGTTAAGAAATTATTTAAATTAATAATTAGTTAAATAATTAACTAAGTAATTAATTAGTGATTAATTAAGATAATCACTTATAAATTAATTAAGTATAAATACTTGATGGAGTAATTAAGGAATAATTACTAGATGTAATTAAATAAAGGGAAGTTATTTAATAAAGTAATTAGAGGATAATTATTTTATAAAGTAATTAAATGAAAGTGATTAAGGGTTAATCATCCAGTGTTATTAATTAAAAAATTTAGTTAATAAACTTAATTAAAGGATTAAGATTAATTAATAAAGTTATTAATTAATTGTTAAGGTAATTAATTATAAAGTAATTAATAAATGGAAGTAATTAAGGAAAGTTAATTACTGGATTATATTAATCAAAAGTAATTAATAATTATGGATTAATTAAGAATAATTACTTAATGTAATTAATAAAATAAGATGTAATTAAGGGTAATTAGTTTATAATTAATTAATGATGTAATTAAGAGTTGATTAATTAAGATTAATTAATAAATTGTAGGTGATTATAGAATAACTAATTAATTGTAATTAATTAAGGATTAAAGTAATTGATTATAATTAATTAATTAATGAAGTAATTAAAGGTTAATTACTGTATTGGTTAAGAATAATTAATTTGTGAAATTAATTAAGGATAATTACTTAAATGTAATTAAAGTAGAATTAATCAAGGTGATTAATTAAGTGGATAATTAGAGAAAGATTAATTAATTTATTTGTAATTAATTAATGATTATATAAGTAAGATTTATGATGAAGTAATTAATTTAATTTATTTTAAATTAATTAGAAATGAAGTAATTAATTTAATTCACTTTAAATTAATTAAAGATAGAGATAGTTAATTTAATTCATTTTAAATTAATTATGTTGTGATTAAGTAAATCATTGCTTATGTATGAATGGATGACATTGATTGTCTTGAATGGATGTAATCTCAGAAATGAGATAAGTAATGATGTATGGTATGAATGCTTGATTGTATTATGATGGTAATATTGATTAACTATTGTGATGTTGATATGGATTACCTATTTGGTTATGAATCATCTGTTTAAATTGATAATGTGATTATCAATTATGATTTGTGAATTATCTATCTGTATGAATATAGATAAGTTAAATTGTTTAAACCTTTAAACAACTTGGCCTTAAAAGATACGTTTTGGATTTCGATGAGACCGGGATCGGGTTTGCTACAGTACAGCGTGATAGGGGGTTCTCGCTTCGCGGTTTGGTGGCGAACGGGAGACTCTTACCCCTACATGTCCCATTGAGGGGTTGGTTGCGAGTCGAGAGGCTGGCCGTAAAAGCAAATTCGAGGTATCATTGTTTGCCACGGTGGGTCTGGGATGGTTGCAAAGCCTACCAGTCGCCATTGGCTCGGCCCGTGACAGTTGGTATCAGAGCATAGGTTGAGCGAATGCCTAAGCTTTTGGTTAAGTGAATATCAGAACACTAGGTTGAGTGAATACCTAGGTTCGGAAGGATTGTTCATTAGAAATAGGATCTGTAGCAACCTTTTTGAGTCCGAGTGTATATATATATATATGAGAGCGCGTATTTGTTAGTTATATAAAATGGTTTTATATTGTGTTAATTGATCGGTTGAGTGGTATATGGATTCTGGTCAATACGAGTAGCTAACGTTATTGATAGGGATCTCTAAACACTTGAACCAGGCCAACGGACACAATATTGTTTTAAAGAGGTAAATGAAATAATTTTACCCAGAAATAATTTCTATATAAAAAGTATCATTTTAAATATATATATATATATTTCTACCTATTTGTTGGGTTACCTGTTCGGGTTTTCCAATATAAGTTATAAAGGTAGATAAGGTGGTAGTGTGAGTAACACGACTACCAATAGTTAGAATTTGAGTGTTGAGGTTGGAAGTATATCTGACGAGACTGTAGACCTAATACTGTCTCGAGTGAACTTTGTTGTGGTGTAAAGATTTCACCGATCTCTGAAGGAAACCAGTTATGGTTTAGAGTTTATCTTTGAAGTTGGATGAATAGAGTAGATCTATTGGATGAGCTGAAGAGAGTGATGGTATTTTGGTAACCTCAGGAAGTAGTAGTTGTGTGATAAGACGCAGTATCTATGGATGTTCCCGAAGGAGATTTTCTTTTTGGAACAAGATTAAGAAGGTATTGGAGGAACAGTTGATGTCTACCGCAGGAAGACTCGACTGTATAGGAATTCTCTGATATCAAGTAAGAGAGTTTTGTCTATTTTGAAGTATGGGACTAAGGTCGATTAGTTGTTCTTCGGACATGGTCTCATTATTCCCTTAAGAAGAGTAAGTTATTGGCGTTTGGTTTGGAGCCGAGTTTTCTTTTGGAATGTCTGCCATCTCGGAGGTCCGTTGTGAAGTTAGTTGATGGTTTTAGTTGAGAAGCCTTTGGATTAGAAGTTCTTGGTTAGCTGTGATAGCAGTGCAGCTCGGAGTGTTCGGTGTGCTGTCGAGATAGAGTTTGGAAGCAGCAGTGTGGTTCGTTTCTTCGATGGTTCCGGAATCTTTGTGGTTCTTCTATCAGCAGTCCGAGTAGATGGTGAAGTTTTTCTTGAAGGGTTAACCTTGTTCGGAAAAGTTTAAGGCTGTTTTAATTAGTAAAGAGAGAAGAGTTTCTTTGGAATCCGAACTAGGTAGGATCGCAAAAGTGAATTGCGATTATTTTGAGAGTTCATCTTGAGTAATCTTTTGTATGAAATTGAGACATCTCAAGAGGAAGTAAAAGTTATCGAAGAGGTCAAAGATTTAGTTTATATCGATTTGGTTCCTAGAGAAGGATTTGGTGAAGTATCTTAGAATTTTATGGAGTATCTGTGTTTTCTCTTCTGTTTCTAATTTCGAGTTTCCTCTAGCCAAGGATAGCTGAAGACAGTACCCTTGACCGAGGACTCGTCTATTCTTTGAGAAGTTGGTTATGTCTTTAAGATAACCAATGTTTCCGCTTGTTTGTGGATCTAGTTTGTGCTCGAGTTCATCGACATTCTCATCTATTTCAAAATCAGAGTTGTGCAGCGGAAGCAAAGGTAGTAGCTATGCAAGAAAGGAAGTAACCTCAGATTTCTACAAGAAGTTTATGTGAATTTCTAAGTGTGTATAGAATTTTCTGGAATCTGGAAGAAGGAAGTTCAGTCTTCTATTTCTTGTGGAGTAGAGTTTGTGGATTTCAGTAGATTTTGGAATATCATCTTGTTAATAGGATCTGGAAATAATTTTGTTCTTGGTCCAGTTGTTTCAAGAAGCATCAGCAAAGGTTAAGTTGATCAGGAAGAGATGAGGTAGCTCGGGATCGTCTGGTGAGCTATGCAGATATGAGTTAGAGTTTGGAATTCGGAGTTGGAAATTGGAAACTGTTTAAATTTTCCTCGATTATAAGAGCTATAAGATTTGGTAAGTCTGGAAGCTAGCTCCAAAATATTTTGGAATTTTCTTGTGTTCTTGAGAGGAGTAATTCTTTGTCTACAGGGTTGAATGGCCAGTTTGGATATCTGGAATCCATTCTATTTCACGTATCTCTGAGGGAGTACGTGTATGATCTATTACTGATTGTAGAATCTGCAGTTCAGATGGATTTGGAAGTTGAGTTGAACTTGAGTGTGGTTTGATATTCTGTTCATATTTGTAGATCTAGAGAAGAGAGGAGCTCTGGATCATAGTGGTGTTGTTTGTTTAGTTTTTGTAGAGCGAGTCTCCCGGTGATTTATACTCGGGGAAACTCGAGATAGTATTATGAAGTCTATTCTGATTTATATCAGAATAGTTAGTTAGATTAGATTGTTTGATTGGTTGCTTTGGTTGTTAGAAATTGGATGATAGGTTTGTGTTTGAAATTAAAATATTTGTTGGATTATTAAATTAACTTTGCTTTTAATTTCGGGGACGAAATTATTTTAAGGGGGGAGGAATGTGATATCCCGGGTTTTTGGGCAATTTAAATTTAATAATCTGTATTGATAATTTAATTGATTTGATAATTTTCCTTTCTAATTTTAATATAAATTGATAAATTTAATCTTTTCAAATCTAATAAAGTTTTAATCTATTTATAATATATATATTGTTATATTGTGAATAGGATATCTTTTGTTTTAAATTAAAGATGAATTTTCAAATTTGTAATATATATGTATATATATGTTATAATTTGGATTGTTGAAATTTAATTAAATCTATGGATAAATATATATGTATAAATTGTGATTTTAAAAGCTTTGTTTTAAAATTCAACATTTTTCAAAAGGTTAATTTAGATTTAATTCAATTGTTTTCAAAATATAAGACAATTGTTTATTTTAAATGTGATAGTTTAAAAAGGGGTTTAATCAAAGTTTTATTTTAGTTTTCTTTAAAGTGTTAAATTTTAAATGGTTATATAATGTTCTAGACTTTAAAATACATGAATAAGGAATTTATTTATATTTATAATTAGTTTTAACATATTTTCTTTTAAAGGTAAACTAATATTTATTAATTAAGTAACTAAAAAAGTAAGTTTTATATTAACATTTAAATTAAATGAAAATTTATTTAAAATTACTTAGGACATGTGTTAGTATCTTAACACATGATAATAACAATTGTAAGCATAAGAGCATTTCAAGTTAACAAGTGGCAACATTTTCTTTATTTAAAATCTTATTTTATAAATAATATAGTTAAGAGAAATCTGGTTTTTCATTCTCAGTTCAAAACACTTTTACTATCTCAATTCTTTTCTTCTTATAAACTAAAACCCGAAACCCCATAATCAAAAGAAAGTAAATCAAACAATTATCTCATCTTCAATCTGGGTTCAAGCAACTAAATCAAGCACTGAATCAATCTGCAACCTTCAAACCTGAGCAATTCAACAGCAATTGGAAAATCATTAAAATCTGTAAGCATGCAAAGGCACTCAAAATCAACCTACAACAGTTCAACTAAATAATCAAGTAAAGGCAGTTTCAACAACAAAGAGAAATTAAAAGCTTTTTGCCAGAATTCGAATTTCAAAAACCTGGAAGTATCAAAACCGTCCTCTGTTTTAAGGTGAGTAAACTTATTTTTAAAAACAGTTTTAAATCTTAGATTTCATATTGTTATTTTGAATGAATATCATGCTGTTATCTGAAATACTTGAATTGAATTATATGCATGTTTGTATATGAATGTTTGAATGCCTGTATAGTTAGATATAGTCTCTGTTGATTTTGTCAGAGCTTAAATTCTTTTAAAAATCCAACTTCTCATCATTTAGTCACTATTAGCCTTTGGTTTGTGAATGAAAAATGTTCAGAAACATGTAGTATAACTCCTAAAAATAAGACCTGGAACTTATATTAAGTATTCATCTCGAAATTTTATAAAGAACAGTGAAAATATAAATTGGGTCAAAAATTTATGAATTCAATTTTTAGTTTGGATTGCATGATTGTATTCATGGTAGAAAATCATGAATTTTAATATATATATATCATGATTTTTAGTTTGAAAATTAGTGGATGGTCTCGAGTTGTTCGTTTTGGTCGAATTGATCAATTGCCATCGATCGGCGGTGAGGGGAGACTTGATTTTTGGGCTGGAGGTGGTTGAGTTGTCGACGAGGATAGGAAAATTGGTGAGAGGATTTTTCATGGACCAAGATGGCCAGAGATCGAGGAAGTAGGGTTTAGTACTCTGTGTTTGTCGTGAGTGTTCAAATGGGTTTCGAGACGTCGAGAGGTGATCGGAGTCGATCGCGAGGCCTTCAATAGGAGCTGGAGGTCGAGGATGAACTACGGTGATGATGGCGTAGCTTCTCGTGGCATAGATGATCGGAGGGAAGCGGTTTCTGGTGATGTCGTTTGTAAGCTGATGGGTTAGTGGTCATATTCGATTCTCAATCGAATCGAGAAAGATGGGTTGGTCGATCGTGATGCTAAGGTCGAAGTCGAGTTGCCGGAGCACTGAACGGAGTTCGCCGTCGTCCAGCGTGTGTGTGCACGTACACGTTCACGATTTCGTGTGCATCTGGAAATGAGTTTTGGGGAAGAAAGCAGGAGCTCGGGTTTTCGTTCGGGAATCTTCGAGTTTTACTCGAAGCAGGTAAACGTGGGTTGGTCTCGAGAGTTGCTTCGGGGATTTTACGAGTTTTACTCGGGTTTGGGAAGGAGCAGACATAAGATTTTTAAAGGAAATGTTTTAAGTTTTAAAACAATAGAAATTTTGTTTTGTAATGTTTTCTGAGGTTTAAAATAAAGGTAAAACAAGATTTAACTATTAAACTAGATTGTTTCTAGAATTGTTTTAATAAGTTTTAAATAATTTAAATAAATAAGTTTTAAAGATTAGAAAAGTGGATTTTCAAAATGACCTTTGTATTAAAAGTTTATTTAAATAACTTTGAAAGGTTTCAAAGATTTTAAAGGTTAAAATTAATGTTGTAATTGTTTAATTAAAATAAAGAGTTTATCTTAAGAAATTAAGATTTGATTTATTAAAGGAAATTAATATGTGAAATTAATAAGGATAATTCATTTATTGAAAATGATTTAAGAATAGATAATAATTTAATTAAGATAATGATTTTCTTAATTAAGATCTTTAGGTATAAAAAGTTAAGAAATTATTTAAATTAATAATTAGTTAAATAATTAACTAAGTAATTAATTAGTGATTAATTAAGATAATCACTTATAAATTAATTAAGTATAAATACTTGATGGAGTAATTAAGGAATAATTACTAGATGTAATTAAATAAAGGGAAGTTATTTAATAAAGTAATTAGAGGATAATTATTTTATAAAGTAATTAAATGAAAGTGATTAAGGGTTAATCATCCAGTGTTATTAATTAAAAAATTTAGTTAATAAACTTAATTAAAGGATTAAGATTAATTAATAAAGTTATTAATTAATTGTTAAGGTAATTAATTATAAAGTAATTAATAAATGGAAGTAATTAAGGAAAGTTAATTACTGGATTATATTAATCAAAAGTAATTAATAATTATGGATTAATTAAGAATAATTACTTAATGTAATTAATAAAATAAGATGTAATTAAGGGTAATTAGTTTATAATTAATTAATGATGTAATTAAGAGTTGATTAATTAAGATTAATTAATAAATTGTAGGTGATTATAGAATAACTAATTAATTGTAATTAATTAAGGATTAAAGTAATTGATTATAATTAATTAATTAATGAAGTAATTAAAGGTTAATTACTGTATTGGTTAAGAATAATTAATTTGTGAAATTAATTAAGGATAATTACTTAAATGTAATTAAAGTAGAATTAATCAAGGTGATTAATTAAGTGGATAATTAGAGAAAGATTAATTAATTTATTTGTAATTAATTAATGATTATATAAGTAAGATTTATGATGAAGTAATTAATTTAATTTATTTTAAATTAATTAGAAATGAAGTAATTAATTTAATTCACTTTAAATTAATTAAAGATAGAGATAGTTAATTTAATTCATTTTAAATTAATTATGTTGTGATTAAGTAAATCATTGCTTATGTATGAATGGATGACATTGATTGTCTTGAATGGATGTAATCTCAGAAATGAGATAAGTAATGATGTATGGTATGAATGCTTGATTGTATTATGATGGTAATATTGATTAACTATTGTGATGTTGATATGGATTACCTATTTGGTTATGAATCATCTGTTTAAATTGATAATGTGATTATCAATTATGATTTGTGAATTATCTATCTGTATGAATATAGATAAGTTAAATTGTTTAAACCTTTAAACAACTTGGCCTTAAAAGATACGTTTTGGATTTCGATGAGACCGGGATCGGGTTTCCGTATACCGGTATTCCAGGTCTGGAGACCCGAATACCACATCGATCCAAATTAACGATAGGTCGTGAATCTCAAGTGAAGATGAAGATTTAGAGTGCAAGGGTTATTGTCGTTAACTCTGAGGGTGATTCCAAAATGAGTGTAACGAGATAATGCCTTCGGTTTCGTTCGAACCCGGAACGAACTTGTATGGATTGAATGCTTTCAGCACATCGTCAGGCGGACGATGAGCATTCTAAGTGATATGTTCTGATTAAACGTAATCGTAACCTCAAGCCTCATCAACCGGGAATGGCTAAAACAGGGGAGGTGCAGCAAGGCTTCGTGGGTAGCACCCACTGAGAGCAAGATAGATCCCTGTCTAGAGGTCCCTTTTCTTTTATTCGGCTTAGTGTGTGGTTGGTCGCGCCAACTACGGGATTGTCTTGTTCGGGATTATCCAGTAAGGGATGGTTCCGGCTTTGTGTTGCAGGGGAGCGGGCGTACTCCTCGGTACGGTGATCTAGGCCACGTACTGTGACGGGCGGTACCCTAGTAGCCCTGCCATTGTATGGAATCCAAACTCCAATAAGTGCCGTACGTATTAGTTGTGCCCAACTATGTTGAAATGTGAGATGTAAGCATTTCAGCTATTTCTGTATTTTACTTGGAAACCCTAGACCCTATTATAATATAACTGGATTTCCTATCAAATGTTTTAGTTAGCGTAAGGTAAAAACTTACCCATGTTTATGTGTGGGGAGTCTTACGTGATACTTTTGTTTTCAAAGGTTTTCAAAGTTAAGCAATTTAAACCGTTTACTCACACCAGACCCATGTCTGACCCAAGTGTTTATTTTCTGTTTTATTAAACTCTTGGGTACTCAATATTGTATTGAGTAGTCGAGGGATTCAGGTTAGTCTTGACGAATACTGGAGGAGCTGAGGAGCAGGAGGCTTCAGCGTGTAGATATATAGAGTTTCCGCTGTGTATGTTGTATTGTACTGATGTACTTGTGATGTATAATAGACAGAAGTTTATAACTGTCTATTCTGTGTTGTATAAATTGTATACTCTGATGTATATGATACTATGTAATATCTTATGTGATATAATATATTTCTCGTTCCGCTGTGAGATCTCTGATGTGTTGTTGTTCTTTCTTCTTTTCTTTTCTTCTTCTATCCCTTTCTTTCTTCATAATGATGCGTCTTTCTGGGCAGAGAAGGGCGGGTCGTTACAATCGGGGTCAGTGAAAATTTTGAGTGAAATTAAACGTCTGTTTAATTTATTCGAAATAAACGCTGAAACGGAATTGAAATTAAGGTGAGAACTTCTCACTCAATCGAACTGTTTCGATGTTAATTTTAAATAGATAGATTTAAAATTGATGATTGTATGCCTGGATGATAATTTTGTCTGTTATTGATTGTTAAAATAGACATTATACGTCGTTAGTAAGCGGATGTTATTTATTAAAAACATATACCGCGATAATTTCACATTGAAGTGAAATTGGTATTATATATGTATATAGCAATATATATATATATTGGCATATGTATATATTGCAGTTGTGATTTCCCGCATTGTATAGCGGATGAGACCCTATTGCGCCGTTAGTAAGCGGATAATATTTATTAAACCCATATACCGCGATATTCCGTACTGGAGCGGAATTGGTATTGTGCTAACATCTGTGGATGCAGGGAAGCAGGTTGGAGGGATCCAACTGGATTCCTCAAGTGTATTGATTTATTTACATATATTTTGATATATTCTGTTATCATATGATGATATATGATATTTGATTGTTGTGATTGATTGTTTGGTGTTGTTGCATCATCGGATCCATTTTTGAAGTTTAAAAATAACGATATTATTTTTAAAAGGATTTCAAAGTGATTTTTGAAAGTATACGTTTTATTGAATTTTGGAATTAATTCATTCTAAATAAATAAACGTTATAATTTTTATGTAATTAAAATTAGGATGTTTGTGAAAATATAATAAGAATATGGTTTTTGAAATATAAGTTGATTAAATTGTAATTGGTTTAAAATTGAAATTTTCGACTTATTATAAATGGATTATATTTATAGAAGATGTATAAAATTGTTATTTTTTTCAAATAAAAATAAGGAGATTATTTAGGAGTTCTATAAATGTTGAAATGAACTTATAAACGGATTTTATAAGTAAGTAATATTAATAGATATACGATTTGTGAAGTTATAAAATGAAGGGTTTTGAAACTAAATGAATTATAAGTTATCAACTTATGATTTGGATTTTTGTTATATAAATGAGTCAAATGGAATTGTTTAAATAAAGGGATTTCATAACTTGAAATTGTTATAAAATATAAAATTGTGATTTATAAACGTTGTTTATAAATCCGAAATCACTTATTTTGATAAGTGAATTGTAGTGTAGAAATGTTGAATTTGGATAACGAAGTATATTCACGATTTTGGACAGTTAATATATTATTAAATTAAATGGAGATGTTTTGGAGAAGTGATATTACGAAATGAAGTAATTGTTTTAAAAGATGTTTTAAAATGTGTTAAGTATCGAATACATAGGTTTCAACATTCATTGTTGAAGTAGACGTTTTGAGAAATAAGGAAATGGTGGACTATAACACTGTTGTTATAGTAAATGGTTTCCGAAATGAAATTTTTGTGTAGTATTGGGATTTATATATCTATCTAAATTTCGAATCCCTATACTAGTGATTTTGAGTCGTCGTAACGATGTTTTACGTAACATTCGTTTTGACTCAAATAAAATTTGTGAAAGAGAATGATTTCCTTAAAGAATGAAATATATACTTAATTTCGATTTAAGTATATCGAATATTTTCCAAGTGTTGAAAATAAATGATTTGTGAATTACTTATTTTTTAAATAAGTATGGAAATGCTTTTCCAATATGAAATGAACTGTTTTGAGATTTTATCTTCAAAGATAAATTGAAAAGTGGATATTTGAAAATTTGTTTCAAATGATTGAAGTGTGGAAATTCTATATCTTGTAAAGATATTTTGGAAAATAAATTATTTGGAAAATTATTTGGAATCTGATGATGTTGCGCATCTTTATTGATAGTTAAATAACCGACTATCAATATTTACCCTTGAATGAGTATTTGTTGTGAATTGGATGAATTTGAATGCCACACTTATTTTTGAATAAGCGCTCACTATTCGGGTTAGCCGGGAAAGGACCATGGGGTCGTATAACCCATTCCGAATATGTGATACGTCGTTATGAAGCGCATTTGCTGACCGGTGTTGAAGACCGGATATTTTTGAAAACGGAAGGATCACCGTCGAGTTACTCTACATCGGCTGATCTCCGATTTAGAGGTTTTATCACCCTTAATGACGGGAAGTTCGGACGTGATTAGAAAATTATCCGGATGTGCAAGGGCTTCGTGAGAAGTGCCTTCGGTTCTGTTCTATCCCGGAACAGACTTGTATGGATTGTATGTCTGACGTTACAAATTGAGATATAAAGCTGATTTTTTTCAAATACATTTCTGTTGGTGGCGGAGAATTTATTATCTTAGCTTAACACCCTTCTCTGAGACGTACGAGCTCAGAGGTTATGTAGTTGAAATTTATCAGCAATATACTCCCAATTTGGTAACGTGGCATGCTGAGTGTTGCTATGAAATGATCGTTGTTTGATCATTTATGATATGATCGTTTGTTTGATCATTTATCTTTGTGATCATTACTTTGATCATTTGTTTGACCCGAAGCATGGCTTTGTGACAAAGCGTAGCTTTGTGGACGAGACTTCATCGAGCCTCACACCCCGGAAATGGTCAAAACAGGAAAGATGCAGCAAGGTTCTAGGGAGTAGCGCCCCTTAGTGTATGTCATTCTTTCTGGATAGAGGTGGTATCATGGTATGGAGCCCAGATACTTAACCTATGTGGTTGCTACATTATTATTATTATGTGGTTTGTTGGAAATCAGGGATCCTCGGGAAGATCGGTTACGATCGGGGGATGGCATACGCGTGTCAGTAGTTACATATTTTTGCAGAGGTAACCCGGCCTTGTGTTGGCAGAGATCCGGTCAGGTTCTCGGGACGTCATTCCAGAGGCGTTTCCATGTGGTAATGGGAAGTTCCTTGTCCTGACCATTTGTTGGAAATCCAAAGAAACAATACGTAACTTGTACGGTTTTAGTTGTAGAACCTATCATTCAGTTATGGTGGTCACCACTGTTTGGATGATAGCTATAGTAGGCATAAGTGCGGAATGCCTATGCTGGCTAAGATTTATATTATACTTTCGAAATTATTTTTCTACACTATGCACTAATAATAATATCAAAAACGTTTTGATTTCGCGTATCAAGCATCTATGACTATCATAAGGAGAAATCTCCTCCGATTCTGCGTTTGCATTGTGTGTGTGTGCGGGAGGCCTTATGGTAGTCTCATTTTCCAAAAAGCATTGCGAATCTATTTTAAAATATTCCTTTGTTGTCCTTTAAAGATAAACTGTTTTACGATCTCACACCAGTCACCATGACTGACTCGGAGTTTATTGTTTCCCTTCTAAACTCTGGGTGCCCGCCAATTTCCACACGGGCAGCCTTGAGTTATGTTATCAGGATATTCTGGATATTATGGAGCTTTGAAGATAAGCTAGATGATGAGACGTAGTATTTGTATCTGATAGTATTTATTCCGCTGTGTATTCTGTATGAGGACAAGTTTATATAACTGTCCATTGTTGTATATGACTCTGATTGATGTATGTATAAACTGATATAGTTCTTTGTTTTAAAAGACTAGTCATTATCTATTATATATTGTTCCGCTGCGAATGTGAGATTCTGATATTGTTTCTGTTTCTGATGTTGTTCTGTTGTCCTTCTTTCTTTTTCTTCTATCTTTTCTTCTACCTCTTCTTTTAAACATTAAAGTTCGCGTTTCCGCCATCCGATTGTTCAACAGTTGCTACAGTGGACATAGTAGTGTCTGGTTTTCGGAAGACGGATTTGCGGGTCCTTACAACGTGGTATCAGAGCATATGGTTAAGCGACAACCCTGCTCTGTTGGGTGTTACTCATTAGAGATAGAGTCAGTAGTACTCTAGAATGAGTTGAGTGTAATAATAGATACGAGTGCGTATTTTTTAGTGAATATGAAATTGTTTTGTATTGTGTTGACTTATCGGTTGATTGTTTATAGATTCTGGTCGGTGCAGTCTAGCTAACTGTGTCGATAGGGGTTTCTAAACTCTTAAACAAGGTAAACCGACACAGTATAGTTTTCAAATAGGGTGAATGAAATAATTTTGCCCAAAACTATTTTTGTATGATAAAGAAATGTTTTCTATGAATTATCATAGTATATGGATGTTTGGTTGCTAGGAAAGTGATAATATTGAAATGTTATCATTATTATATGAAATTGAATAGGAAATTGAAATCGTAACTCCAAATAAATTCATATACAAATGAAATTTAAGAATATAAATTATAAATGTGATTTGTAATTTGAAACGGAATTCCAGAGAAGTTTTTGGAAAGTTTAAATTATTTTTGGAGTTGAAAATGAATTTCAAGGGTTTTGAAAAGTATTTTGGAGAGATAAAAGCTCTAAACTCTTTTCGGTCGCTGGAAAATAACTTCGGTAATGACTGCAGCATCACCGGTGTTCATTTTTGGGTTTCCAAAAGAGAAATTGCTGCCAAATTGTTTTAAATGGAGGTTGTTTGGAAAAAAAAATTTGGGTTTTTGTTTTGGAAATTCAAAGGATAATTTGAATTATTTTCAAAATGATTTTTGAAATGTTGGTAAGACTCTGGAATACTATATAAAAATATTTATGAAATATTATTAAGTTGATAACTTATACAAATTGAATTTTGATATAATAAATTTAACTTAAAGGATGGAGTTAAATAAAAGAAAGTATAAGTGAATAAATTTGAATAAATGAAAGTGAAATTGAAAGTTGAGATTCATTTTGAAGTTGTAAGCAATCGAATTGAATTGAATAATTATAAATGTGAATCGAAAGAGAAATTAAAATTCATATGGAATTTGAAATCCAGTTTAAATGTAAGTAAATTTAACCGAAGTGGTGAATTGAAAATAAACGTAATGTGTATATGGAATATTTATATTGAACCTAAGAAATGAAGAGTGAAATTCTTAAGTAAAATTTGATATTGGAATTATTCTAAGTTGATGATTGAATAAACAAAAGAATAAAACTGGAATTGAAACTGAATGTTGAAAACAAATTTGAATAAAGTGAATTAGAATTTGTGATGAATTAGTAATTGGAAACTAATTTAAAATAGTGCGGCTGTGAATAAAGGATAGCTGATAAAAATTCAATATTAAGGAGATAAACTAAATCCAAATAGAGCTGGAATGGTGAATTAAATTCAAATGAATTTGAAATATAAAAATTGAATGAAAATAGATATGTAACTTCAATAGTGAAGTAAAAATGTATAAGAAGTTTATATTGGAAAATTTTGTAATAGAATTTGCAAAAATGTTTGAATATGTAACTAGATATTATGGCTAGTAGGATATATAGGTGTATAGAGAAATTGGATTTGATTTCAAAGATAAATTTGAATTGCTCGACAAAAGGTAAGTATTTAAATTTCAATATGAGATTTGCTGATTTCTTGTCTAGCCGCTTGGCTTTTTCTTTTTCCTTTTGAAATCTGAGAGTCCGTAGGGACGTTTTGTAGTCGTGCCGTATTAGCCGCGCAAAGGAGACGCTGGCGAAATTTTTCGAAAATTTCGAGTGTTAGAAAATTTTTGAGAAAATTTTGGAAGTTAAAATTTGAATTAAAATTTGAATTGTTAAGGAAACAATATTGTTTTGAACTTATAATTAAAGTTGGAAATTTAGTTGAATTGATAACGAATCTTTAGCAGAAAGATTTGTTTTGATGAATTGATAAAAACTATTGAATTATGAAAAATAGTAGACGAGTTAAGGACCTTTTTTCCTAACTTGTAATTTCGGGACGAAATTCTTTTAAGGAGGGAAGTTTGTAACGACCCAGAATTTTGAAACAATTTAAAAAGAAATATTTAATTAATTTTAAATATTTGTATGATAATTTGACTTGAATTTCAAATTATCAGAATGAATTGGCGATTAAATTATAAAATTTAATCTGTTGAATGTTGAATAAAAATTTGAATCTTCAATTTTAAGTTGAAGAAAAATATTTCGAAAGCTTTTAAAATTCGTATTGACAATACCAGAAATAATAGAAGCTTCAGAATTGAATTGTTCAGTGATTTGTCCAGTTTTGAAATTATATCGTTTCAACTGATATTTAAAAATAGTCGTCCGAGGCACAGTCTCGGAATCCGACGAAACTAGTTCCATTAGGTCCGTAATATTGAATTATTACCGGATTTCAATTTTCGTATTTTTCGGAGTTATTACGTGACCATACGGTGAGAAAGCGCGTTGAAATTTAATCGGATTCAATTTCAATTTAAATTTAAATTGGTAAACCTCAGCACATTGTCTTCCCTTTCTCTTCCATAAAACACGCCCCTTTGTTTCAGCCTAGAATCACGAAAGAAAATCGTGCAAACCCATACCTCGTTCAAATTTAAATATCCCTCTACAGATTCAAAAATGAAAACTAAACCCTAAAAACGTTCAGCCGCCACCCCTTAAAATCAATGGCCGAGAATCTCATTCCTTCTCCTCCTTTTTTTTCTTCAAATCCAAGCATCGATTCAAGAAAATTTCAACTAGAACATTGTAGAGCATAGCGTAAGCTATAAATCCAACGGTGGATTTGGGTAATTGTCGTCGTTTGAAGACGATAGATGGCCGCGTTCATCTCGACTTAGGGCACGAACTTGGAGGCAATGGCTCGACCGAGTGGGGCCACTTTCTGGCCGATGGCAGGCGTGGTGATGGGCGTCGAAGTGGGGGTTGTTGATCGTCGTCTGGTGGCTCGTTGGTGGGTGCGGCTATGTAATTCGAACGGCGGTGATGGGTTATGCGTACGTGATTTTCACGTATGAAGAAGGAATGGGGAGGGAAGAAAGAAATGGTGCGGCTATGATCTGCTAGTTTTGAAATTCACGGCCCAGATTTTTAAGGGTTAGAAATAAAAGAAATAAATTGTAATTTTATTTTATTTTAATTCGTGAATGTTTAAAATATCATATCTGCTTGATACGAGGTCGAAAAATTACGAAACCAGTCGTGTTGGAATCGTATTGCCGAGCACTACGCGTTGCAACTGGATTGGAAGCGATCGGGGTCAGTGAAAATTTTGAGTGAAATAAAACGTCTGTTTAATTTATTCGAAATAAACGCTGAAACGGAATTGAAATTAAGGTGAGAACTTCTCACTCAATCGAACTGTTTCGATGTTAATTTTAAATAGATAGATTTAAAATTGATGATTGTATGCCTGGATGATAATTTTGTTTGTTATTGATTGTTAAAATAGACATTATACGCCGTTAGTAAGCGGATGTTATTTATTAAAAACATATACCGCGATAATTTCACATTGAAGTGAAATTGGTATTATATATGTATATAGCAATATATATATATATATATATTGGCATATGTATATATTGCAGTTGTGATTTCCCGCATTGTATAGCGGATGAGACCCTATTGCGCCGTTAGTAAGCAGATAATATTTATTAAACCCATATACCGCGATATTCCGTACTAGAGCGGAATTGGTATTGTGCTAACATCTGTGGATGCAGGGAAGCAGGTTGGAGGGATCCAACTGGATTCCTCAAGTGTATTGATTTATTTACATATATTTTGATATATTCTGTTATCATATGATGATATATGATATTTGATTGTTGTGATTGATTGTTTGGTGTTGTTGCATCATCGGATCCATTTTTGAAGTTTAAAAATAACGATATTATTTTTAAAAGGATTTCAAAGTGATTTTTGAAAGTATACGTTTTATTAAATTTTGGAATTAATTCATTCTAAATAAATAAACGTTATAATTTTTATGTAATTAAAATTAGGATGTTTATGAATATATAATAAGAATGTGGTTTTTGAAATATAAGTTGATTAAATTGTAATTGGTTTAAAATTGAAATTTTCGACTTATTATAAATGGATTATATTTATAGAAGATGTATAAAATTGTTATTTTTTTCAAATAAAAATAAGGAGATTATTTAGGAGTTCTATAAATGTTGAAATGAACTTATAAATGGATTTTATAAGTAAGTAATATTAATAGATATACGATTTGTGAAGTTATAAAATGAAGGATTTTGAAACTAAATGAATTATAAGTTATCAACTTATGATTTGGATTTTTGTTATATAAATGAGTCAAATGGAATTGTTTAAATAAAGGGATTTCATAACTTGAAATTGTTATAAAATATAAAATTGTGATTTATAAACGTTGTTTATAAATCCGAAATCACTTATTTTGATAAGTGAATTGTAGTGTAGAAATGTTGAATTTGGATAACGAAGTATATTCACGATTTTGGACAGTTAATATATTATTAAATTAAATGGAGATGTTTTGGAGAAGTGATATTACGAAATGAAGTAATTGTTTTAAAAGATGTTTTAAAACGTGTTAAGTATCGAATACATAGGTTTCAACATTCATTGTTGAAGTAGACGTTTTGAGAAATAAGGAAATGGTGGACTATAACACTGTTGTTATAGTAAATGGTTTCCGAAATGAAATTTTTGTGTAGTATTGGGATTTATATATCTATCTAAATTTCGAATCCCTATACTAGTGATTTTGAGTCGTCGTAATGATGTTTTACGTAACATTCGTTTTGACTCAAATAAAATTTGTGAAAGAGAATGATTTCCTTAAAGAATGAAATATATACTTAATTTTGATTTAAGTATATGGAATATTTTCCAAGTGTTGAAATAAATGATTTGTGAATTACTTATTTTTTAAATAAGTATGGAAATGCTTTTCCAATATGAAATGAACTGTTTTGAGATTTTATCTTCAAAGATAAATTGAAAAGTGGATATTTGAAAATTTGTTTCAAATAATTGAAGTGTGGAAATTCTATATCTTGTAAAGATATTTTGGAAAATAAATAATTTGGAAAATTATTTGGAATCTGATGATGTTGCGCATCTTTATTGATAGTTAAATAACCGACTATCAATATTTACCCTTGAATGAGTATTTATTGTGAATTGGATGAATTTGAATGCCACACTTATTTTTGAATAAGCGCTCACTATTCGGGTTAGCCGGGAAAGGACCATGGGGTCGTATAACCCATTCCGAATGTGTGATACGTCGTTATGAAGCGCATTTGCTGACCGGTGTTGAAGACCAGATATTTTTGAAAACAGAAGGATCACCGTCGAGTTACTCTATGTAACGACCCAGAATTTTGAACAAATTAAATTGAGAATATTTAATTAATTTTAAATATTTGAACGATAATTTAATTTGAATCCCCGATATAATTTTGAAATTTAAGATTAAATTATAAAATTTAATCCATTGAATTGAATAAAAATTTGAATCTTCAATTTTAAGTTGAAGAAAAATATTTCAAAAGCTTTTAAAATTTATAATGATAATACTGAAGATGATTGAAGCTTCAGAATCGAAATTTAAATCGATTTGATCAGTTTTGAATTTAATGGTTTGAACCGATAATTAAAAATAGTCGTCCGGGGCATAGTCTCGGAATTCGACGAAACCAGTTCCATTGGGTCCGTAATATTGTATTATTACCGGATTTCAAATTTCGTATTTATCAGAGTTGATATGTGAACGTACGACACATAAACGCGTTGAGATTTATTCGAATTCGAATTAAATTTAAATTTGGATTTAGTCAACGTCAGCCACTAAACTGTCTCCTCTCGTACAAAACAACATCATCTCGTTCCCTGAAGCATCACGTACCCTTGTTCCCTTCTGTTTCTCTATCACGCGAGCAGTTCAAAGGAATATCATTTCGTTCAAAACAAATTTATCTGCTTTCGTTCAAAAAAAGAAACTATGGCTTCCTTCCTCTTTCCAGTTTTAAATCAAACAAAGGAAAAAAATTGTTCATGGCCAAAGCCAATTCACCGAAACCCCTCTTTAACATTTTATTCTCAGACCGAAAAAAATAGGGAGGAGGATTGAATCGAAAATCGATTTCGACCTGAGGATCGCGACGCTCGTACGTACGCGACGAGCAAGGGAGGGATCGCGATTGTCTATAGGCAGCACGCGTTGGCAAAAAGCGAAGCGGTGATGGGCTTAGCGGCGACAGCAGCGAGTGTGTTGAGTGGAGCTCGTACTCGAGCTCGGCAAGAACGGAACGACGTGGTGAAGCTGGGATTTCGAGATGTCAGTGGCGTATATGGAGATGTTCGATTTCGAACGCACTCTGGCAGCCCACGCGCGATGGCGATGTTCGCGATCTGGGTAGAGGGTGGTCGGCATACGATCGCGATGGGGGTGATCTGGAGTTCGGCAGCGTCTCGTTTTGGCGAGATGTTAGGGCAGAGGCCAACGTTCGAGTGCTCTGGTCTCGTATTCTCGTTCGGGGTCGCGAGATTTGGGAGTAAGCTTGGTTGGGGTTATCGTCGACTACGGCAACGAGATCGTCGGAGACTCGATCTCGAGCTGGGTTCATGAAGGCAGTAAGGTGAATTATCTTATTTTATTCGATTTAAAGTTTATTTATATACATATGTAAAGATGAATATACGCCGTGAAATTTTTATACCCTATACAGATTGAAGAAAATAATTTGTAACAGTCAAGAAAAAAATTTACTGTTGTTTATATGTAGTTTTGAGATGAAAAATAAAAATCTACCAGTTATTTGAAATAATGTATTTAAGTGATTAATTTTGACTTATAAATTTATTAGTTAAAATATAAATTTTTGTAAGAAAAAGAAATTTGTTTTTTTTATGTAGTTGGATAAATTAATTTAACCTATTAAAAGAAGATTAGTTTAAATTTAATTTTTAGTTAAAAAAATTTTTAAAGACAAAAATTGGATTAGACGAAACTATCAGTGAATTAAACTATTTTTGTTGCAAACTCAAAATAAAATTTTTAAAGGAGAAATTTGTTAATTTAAAACAATTGAAAACGAAAATTAATTGTTCGATCATTTCGAATATTGATAAGTTGTATAAATTATTTATACAAGGTTAAAGTCGAGAAAACGAAAGAAGAATTGGATTGGATTGCAAAATAAAAAGCTAAGGTGAGATTTTTCTCACTCAACTTGAAAGTGGATTTTACAGTTATTGTTTGTTGACTGTTTGAATGTGCTATTAGATATGATAGGATATATCTATATATATAGCAATATATACATATTGGCATATGTATATATTGGATTGATTGATTCCCGCCTCGTATAGCGGATGAGACCCTATTGCGCCGTTAGTAAGCGGATTTATAAAAAACCTATATACCGCGATAATTCCGTACTGGAGCGGAATTGGTATTGTGCTAACATCTTTGGATGCAGGGAAACAGGTTGGAGGGATCCAACTGGACCCCTCACTTTGATTGAATTTATTTATACTGTGATATGAATCTGTGAATGATTATATTGATGTTATTGATCATATCGATGTCTGGAAAATTGTTGAAAGCTAAAATTTAGCTGAATGGATGTTTGATATCATTGGATTCCAAAAATAAACGAAATTGAATTTTTGGAAATCAAAATAGAAATTTCTAAGTGAATTTGATTTTAGAAATTTAATAAATTCGAAGAAAGGAATTTTAAAGTATAAAAAGTTAATTTTTATAATCTTATCGAATTTATTTCCAGAATAAAGTGAAAATGTTAAATAAATGAATTTCGCATAATCGTGAGTATAAATTGAAGAATTTAATTTAAGAATTTGAATTTTTAAATAGATTGAAAGAAACGATTGAGATTTATTTTCTTAAAAAGGAATTTATTTAAAAGAAGATAAGTTGGAAATCCGATTTGAAATTTACTTGGTAAATTGAAACGATTTGGGAAGTAAATGTAAAATGACTTCAATTTAAAGAATCCATTTAAAAACAGGATATTGAATAATTTGAAAAGAATAAGAATTTATTTTAGTAGTGAAAATAAATTTAGAAATCAATTTGTAATTGATTTGGAGTTAAAGTAGAATTAGAAATTAAGTTGAAATCCGATTTTAGATTCAAAAGTGAATATTTGGAAAAATGAATCCAAATTGAAATAAGGGAATGTGAATTTAAAATGGAAATGATGTTAAAACGATTTATAAAGGGATGAACTTTACAATTGTAAAGTTTTAAAAGAATGATTTTTGAAAATAAATGAATTATAAGTATTAACTTATAAGGTGGACCGTTAGTATAAAAATTGAGTTACGAATTGAACTAGTTAATAAAGAAGATTTATAAATTGTAGTTTTTATAAATGGAAATAGAATTTATAGACGTGTTTATAAATTTGAAATGGATTGAATTTGATAAATTGAATATGGAAGATTATTAAAGAAGATATATTCACGATTTTGGACAGTGAATATATTATTGAATAAAACGGATTCATTTTTGAAGAAATGATATTTTAAAAATGAAGTTAAATTGTTTTTAACGATGTTTTAAAAATGTGTTGAATATCGAAAACATAGATTTCAACAGTTCTTGTTGAAATAGACGTTTTCGAGAAATTTAAGGAAATGATGGACTATAACACTGTTGTTATAGTAAATGATTTCCGAAAGGAAATGTTTTTATATAGTATTGGGATTTATATATCTATCTAAATTTCGAATCCCTATACTAGTGATTTTGAGTCGTCGTAACGATGTTTTACGTAACATTCGTTTTGACTCAAATAAATGTTGTTATAGTAATGTTTTCCTTAAAGAATGAATTTATACTTAAATTTTGATTTAAGTATATCGAATATTTTCAAATGTTGAAAATAAATAGATTTGTGAAATACTTGTTATTAAATAAGTATGGAAATGCTTTTTCCAATATGAAATAAACTGTTTTGAGATTTTATCTTCGAAGATAAAATGAAATGTGAATATTTGAAATTGTTTTCAAATGGTTAAGTGTGGAAATTTTATATCTAGTAAAGATATTTTTGAAGATAAAATAATTTGGAAAATTATTTGGAATCTGATGATGTTGCGCATCTTTATTGATAGTTAAATAACCGACTATCAATAATTACCTTTAGATAGGTATTTGTTGTGAATTTGGATGAATTTGAATGCCACACTTATTTTTGAATAATCGCTCACTATTCGGGTTAGCCGGGAAAGGACCATGGGGTCGTATAACCCATTCCGAATATGTGATACGTCGTTATGAATTGCATTTGAAGACCGGTGTTGAAGACCGGATATTTTTGAAAACGGAAGGATTACCGTCGAGTTACTCTACATCGACTGATCTTCGATTTAGAGGTTTTATCACCCTTAGTGACGGGAAGTCCTGACGTGATTGAAAATTATCCGGATATGCAAGGGCTTCGTGAGAAGTGCCTTCGGTTCTGTTCGATCCCGGAACAGACTTGTATGGATTGTGTGTCTGACGTTACAATTTGAGATATTGAGCTGATTTCTTTCAAATACATATCTGTTGGTGGCGGAGAATTTATTCTCTTAGCTTAACACCCTTCTCTGAGACGTACGAGCTCAGAGGTTATGTAGTTGAAATTTATCAGCGATATATCCCAATTTGGTAACGTGGCATACTGAGTGTTGCTGTGAAATGATCAGTGTTTGATCATTTGTGATATGATCATTTGTTTGATCTTATATCTTTGTGATCATAGGTTGATCATTTTGTTTGACCCGAAGCAGGGCTTTGTAGAAAGCGTAGCTTTGTGGACGAGACTTCGTCGAGCCTCACACCCCGGAAATGGTCGAAACAGGACGAATGCAGCAAGGTTCTAGGGAGTAGCGCCCCTTAGTGTATGTCATTCCTTCTGGATAAAGGTGGTATCATGGTATGGAGCCCAGATACTTAACCTCTGTGGTTGCTGCACAGTTATTATTACTTTGTGGTTTGTTGGAAATCGGGGATCCTCGGGAAGATCGGTGACGATCGGGGGATGACATACGCGTGTCAGTAGTTACCTATTTTTGCAGAGGTAACCCGGCCTTGTGTTGGCAGAGATCCGGTTAGGTTCTCGGGTCGTCTATTCCAGGGACGTACCCATCGTGGATAGGAAGTTCCTTAGCCTGACCATTTGTTGGAAATCCAAAGAAACAATACGAGCCTTGTACGGTTTTAGTTGTAGAACCTATCATTCACTTATGGTGGCGCCCCACTGTTTGGATGGTAGCTATAATAGGCATAGTTCGAAATGTCTATGCTGGCTAAGATTTATATTATACTTTCGAACTGTTTTCTACACTATGCACTAATAATAATATCAAAAATGATTTGATTTTGCGTAGTAAGCATCTTTGACTATCATAAGAAGAAATCTCCTCCAATTCTGCGTTTGCATTGTGTGTGTGGTGGGAGGTCTTATGGTAGTTTCATTTTCCAAAAGCATTGCGAATTGACTTTAAAATTCTCTGCTGTTTATTTTTAAAGAATAACTGTTTTACGATCTCACACCAGTCACCATGACTGACTCGGAGTTTATTGTTCCCTTCTAAACTCTGGGTGCCCACCAATTTCCACACGGGCAGCCTAGAGTTATATTATCAGGATATTCTGGAGCTTGGAGATAAGCTGGATGACGAGACGTAATATTTGTATCTGATAGTATTTATTCCGCTGTGTATTCTGTATGAGGACAAGTTATATAACTGTCCATTGTTGTATATTAACTCTGATGATTGATGTATGTATAAAATGATATAGTTCTTTGTTTGAGAGATTATTCATTTATCTATTATATATTGTTCCGCTGCGATATGTGAGATTCTGATATTGTCTCTGTTCTGTATCTGTTGTTGTTTTGTTGTTCTTCTTCTCTTTTTCTTCTATCTTCTCTTCCTCCTCTTCTTTTAAATATTAAAGTTTCGCGTTTTCGCCATCCGATTGTTCGGCAATTGCTACAGTGGACGTAGCAGTGTCGGGTTTTCGGAAGACGGATTTGCGGGTCTTTACAGTTGGTATCAGAGCATATGGTTAAGCGACAACCCTGCTCTGTTGGGTGTTACTCATTAGAGATAGAGTCAGTAGTACTCTAGAATGAGTTGAGTGTAATAATAGATATGAGCGCGTATTTGTTATTGAATATAAAATTGTTTTATATTGTGATGGTTGGTTTATTGAGTGGTATATGAACCTTCGTCGGCACAGTCTTGCAAAACTGTATCGAAGGGGTTTCTAAACACTCGAATAGAACAATTCGGCACAGTATTGTTTTGAATAGGGTAAATGAAATAATTTTACCCAAAACTATTTTTGTATAGAAAAGAAATAATTTTCTATGAACTACTATAGTATATGGTTGCATGGATGTTAGGAAGTAATAATAGTGAATTATCATCACTGAAATTGAATAAGAAATTCAAATCGTAACTCCAAAGTTAAGAAATAAATTCACATACAAATGAAATTCGAGAATACAAATTATAAATGTGATTTGTAATTTAAAACGAAATTCCAGAGAAGTTTTTGGAAATGTTTGAAAAGAATTTGAAAATTTTGGTGATTTGGAAAGTTAAATCTTTTTGATTTGAAAATGGATTTCGAAGGTTTTGAAAAGTATTTTAGAGAGATAAAAGCTCTAAACTCTTTTCGGTCGCTGGAAAATAATTCCGATGATGACCGCGGCATCATTGGTGTTCATTTTCGGGTTTCTGGAAGAGGAATTGCTGCCAAATTGTTTTAAATAGAAGTGGTTTGAAAAATTTGGATTTTGTTTTGGAAAATTCAAAGGATAATTGGAATTGTTTTCAAAATGGTTTTGAAAAGGTTGAAAAGACTCTGGAATTGAGTACTGAATTATGAAAATAAATGAAAATTGTGAATGAACGAATAAATTTGCAAGTGAATCAATTAAATAAAATGAGATTAAAAATTGAAATTCGTTTCAAATTTGTAAGAAATGAATTGAATTGAATAATTATAAATGAAAGATGAATAAAAGATAAAATTCATAATGGAATGTAAATAAGTTAATAACTTATAGAATATTTGGTAATTTGATAGAAATGAGATTCAAATTGAAAATGAATGAATTAGTGGATGAATGGATAATTTGCAATTGTAAATGAAATTGAAGACAAATTTGAAATTGTAAGTGAATTGGAATTTGTAATGAGTTAGTAATTGAAACTAAGCTAAAAGAGCAATTATGAATGAAAGTTGGTTGGTTAATAGAATAAACCGAATGAAAATATGAAATGCAAATTAAATTGAATGAAATCAATTGCAAATGAAGTAGAATTAAAATAAATTGAATTTGTATCAATTTGAATTGGTTATAAACTAGAATGGATATGAGTTCATTTTGTTTAAAAACGAATGTAACTTCAACCGTAAATATATAAGCATATATTGAAAATTTTGTAATCGAATTTGCAAAATAGTTTGAATACATGTAACTAGATATTATGGCTAGTAGGATATACAAGTATAAAGGAATTGAATTTGATTTCACAGATAATTTGAATTGCTCGACAAAAAGGTACGTATTTGAATTATAATATGAGTTTTTGATGATTTCTCTCTAGCCGCTTGGCCTTTTCTTTTTCTTTTTGAAATCTGAGAGTCCGTAGGGACGTTTTGTAGTCGTGCCGTATTAGCCGCGCAAAGGAGACGCTGGCGAAATTTTTCGAAAATTTAGGGCGTTAGAAAATTTTTGAGAAATTTTTGAAAGTTTAAATTTGAATTTGAATTTAAATTTGAATTTTGAAGTAAAACAGTGTTGTTTGAAACCTATAATTGAAGTTAGAAAGATAGTTGGAATGATAACGAATCTTTAGTAGGAAGATTTGTTTTGATAAGTTGGTAAAACTATTTGGATTGTGAAAAATAGTAGACGAGTTAAGAACTTTTTTTCCTAACTTGTAATTTCGAGGACGAAATTCTTTTAAGGGGGGAAGTCTGTAACGACCCAGAATTTTGAACAAATTAAATTGAGAATATTTAATTAATTTTAAATATTTGAACGATAATTTAATTTGAATCCCCGATATAATTTTGAAATTTAAGATTAAATTATAAAATTTAATCCATTGAATTGAATAAAAATTTGAATCTTCAATTTTAAGTTGAAGAAAAATATTTCAAAAGCTTTTAAAATTTATAATGATAATACTGAAGATGATTGAAGCTTCAGAATCGAAATTTAAATCGATTTGATCAGTTTTGAATTTAATGGTTTGAACCGATAATTAAAAATAGTCGTCCGGGGCATAGTCTCGGAATTCGACGAAACCAGTTCCATTGGGTCCGTAATATTGTATTATTACCGGATTTCAAATTTCGTATTTATCAGAGTTGATATGTGAACGTACGACACATAAACGCGTTGAGATTTATTCGAATTCGAATTAAATTTAAATTTGGATTTAGTCAACGTCAGCCACTAAACTGTCTCCTCTCGTACAAAACAACATCATCTCGTTCCCTGAAGCATCACGTACCCTTGTTCCCTTCTGTTTCTCTATCACGCGAGCAGTTCAAAGGAATATCATTTCGTTCAAAACAAATTTATCTGCTTTCGTTCAAAAAAAGAAACTATGGCTTCCTTCCTCTTTCCAGTTTTAAATCAAACAAAGGAAAAAAATTGTTCATGGCCAAAGCCAATTCACCGAAACCCCTCTTTAACATTTTATTCTCAGACCGAAAAAAATAGGGAGGAGGATTGAATCGAAAATCGATTTCGACCTGAGGATCGCGACGCTCGTACGTACGCGACGAGCAAGGGAGGGATCGCGATTGTCTATAGGCAGCACGCGTTGGCAAAAAGCGAAGCGGTGATGGGCTTAGCGGCGACAGCAGCGAGTGTGTTGAGTGGAGCTCGTACTCGAGCTCGGCAAGAACGGAACGACGTGGTGAAGCTGGGATTTCGAGATGTCAGTGGCGTATATGGAGATGTTCGATTTCGAACGCACTCTGGCAGCCCACGCGCGATGGCGATGTTCGCGATCTGGGTAGAGGGTGGTCGGCATACGATCGCGATGGGGGTGATCTGGAGTTCGGCGGCGTCTCGTTTTGGCGAGATGTTAGGGAAGAGGCCAACGTTCGAGTGCTCTGGTCTCGTATTCTCGTTCGGGGTCGCGAGATTTGGGAGTAAGCTTGGTTGGGGTTATCGTCGACTACGGCAACGAGATCGTCGGAGACTCGATCTCGAGCTGGGTTCATGAAGGCAGTAAGGTGAATTATCTTATTTTATTCGATTTAAAGTTTATTTATATACATATGTAAAGATGAATATACGCCGTGAAATTTTTATACCCTATACAGATTGAAGAAAATAATTTGTAACAGTCAAGAAAAAAATTTACTGTTGTTTATATGTAGTTTTGAGATGAAAAATAAAAATCTACCAGTTATTTGAAATAATGTATTTAAGTGATTAATTTTGACTTATAAATTTATTAGTTAAAATATAAATTTTTGTAAGAAAAAGAAATTTGTTTTTTTTATGTAGTTGGATAAATTAATTTAAGGATAAGTTAATTTAACCTATTAAAAGAAGATTAGTTTAAATTTAATTTTTAGTTAAAAAAATTTTTAAAGACAAAAATTGGATTAGACGAAACTATCAGTGAATTAAACTATTTTTGTTGCAAACTCAAAATAAAATTTTTAAAGGAGAAATTTGTTAATTTAAAACAATTGAAAACGAAAATTAATTGTTCGATCATTTCGAATATTGATAAGTTGTATAAATTATTTATACAAGGTTAAAGTCGAGAAAACGAAAGAAGAATTGGATTGGATTGCAAAATAAAAAGCTAAGGTGAGATTTTTCTCACTCAACTTGAAAGTGGATTTTACAGTTATTGTTTGTTGACTGTTTGAATGTGCTATTAGATATGATAGGATATATCTATATATATAGCAATATATACATATTGGCATATGTATATATTGGATTGATTGATTCCCGCCTCGTATAGCGGATGAGACCCTATTGCGCCGTTAGTAAGCGGATTTATAAAAAACCTATATACCGCGATAATTCCGTACTGGAGCGGAATTGGTATTGTGCTAACATCTTTGGATGCAGGGAAACAGGTTGGAGGGATCCAACTGGACCCCTCACTTTGATTGAATTTATTTATACTGTGATATGAATCTGTGAATGATTATATTGATGTTATTGATCATATCGATGTCTGGAAAATTGTTGAAAGCTAAAATTTAGCTGAATGGATGTTTGATATCATTGGATTCCAAAAATAAACGAAATTGAATTTTTGGAAATCAAAATAGAAATTTCTAAGTGAATTTGATTTTAGAAATTTAATAAATTCGAAGAAAGGAATTTTAAAGTATAAAAAGTTAATTTTTATAATCTTATCGAATTTATTTCCAGAATAAAGTGAAAATGTTAAATAAATGAATTTCGCATAATCGTGAGTATAAATTGAAGAATTTAATTTAAGAATTTGAATTTTTAAATAGATTGAAAGAAACGATTGAGATTTATTTTCTTAAAAAGGAATTTATTTAAAAGAAGATAAGTTGGAAATCCGATTTGAAATTTACTTGGTAAATTGAAACGATTTGGGAAGTAAATGTAAAATGACTTCAATTTAAAGAATCCATTTAAAAACAGGATATTGAATAATTTGAAAAGAATAAGAATTTATTTTAGTAGTGAAAATAAATTTAGAAATCAATTTGTAATTGATTTGGAGTTAAAGTAGAATTAGAAATTAAGTTGAAATCCGATTTTAGATTCAAAAGTGAATATTTGGAAAAATGAATCCAAATTGAAATAAGGGAATGTGAATTTAAAATGGAAATGATGTTAAAACGATTTATAAAGGGATGAACTTTACAATTGTAAAGTTTTAAAAGAATGATTTTTGAAAATAAATGAATTATAAGTATTAACTTATAAGGTGGACCGTTAGTATAAAAATTGAGTTACGAATTGAACTAGTTAATAAAGAAGATTTATAAATTGTAGTTTTTATAAATGGAAATAGAATTTATAGACGTGTTTATAAATTTGAAATGGATTGAATTTGATAAATTGAATATGGAAGATTATTAAAGAAGATATATTCACGATTTTGGACAGTGAATATATTATTGAATAAAACGGATTCATTTTTGAAGAAATGATATTTTAAAAATGAAGTTAAATTGTTTTTAACGATGTTTTAAAAATGTGTTGAATATCGAAAACATAGATTTCAACAGTTCTTGTTGAAATAGACGTTTTCGAGAAATTTAAGGAAATGATGGACTATAACACTGTTGTTATAGTAAATGATTTCCGAAAGGAAATGTTTTTATATAGTATTGGGATTTATATATCTATCTAAATTTCGAATCCCTATACTAGTGATTTTGAGTCGTCGTAACGATGTTTTACGTAACATTCGTTTTGACTCAAATAAATGTTGTTATAGTAATGTTTTCCTTAAAGAATGAATTTATACTTAAATTTTGATTTAAGTATATCGAATATTTTCAAATGTTGAAAATAAATAGATTTGTGAAATACTTGTTATTAAATAAGTATGGAAATGCTTTTTCCAATATGAAATAAACTGTTTTGAGATTTTATCTTCGAAGATAAAATGAAATGTGAATATTTGAAATTGTTTTCAAATGGTTAAGTGTGGAAATTTTATATCTAGTAAAGATATTTTTGAAGATAAAATAATTTGGAAAATTATTTGGAATCTGATGATGTTGCGCATCTTTATTGATAGTTAAATAACCGACTATCAATAATTACCTTTAGATAGGTATTTGTTGTGAATTTGGATGAATTTGAATGCCACACTTATTTTTGAATAATCGCTCACTATTCGGGTTAGCCGGGAAAGGACCATGGGGTCGTATAACCCATTCCGAATATGTGATACGTCGTTATGAATTGCATTTGAAGACCGGTGTTGAAGACCGGATATTTTTGAAAACGGAAGGATTACCGTCGAGTTACTCTACATCGACTGATCTTCGATTTAGAGGTTTTATCACCCTTAGTGACGGGAAGTCCTGACGTGATTGAAAATTATCCGGATATGCAAGGGCTTCGTGAGAAGTGCCTTCGGTTCTGTTCGATCCCGGAACAGACTTGTATGGATTGTGTGTCTGACGTTACAATTTGAGATATTGAGCTGATTTCTTTCAAATACATATCTGTTGGTGGCGGAGAATTTATTCTCTTAGCTTAACACCCTTCTCTGAGACGTACGAGCTCAGAGGTTATGTAGTTGAAATTTATCAGCGATATATCCCAATTTGGTAACGTGGCATACTGAGTGTTGCTGTGAAATGATCAGTGTTTGATCATTTGTGATATGATCATTTGTTTGATCTTATATCTTTGTGATCATAGGTTGATCATTTTGTTTGACCCGAAGCAGGGCTTTGTAGAAAGCGTAGCTTTGTGGACGAGACTTCGTCGAGCCTCACACCCCGGAAATGGTCGAAACAGGACGAATGCAGCAAGGTTCTAGGGAGTAGCGCCCCTTAGTGTATGTCATTCCTTCTGGATAAAGGTGGTATCATGGTATGGAGCCCAGATACTTAACCTCTGTGGTTGCTGCACAGTTATTATTACTTTGTGGTTTGTTGGAAATCGGGGATCCTCGGGAAGATCGGTGACGATCGGGGGATGACATACGCGTGTCAGTAGTTACCTATTTTTGCAGAGGTAACCCGGCCTTGTGTTGGCAGAGATCCGGTTAGGTTCTCGGGTCGTCTATTCCAGGGACGTACCCATCGTGGATAGGAAGTTCCTTAGCCTGACCATTTGTTGGAAATCCAAAGAAACAATACGAGCCTTGTACGGTTTTAGTTGTAGAACCTATCATTCACTTATGGTGGCGCCCCACTGTTTGGATGGTAGCTATAGTAGGCATAGTTCGAAATGTCTATGCTGGCTAAGATTTATATTATACTTTCGAACTGTTTTCTACACTATGCACTAATAATAATATCAAAAATGATTTGATTTTGCGTAGTAAGCATCTTTGACTATCATAAGAAGAAATCTCCTCCAATTCTGCGTTTGCATTGTGTGTGTGGTGGGAGGTCTTATGGTAGTTTCATTTTCCAAAAGCATTGCGAATTGACTTTAAAATTCTCTGCTGTTTATTTTTAAAGAATAACTGTTTTACGATCTCACACCAGTCACCATGACTGACTCGGAGTTTATTGTTCCCTTCTAAACTCTGGGTGCCCACCAATTTCCACACGGGCAGCCTAGAGTTATATTATCAGGATATTCTGGATATTCTGGAGCTTGGAGATAAGCTGGATGACGAGACGTAATATTTGTATCTGATAGTATTTATTCCGCTGTGTATTCTGTATGAGGACAAGTTATATAACTGTCCATTGTTGTATATTAACTCTGATGATTGATGTATGTATAAAATGATATAGTTCTTTGTTTGAGAGATTATTCATTTATCTATTATATATTGTTCCGCTGCGATATGTGAGATTCTGATATTGTCTCTGTTCTGTATCTGTTATTGTTTTGTTGTTCTTCTTCTCTTTTTCTTCTATCTTCTCTTCCTCCTCTTCTTTTAAATATTAAAGTTTCGCGTTTTCGCCATCCGATTGTTCGGCAATTGCTACAGTGGACGTAGCAGTGTCGGGTTTTCGGAAGACGGATTTGCGGGTCTTTACACTCTACATCGGCTGATCTCCGATTTAGAGGTTTTATCACCCTTAGTGACGGGAAGTCCGAACGTGATTAGAAAATTATCCGGATGTGCAAGGGCTTCGTGAGAAGTGCCTTCGGTTCTGTTCGATCCTGGAACAGACTTGTATGGATTGTATGTCCGACGTTACAAATTGAGATATAAAGCTGATTTTTTTCAAATACATTTCTGTTGGTGGCGGAGAATTTATTCTCTTAGCTTAACACCCTTCTCTGAGACGTACGAGTTCAGAGGTTATGTAGTTGAAATTTATCAGCAATATACTCCCAATTTGGTAACGTGGCATGCTGAGTGTTGCTGTGAAATGATCGTTGTTTGATCATTTATGATATGATCGTTTGTTTGATCATTTATCTTTGTGATCATTACTTTGATCATTTGTTTGACCCGAAGCATGGCTTTGTGACAAAGAGTAGCTTTGTGGACGAGACTTCATCGAGCCTCACACCCCGGAAATGGTCAAAACAGGAAAGATGCAGCAAGGTTCTAGGGAGTAGCGCCCCTTAGTGTATGTCATTCTTTCTGGATAGAGGTGGTATCATGGTATGGAGCCCAGATACTTAACCTATGTGGTTGCTGCATTATTATTATTATGTGGTTTGTTGGAAATCGGGGATCCTTGGGAAGATCGGTTACGATCGGGGGATGGCATACGCGTGTCAGTAGTTACCTATTTTTGCAGAGGTAACCCGGCCTTGTGTTGGCAGAGATCCGGTTAGGTTCTCGGGACGTCATTCCAGAGGCGTTTCCATGTGGCAATGGGAAGTTCCTTGGCCTGACCATTTGTTGGAAATTGTAACGACCCAGAATTTTGAACAAATTAAATTGAGAATATTTAATTAATTTTAAATATTTGAATGATGATTTAATTTGAATCCCGAATATAACTTTGAATTTGGCGATTTAATTATAAAATTTAATCTGTTGATAGTTGAATTAAAATTTGAATCTTCAATTTTAAGCTGGAGAAAAATATTTTTTTAAAGGCTTAGAAAATTCGTATTGATGATATTGAAGATTATAGAAGTTTCAGAATTGAATTTGAAAGTACTTTGTCCAGTTTTGAAATTTATATCGTTTAACTGATATTTAAAAATAGTTGTCCGAGGCACAGTCTCGGAATTCAACGAAACGAGTTCCATTGGATCCGTAATATTGTATTATTACCGGATTTCAAATTTCGTATTTATCGAATTCGTATTTATCGGAGCTGTTATGTGAACGTACGACACATAAACGCGTTGAATCTTTATCGAATTCAATTTGAAATTAAATATAAATTTTTTTTTATTATCAGCCACCCTAGATTTTTTTTTAGCAGACCTATTCCCTGAAACATCTGAACGCGTTGATCTATTGTCCCCTTTTCTTGTTTAAATCACGCAACTTTCCCCTTCCTTCAATAAACTTCACGAGAAAGATAAAAATAAAACGAAGTACTTTCGTTTGAAATAAAAATTAATGGCCGATAAATTTTCACTTTCCCTTTTCATCTCAGAGAAATGAAATCTCGCTCCAGCTAATATGAAATCAAACTCGTTCCCCCTCTCCTTCGTTTCAAAAACAAGAATAACGGCCGAGCTTTCATTTCTTTCCCCTCTCGTTCAAAAAGAAAAAAAAGAGGTGGCCGCGACATTTAAATCGAAAGGGCCTCGAGTCGACGACGAGGCTAGGGAAACAGCAGCGCACGCGATCTGGTGGAGGCGAAGGAGGCGAGTGGAGCATCGGAGGTTAGGGCTTGGGTTCGAGCACGGCGCTCGAGGCCTCGGCGACGAAGCGAGCTAGGGTTTCGTCATAAGTAGGGTGGAGTGCGGCGGCACGTCAGTGGCAAGGCATGGTCAGTTGACTAGTTGGGGGCGCGAGGCAGAAGGCTTCGATGGATGAGGCGGCGATGTTGACACGGCTGCGAGTTCGAATTAGGGCTCGTCTTCGCCAATTTTCGATTCGAGTCGAATGAATGGGAGGCTGTCGTTCTAGTGGTGTCGCGTTTAGGGGAGGGCAGTGTCGCGTAGTGGAGGTCGAGTAAATCTATGGAGTCGCTAGCAGTGAGGTAATTATTTATCTACTTATTTTCGAAATTTAATTTAATATATATATGTAGATATAGGAAATTTAAATTTACTGAGATGAAATTTGTTTGCAAACTGGAAGCAAGGGTAGGGTTTCAAATTTGCGAAAGGGATATATAAAAGTTTGATTTTTATATAAATGTATATTTGTAGTTCCAAATTTAAAAAAGAAAAAAAAATGTGTTACTGTTAGTTTTAAAAAAATTCCAGAAGTTAACTTTTTAAATATTGGATTATTAATTCAGTTAAGTTTACAGATAGTTGTTTGAAAATAATTGACTAAGGTAATTCCTTTTGTTTAAGTCACTTATTTAAAATTCAGATTAGCTACTAAATATAATTTAATAAAGGGAACTTAGTTTTAAAATTTCAAATTGAAGTTAGATAATTTATTAAAAAGATAAATTTGTCAATTAAAACTATCAAAATGAAAAGTTGATTATTCGATTTATATTGAATATTAATGAATTGTATAAATTATTTATACTAGGTCAAAATCTGTAAAGAAATCAAGCCGAGAATGAAAATGGATTGCAAAATATAAAGCTAAGGTGAGATTTTTCTCACTCAAATGAAGTTGGATTTTGATTGACTGATTGATTGCTGTTTATATTAGATATAGTAGGATATATCTATATATATATATATAGCAATATATACATATTGGCATATGTATATATTGGATTGATGATTTCCCGCCTCGTATAGCGGATGAGACCCTATTGCGCCGTTAGTAAGCGGATAATATTTATTAAACACATATACCACGATAATTCCGTACTGGAGCGGAATTGGTATTGTGCTAACGTCTGTGGATGCAGGGAAACAGGTTGGAGGGATCCAACTGGATTCCTCACCAGTATTTATTTATTTACAGATGTTGATATATATTCTGTTATCATATGATGATATATGATGTTTGATGTTGTGATGGACTAATTGATGCGTTGCATCATTGGATTTAAGTTTTGAAGTTTTAAAATAACGATTTTAACTTTAAAAGAGATTTTTAAAGAGATTATTTGTAAGTATACGTTATTAGATTTTTGAAATAAACAGTTAAGTAATTTATAAAATAGTTTAAATTTGGATTTTCGAATTATTAAAAACGATGTATATAAAAGATGTACAAAAATTGATATTTATCAATTAAAATTTTTGGAATTTAAAATGAGTTTTTATAAATTGTGAAGATAGAAAATTTATAGAATTATAAGTTGTAAAGATAGGAAATTTATAGAATTATAAATTGTGAAGATTTGAAGTTTATAGATTTATAAAGTATGAAGTTATAAAATGAATGAAATTGTAGAATAAAGACTTATAAGAAATTTACTTGTAAATTTGATTTTTTGCCTTTAAGTGGAATATTGATCGAATTGTTAATAAAGAAGATTTATAAGTCAAAGTAGTTATAAAAGAGAAATAGAATTTATGAACGTGTTTGTAAATTCGAAATAGATTGAATTGGATAAATTAAATATAGAAGATTCTTAAAGAAGATATATTCGCGATTTTGGATAGCGAATCCCTATTGAAATTAAAATGTGTAGAAATGATTGAAATTGGGTTAAGTGAATTATGTTCACGATTTTGGACAGTGAATATATTATTAAATAAAAATGGATTTATTTTGAAGAAGTGATATTAAAAATGAAGTAAAACATTTTAAAGATGTTTTAAAATGTACTATGAATCGAAAGCATAGATTTCAACACTTGTTATTGAAATAGATGTTTTTCGAGAAATAAGGAAATGGTGGACTATAACACTGTTGTTATAGTAAATGATTTCCGAAAGGAAATATTTTTATCTAGTATTGGGATTCATATATCTACCTTAAAATCCGAATCCCTATACTAGTGATTTTGAGTCGTCGTAACGATGTTTTACGCAACATTCGTTTTGACTCAAATAAAGGTGTTAAAAGAATGTTTTCCTTAAAAGAATGAATTTATACTTAAATTTGATTTAAGTATATTGAATATTTTCAAATGTTGAAAATAAATGATTTGTGAATTACTTATTATTAAATAAGTATGGGAATGCTTTTCCAATATGAAACGAAGGGTTTGAAACTTTATCTTTTAAAGATAAATTGAAAAGTGAATATTTGAAATTTGTTTTCAAATGGTTAAGTGTGGAAATTATATATCTAGTAAAGATATTTTGGGAAATAAATAATTTTGGAAAATTATTTGGAATCTGATGATGTTGCGCATCTTTATTGATAGTTAAATAACCGACTATCAATAATTACCTTTAGATAGGTATTTGTTGTGAATTGGATGAATTTGAATGCCACACTTATTTTTGAATAATCGCTCACTATTCGGGTTAGCCGGGAAAGGACCATGGGGTCGTATAACCCATTCCGAATATGTGATACGTCGTTATGAATCGCATTTGAAGACCGGTGTTGAAGACCGGATATTTTTGAAAACGGAAGGATTACCGTCGAGTTACTCTACATCGGCTGATCTCCGGTTTAGAGGTTTTATCACCCTTAGTGACGGGAAGTCCGGACGTGATTAGAAAATTATCCGGATATGCAAGGGCTTCGTGAGAAGTGCCTTCGGTTCTGTTCGATCCCGGAACAGACTTGTATGGATTGTATGTCTGACGTTACAATTTGAGATATAAAGCTGATTTCTTTCAAATACATTTCTGTTGGTGGCGGAGAATTTATTCTCTTAGCTTAACACCCTTCTCTGAGACGTACGAGCTCAGAGGTTATGTAGTTGAAATTTATCAGCGATATACTCCCAATTTGGTAACGTGGCATACTGAGTATTTCTGTGAAATGATCAGTGTTTGATCATTTGCGATATGATCATTTGTTTGATCTTATATCTTTGTGATCATAGGTTGATCATTTGTTTGACCCGAAGCATGGCTTTGTAGAAAGCGTAGCTTTGTGGACGAGACTTCATCGAGCCTCACACCCCGGAAATGGTCAAAACAGGAAGGATGCGGCAAGGTTCTAGGGAGTAGCGCCCCTTAGTGTATGTCATTCCTTCTGGATAGAGGTGGTATCATGGTATGGAGCCCAAATACTTAACCTATGTGGTTGCTGCATTATTATTTATGTGGTTTGTTGGAAATCGGGGATCCTCGGGAAGATCGGTTACGATCGGGGGATGACATACGCGTGTCAGTAGTTACCTATTTTTGCAGAGGTAACCCGGCCTTGTGTTGGCAGAGATCCGGTTAGGTTCTCGGGTCGTCTATTCCAGGGACGTACCCATCGTGGAAAAGGAAGTTCTTTAGCCTGACCATTTGTTGGAAATCCAAAGAAACAATACGAGCCTTTACGATTTCAATTGTATAACCTGTCTCCTCAGGAGGCAGCTATAGCAGGCATAATATAATGGTACCTATGCTGGCTAAGATTTATATTATACTTTCGAAATGTTTTCTACACTATGCACTAATAATAATATCAAAAATGATTTGATTTTGCGTAGTAAGCATCTTTGACTATCATAAGAAGAAATCTCCCCCAATTCTGCGTTTGCATTGTGTGTGTGGCGGGAGGTCTTATGGTAGTTTCATTTTCCAAAAGCATTGCGAATTTGTGTTATTTTCTTTGTGAAAAATAACTGTTTTACGATCTCACACCAGTCACCATGACTGACTCGGAGTTTATTGTTTCCCTTCTAAACTCCGGGTGCCCACCAATTTCCACACGGGCAGTCTAGAGTTAGGTTATCAGGATATTCTGGATATTCTGGAGCTTTGGAAGCAAGCTGGATGACGAGACGTAGTATTTGTATCTGATATTATTTATCCCGCTGTGTATTCTGTATGAGGACAAGTTTATATAACTGTCCATTGTTGTATATTGACTCTGATTGATGTATGTATAAACGGATATAGTTCTTTGTTTTAAAAGACTAGTAATTATCTATTGTATATTGTTCCGCTGCGATATGTGAGATTCTGATATTGTTTCTGTTCTGTTGTTCTTCTTTCTTCTTTCTTTCTCTATTTTTTTCTTCTTCTCTCCTTCTTCTGCCTTTTTCTTTTTCTTAAACCCTCAGGGTTCGTATTTCCATGCCCCTTGAGTTAATCAATGGAGATTAGTGTTTAATCAGGGAGTACGGATTTACGGGTCTTGACAAAGTGGTATCAGAGCATATGGTTAAGCGACAACCCTGCTCTGTTGGGTGTTACTCATTAGAGATAGAGTCAGTAGTACTCTAGAATGAGTGTGAGTGTAATAATCGATACGAGTGCGTATTTGTTAGTGAATATAAAATTTGTTTTGTATTGTGTTGACTTATCGGTTGATTGTTTATAGATTTTGGTCGGTGCAGTCTAGCTAACTGTAATCGATAGGGGTTTCTAAACTCTAAACAAGATAAACCGACATAGTATTGTTTTAAATGGGGTAAATGAAATAATTTTACCCGAAACTATTTTTGTATATAAAAGAAATGATTTTCTATAAATTATTACAGTATATGGTTGCATGGTTGTTAGGAAGTGATAATATTGAAATGTTATCATTATTATATGAAATTGAATAAGAAATTGAAATCGTAACTCCAAAGTTAAGAAATAAATCCACATACAAATGAAATTTAAGAATATAAATTATAAATGTGATTTGTAATTTAAAACGGAATTCCAGAGAAGTATTTGGAAATGTTTTGAAAAGAATTTGAAAATTTTGGAGATTTGGAAAGTTTAAATCTTTTTGATTTGAAAATGAATTTCAAAGGTTTTGAAAAGTATTTTGGAGGAATGAAAAGCTCTAAACTCTTTTCGGTCGCTGGAAAATAACTTCGGTAATGACTGCAGCATCACTGATGTTCATTTTCGGGTTTCCAAAAGAGGAAATTGCTGCCAAATTGTTTTAAATGGAAAGTTGTTTGAAAATTTGGGTTTTGTTTTGGAAATTCAAAGGATAATTTGAATTGTTTTCAAAAATGGTTTTGAAAGGTTGAAAAAGACTCTGGAATACTATATATAAAAAATATTTATGAAATACTATTAAGTTGATAACTTATACAAGTTGAATTTTGATAGAATAAATTTAACTTAAAAGATGGAGTTAAATTAATGTAAGTACAAGTGAATCAATTTAATGAAAGTAAATTGAATATTGAAAAATTCATTTCGAATTTGTAAAGTAAAGTATTGAAATAAAATTAGTAACTGAAACTAATTGAAGAAATGACAAATTAATATGGTTTGAAATGAATTGAAATTCATATGGAATTCGAAATCCAGTTTAATATGAGTGGTTATAAACCATAATAGTGAGTTGAGAATAAAAATAACGTGTATATGGAATATTTATATTGAACCTAAGAAAAGAAGTGTGAAATTCTTAAGTAAATGTGATATTGAAATTATTCTAAGTGATGATTGAATAAAGAATAAAACTGGAATTGAAACTGAATGTTGAAAACAAATTTGAATAAAATGAATTGGAATCTGTGATGAATTAGTAAATGAAACTAACTTAAAATAGTGTAGTTATGAACTAAAGATAATTGATAAATTCAATATTCAGAAGTTAAATTGAATTGAAATGGTGAATTGAATTCAAATGATTTTGAAATGTAAAATGGAATGAGAATAAATATATAACTTCAATAGTAAACTAGAAGTGGTATAAGAAGTATATATAGAAAATTTTGTAATGGAATTTGCAAAATGGTTTGAATATATGTAACTAGATATTATGGCTAGTAGGATATACAGGTGTTATAAAGGAAATGGGATTTGATTTTCGAAGATAATTTGAATTGCTCGAAAAAGGTATGTATTTAAATTTGAATATGAGATTTGCTGATTTCTTGTCTAGCCGCTTGGCTTTTTCTTTTTCTTTTTGAAATCTGAGAGTCCGTAGGGACGTTTTGTAGTCGTACCGTATTAGCCGCGCAAAGGAGACGCTGGCGAAATTTTTCGAAAATTTCGAGTGTTAGAAAATTTTTGAGAAAATTTTGAAGTTAAAATTTGAATTTAAACTCGAATTTGAATTTAGAAGTTAAACAAGGTTGTTCTGAACTTAGAATTGAAGTTGGAAATTTAGTTGAATGATAACGAATCTTTAGTAGAAAGATTTGTTTTGATAAATTGATAAAACTATTGGATATTAAAAATAATAGACGAGTTAAGGACCATTTTTCCTAACTTGTAATTTCGAGGACGAAATTCTTTTAAGGAGGGAAGTCTGTAACGACCCAGAATTTTGAACAAATTAAATTGAGAATATTTAATTAATTTTAAATATTTGAACGATGATTTAATTTGAATCCCGAATATAACTTTGAATTTGGCGATTTAATTATAAAATTTAATCTGTTGATAGTTGAATTAAAATTTGAATCTTCAATTTTAAGCTGGAGAAAAATATTTTTTTAAAGGCTTAGAAAATTCGTATTGATGATATTGAAGATTATAGAAGTTTCAGAATTGAATTTGAAAGTACTTTGTCCAGTTTTGAAATTTATATCGTTTAACCGATATTTAAAAATAGTCGTCCGAGGCACAGTCTCGGAATTCGACGAAACGAGTTCCATTGGATCCGTAATATTGTATTATTACCGGATTTCAAATTTCGTATTTATCAGATTCGTATTTATCGGAGCTGTTATGTGAACGTACGACACATAAACGCGTTGAATCTTTATCGAATTCAATTTGAAATTAAATATAAATTTTTTTTTTATTATCAGCCACCCTAGATTTTTTTTAGCAGACCTATTCCCTGAAACATCTGAACGCGTTGATCTATTGTCCCCTTTTCTTGTTTAAATCACGCAACTTTCCCCTTCCTTCAGTAAACTTCACGAGAAAGATAAAAATAAAACGAAGTACTTTCGTTTGAAATAAAAATTAATGGCCGATAAATTTTCACTTTCCCTTTTCATCTCAGAGAAATGAAATCTCGCTCCAGCTAATATGAAATCAAACTCGTTCCCCCTCTCCTTCGTTTCAAAAACAAGAATAACGGCCGAGCTTTCATTTCTTTCCCCTCTCGTTCAAAAAGAAAAAAAAGAGGTGGCCGCGACATTTAAATCGAAAGGGCCTCGAGTCGACGACGAGGCTAGGGAAACAGCAGCGCACGCGATCTGGTGGAGGCGAAGGAGGCGAGTGGAGCATCGGAGGTTAGGGCTTGGGTTCGAGCACGGCGCTCGAGGCCTCGGCGACGAAGCGAGCTAGGGTTTCGTCATAAGTAGGGTGGAGTGCGGCGGCACGTCAGTGGCGAGGCATGGTCAGTTGACTAGTTGGGGGCGCGAGGCAGAAGGCTTCGATGGATGAGGCGGAGATGTTGACACGGCTGCGAGTTCGAATTAGGGCTCGTCTTCGCCAATTTTCGATTCGAGTCGAATGAATGGGAGGCTGTCGTTCTAGTGGTGTCGCGTTTAGGGGAGGGCAGTGTCGCGTAGTGGAGGTCGAGTAAATCTGTGGAGTCGCTAGCAGTGAGGTAATTATTTATCTACTTATTTTCGAAATTTAATTTAATATATATATGTAGATATAGGAAATTTAAATTTACTGAGATGAAATTTGTTTGCAAACTGGAAGCAAGGGTAGGGTTTCAAATTTCCGAAAGGGATATATAAAAGTTTGATTTTTATATAAATGTATATTTGTAGTTCCAAATTTAAAAAAGAAAAAAAATATGTTACTGTTAGTTTTAAAAAAATTCCAGAAGTTAACTTTTTAAATATTGGATTATTAATTCAGTTAAGTTTACAGATAGTTGTTTGAAAATAATTGACTAAGGTAATTCCTTTTGTTTAAGTCACTTATTTAAAATTCAGATTAGCTACTAAAATATAATTTAATAAAGGGAACTTAGTTTTAAAATTTCAAATTGAAGTTAGATAATTTATTAAAAAGATAAATTTGTCAATTAAAACTATCAAAATGAAAAGTTGATTATTCGATTTATATTGAATATTAATGAATTGTATAAATTATTTATACTAGGTCAAAATCTGTAAAGAAATCAAGCCGAGAATGAAAATGGATTGCAAAATATAAAGCTAAGGTGAGATTTTTCTCACTCAAATGAAGTTGGATTTTGATTGACTGATTGATTGCTGTTTATATTAGATATAGTAGGATATATCTATATATATATATAGCAATATATACATATTGGCATATGTATATATTGGATTGATGATTTCCCGCCTCGTATAGCGGATGAGACCCTATTGCGCCGTTAGTAAGCGGATAATATTTATTAAACCCATATAACGCGATAATTCCGTACTGGAGCGGAATTGGTATTGTGCTAACGTCTGTGGATGCAGGGAAATAGGTTGGAGGGATCCAACTGGATTCCTCACCAGTATTTATTTATTTACAGATGTTGATATATATTCTGTTATCATATGATGATATATGATGTTTGATGTTGTGATGGACTAATTGATGCGTTGCATCATTGGATTCAAGTTTTGAAGTTTTAAAATAACGATTTTAACTTTAAAAGAGATTTTTAAAGAGATTATTTGTAAGTATACGTTATTAGATTTTTGAAATAAACAGTTAAGTAATTTATAAAATAGTTTAAATTTGGATTTTTGAATTATTAAAAACGATGTATATAAAAGATGTACAAAAATTGATATTTATCAATTAAAATTTTTGGAATTTAAAACGAGTTTTTATAAATTGTGAAGATAGAAAATTTATAGAATTATAAGTTGTAAAGATAGGAAATTTATAGAATTATAAATTGTGAAGATTTGAAGTTTATAGATTTATAAAGTATGAAGTTATAAAATGAATGAAATTGTAGAATAAAGACTTATAAGAAATTTACTTGTAAATTTGATTTTTTGCCTTTAAGTGGAATATTGATCGAATTGTTAATAAAGAAGATTTATAAGTCAAAGTAGTTATAAAAGAGAAATAGAATTTATGAACGTGTTTGTAAATTCGAAATAGATTGAATTGGATAAATTAAATATAGAAGATTCTTAAAGAAGATATATTCGCGATTTTGGATAGCGAATCCCTATTGAAATTAAAATGTGTAGAAATGATTGAAATTGGGTTAAGTGAATTATATTCACGATTTTGGACAGTGAATATATTATTAAATAAAAATGGATTTATTTTGAAGAAGTGATATTAAAAATGAAGTAAAACATTTTAAAGATGTTTTAAAATGTACTATGAATCGAAAGCATAGATTTCAACACTTGTTATTGAAATAGATGTTTTTCGAGAAATAAGGAAATGGTGGACTATAACACTGTTGTTATAGTAAATGATTTCCGAAAGGAAATATTTTTATCTAGTATTGGGATTCATATATCTACCTTAAAATCCGAATCCCTATACTAGTGATTTTGAGTCGTCGTAACGATGTTTTACGCAACATTCGTTTTGACTCAAATAAAGGTGTTAAAAGAATGTTTTCCTTAAAAGAATGAATTTATACTTAAATTTGATTTAAGTATATTGAATATTTTCAAATGTTGAAAATAAATGATTTGTGAATTACTTATTATTAAATAAGTATGGGAATGCTTTTCCAATATGAAACGAAGGGTTTGAAACTTTATATTTTAAAGATAAATTGAAAAGTGAATATTTGAAATTTGTTTTCAAATGGTTAAGTGTGGAAATTATATATCTAGTAAAGATATTTTGGGAAATAAATAATTTTGGAAAATTATTTGGAATCTGATGATGTTGCGCATCTTTATTGATAGTTAAATAACCGACTATCAATAATTACCTTTAGATAGGTATTTGTTGTGAATTGGATGAATTTGAATGCCACACTTATTTTTGAATAATCGCTCACTATTCGGGTTAGCCGGGAAAGGACCATGGGGTCGTATAACCCATTCCGAATATGTGATACGTCGTTATGAATCGCATTTGAAGACCGGTGTTGAAGACCGGATATTTTTGAAAACGGAAGGATTACCGTCGAGTTACTCTACATCGGCTGATCTCCGGTTTAGAGGTTTTATCACCCTTAGTGACGGGAAGTCCGGACGTGATTAGAAAATTATTCGGATATGCAAGGGCTTCGTGAGAAGTGCCTTCGGTTCTGTTCGATCCCGGAACAGACTTGTATGGATTGTATGTCTGACGTTACAATTTGAGATATAAAGCTGATTTCTTTCAAATACATTTCTGTTGGTGGCGGAGAATTTATTCTCTTAGCTTAACACCCTTCTCTGAGACGTACGAGCTCAGAGGTTATGTAGTTGAAATTTATCAGCGATATACTCCCAATTTGGTAACGTGGCATACTGAGTATTTCTGTGAAATGATCAGTGTTTGATCATTTGCGATATGATCATTTGTTTGATCTTATATCTTTGTGATCATAGGTTGATCATTTGTTTGACCCGAAGCATGGCTTTGTAGAAAGCGTAGCTTTGTGGACGAAACTTCATCGAGCCTCACACCCCGGAAATGGTCAAAACAGGAAGGATGCGGCAAGGTTCTAGGGAGTAGCGCCCCTTAGTGTATGTCATTCCTTCTGGATAGAGGTGGTATCATGGTATGGAGCCCAAATACTTAACCTATGTGGTTGCTGCATTATTATTTATGTGGTTTGTTGGAAATCGGGGATCCTCGGGAAGATCGGTTACGATCGGGGGATGACATACGCGTGTCAGTAGTTACCTATTTTTGCAGAGGTAACCCGGCCTTGTGTTGGCAGAGATCCGGTTAGGTTCTCGGGTCGTCTATTCCAGGGACGTACCCATCGTGGAAAAGGAAGTTCCTTAGCCTGACCATTTGTTGGAAATCCAAAGAAACAATACGAGCCTTTACGATTTCAATTGTATAACCTGTCTCCTCAGGAGGCAGCTATAGCAGGCATAATATAATGGTACCTATGCTGGCTAAGATTTATATTATACTTTCGAAATGTTTTCTACACTATGCACTAATAATAATATCAAAAATGATTTGATTTTGCGTAGTAAGCATCTTTGACTATCATAAGAAGAAATCTCCCCCAATTCTGCGTTTGCATTGTGTGTGTGGCGGGAGGTCTTATGGTAGTTTCATTTTCCAAAAGCATTGCGAATTTGTGTTATTTTCTTTGTGAAAAATAACTGTTTTACGATCTCACACCAGTCACCATGACTGACTCGGAGTTTATTGTTTCCCTTCTAAACTCTGGGTGCCCACCAATTTCCACACGGGCAGTCTAGAGTTAGGTTATCAGGATATTCTGGATATTCTGGAGCTTTGGAAGCAAGCTGGATGACGAGACGTAGTATTTGTATCTGATATTATTTATCCCGCTGTGTATTCTGTATGAGGACAAGTTTATATAACTGTCCATTGTTGTATATTGACTCTGATTGATGTATGTATAAATGGATATAGTTCTTTGTTTTAAAAGACTAGTAATTATCTATTGTATATTGTTCCGCTGCGATATGTGAGATTCTGATATTGTTTCTGTTCTGTTGTTCTTCTTTCTTCTTTCTTTCTCTATTTTTTTCTTCTTCTCTCCTTCTTCTGCCTTTTTCTTTTTCTTAAACCCTCAGGGTTCGTATTTCCATGCCCCTTGAGTTAATCAATGGAGATTAGTGTTTAATCAGGGAGTACGGATTTGCGGGTCTTGACAGAAATCCAAAGAAACAATACGTAACTTGTACGGTTTTAGTTGTAGAACCTATCATTCACTTATGGTGGTCACCACTGTTTGGATGATAGCTATAGTAGGCATAAGTGTGGAATGCCTATGCTGGCTAAGATTTATATTATACTTTCGAAATGATTTTTCTACACTATGCACTAATAATAATATCAAAAACGTTTTGATTTTGCGTATCAAGCATCTTTGACTATCATAAGGAGAAATCTTCTCCGATTTTGCGTTTGCATTGTGTGTGTGTGCGGGAGGCCTTATGGTAGTCTCATTTTCCAAAAAGCATTGCGAATCTATTTTAAAATATTCCTTTGTTGTCCTTTAAAGATAAACTGTTTTACGATCTCACACCAGTCACCATGACTGACTCGGAGTTTATTGTTTCCCTTCTAAACTCTGGGTGCCCACCAATTTCCACACGGGCATCCTAGAGTTATGTTATCAGGATATTCTGGATATTCTGGAGCTTTGAAGATAAGCTGGATGACGAGACGTAGTATTTGTATCTGATAGTATTTATTCCGCTGTGTATTTTGTATGAGGACAAGTTTATATAACGGTCCATTGTTGTATATAACTCTGATTGATGTATGTATAAACTAATATAGTTCTTTGTTTTAAAAGACTACTGATTATCTATTATATATTGTTCCGCTGCAAATGTGATATTCTGATATTGTTTCTGTTTCTGATGTTGTTCTGTTGTCCTTCTTTCTTTTTCTTCTATCTTTTCTTCTACCTCTTCTTTTAAACATTAAAGTTCGCGTTTCCGCCATCCGATTGTTCGACAGTTGCTACAGTGGACATAACAGTGTCGGGTTTTCGGAAGATGGATTTGCGGGTCTTTACAGTAAGTACAAGTGAATCAATTAAATAAAGTGAAATGATTACTTAAAGAAAATTTATTAAGTTGAAAATAAATTTGGAGTAGTAACAAATGAATTGGAATTGAGTATTGAATTATGAAAATAAAATTGTGAATGAATGAATAAATTTGCAATTGCAAGTACATGAAAGTAAATTGAATGTTGAAAAATTCATTTCAAATTTGTAAAGTAAAGTATTGAAATAAAATTAGTAACTGAAACTAATTGGAGAAATAACAAATTAATATGGTTTGAAATGAATTAAATTCATATGGAATTTGAAATCCAGTTAAATGTGAGTGGTTATAAACCAAAATAGCAAATTGAAAGTAAATTTTGGGAATGAACAAAAGAATAAAACTGGAAATTGAAACTGAATGTTGAAAACAAATGTGAATTGTGCGAAATAAAATGAAGTTTTAAGATTAGTTTGAAGTGAACTAAAGATAATTGATAAATTCAATATTCAGAAGTTAAACTGAATCCAAATTAGATTGAAATTGAATTCAAATGAAATTTGAAATGTAAAATTGAATGAAAATAGATATATAACTTCAATAGTGAAGTAAGAATGTATAAGAAGTTTATATTGAAAATTTTGTAATAAAATTTGCAAAATGGTTTGAATATTGTAACTAGATATTATGGCTAGTAGGATATACAGGTGTATTAAAGGAATTGGATTTGATTTCAAAGATAAATTTGAATTGCTCAACAAAAGGTACGTATTTGAATTTCAATATGAGATTAGATGATTTTTCTTGTTCAGCCGCTTGGCATTTTCCTTTTCTTTTTGAAATCTGAGAGTCCGTAGGGACGTTTTGTAGTCGTGCCGTATTAGCCGCGCAAAGGAAACGCTGGCGAAATTTTTCGAAAATTTCGAGTGTTAGAAAATTTTGAGAAAATTTTGGAAGTTTAAATTTGAATTTAAAATTAAAATTTGAATTGAGAAGTAAAACAATGTTGTTTTGAACTTATAATTGAAGTTGGAAATTTAGTTGAAATGGCAACGAATCTTTAGTAGAAAGATTGTTTTGAGAATTTGATAAAACTATTGGATTGTGAAAAATAGTAGACGAGTTAAGGACCATTTTTCCTAACTTGAAATTTCGGGACGAAATTCTTTTAAGGAGGGAAGATTGTAACGACCTAGAATTTTGAACAATTTAAATTGAAAATATTTAATTAATTTTAAATATTTGAATAATGGTTTGACTTGAATTTCAAAATTTCAGAATAAATTGGCGATTAAATTATAAAATTTAATCTGTTGATAGTTGAATTAAAATTTGAATCTTCAATTTTTAGTTGAAGACAAATATTTCAAAAGCTTTTAAAATTCGTAATGATAATACTGAAGATAATAGAAGCTTCAGAATTGAATTTGAAAATACTTTGCCCAGTTTTGAAATTTATATCGTTCAACCGGTATTTGAAAATAGCCGTCCGAGGTGCAGTCTCGGAATTCGACGAAACCAGTTCCATTGGGTCCGTAATATTGAATTATTGTCGGATTTCAAATTTTGTAGCATTCGGATTCATTGTGTGATCGTACGAGATTAAAACGTCTGGACAATAATTAATCGATTTAATTTAAATATAAAATTTATACACAAATCAACAGACACCCTATTCCCTAAAACATCGTGTACTCCTGTCCCTTTCTTTTCCTTTTATCACGCAAGCAGGCCATTCAAAGAAGAAAAAAATCAAGTCTTTCCCATACTTGATCAGTTTTAAAATGTTCCTCTCCCCTCCTCAGATTCAAAACGAAATCTTCGTTCAACAAAATCATTAATGGCCGAAGCCCCTCTCAAATTCAAAACAAACGACGGTTAAAAAAAAATAGAACGAAATCTCGTTCAATGATGAATCGCCTCTCTCCTACTATTTCCCTTTTCAATTGCCGAGCAGCTCGAGATAGCTGAGTTCTCGAATGGCAAATCGATGAGCATCAAAGTGGAGGGTCGCGACTATGGGATGGCGACTGCGACGCGAGGCTTGTCTTATTCGAGATGAAGGGGAGCTCGTGCATGAGCTTGAACAAGAGAGGATGCGAGGTGATGGTCGGCTTCATCTCTGGTGTTGGTGGCGGTCGAATCGATCGCCACTGGGAGAGTGCGACGAAGAAATTCGTCATCGGCAATTCCAGGATTTGCGATGGGGGAAATCGAAGTACAGGTGGCCGCAGTTTTGTTCAAGGTTTGAGCATGGCGTTTTTGAATCGACAGTAAGGTATTTAGTTTTTTTTGGAAATTTTCGATTTGATTTAATCTGAAGAAAAAAATATATGCAGTGAATTTTTTTTATAAAGACAGTAAAGTATCTATATATACACGAGTTAAAGTGATTCTGTTAGGCAGTTTTTAAATTTATGAGATAATCTTAATTCAAGTTAATATATATAGGTAAAATAGAAATTAATTATGTAGTTGAGTTTGAAAAGATAAATAAATACGAATTTAGAATATTGACAGTTTATATATATATATATAGATATATTTTCAAAAGGGAGATGAATTTATTTCACTTACTTGTTTAATTTATTATTGGGAATGATTAAAGAAAATCTAGTTAAATGGATTTATTAATGAAAATCTGATTTGTTTAGCTACTAGAAATAAATTTTTAAAAGGAAATTCAGTTTTTTTTTAAAAAATTCCAGTTAAATAAATTTAAAAGAGAATTAGTTTGAAATTAAATCATTGGATAATTAAAATTACTAAAAACGAAAATTGAATTGTTCACTTGATGCGAATATTAATCAACCGTATATAAATTGTTGTTACAAGGTCCAAAATTTGGAGAAAACAATCTGGAAAATGGAATGCAAAATAATAGCTAAGGTGAGATCTTCTCACTCAAATGAAAAATTGATATTGCAGTTATTGATTTGATTTGATTGCTGTTTGGATGTGATATTAGATATAGTAGGATATATCAATATATATAGCAATATATACATATTGGCATATGTATATATTGGATTGATTGATTTCCCGCACTGTATAGCGGATAAGACCCTATTGCGCCGTTAGTAAGCAGATGATTTTTATAAAACCCATATACCGCGATATTCCACCTCGAAGTGGAATTGGTATTGTGCTAACGTCTGTGGATGCAGGGAAACAGGTTGGAGGGATCCAACTGGATTCCTCACCAGTATATGTTTATTTGCAGATATTGTGATTCTTTTATTGATTATTATATTGATATATGATATTGAATGTTGTGATTGACCAATTGATGCGTTGCATCATCGTATTCATCTTCGAAATTTAAAAATAACGATGTTGATTTTAAAAGAGATTTTTTAAAGTGATTTTTGAAAATATACGTTTTATTAAATTTTTGAAGTGATTTATTTTAAATAAATAAACGTTCAAATCTTAAAGTTATAAAAGTTAAGATTTTTGTGAAATATAACCAAATTGTGATTTTTGAAATAAAAGTTAAGAAATTTATAAAATGGGTTAAATTGAGAATTTTAAAGTATTATAAACGGTTTATTTAAAAGATGTACAAAATTGATATTTATAACTTTAAAATAGTGGTATTATAAAACAAGTTTTTATAAGCGTTAAAATGAATTTTTAAGAATTCATAAGTAAATGAAATTTATAAATTGTGAACTTATAAATGGAAATGATTTTGTAAAATAAAGGAATTATAAGCATTTAACTTATAATATGGATTGTTGGTATAAGATTTGAGTTATGAATTGAATTAGTTAACGAAGGAGATTTATAAATTGAAGTTTTATAAATAGAATTGAAATTTATAAACATTGTTTTATAAATCCAAAATCACTTATTTTGATAAGTGAATTATAGAAGTTAATAAAAGGAGATTTATTAAATCGAAGTTGTTATAAAATAGAAATAGAATTTATAAACGTTGTTTTATAAATTCGGAAATCAATCAAATTTTATGAATTTAATATAGAAGGTTATTAAGGAAATTTTATCCACGATTTTGGACAGTGGATAATCTTTGAAATAAAATGTGTAGGAAATATTGAAATTTGGTTAGTGAAGTATATTCATGATTTTGGACAGTGAATATATTATTAAGTAAAATGGATCTGTTTTCGGGAAAGTGATATTGGAATAGAATGAAAACGATTTAAAGATGTTTTTAAAATATGGTAAATATCGAAATCATAGATTTCAACATTTTATTGTTGAAATAGACGTTTTCGAGAAATAGAAGGAAATGGTGGACTATAACACTGTTGTTATAGTAAATGATTTCCGAAAGGAAATGTTTTTATCTAGTATTGGGATTTATATATCTATCTTAATTCCGAATCCCTATACTAGTGATTTTGAGTCGTCGTAACGATGTTTTACGTAACATTCGTTTTTACTCAAATAGGTGTTATAGTTAATGATTTCCTTAAAGAATGAAATATATACTTAATTTTGATTTAAGTATATCGAATATTTTCAAATGTTGAAAATAAATAAGCTTTGTGAATTACTTATTATTAAATAAATATGGAAATGCTTTTCCAATATGAAATGAAACGTTTTTGAGTTTTATCTCTGTAAAGATAAATTGAAAGTGAATATTGAAATCGATTTGAAAATCGTATATCAGTAGATATTTGAAATATAAATTCAATATGGAATTTATAAAAGAAAAGGGGAATCTGTTTAAGAATAAACGTTGATTTATTTTTGAAGTGTGGAAAATATATATCTAGTAAAGATATTTTTGGAAACTAAATAATTTGGAAAATTATTTGGAATCTAATGATGTTGCGCATCTTTATTGATAGTTAAATAACCGACTATCAATAATTATCTTGAATGGGTATTTGTTGTGAATTGGATGAATTTGAATGCCACACTTATTTTTGAATAAGCGCTCACTATTCGGGTTAGCCGGGAAAGGACCATGGGGTCGTATAACCCATTCCGAATATGTGATACGTCGTTATGAATTGCATTTGATGACCAATGTTAAAGACCAGATATTTTTGAAAACGGAAGGATTACCATCGAGTTACTCTACATCGGCTGATCTCCGATTTAGAGGTTTTATCACCCTTAGTGACGGGAAGTCCGGACGTGATTAGAAAATTATCCGGATATGCAAGGGCTTCGTGAGAAGTGCCTTCGGTTCTGTTCGATCCCGGAATAGACTTGTATGGTCGTGTGTCTGACGTTACAACTTGAGATATAAAGCTGATTTCTTTCAAATACATATCTGTTGGTGGCGGAGAATTTATTGTCTTAGCTTAATATCCTTCTCTGAGACGTACGAGCTCAGAGGTTATGTAGTTGAAATTTATCAGCGATATACACCCAATTTGGTAACGTGGCATGCTGAGTGTTGCTGTGAAATGATCATTGTTTGATCATTTGTGATATGATCATTTGTTTGATCATTTATCATTGTGATCAATTCTTTGATCATTTGTTTGACCCGAAGCATGGCTTTGTGACAAAGCGTAGCTTTGTGGACGAGACTTCGTCGAGCCTCACACCCCGGAAATGGTCAAAACAGGAAGGATGCAGCAAGGTTCTAGGGAGTAGCGCCCCTTAGTGTATGTCATTCCTTCTGGATAGAGGTGGTATCATGGTATGGATCTCAGATACTTAACCTATGTTGATACTGCTTATTATGTGGTTGTTGCGAATCGGGGATCCTCGGGATGATCGGTTACGATCGGGGGATGGCATACGCGTGTCAGTAGTTACCTATTTTTGCAGAGGTAACCCGGCCTTGTGTTGGAAGATATCCGGTTAGGTTCTCGGAACGTCATTCCAGAGGCGTTCCTTCGTGGAATAGGAAGTTCCTTAGCCTGACCATTTGTTGGAAATCCAAAGAAACAATACGAGACTTGTACGGTTTTAGTTTTAGAACCTATCATTCACTTATGGTGGCGCCCCACTGTTTGGATGGTAGCTATAGTAGGCATAAGTGCGAAATGCCTATGCTGGCTAAGATTTATATTATACTTTCGAAATGTTTTCTACACTATGCACTAATAATAATATCAAAAAATGAATTGATTTTGCGTAGTAAGCATCTTTGACTATCATAAGAAGAAATCTCCTCCAATTCTGCGTTTTCATTGTGTGTGTGGCGGGAGGTCTTATGGTAGTTTCATTTTCCAAAAGCATTGCGAATCTGTTTTATTTTCTTTGTGAAAAATAACTGTTTTACGATCTCACACCAGTCACCATGACTGACCTGGAGTTTATTGTTTCCCTTCTAAACTCTGGGTGCCAATCATTTTTCACACGGGCAGCCTAGAGTTATGTTATCAGGATATTCTGGATATTCTGGAGCTTTGGAAGCAAGCTGGATGGCGAGACGTAGTATTTGTATCTGACATTATTTATTCCGTTGTATTCTGTATGAGGACAAGTTTATATAACTGTCCATTGTTGTATATTGACTCTGATTGATGTATGTATAAACTGATATAGTTCTTTGTTTTAAAAGACTAGTGATTATCTATTATATATTGTTCCGTTGCGATATGTGAGATTCTGATATTGTTTCTGTTTCTGATGTGGTTCTGTTGTTCTTCTTTTCTTTTTTTCTTCTATCTTTTCTTCTACCTCTTCTTTTAAAACCCTAAGAATTCGGTTTTCCGGCATTCGTTTGTTCGGCAGTTGATACAGTGGACGTATTGATGTCGATATTCGGAAGTCGAAGAATCGGGTTCTTACATTATAGATTTCTTATATCAACTTCCACAGAATCGAAAGACTAGTAGACATGGTGATCACTAGGAAAAAGATTTATAACTTGATCATTTATGGTTATCAAAGTCCTTATAGATAGCATGTTATTGAATAGGTTGTAGATAGCACTGACGTGGTCCTTATTGCCAAGTAAGATCTCAAATATGATGGAGGTGCTTAAAAAAATAAAATGTTTGCCTTCAGTTTATATTTTGAGAATGCTTGCTTGCAGTATATTGTTGAGAATGTATAAAAGATGATAAAAGCATTTTTGGGTGCGATGAAAGGAGTTCATGCAAGCAATCTTTATTTGCTAAATGACTGGAAAATCATGGATAACTCTATGATTGCAGTGTGTTCTATTGGCTCATATTCTACTCAGCTATGATATCTTAAACCATCTCCAACAGTTTTGGGGCTTGCAAATTCAATAGTTGTTAGCTGATTATGTTTATGTAGTTTTAAAAGATAATTGTAAACCTGTATCAATCTAGTCCTTCCCCTTAAAGTTATTTATATGATAAATATATTATTTCAATATATGAAATTATATTTATAGAATAAAATTAGAGAAATCACTTTTTATTGTTGAACCCGATGAGAAAGATGAGGCAAAAGCTTAAAATTAAAAATGCATTGTGTGTGTAATAACATAACTTATTTTTTTGTAGTCTTACGTAATTTTCCACCTAGCTTTCCATCCAACTTTCCAAATTTTGTATTACTTGCTTGCACTTGACAAATATCAGCAAAGGGATGAAATACAAATAAAAAGGTGTTGCAAAGAAGACCACACGTACAAGGATTTTACTAACCAATAAATATTAAAAAAGAGAGAATAATGTGCTGCAAAGAAGACCGGACGTAGGAAATTGATTTTAAAAGATAATGGATCTAGATTTGCCTAAAGCTTTAAAAGAAAATTGGTCTTAGAGGTAAATGGTGGCGAGCAGTATAGAAAATGGCGAATAATAGTGGAGAGTAGAGAACGCCGGAAGTGATGAATGATGGAGAAAGTTGGATTGTGAATGACAAGAATGAATAGGTAAAGAAAATTTCATAACATATTTATATGGGTTGTAGCATTTTCTAGAATCTTATATTTAAGGCATTTTACTCGAAAAATGAACGTAGGATAGTAGTTATTGATTAGGTTTATTTTATTTAATAAAGATTAGCTCTAAAGATTTGGTCAAAATTGTATAGGCTTTTACTACATGCTATTAATTTGGTCTATTTATTTAATAAGGATTTTACTTGATTCAATATAAAAATTATTGTTACCAACATAAATCTATGTCTAGCGCACATAAACAACAAACTTTACAGGCAAACACAATTACGTAAAATAGAGTATAAATCATCGAAATCAAAAAAGGTGAATGCTTTGTAATATAAGAAAGAGGATAAAATACCTGATTTAACTACTAATTCTCCAGCAAATGAATGAATTGATATCTTCGATCAACAATAAAATTCGAATGGGAAACTGAATAAATTGCGGAGATAGAAATTAAGAGCTAAATTTGTATAATTATAATTTGGAGATTGATCTATAATTTAGGGTGCTGAGTTTTCATTTTTAGTATTATTTTTCGTTACCTTTTTTATTTTTTATTTTTTATTTTTTATAAGCTTTTATATAAAGGGCAATTTGGAACTTTGTGGTTGGATCAAAAGATTACGCTTCCAAGCCAACTATTGATAAAGGTATGAGCTTGTATATAAAGGGCAATTTTGGAACTTCGCAGTCGGACCAAAAGGTTACGTTTCCAAGCCAACTATTAATAAAGATGTTGACAAAGGATCAAAGTGTCTTTCATTACCTTTAGTTTAACTAAATTCATCAATGGTCATATATACCAACACAATCAAACGACATAGATCAATCATGGATGCATAGCATGGAAATTACATGAGATTTGATCTATACATGTCTATTTCCAACTGGTCTTACTTTTGTGAGATCGAAAAAAAGTTCAATATTTGAACTTTATGGAGTAGAAAGAAAACTTTATTACTTTATTTATGATCAAATAAAAAAATTTAATATATCTATAATTGAAATATAGAGCAATGTGTCATATGACTATGCCAAATACAAACTCCCCCGAACTAAAATATCCTTACATAAATGTTACACCAATTGAGCAACATACTCATGAAAGAACTTGGATGATAATCCTTTTGTAAGTGGATCCTCCATAATGGAGTTTGTCTCAATATGCTCTATGAATTACAATCTATTTTGCACTCTTCCCTTATTGGAAAATAAGATGTTTTTTATTGTCACAATAGTACTTCAATGGTATTTTAATTTCTTTTTCAATGTTCCACAACTTTGTGGTAAAATTTTGCAATTATTTTTCATCATTGGATTTCTCGTAATAGAAAATAAACCTTAGTTCCATAACGGAGGAGACTATAAGTGTTTGTATGATAACTTTCCTTATATAGCTCTAGCAAAAAAAATATATTATAACCTGAAGTGGATCTTTTATACTTTTGGCATCCAAAATATTCAAATTATAATGTTTTATGATCTCCAACCAATCTGATATTTTTATCTATGAGTATATAATTTTTTTGTTCCATAATGATATCTTGTAACCATTTTGCTTACTAATCATTAATCTACTTCCAATGTCATTAAGATATCTGTCAAATAATACACGCAATATCCATATGCTTCAAGGATGTTCTTATATCACTATATAAGACAACATTTGTATCTTTCGGCAAAAGAGAATCAATTGATTCGTAGTTTGCATTCCTAATGTTTTTATGCACTTATCTACCTAGCACTTTTGTAATAATCCAAATATGACCCCATGAATAATAACAGTGTATTTGAATTCCTAACACAAAAGAGTAATTCGTAAGTGGATTTCTTTAGTTGTATCATCAATGTCACTATTGAGAAATACAACTTTAATATCCTCCCAATATTACTAAAAATTATAATCTACAACAAGTTCCAAAATGATTTTGAAGGATGTTTCAGTAAAACCAAAGAGAAAGTCTCTTTAAAAGAAAAAAAATCATTTTCCTTTTGAGTATAATCTTTTCTAGAACAAGTCTTATGCTTTTCCACATTAGCCACTTAATTCGTTTTGGTTTTTAATAATTATTCATAACCAATGATCTTGTTACCTTAAGGTAGGGGGAAAGGTCTCAACTTTATTGTCCTTTATAAGCTTACAAATTATATTCATAATTTAAATCCACATTTCAAATTACTATGTTGTATGAATTGATGCAAGCCAATAAAAGCATCCTCACCAATCCATTAGTTATCTTTATGAAGAAATACCACCCTAAATAGTACTTCTTCCTTTTCAAATGGATTGCCTTAGTGACCTTGCACCTTTAGGTTGTTGAGTTGTTTTCTTGAAGGATTAACCTTAACTTGAATAATTTTTTTAACATTGTCTTATTATGGTTTCCAATTTACTCCTTGTCAATAAAACAAAACAAATCTGACAAGCACCATTGTCCAAGTGGTTAAGTGATTCGGCTTTGGTGCGAGAGGTCACAAGTTCGAAACTTGCGTAGCGTGATTCGAACGTTTATTGACATGTGATATGTTGTCCCAGTGACATGTTGTATATAAAGTACAATTTCAAAAAAAACAAATCTTATACATTATCCGAAGAAGTATCATAGTTGAATCAATGATAATGATTCTCTTTAAAGGCAACGATCCATACTTTATTTCTCCCTCCAAACTCAACAGACTCAAAAATGTTGCATTTTCCATCATAATTTTTTTAGCATGGGTTTATAAAACTTTTAGCTTTTAAGTCGCTTAGAGTACCAATAAAATATTTGCTATCTTTAGTGCCACATCTAGAATTATTAAGTAAGATGGAATAAATAATTACATTAATCACCATATCCAAATTCAAGTTCAATATAAGAGATATCCAGATATTCAATTCTAATAGTCTATGAATTTGTTGATATGTTAATCTTATTATTTCTGAATGAATAATAATAACCAGATTTGTTCATATCAGAAATAGAAATCGAAATATTTCTAAGTGACAGAATAACAAAAAATATCAAACAAATCCAAACAATATGCATATCTTTTTAGATACGACATGTGTGGTGTCTAATAAAATTCTTTTTATATGTATATAGATTTCATAAAAGATGCAACTATAAATATATCTATATGTTATTTCTTTTCTTCTAGATCCTTAGCAACTTCTTTATCGTTATTTATACATTTGTTTACAATGTACATTTAATGGGTACTTTCTACCTTATCATGCTTTAATCTCTCTTATCCTTACACACAATGTAATTTGAGCTAGTTAGCAGTCATTTTATTCTTAAAAAAATAATTATTAATAATCTTAAAATGGCTATACTGTGAACAATGAGTGTGACAGCCCGCCCTTCACGACCCTCGAAAAATCGACATAAATACGCCCACTGTATAATATGCCAACCGATCGAGTTCCGGAAAGACAGATTGTTAAGGGAAAAGAAGAAGGTAGAAGAAAGAAGGAACTAAGACAACATCAGAATCTCACAATTGCAGCAGAACAAAATATAATAAATAAAAATAGATCTTTACACAAAATGAAACCATATCTATTTTATATAATACATCATCAGAGTATATCACAAGTAAACAACAATTACCAGCTTGGCAGTTATATCAGCCTGCCTCACAACTGCTGGCAATTTCAAATAACCATAGCAGCGGGATAAACAAGTACGAATAGTACGTCTCGAACTCCAGCTCCTCTCCTGAGCTCCACATCATCCTATCCTGTAATCTATAATACTCGATCTGACTCGAACATTATAATAAAATAACACCCGAGTCAGTCTGGAATACCAGCGTGAGAGAAATACATCCAAACTGATTATTAAAGTTTCAAAAATCCTTTGAAAATCAAAAGCGTCTCGTAAGACCACGCCACAAATAAACATGTCGGGTTTTTACCTTACGATAGCCAAAACACTTTTTATCAAATCCGTCTGATATTATAATAGTGTCTATAGAAAGTAAAATAGAATCTAGCTGAAATGCTTGCATCTCACGTTTCAGCAATAGTTGGGCACAATCAAAACCGTACAGGCGCGTAGGGAAAATGGATTTCCAACTAATGACTAGGCACTGGGGTACCACCTGTCATAGTACTTGGTCTAGATCAACGTACCGAGGATCACTACCAATCCCCTGCAACACAAGATTGGGACTACCCCTTACTGGATAATCCCGAGTAAGATCACCCCGCGATTGGGATCAGTAACCGCCCACACAGCCGAAATAAAAAGGGACATCTAGACAGGGATGACCTCACCCTAATGGGTGCTACCCACTTAGCCTTGCTGCATAACTTCTGATTTTTAGTCATTCCTGGTTGATGAGGCTTGAGGCTAAGCGTTACCTTTTTAGAACATATCACTTAGAATGCTCATCGTCCACCTGACGATGTTCCGAAAGCATTCATCCATACAAGTTCGTTCCGGGTTCGAACGGAACCGAATGCACTATTCCTACTACATCCATTTTGGAATCACCTTCAGGATTAGTAGCGACTAGCCCTTGCACTACACTGCTCCATCTTCGACTCCGAACTCGTTTTTCCACGAAAACGTACAAACCGGATCGAAGTGGTTTTCGAGAAATTAATCACGATCTCGGTCTCTTCGAAACGATCAGCGCATTGGCCAATATTGATAGTCGGTTATTTAACTATCAAAAACATTCACAAACATCCACCAAACATAGATAATTTCCCAAATTCATGTTTTCCTCAAAATATCTTCGCAAGATATATTTCTATTTTCAACCTTTTGAAAACAGTTTAAACCCACTTCCTTTTACGGAAATAAATTTCCAAAACATTTTCTATTTCCACTGAAATCACCAAGTACAAACACTTAAGATTTAAAATAATTTAAATCACTTTATCCAAAATATATTTTAAGAATATTTAAGGTAAAACTATTTTTATAAAATATAAAAACTAATTTTAAAATAAAAGTTAAGTCGAACTAAATTTTAAAATAAGAGTTACAAACTTCTACATAAGTTTCAAATAAAACTTTAACCAAACTATCTCTAAATAAATCCATTTTATAGATATAAATAAAAATAATATTCTTTTAAAACAAATTTAAAACTTTCACTTTTACTTAAAAAATCTGCTTTAAAACGTACTTGGCTTCTCAGGGAAATACATTTCCATTTCAGAATAAACCAAAGAATTCTCCCTATAAATCATGCTTGTTTTATCTCAATTCAAATTTACGTTTGAATCCCTTAAATTTCTTCCAACACTTTAAAAATAAAACTCCCTTTTATTTTTAAGCACACTTCCCATTTCCTAGAAATCACTTCCAAAATATATGCTTCAATTATTTAAAATAATTTTCCAAATCCTTTACTCAAAATGTTCTTTTTTGAAAAAAAACTATAAAAGTTTATATTGGGTAACTTAAATCAAAAATTTCCTTTTAATATAAAGTTATTATATCGAATACTTACAATAAAATTTCCTTTAGAAATCAAAATGCTAATTTATCTTTAAATTAATTAAATACCATAATTACTTAATAAATACTTATTTTTTTCCCTTAAAATAATTAAAGATGATAATTTTCTAAAATATTCTAGAAACGCATTTAAACATTCCGGTTTATACAATGAAAGTTCTCTTTGAAACATACTTCATTTTCCAGGAAGAATACACTTTCCATCCTTTAAAAATAATCTATCTATTGTTTTAAACAATTTGCACTTCTTATAGAAATTCCCACTGGAAATCTATCTTTCAAAATTTATCCACCGATAAATATCCCATTTCATTTATAAGCCCAGTTTATACATTTCCATTCCTCATTCCCTCTTTAAAACACCATTTCAAAAACACTTCAAATTCCAAGCCAATTTCCTGAATTTAATTTCCTTAAATTCATATCTCAAAAATCCTTTTTCATTTCCCTTTTACATCCCCATTTCATGTTATTGATATTTTAAAATACCAAATTATATTATCCAACCATAACACAGCATAACAAAATTCCAAATCAATCTATCACAGGATATCAATGAATTATACCACAGATTATGAATATAATTTCTATATTGTGAGGAATCTAGTTGGATCCCTCCAACCTGTTTCCTTGCATCCACAGATGTTAGCACAACATGAAATATCAATCCAGACTGATATTAATATTCGTATTCAACCAATCACTCAATTATTTAAATATTAACTATTTAAACTTCAAGTATTCCAGATGTGAGTGAGATTTACTCACCTTGAATTCATCGAGCGTTCCAAATTTTAAGTTAAATCGAACCATTCGATTTAACCTAAAATTCTCACTAGCTCCAAACGCTTCCGGATCTGCTGCAGCGCGTAGATCGCGTCGCTGCGATTCCGGCGCGTCTTGTTTCATTTGAATCTGATAACGTATGCAAGAGTTATTCAGTTTTAAAGGCTGGTATATAAATTTAAAACGAAATTTCTTTTTTTTTACCATCAACGGATCTGGCCGTTCATCTCCAACTCGAAATCAAGGCTGCTCTCTTCTTCTTCTCGATCGTGCGTTACGGGTAGGAGCCGAACCCATCATCACCAAACTAGGGTTTGGAACCGTTCCCCCTTTACTCGCCTATACGACGATCCATCACTTCCACGTCGAAGATCCACACAGCGCGCACCCCTGGCCACAAAACGAGCAAGCTCGGTCATCACAAAACCTCGAAAATCATGCACAAACGACACACAAACGCGGCCCAAAACTCCCTCTTCGGTCGACGAAAACCAATCTCCACCGTGCACTACCTAGAGCTTGCAAAGCTCTTCAATTATCTAGTTGAAAATTTCCTCCAATTGTCGACCGATTTCGAGAAATTAAGGGAGAAGGCTCGAAGGTTTTCGGCCATTAAAAGCAATAGTGGCGGCCGAAGGAAATAGTCTAGGCTTTCTCCCTTAAACGTATATATATACACATTTATAAATATTATTTAATATTAAATTCATTTTAAAACGATTTTTCAAACGAACTTCGAATCAGACATGCCGCCAGGCGATTATAAGGTTTTACCCGCTTCCGAATACAATGGAATGTGTTTCGGAAGCCAATTTGATCGTATGTGGAAGATAGCATTTTGAATCGAGTTTAAATATTAAATTTTCAATTTAAATTTCAACGCGTTTCTCACCCGTACAAACAAACAGTAATTCCAAACGCTATGAAAATTGAAATCCGATAATAATTAACTATTACGGATCCAATGGGACTGGTTTCGTTAAATTCCGAGACTGTGCCCCGAAAGGCTATTTTAACTTGTCGGTTAAATCAAGCGATTTCCAAAATCGTCGAAATCATTTAAAATTTCACTTTTAAAACTTTACTAACTCAGTTATAAATCCAATAGAATTTATATTCACATTAGAAATCATTCTAATTCATTCCGAATCAAAATCTGATTATTTGCATTATTATATTATTAAATCCCAATTTTAAATTAATATAAAATTCCAAATTAACTTATCGACTTTTGATTCCATCCAAAAGTCCAACATTAAAATTCAAATCAAACTAGACTCAAAATAAATCTTAGAAACCATTTCCATATCTATATACACCCAGATTTACAAATTATCCAAATTTCAAATATTAAATTATTGTTATCCAAATCCAATTTAAATTGTCATATTTGAAATTTTAACTAATTATATTGATTTAACCAAAATCTTCTTTTTTCAAAATCAAATTAAAATTCACATTCAACATTTAAATTGAATTAAATGTTCAAAATCTAACGACCAAAATTCCGGGTGGTTACAAAGAGAGTACCCAAAAAAATTTGAATGCCTTTAACTTTTGAAGCAACATTTTTTTGTACAGTACCCATTTATGTTTTTCTTACTTTGACTTTATGGAATCAAACAATATAAAGCGTGCTTGTTCCTTATCTTTTTAGAAAAATGCTTTTCTATCTATAAAGAATTCCTTAAAATTGTTTATCTCTACGAATATCACACCCTTGAAAGCTTCCGAAATATTTTACCTTACGATCCTTTGACTCTTATTATTTGAATTATCCCACCTCTCAATGTTGTTCAAAACATTATAAGAACAATTAATCGCAATAGGGGTTGGTGTGAACGTCCTAATTACAACAGCTAGATCAATAAAGTCAAGAACAAACAACATATTCTCTTACTAATTCTTAGATTTAGTTCCAAACAAGATGAGAATACTACTAAAATTGGCAAATACTTTAGTCAAATTAGTTGAAAATTGAACAAAAATAATGATTGACTGTATATGCTCGTATCCACAAATCAACCATAGTAAATTCAAATAATTGGTAAGTCTCTTCTCAAGATACTTAGCACAACGTTAATATCAAGTCTTTGGATGGTAATATTAACGGTAAGTGGTACTCTTACGTAATGATCATGACAATAAATTCAAGTCAAATAACAATCTTCCTTCAGGCCGATTAGTTATTCATTTGTAGAACCATATAATCATCACTTATTTATCATCATACATGTGTAAGTAATTCGACAAAATATTAACTTTCCTTTGGGCCGGCTAACATCCGCATTAATAAATACACACAAATATCAAACATTTTCATGAACAACTAAAATAAGAGAGGTCACTTTGGCGACAAGTTATTTTAATTAGCTCACTTGAAATGTAGGATAGTTACAATTAGTTTGCAAAGAGACACCAAAATTATTTGAATTTATTTCTTAGTGTATGTATAATATATGCTATAAAACACTCCCAAAAATGCTTCAGGTCTATATGGCACTTGAAAATCTCAAAATTTTAATCGTGACACAACATGTTTTAATCATAGCTATTATAATCTTTTGCTTTAAATTTGTGGTTATATTCATGATATTCTCTAAATAAATATGATACAAGGCATTATAAATAAATCACATAACAAATGTTATAGATGAACGACAAAATTAAATGCCAGATAAGATTACAGGAAATTATTGTCAAGGACAAAATTTTTCAGCGTTTTTGCCTCAAGGACAGGCCTTCAATATTTTATCCTGAAGGACAACTTTCTTTAGGTATCAGTTTTTAGTCATTGATAGTATCAGTTTGTAGTTATCGGTAGCAGTTTTTAGGTATCAGTTTTTAGCTTGGTAGCAGTTTTGTTGTCCTTATGAATAATTTTAAAAAATATTTGTTCTTATGAATAAATTTTAGAAGAATGTTTGTCCTTATGGTAAAAATATTGAGGTTGTGTCCTTGAGGCAAAAAATATACAAATTTTTGTCCTTTAAATTAATTCCCCCATAAGATTATATATAAATGACATAGTGAATTTTATACTAAGTAGCATGAATGAATGCGGCACCTATGATGTATATTTGAACTATAATATAGCTATATAGAATGCTACTGTGTCACATTTTCTTTAGTTTATTATTTGTATATTACCTTAATTCATTCATTTCTATGTTTGCCATAAATATTGATGTCAGATTCCAACACATGTACCATAAGAAAAACATACACTAAAATTTGATTTTCCTAACCAAAAACATTGACATTAATTAAAATATATAAATACAGAATATTTGTAATAAATATTGATTTTAAAAAGTCCCTATCTTATTTAATTACAACTCGATCCAAGACATGAAAGCGAAACATATTTTCAAGGAGCATGTGTTGTACATACAAAATATCCATAATTATCAAACCTAAATGCATCAAATAATAAACCATATACCTTTTCTTATTCCAAATAAAAACAAGCTACATTATTTAATTTATTATAACCGACGAATTTAGTATATTGGTGATAATAAGTTAATTAATTTATTACCATAACAACCGCATTTAATTTAATGCATTTATGATAAAAATAAATGCAATTGATCGTTACGTGGTCTAAAACGTAAACAAGTTTCATATTAAAATTTATTTCAATAATAACATAAGTACCTTAAAGGAGCATACTTTATTTCTAATTTATCAAAATTTCTAAAATAACCTAAACACCACATATATATATATCCAAATTACTTAATCAAAAGTTAAGTAAGGTAAAATTATCATAAAACCGAATTTATATTTCTTGCATAAAGGGTTCTACATTATATATATTTATCCATACCATAAATAAAATATTAAAGAAAATGACGGTACAAATCAGATACAAAGTATTCCTCACATTAAAATTCACAACTTATTTACAAAATATATAATAATAAACATGTGAATGCTTTAACCAACATAAGTTGTTTCCAAAACTTGGAGTAATTTAGATTATTTTCTAAAAAATTAATGATTTCAATATTTTATTAGATTTCAGAATTAACATACAGATCATTTAGATCTATATTTCTATACCAAAACAGTTTCACAAATCAGACTTCCAATTTACAATATTTAGAAAAATAATTTTACTAAACCAAATCCAAAATCATCACCAAATAATCCTGGATACATAGATCAAACAAACTAAAACTTAAGTGGAATTCAATGACTTTTAAATGAAGTTTAACTCAAAACTTACTCATAATAAAAAAAGCATAAAAATTTCCCAATAAAATAAGTGATGGATGGCTCTGATACCACTTGTTAGGATTTCTATATACTTTAGGATTAATCATGAAACCAGAGATCTAAATAGATGTTCCATTTTGGTTTGATTGAGAAAAAATTAGAGTAAGGTAAATAAATCAGCGGAAGGCATGCTTTAATCCATAGTTGTTGATTGAAAGAGGAGAAAAATTGTTTCAAATTGATACAACCCCTAGATCTGAATTATTTTGATAGAAGAAATAAGAAGAATAACCAGAGCTTGTGCAAGACTATGACTCCTTATTTATAATACAGGAAATTATTGTCAAGGACAAAATTTCTCAGCATTTTAGCCTCAAGGACGGACCTTCAGTATTTTAGCTTGAAGGACAACTTTCTTTAGGTATCAGTTTTTAAGTTTTTAGATATCAGTTTGTTGTTATCGGTAGCAGTTTTTAGGTATCAGTTTTTAGTTCGGTAGCAGTTTTGGAAAAATGTTTGTCCTTATGAGTAATTTTGAAAGAATGTTTGTCTTTGTGAATAATTGTTAGGAGAATGTTTGTCCTTATGGTTAAAATATTGAGGTCGTGTCCTTGAGGCTAAAAGTATACAAATTTTTGTCCTTTAAATTAATTCTCCCTTGATAATATTGGCATTTTATAATTTGACTCTTCAACAAATTAGAATTACTTCGGTATCTACACAATAATACCACGATAAGTATATCATTAAGCCTTTTAGCTTTAATTCAAAATTTGATCACTTTAATTAGACTTTACATCAAAATAACAGAATAGATTTATTTTACATATGTGGCCTACATGTTAAAATTTTCCAACAACTAACTCTTCTACTCACTGACAGGTTGTGAGTGACATATATAAATTAAAAATGGTTGTGATAATAATATGAATTTTCATTTGTGCATATTAAATTAGACAACAACCATAGTAGTCAACCTACAATTAAGATAAAATCTATGGAATTTTTTATTAAAATCGTACAGTAAGCCACTAATGATTTTAAGTTATCTATTGTTGCCAAGCACCGAACAATTGAAGAGGATTATTAAAAGGAAAATTTGATGCACAAGAATTCATAAAAAAATTAAGTCTAAACATATAAAATACTTGTACTATCATTTTATGGTGAATAGGAATAAGGGAATTCTACATCCTAGTTGATATAATATATTAGTTCCATATTAGAAAATTTGGTAGGAAGTTTGAGGAGAAACATGTTTTGGTAATATATTTTAATAATGCAGAAAATAATCATTATCGTATATAAGACAATATAGAAGACATTGCTGCTACAGAGTAGGATTATACTATCACACCTTTACCAAAACAACAAAATACATAAAAAGTATATATCATTAAACCCTAATAGTCATAAAAAATATTAAAGCTGGAAATGCAGGCCATATCTTTGAAAAAAAATAAAAGTATACTAAATTAGTAAATTTGCATTTATCATAGTTAGAAATGGTTTATCGTTTGAGAATAAAACAAATCAGCCTGAAATAGAGGCAATGGTGGGAAGTGTAGAAAGTCAGGAACACATTCTACCCATTATGAACAACAAACCTTTTATATAACTCCTATTTTAAAATTTTACATTGAACGAACGAACTCTACACTCGGATAAGGTATAAACTAATCATCGGACAAGTTCAAAAAAGAGGGGGGGGGGGCAAAATAAAACAGCAAAGACTTCGCTGTTTTAATTAAAACGGCGAAGACTTTGCCATTTCAAATTTCCCATAAACAAACAACTCATGGCAAAATCTTCTTTGTTTTATATTTAAAACGGCGAAGTCTTTACCATTTTAATGGCTAGTACTCTATTAAGTTCACTAGCCACCAAAATGAGTAAAACTAGTTACAGCTCACCGAACAAGCCATATCTGGTTATGTTCTATCTAGTTCAGTTTATTTTTTCACTGAACACGTCATTGTTGTTTGTGTTCTAAGTGCATTCGTTTCACATAGGATAACAAAAGTTCTTCAACGCCAAACTTTTCATATCATTTTCCCAAACAATTTTATAATTTTATACAATATGTATTTAAATATTTATATATTAACTAATGTAGACTTTACTTTAAATCATAAAATATATAACAATTATATATATATATATTAGTGTTTGCATTAATATATATTTCAAGCATAAAAATAAATTTCTTTAAAATATGAGACCTATAATTAATTTTTAAAAACCATTTAAAACATATTACATTTATATAAATGAATTAAAATTAGGACATTGTAATTTAAATACTTAAAAATTAATATTGATACTAATTTGAAACATAAGCATAGTTGAAAATATATTTTTTTGTAATTTTTTAATTTAAATAACAATGTTAGTTAATATACATAACCGTGTTGTTTAATTACCAAAGAAAAAGGAGACAACTAATGGATATATAAAATCGTTGTATATACAATCTACAACATGGTAAGTATGATATAAAACGTAAATAAGAACTCATACATTAAAGATATAGCCTTTAAACACATATTGATTGATAGGATCTCCTAGATTCGCCTTGAATTGATCTTCAAACATTGCAATGGTCTAAAGTACCACTAGATCTACTGTATTTAATGTATTTTAGTTTTGGAAATTCTCATCTAGGGAGGGGTTATGGAGTTGCACAAGGCCAAGCAAGAGAGAGAGAGAGAGAGCTGAATCAAGAGAGAAACATGGGGTATGCTTGCTTAAATAGAGAAATGGGAGGATACAAATTCTCCTCCTTTTACCACTTCTTCATTTACCTGTTCTAGATCCAGATCTAGGATTTAAATAACCACCCCTCTTTTTTCTTCTCACTGGGTCGACCATGATATTGAGCTAAGTAGGCTAATACAAAATCCAACCCATTTAGCAAACAACGTCATTTAAATCGTATTTAAATGTGTATCAATATCGTATATCTATACATACGTATATAACTTTTATACCCACATCCAATTAGTTACTAATGTCACCTAAAAAATTACTAAAAGCACCTAATACATCAAATGTGTAAATAATCAATATTTCATAAATATATTAATTTAATTAGTTTATAAAAATCGATAAATCATTTAAATCGTGTATTATTTCGAAAAAATCACTAATACAGTTGTGTAACTCATAGGTGTAAATTTAGTCAGCAATTAATATTGGATTATTCAAAGTTTAGCGTTCACTTGTCAACTTAGCTATTTGAGTGACAGTCTAGTCGAATTTATCGCTTATATACCTTTATCGGTCAAATGCATTACAATTTAAGCTATACTTTTTATTAATGATTATTTTTACAAATTCTTTTCATTAACCCTATATCACTTTAGGATTTATAGAACTCGGTTTTGGTTAAAATTCTAATATCCTTCATGTTCAACTCGGTTAATCCATAGTGTTCTTGGTTTAATAATAACACTTATTATTAACTGTACAACTCTAACCAAAGGTTTTGACTTTGAGTTGACCACAACAAACTTTGACGCCGACCTCATACAAATAGGGAGATGATTTCTCAATTGAACAATATTTCTCTCCCGGCGCTTCAACTCAGACGCAATTATAGTGGCTCAGAGGTCATCATGTCATGATTTAACTATAATTAAAGTGGAGCATCCATATTGAAGCTCAATAGTATTCTTAAGTCGAGAGAACCGTGTAATGCTGTCACTCCATGATTTCCTGATTGACTTGGTCATTACTAACTAATAAGAAACTCTCAAGTGGGTCACTGCATACTTATCCAACAACTATGAGTATGTATCCCCTCGGTGCCTTAGCGGTCATGAGTAACACACTGTCCAACATTTAGAGAGCATTATGTACTCTTGTCTCAACATGACGTATTGATATCTTTGTTCGAAACATGTTGAACAGGAATTTTTAAAGTAACATGTTATTTTATATTGTGATAATTTTCTCATGATTACGGCTTCTTGTACTTATTATCACATAACATACCGTTTAAGTAATTTTTGTTTATATACTTAAATTAATTACTTAATTAATATATCACAATATAAAAATTATATAATAGAAAATAAACACATTTATTACGAACAAGATTTGTTATATAGTTAGATATATGTAACAAATTACATAATTGTCCATAGTGCATACTCCTGACTCTCTCACATATAAATATAAAAGTTGTCAATGTGTCTTTTCACATACCTAATATAGTGAAACAAAAAATACCTTACATTTGAGAAACACAAACACATTAAATTGGATGCACAACTCATTATGAACAGTAATTATAGAAGTTTCATTTGTGAAACGCAAAATGTTTAACTTTATGTGTATATAACATAAAAACATTTAAATTGAGATAAAGCATTAACTTGAAACCTGTAGACTGGATCTGAATACTAACTTGTCGTTCATATAGGCCCATTAAGGTGCCAATTTCTAGATCTTATCGTTGTATTCGAAATCTCTTTGTACCCTTCATTGTTTGGGCTCACAAAATAATTAACAAAAATGAAATAATGGATGTAGGCCAACGATTTTTCGGACCACTCTAAAAACTCTTGTGTCCATTTTTTTATTTCTTTCTTTGATTTCATTCATTTAATGTAATTTCAACTTTTTTATCGATTAGGGGTTTTAGTCCGAAATAAGGCCATCATGGATGAGAAATGAGGAAAATAAGTGCTACATCAAAGGAGAATAATCCAATAGAATTGGCTTATTTTATATGATGAAGTCAAGAAGTGGCATTAGTTTCAACTGAATTATAATTATACAATATAAAGTGATGCATACATCCATGTTTGCTTCTTCTATTTTTTTTATCTCATTGATATTAACAATATATTCTTAAACAGAAAAGAGGGTAAATATAGAAAAGATAACGAAATATAGAAAAAAAATTATAACAAAAAAGATTATTTTAACACCTTAAATTAGAAGATTGCTCTAACACCATGTTGAAATTATTGGAAAAAAAACAAAATAGAAAAGAAGAAGAGAGGAAGGGAGTGCTTTATTACCACTTGATGATGTTATATAATATTCAAAACCAACTATTTATAGCTATATTAACCAGAGCCTAAGTAATTGTACAATGAGAAAACTATCGTAACAAGGGAAAGCATAGATATTGAAATACACTACAAGGAACGGAAGGCATAGCAACGGTAAATAGCCGTTGGCGGCCGTTGCTAGCCGTTGCAATTAAGCTCGTTGCTACTTGTTCCAGCAACGACAATAGCAATGGCTCCGTTACCAATTTAGCAACGGCTAGCGACGACAAGTGGTCCACGTGACAACAGTTAGTTCCAGAGAGCCGTTGCGAGCCGTTGCAAACCTGGAACTTTTTTGTTTTCCAGCAGCTAGCTTTCACTCTTCCAACCTCTGTCGTCGCAAACCATTCCACATTACAATAATCACTTCCAATCCATCGTATACATTCCATTCCAACCATCATATAACCAAATACATCGCAAATAATCAAATAAAACACATATATATCAATAATCACGCAACTATATAATCAACTAACACAAATATTTCATCATCAACCAAACAAAATACATCTCAAATCCATCACACATAATATCCATCACCAACACCATAGGTACACAAAACACCAAACAAACTACCAAGTCCATCAACCAACATAAGTACACAAGTCCAACAAATATCCATTAAAACCACAATCTTGCCCAAAAAAAATAACCATCAACAAAACATACCTACTCATCATCATCATCAGCATCATCATCAACATCATCGTCATCACCACCACCACCAGACCCTGGCATGGTCCCATGCTCTGAAACGAATGCGGCAATGCGCTCATCTATCTGCTGAGACAAGAAGCTCTGTCGCCAATCATTTATCTCGTCCAACTGTCGTTGCATCTGGGCTATCTCCTCCTCGGCCATAGATTTCTTGTAAGCCCTCTAGAAGTTAAGAGCCTGTAAAACGATCAAACAAACTAGTTCTAATTCACGCTCGCAACGGCTATATTAAATTCAAATATAAGTTATTAAAACATTTTACCTCCTGATTGCCGTATCCATAACGCCTATTGCGAGAAGGCGGATCAATAATTCTATCCCATATTTGATTGGACTCTTGAAGCGTAATATCCTCCCGTCCAGTTCTTTGCGCCATCGCTGCCCACTCCGCTTCATATCTACCCTGCAATTACGAATACAAATTTGACTCAATATATAGCTATACAATTTACTTATACACTACTAAAGGAATGTGAAACGTTGTCATTGCGAATAAACATATTTACCATAACAGATTCAGCCTTCGCATCTGTCCACTCATAGGTGACATTCCCATCATCATCGGTCTGCTCCACCGCATGAGTGACTCTAAAAACCTCGGCCATTGTAGGCTCCTGTCCGGTTCTTGAATGCTGAAATTATACATGAATAAAAACTGTTACTAATATGATTAAATAATATTACAGTTTATAAACTCAAGTTACAAATTTACCAATTCCCTCCGCCATTGTTGGAATGACTTGGACCCACCACGGTGTAACGCTGGATTTTTATTTCTGTTCGCGCTATTTCGCTTTGCTATTTCCTGTTAATTTAAATACACGGTTAATTAAATTAATAATGCAACTAACATACATAATTTAAATAAATAATACTAACAATACAGCAATACATAACTTACTTTGACAGCTTCACTTTCCCAGTGGGTGACAAATGCAACCCAAACATCATTACCCATCCAACTGGGTTTTTTTCCGCTTAGCTTGGCCTTCGAAAGAGTCTCCCTGTAATTTTTCCGCATCCTCTTATTCCAATGATTGAAGAAGACATTCTTATCTTCCGGGCGGACACGTATTGCAGCCTGCTTATTCCAATTAATTAATTCATTATATTTATTAACTAAATTTTAAAACGTATTTTAACTTTCACAGAATAATTAGCTCATTGTTATTACGCTCATTTCAAAATTTTATAATTCATTCAACGAATTATATTTATTTTAAACTACGATAACAGTTATAATTAGCACTTCTGAATTAAATTATCGTTAACTGTACCAATCTATCAAGATATGTATTAATTACTATACAATTAACTTTGGCGTAAACTATACACATTATTTTAAATAAAAACAAATATTGTCATAAACTTAAATATCACAAGCATGTTCATCAATAATATACACTAATTTTAAAATCAAACCACCAATCAAAATCAACTAATACAAATATTATCATAACTAATACGCATTAACCATCATTTTCAACATAATCATAAACTAATTTAACTTCCACCTAACTTAAAACACTATAATCATCACCCAATATCACTATAATCATCACCCAGTATCACTATGATCAACTAATACAATTATTTTTGAAATTAGAGTTTTCCAATTAATCCTAAATTAAACCTAAATCAAAGCCAAATCAAGTTTAGAAAAAATACCAGCGAGTTTTGGAGGTGTTTGAGCGACGTGGAGGCAACGAGCGACGGCTGAAGTTGGAGAGGCGGCGGATTGCGACGGGGAGGAGGGTTTTGGGGAGAAAATGATTTTGGTGGGAAATGAGATTCTGTTCGCGGGTTCCAGATCTGTAATCGCGATATGCAACGGCTAGCAACGGCCGCATTATTTAGCCATTGCCAGCCGTTGCAACCATCCGACACAAAATGGGGCATTTTCTTGCAGTGATATCTTTGGTTTATTTCTTATCATATAATACACATCTCTTAACAATTTTCTCATTTCTTAAACACAAAAACCAAGAAATATTGTAGAGTCGTAGATTCCTCATGGAGACAACACAACTTAGTCCATAGTTTATTGATAAACCCTTTACTTTTTTATACTATAGGAAATCATAAGTTGGATGAACATATATGGCCAGGATGCCACTATCCAAGCAAGAAGTTCTATATCTTTTTGTAGTAAGCAGGATGACAAATGCAATAATCTTTATATTAGCGAAAATTACAATAGTGGTCATTGCAAGCTTTATTGGTATGGCTCGTGTTGCACATGCTGTTTTCTAACCTAATTAGCTCATTGCTTTAATGCAAATTTGTACATTAAGTTTACGTATGTAAAATTTCAATCTATGTTTTATATTTGGGACATATGTTTAGTGGAAGAATAAAATAAGATAGAAGAGGGAAGCTAAACAAAAATGAAGATTGGTAAAGATAAGAAAAAGGTATAAATGAAACAAGTTGGATAGGAAAACAAATATATGAGCTGCAATGTATGTCTAATAGAATACAAGAGAGAGAAGATAACATGTGGTTGTGAAAATTGTAAGAGACCCGGTTTGGAGTTACTCATTACAAGAAAATAACCATATTACAGCCAGTTATTTACAACGTTCGCAAAACGACAGTTGTAATAAAAGGTATTTAACAACTGGTTTTTACTGACAGATGTAATAAAGAGTTTTTAACAACTGGTTTTTTTTCACAAGGAACGGCTAACAAGTTCTTAGAATTGGAAGATGACGGAAAAAAAGTCTCTTCCGAAAAAGTTATGAAAATTTGGTTCTTATTTTTAGTTTTTTACTAATATATGCTACTTTTGCCCATGATTTCAATGCTAGGCCGATTTTCTAGAAGGGGACAATTTGGTAAAAAATAATAAAACAAGGACCTAATTTACATGGGTTTATTAGTAGGGACTTTTGTGTATGGGCTTTAAGAATAGGGATCTTTGGTCCAAAATCCCTTTTTTTCCGAAAGCTGTAATAAACGTATTTTTAACAACTGTTTTTTCCTAACAGTTGTAATAAACATATTTTTTAAAACTGTTTATTATTTTAGCCAGTTTTAACCATTGTAAACATTGACTAATTAATAATTATCAATTAATATTAAATAATTACTATCAAATAATTAATAATTAATAAATAACTTTTAATAATTAATATTAAATATATAATAATTAATAATAAATACGTAATAATTAACATTTAATAATTAATATTCAATTTTAATAGGTGATAATTAATATCAAATAATTAATTTAAGCAATAATTAAGACTAATATTTAATAATTAATATATTTAATAATTAATAGTTATTAATTAATAATTACTATTAAATAACTAATAATTAACATTAAATAATTAATATTAAATATATATTAGTTAGTAATTAATAATTGCTATTAATAATTAATAAAATATACATAATAATTAACATTTAATAATTAATATTCAATTATAATTAAGAAGTAATAATTAATAATTAATAAATAGGAAGTAATAGTTAATGATTAATAATAAGTCACTACTAATTAATAATTACTATTAAATAATTATAATTAATAATTAAGACTGATATTTAATTATTAACAAGTAATATTTAAAAATCAAGAAATAATATGTATTCTTTAGTACTTAATATCTAATAATTATATTTAATATTTCAAATATTTTTGAAAATTTTAAATTTCCTAAAATAAAATTTGAAATATATAAGTATTGAAACTTGTGTATGAAACAAAGTATTACTTCCATATGCATCTAGGTATTTTCGTTTGAAACTTTCTTCTTTAGCATTTTCAACTTTTATTATCAGCTTTTTATACATTACTATTAAATAATTAATAATTAATAATTAAGACTAATAACTATTATTTAATATTTAATACTTAATGATTAAGAAGTAATATTTATTATTTATTATTTAATAATTATAATCGATAGTTATATATAAATTTCAAAACATTTAAAATATGAATTTTTTTAAAACAACCTTAAGTATTCATAAAATCCGAAGAACGAAATTTTGAAATTTTCATAAAATTCAAATATGAAATGTTAAAAATTTCAATCAAATTTAAGTTTTATAAAATATCCAAAATTTAAGAAAATCTGAAAACACTAAAAAAATTCAAAATTAAAAATATATAAACATTATATTGCAAATTTGAAAACTCTTCTTAGTCTGGTTCTGTTCGATGGTTACAACAACGCGAGTGCCACAAACGTGAAGGCATAATTACATTTCAAAATTTATTGCAACTCTTGTATTATAAAAGTATTATTTTCGATTGCATTTAGGGGATTTACATTTTTAACTTTTCTTAAACATTTAAAGGTTTTCTTTTGCTTCAGCCGTTCCAACCCAAGTTTTCGCCAATGACTTTCTGAAAAGAAAATCTCAATTCTAAACTCTCGAGTTCGCTCCCTCTTTCAGGCCAATTTTTTTTTTTTCCCTCTTTTAATCTAGGGTTCATTGTCGGCCTTGGCGGTGGCCCACTTTCCCTCTTTCCCAGCTTGGGACAACGGTCGGCTATTCCCTACGGGTCCGACGCCACCCTCAAGATCTGAATCTGAGATTGGGGTTCGAGCTCGCCTACGGGAACAATGATTGACTATTCTCCTATGTTGAATTTGGGGTTCAAGCTCGCCTAAATCAGACTGGTTTTAACATTCTTTTTTGGTGCAGGCTCAAGTCGCAGGCCTGAAGGCATCTATCTCCACTGTTGATGACAAAATCGAGCTTAGACTCCTGGCTTCAACGATAAAATCAAGCTTAGACTCGTTGGTTATCAAACATCTCAAAAATGTCACCCACACTCACCCCACGTCCATCTACAAACTCCCATTCATTCAATAAACAACCAGCTATATCGGATTACAAGCCCACCAGAACTACATTAGCCGTAAGATGCGGGTTAACGGACTTTACAAGAGTTGATTTGATAAAACCAGACCTGGAAAAGTGGTTTGACGATGTGGAGAAACACAAGGCGCTGGCGGTGTACTCTCCTCATGAGGGATGGGTATGAAGGAAGGTACTTGAACAGGTAAGGTTATCGCTTTCTTAATCTTACAGCACGTGGATTTGGTGATCCTGAAACCACTCTCACTAAAGTTCACCCTGTTTGCCTGGTACCATCTTTTATTGCTCAGACTGTCACCTTTTTATTCTCTATTATCTCGTTATAGAATTGTTTATCAGCGGACATAAATTTGTTGTTACATGTGCAGGTAGATTATAATTTTGAGACATACACATGTTTGAAGTGGGTTGTATCTTCCTTAATTTCATGTTTGACGTAAAAAAAAAACTACCTTATATTCATTCAATAAATCACAGGCGAGACTCACTTATAAAATGTAGGCTGTTAGATTTATAATCAAACTTGCAAATTTTGAATCAAATGGACGTGTATACGCTGTGGGTCCTAGGAATATACATGCATATGCAGTGTTCATCATATTTGATAATGTGCATTCTTTTTCAGTGCTTTTTCGTTGAAATATTCATTTGAAATACATCAACTTATTCTGATATGAAACAGCAATGCTTGTTATTTTATGGTTCTTTGTTAATAATGTAGGAACATGTCCCTCAACCTGATGATTTTGTTGCGAAGCTGAAATGGGATGTTCCTCCTGCAAATCTTGCACCAGAAGTTGAACCTGGAATTGCTTCTGCTTCCTAATTCTTCTAGAATTATTCATTTTTTTCCAATAACAATATGAAATTTAGTTTGCTCCATGGACTACTGCATTTTTGTATTCAAAAATGGCCGACTTAATATGGGATTTAGCGCACTCTTTTTGCGTTCAAGCGACGAGCGTCTTAATCGTTGAAAGAATTACATCTTGTCTCCGCTTCAGGTATTGAATTTATCTGCATTAGTCATTTAGCATTTAACAGTTTCAGATTACAAAAAATAGTAAGAAACTAATTAAGATAATTGTTATTGCATTTATTTTAATTTAAGCAGTTGGTTACCAACATCAGCTATCTTTTTCAGGGGATGTGGATTTATTTTCCTGTGTGGAAGTTAGAGTACTGCAGAAATTATTTGTAAATAGCCAAAGTGCTTGTTAATTGTGGAAGAATTCTACAGCATATTTTAGAGAAGCATAAAAAAGGCATCCTTTAAGTTATTAGTTAGAAGAATGTGCTTCTATGTAGGATCTTGAATTAAGAAGGGAACGTGATTTGTTGAAAGTTACATAAACATACTTATGAAGCTATTACTCATCTAAAAAATATATTAGAATTTGTTCTTTTTTACAAGTGTTCATATACTTGAAAATGTAAGAATTGCAAGATGGAAGCTGAATTTGCACCTGGGGTGTTAAATCGCATGGTTTTCATAATTTACTTTTTTAGACAAGTGTCAACTGTAATGACTCGAAATTTCGAATATTTCGTATTAAATTTCTGAATTATTTAAATATTTGAATCTTGAATTAAATATTATTAAAGTGATTTAATAACCTTGTTAATCCTCTTTTAAATCATAAATAATGATGGTAAACTTTTTTTAGAAAAATGTGTATAAAAAGAAATACTTTTAAGAAATATCAATAATGTGATTGAAAATCGTTTTATCAATAAGTAGTTTTTTACTTGTTAGAAGTTGTTCAAACCTTTTTTACATACATTTATTTGCTTATGAAATCAATAATAGAAAATAAAAATATTTTATCGTTTATGGAAAGAAAATATTTGATGTTGTCATGGGTGATGTCATGTGAAGATATTTTGAAAATTAGCTTTTAAACATAGTCTTAAGGGTTTAGTAAAAGAAAATGAGTTGTAAAGTAAAATAAGCATGCAAGGCACATGGGGAGGGTTTTTGGTCGTGTAAAGAAGAGGTTAGGCTTGTGATAAACACTTCATAATTTCAAAAGCTTCAAAAGTAATAAAAAGAACAAAAATGGTAGAAGTGATTAGCATTAATCTACTTCTATCTTCACTAATCTTTCTTTAATTAGCTCAAATTTTCTTCAAACTTCATCAAATTTCCATCAACACTTTAGAATACCTTAGGAAGCACGGATCTAAAGTCAAAGTGGACGAAATGTGAAGAAAAGTGGGGTTTCACTTTAGGACTTGAGCATAAGGAAGGAGGGGGAGCTTGGTTTTGTGGTTTTGGTGCTAAAGGTTGGATCTTTAGAAGTTTGACGATGGTAAGATGCAGTTCTTTGATTCTTGTGTGTTTGGGCTTGTTGTAGACTTGGATTTGGGTGAGTTATCTCATTGTCTTGTATGTATATTTGTGTATAAATTTTGTGTGGTTGAAATATAAAATTAAAGTGACACTAACTAAATTAAGTTATAAACTTTGGACTCCTCTTGCTTTTGAAAGTAAATGATAAATTTATATTGTATAACATCATTTCTATTACCTTCTATAACATGTGGCATGGCGTAGGCTTTATGTTTACATGTTTGGTTGGTTTGTGTGTTGAATTAAAGCGTGTTTGAAAGTGTTTGAAGCGAGAATAGTCACTATAAATGCATTCTGATATCTTTTAACCTTAACTTGTCTAAATGGAAGATTTACGAACTTAACTTGGAATAATTTGATTTGGTTGTTATATATACATATTTTGGTGTATGGAAAAGTAAAAAAAACTGGTTTGAAAAGTAAAGAAACCGTTTGGAAAGTAATAGAAATTGTGAATCAAAGTTGTGAAAGTTAGAAGCGAAAAGATCGTTATGGATGCACATTGAAAATGCCTTGTATTCGGTGATTTTTAAAGTTAACTTTGTGGGACATCTTAAGGGCTTCTTTGCGTTTTTTATAAGTATTGTAAGTGTACTTATTACTAAAAAAATATGGAAGTTTAAATTATTCATTTACTTGTAGAATAAAGTTGCAAAAAGTTATTGCAAGAAGAATGGCGCTATATGAACACTTTGAAATACCTTGTTTTTGGGAATTTTTATAAATAAATTGAAAGCTATCCTTTGGGGTTTCTTTCCATGGTTTTTAAGTACCTTAAGGGTAGTACATACTATAAAAATTTCAAGTCTTAAATCATTTGTTTAAATTGTTGAAACTGGTGGCAAAGTCATGTGTTTTTATATTGTTCTTTAACATGGACTTTTAACGGCATTTATAAATATTGTAGTAAGTTGCTTGAGATTTTAAGTGTCTAAAAATGATATTTAACTTTGGTAGTTTTCTTTAGTCTTTTTAGGGATATTTTCTAACATATTTTGCACTATTTTAAAGTTGGTTTGAATTTTAAATATATTTTTAACATTTACTTATGAATTTTTAAAGTAAAGAGGGTTTCTAATATAAGACATGTTTTTATTTATTTTCATCAAAATTATAAATTAGTTATTTTCAAGTAATATTTTACATAGACATTTAAAATATATTTTTATGTATGTTTAAAATATATATAAGTTTCAAAAAAGTAATTCACCATGCTTAACACTAAAAGCCAACGAAGTAGGCTTATCTACTTGTGAGGGTAAAGATTGATGTTCGAGTAAGGATAGATGCAATATTGATCTAACCTACCGGCTTCACTCTTGACCGAGGAATAGTTAAGTCGGAAATTTCGAAAACGTGTTAATCATGTTGTTTGTTTACTCGTTTATAAAAGTCACTAATACTATACTTAACACTAAAAGCCGAAGAGGTAGACTTATCAATCTATGAGAGTTAAGAATGAGGTGTCTAGGTAAGACTTTAATATGCAATCAGTGCTCTAACTTTCCTGATTTTACTCTTGATCGAGGGATAATATAATTTGGAATGTCAGAAACGTGTTAAGCATGTGAACCTCGATTTCTATAAGCGATCGTTTTAACTGGATAGTCGATTAGTCGGCTATAGAACTTAACCAAATATTAACTTAGATCTTGAAAAGAATGTTTTTAAAGATAATATAAGTATGGAATGGTCTTGGATTTATTGTGACAATGTGTTGATAACATTCGTCTTTATCCCTATTTAAATATATATTTGAATGTAAATAGATCTTTAAAAGAATGTTTTAAAGATAAGCATAAGTGAAATCGTTATTGGTTTGTAGTGACAATGTTTAAGTAACGTTGGTCTTAAACCTTTTGAAAGGATTTATGAAAGTATATGGATTTTTAAAATGGATAATTTGAAAGAAATTATAAGGAATCTTTTGGAAAAAGATAGAAAAAGTAAAGGTCTAAAGTAAGAAATCTTATTAAGGATTTGTAAATATACTTATACCATTTGAGATAAGTATATGAATACATTTTGAAGTATTAAAAGAGTACAAATGGACGGTAGAAATTGATAGACAAAGTTTTATTAGATAAAAGAAGTTTTACTAATAAAAGTGATTTTAATTAATAAAAAATATTAATTAAATAAAAGGGATTAGAAGTCGCTTATGTAACTTAATCGTGCTTTGTGTGGCTTGATCATGCTTTGTGTGTTTATTCGTTTATGGAAAGTATTTAGTTGCATACTTAGCACTAAAATTCGTTGGAGTAGGGTTATCTATCTGCGAGAGTTAAGACTGATGTTCGAGTAGGGTTTAGTAGCAATAGAGCTCTAACCTGCTGGCTTTACTCTTGACCGAGGGATAGTGTAAGACAAAATGACAAAAATGTGATAAATATACGAGACTTGACTTCCATATGTGATCATCTATTTTGAGCTTGATAGTCGATTAGTCAACTATCAAACTTGATCGAAAATTGATTGAATTGGTTTAGAAGAGACCGAGATCATTAAGTGTTTTACTTATCGAAAACTACTCCAAAATTGATATATGGGTTCTATGTTTTGGAAGCAGTTGTGAAGTGGAATGCTATAAAGTTGAGTTGTCTATTCTGAGGTTATGTCCAAGGGAGAGGTCAGTGTTAGCATTTGTTGGAGGACTTATTTAGGAATTTATGTGGAGATTCGAGATTTGTTCGAGATGCTCGAATCCTTATAGAGGTCCTTGATCTGTTCGAGATGCTGGAATCTAATTAGGGATTCGTGTTCTGTGTGAGTGATAAAGACTTGTGCGAAAGATGCCAAATGTAATTTTGACATCGGAAATGGCTAAAGATGTAGTACGATGCACAAACCGGGGTTTAGCTAACCTACGCTAGGGTATATCAACTCCATATCTAGAGTATGCTTATTGATGTTGCTAGCGAGAGTTGATGGTACTTGATTCCACGTGTTCGAGAGTTGGTCAGTTCTGTTTACCTTATGGTATACCTTATCTAGAGATGTACAACGCTCGGAAGATAGTTTTTGATCCTTGTGCATGAAGTTTGGATTCGGTATCGACTAAAGAGATCTCAGCGGAAAATCCATCATGTGAACATACCATCACTATTTTGATTGTACCATCAGTATGTTATGGTGTGATCAATGTAAGCATTATAGCTATTTTCTGGTTTATATTCTTCACCCTAGACATCATTTATTATGTCACCTTATGTACTTATTAGATAGTGGTTCTTTTGAGGAGATAACCATTACGGCATTCCGTGAGGTATCAACAGTACCGTTATATGTTAATCGCATATTTCTTGAGTTTTTCACACCAACTTTGGTCTGACCCATGGTTTTTGTTTTTTCTAAATTTCCCATGTGCGCTTTCGAGTAGTCTGAGAAAGACATGTTTTAGTTGGATGTTCATTGGAGCTCGAGGAGACGAGCTCGATGTTTACCCTACCGTAGTGTTCTTTCTTCCTCTGCATTATATATCTATACTATACTATTATTAGTGAGTTGAATTTCGAGCTCACACAGGCCCCCTTGAAATTTGGCAACCGAACAGTCACGTTTAATATTATCTATACTACAATACCCAGTTCAATTTTAAGAGCGCATCTTCATTTTTAACCTATCCCTCTGTCGCTCTCTCCGCCGCCCTTCTTCACCCCCCTTCCCTCCGCGCGACATAGTTCGCTTCCCCTTTCGTCTCTCTTTCCATCTCCTCCGTTCGTATTCCTTGGATCCCGCCTGATTCATGCCATCCTCTTTCGTTTACCTCCGCTGTTCGTAACCCTAGGTCGGCGGTTCTGCAAATCGATTATAACAATCATGCTTTCATACCAGGTGCTCCTACATTAGAGCATATGAGGTAGTTCTACCACTGATATTTTTTTAAATATAATTAAGTGTTTTGTTTATACTAATTCCAGATTTCTTATGGTAATTATCATATTAGGACCATTGTGAGGATTAGTTAATTCATACGTGAGCATATGTTCGTGTCTGTTACAATAAATATAAATTTGGTTTAACTACATAGATCCATTTTAAGATAAAATCTGATACAGAAGTTGAATTTCTATTGTCAGGAGCATAATGTTCTCCTATGTGCAGCAATTTTTTTGGAGCTGTAAAAGAATAAAAAGCTTGAATGGTTTTGTCACAAAACAAGTAGATCTGAGTTTTCTTTTTGTTTACTCTGCATAAATAACAAGTGTTATTTTCATTGCTATGTTTTTAAGATGTTACATTATGTGCGTATAGGTTATGAATACTGATTGTTGTTTGCATATATTCAAGTTATGATACGGTAGTTTTAAATTTCATATTTGAGCACTCAATTCTCATCTTTCTTAAACTTTATTTTGTTAAGTAAAAAGAAACTCTAATGTATAGTTTTCTGAATTGCAGGAAAATATTTGTTCAACTTTATTTTTATTAAGTAAAAAGGAACTCCAACATATAGTGAGTTGTTCAACTCACATTACAATTTAATTTGAACCTTTGTACGCTTGCAAAAGTTGTTCTAAATATTAATGTAGCATTATGAGGATTATTAAAGATAAAGGAGTGTACCACGTACTTAGATATCTTATAAGCAGGTTAATCATTATGCTCATGATTATGGACGATGATACAGCTGACATAAGTATGTAGTTAATTGTACACTTTTTATTTCCTTAAGAAATATATATTATCACCTAAATATAAAAAAGTGAATATATTTTAGGTTTGTCTGTGAGTTTTTATAGAGACAGATCCAACATTTGGAAGCTTTTAACTACAACAAAAATATTTAATAATGTTTTAGTTTACTTGAATATGCAAACAAATCTATATGAAACATAACGAAGATAAATGTTAACTTTTAAATATGCAGTTAATACTTTGTCATTTTTAGAAAATAACTTTAAGTTGAATAATATGTATTAAATACATACTTCTGCATATATTTAACAAAGGTCAGGCAAAAAATCCATATTATCATCATATTTCCATGTGTTATTACTGCAAAATAAAGTCGTATTGATATGATGACTAAAAATATACCCGACATATAGTATCACATTCATATAAATTAGGATACTCAATATTTTCCTTCTCTTTCAAGCTCCATAGCTTCATGTCATTTGGTGTTTAATACACGTCCTGTGTAGATCTGAATTTTGTAGAAGTAACATATAGGATGCTAACAAAACTACATTAGTTGCATTTTTTTCCATCTGTTTCCACTGGGATACCTTTTGACATCTACGGTCTATAGGAAAAAAGTGCAAAGTTGGTAGGCAGAAGCAAGTCTTTTAGGCACCTTAATCAAATGTAATGAATTAAATGTTTATATGCCTGCACCTATTGAAACATAAAAATGAGTTCAGTACCACCAAGATGAAGGCCTAAGAGCTGCAATACTTAGTTTAGCTAATCATTTGTAAATACTTCTATTCAACATAAGCACAAAACGGTGGTATGTTAGGCGGTCTAAATTTTAGTTTGTTGTACAAATACACTTCAGTTTTATTTGTTCCTTCAATAAATGAACAGTTGTTATTTTTTTCAATATTTATCTACTAAAATAAAGATATCATGAAGAGTGACAAAGATATACATGGATATTCTTTTTTGGTTAAGTGCAACATATATATCTGCCTAGATGATCACACTGATTATACATAATTTCTTATCACAGAGTTATTTAAGTTGATGTCACACAAGTTGTGTTACATATATTTGTAATGCAATATGGTTGATTTGAATATTACTAACATCAAGTTGTGGTTTTTGTTGTAGTTATCCCAACTCATTATGGTGACGTCAAGTCTCGCTATTTCATACATTGGAATGTAATTCTTGTGTTGTGTCTCTTTGTGTCAAATAAGTTACATGAATTCAGATATTTTGTATTGAAATTTTAAATAGTGTAAAGGTGTCCAAGATTGGTGCTATGATCTCCATCGTCCTAAGCAAAAATTAGATGAATTACAAATTATTCTTTTGCCTAAAGAAATTGTCACAAGTGATTCTTCTAAAATTTAGAAGGTATATTCTATTTGCATATAATTTAATTATCATAAGAACATTTTATTGGCCATACAAACAAAATTTTTCAATTTCTATTTATCAAGTTCTTACTATTTTTTAGTTTACATGTTTATGTCCATTACGATGTCTGGAACTGTTTGGTTTGCCAAAGAAAATACATCTTTATATTTATAGTCAACATCTAACCTTTGTCATATAGAGATTAGTAATCATATGATTAAGGCCCCGCCATTTGGGCACTGGACATAGTTCAAAACTTTATGAAATCAAAGAGCTTTTGCATCTTTTAGTGGAATGGTTAGCTACTCTAAAGGTGAAAGGAGTCCACCCATAGGTTTTAGGGTATGGTTGTTACAGTGGACGTGTATAATTCTCTGATGTATTTACTATAAAGCTTTAATGCCCATAATAGGTGAAGAAAGAATGAAAACGACACCGGTGCATTGGATGATGATGATGTTGAATGTAAACATAAATTTCTATGTAAGAATTTGCAGATGATATGCTTCAAAGAGTTGTAATTCATATTTATCAATACTATTTGTAAAATTTTAGTAACTTGAATGAAAATGTGTCAATTTTTCATTGTTCCCTGTCTTCAATCGCCCTAGCTTTTGACATATGGAGTAATTTTCAAAGGAAAATTTTCTTTGGCTGAGGTTTCATTTCACACTTTATAGAGGCTTTATAATCAGGCAGATATTTTGTTTTCTTTCTGTTTTCTATTTCTGTTCGAATGAGTTAATTTATGGATTTTTTTACTCCATTTGGTTGCAAGTAGGTTGAGGGTTTATTTTTGTTGTTATCTACTGGTGAGGTATTTTTCTTTCGTAGCATAGACTTTTTATTCATTCTTCAGATGAATGCCCAATTCATTGTATTTTGTAACAGGCTTGTGGGAACTATTCTTTTAGTAGTTGTTATGTTCAGGCTATTTTGAGTTTAACTATCTTTTGATACAATTTACTAAATATACTTCCCCCTTGGTTATGTTAATACCTCTATTAGCATTTGGACGGTACCTTTCATTTTAATAGACATATTACCCTTCGTCCATTCCTCTTAGAATTACCTATACTCGGATTTTGGTATTAACATTTGCATTGCGGTTTTTATTTTTTTATTACATAGCTAATGACGTTTGCTAGCAATTAGCTATAGTTCACGATATAATCTTAAATATAATGATAATATGTTAGGTTTGTTGTCTTACTTCTATAGGTAGAATAGGTTTTCAGTTTTTGCATTTCATCATATTGTGTGCTAATATATTTTTTATTTCGGACTAAGAAGATACTGGAGTTGAAATTTCAAATCAATTTGAATTTATTGCCCAATGATATAAATTCTATAATGGCAGTAGTAACATGCTTTAGTAGATGAGGTGGAGCACCAACAATTTTGTTTTAGAGAAGCAGAAAATGGTAAAAATGTGAGTTTTCATCATATCCGTTTTCACCATGTTTCAGTATCTTTAAATGCTTTGTGGATTCATTGAATAATGCAGGTTCTTATCAACGAAATTGTTGTTGTGTTGACATTTCTTATTTAGTTTGAAATTCTTGATAAGTTACTTTTTTTCCGAATTTCATTCATGGTTTTATTTGATATAGTGTTGCTAAAATGTCATACTTCTGAAATTTTAGCTATGTAATGCAGGATCTGAATAAATGGAGCTTTTCTTATTACCATTCGAAATATGCCGAGGGTATAGATATAGAAAATTTGTTTGAAAATTGTTCCATCTTCTAGCATTTACCTTTGGGAAGTTGCCCCATGCTTATTATTTAATGTGCTTCAGTTGTATATTCAGTAACTTTGTTAATAATATCACTGAAACTTGAGACATAATTTTTATGCAAGTAGTTTAACAGTTCAACAATAGTTTTCTGCCAAAACCATGTACAAATTTCATGGATTACGATGAAGTTTAATGTTGTTAATGCCCTAATAATTAATGAATATAATATGCATTAGTGTTGGAGCAGTATATTATAAGTTAAGACCAGGATGAATATATGTTATGCCCTAGGATGTTGCTCCAGTAGCTATTTTTCGTACTTTGATAGTTTACATAGAAGCATTTTTCGAGTGATAAAATAAAGTTATATTTAATGCCGCGTGTATCCCACCCTATGTAACTATTTGGGCTTGGCCCGTTTACCAATTTTCAAAAAAAAAGCATACAGATTTATTTAAAGTTAGGAATGCGTGAAACAAAATCTTATAACATACCATTTCGATGTCATAGGGGAACAATCTTTTGACACCGTTGTATTGATTTCTTATACTAGAAAACTATTTTAGTATAAGAAACTTTTTGGTATTTGAATGAGTTCATTTTAACTAATTTTTGGACGGTAGGTTTATACATGTAAATTAGTGCAAGTGAAATTAAAATAGTGAAAAAGTCTAATGCCTAAGTACAGACTTTCGTCTTCATATATTTGAAAAGTTAAATACCACATTACTAAAAAAGTCATGGCATAGAATCTGAGGGCGTTGGTTCTCACTAGATAATTAATAATGATGGAATATAACTACGATATTAAAAGATTAAATTTTAAATGGATGCATTAATTAAAGTTGGTATTTAGGGTCTAAAACATTGAAATGTCTCATAATAATTTACAATGTGAAAATAGATATGACATTCTTCTTATGTCAACTCTTCTTCTACTAATAGTATGATATTTCATAATTGCCTAGCAGTATTGATAAGTATTATATTTGAAAATGTAGGTATATAACAGTTTTACTTGGAGGTTTAATTTTAACTATTGTCTCCGAGAACACTACATGGGATTAGGTGATCAAATAATATAAATATTATTGCAAGAATGACAAAATAGTTAGAATCTCATAGGTTAACGGTTAGATAGCTATGTATTTATTTATAAAAAATAATAGGAGCATTTTATTTTGAACTTTTACTGCCTTATAACTACGATGTATAAGTCTTTTTAAAACAATAATTAAGACAAAGGTTACCAACCAAATAGAAATAACAACGTGCGGCTTTTTTAAAACTTTAAAACCATAAATACCGATAGTACTCCATTAGTGCTCAATGTTTAATATTATTAGTAATCGATAATTCACTTGAAAAGTCTATTTTCCAGTCTATTTTCAGTTGTTAATTTTAAACTAATTATTTTTTCAAACCGTATGCGAAGCACGGGTTCACACTAGTATATATATATATATATATATATATATATATCAACATTTGTATGGACATGTTACAACTATTTAGGCTTATGATAGTATTTAGAATTGTGACTCTGAAATGTTTTGTATTTTATAGTGACAGTTTTTTTACTGTTTTATGATATTATAGGTTACCTTTCCGCTGTGAAATTCTGATATTGTGTTCCTTCTGTAACAAGCCGGAATTTTATCGCTTTAATTTGCGAATATTTACTTAATTTAAATATTCAAAAAATTGATTTTATAATGGAAATAAAACTCGTTTAAATAATGAATAATAATGGTGAAATAGTTTTTCAAATTTGTATGCAAAAATATTTAGTTCGCAGAAAAATAAAAAATGTGACAGCAATTCGTTTTTCGAATTTTCAACTTTTCGTCGGCTAAAAGTTATCGGAAACATTGTGAACTCTTTAGCATAAGTATGCACATTTGTAAATAAGTTAGTATATGTACATATGTGTGTGTTAGTGTATGTGTGTATATATATATATATATTCATTAGTATATAAAGTTTAAAATAAAAATATAAATGTCACATCATTAGAAATATTAATTACAAAGAGTACATAAACGTGGAAATGAGAAGAAGGAACAGGGGTGTGGGCATGAGTACATGAGGTGGAGGAAGGTAGGTGAGGTGGCAAGAGGGTAGTGGAGGGTAAATGACAAGGGCATTTAGGTAATTTACTTTTTCTCTTGCTTATAAATAGCCCTTCAATTCTTCTAATTTTTCCTCCTCTTTATTTTATCTTATCTTCCTCATCTCTTATCCTAATGGAGAAATTCATTTCCATATGCGGTTAAAAGTTTATAAATTATTTTCAAGTTATATAATTATTTTATAAAAATATTTATAAATAATAACTTGTTTAAAAAGGGGTTTACAAAATAAAAGGGATTATTTAAAGTGATTTACAAATGATATTTTGTAAAGGATATTTTATAAAGGATATTTTATAAAGGAATGAAAGGAAGATTTTTTTTTGAAAAAAAGTTATAAAAATAGGAAATAGATTTATAAATTATTTTAGGGATTTGTAAAGAGGTTTTATAAATTATCTTGGAGATTTATAAAAGAAGTTATAAATTTATTTTGGAAATTTATTAAGTTATTTGAAATGTGAAGTGGGTTTTTTTTAGAAAAGAAAATTTTTATAAAAGAAAAGTGGATAGATTTTATAGGAAGTAATGTTTTGAAAGGGAAATTGTTTGGCCATGAATATGGTGAGAAGAGGAAGTTCTCCAAAATGTTTTTGGTAAATACTTTTATCATTAAGATAAGTATAAATGTTTTTCCAAGTATAAAGGGATATGAGGGGTTTGGGAATAGTATTTTTGCAAAGAATTTTTAATCAAGTTTTCCATAGTGTTTTAATTAATGAAAGATTAATTAATGAAGGCTTAGTGGATACTATATGGAATTTAATCAATGTTTGAATGATTGTTTATTTGATAGTTAAATCACTGACTATCAAATATGGACCATGACGTAACTTTGGAAATATCTGGAAGAAACATGTGAGTTATATGGCATAGTCATCCCCAATGATGATGTACCATGCATATAAATCTTATTTCATTCTTCTAGGACAAATGATAAGAAAAATCCATTCATTCGACGGTTAGGAGGTGAACTCTGCACTTATTTGTTTTTGACAGCTTATTTCCTAAAGAAACGGGGTTGAGCTTACCAAAACGATCGAAAGTTTTTTCAAAGAGACCGGGATCGGATATGTTATCCAAAAACCACTTCGATCCAACTCAACCGCTTTTCACCAAAAGCATCTTGAAGAGTATGGAATCGAAGATGGAGTTTTGAAAGGGCTATTTTCTATTAACCTTGGGAGGGATTGCCCATAATGGACGTAATAGAAGTAGTGTATTCGGTTGGTTTCGTTCAGTCGCATAACGAACTTTTATGGATGAATGTTAGCATTGCATTGATGTCTGGAGGGTAGTGTTTGCATTCCAAGAAAGTTTGCTATTAAAAAGGTAAAGACGTGACCTCAACAGCCTCATAACTAGGAGAAATGGCAAAAACGGGACATGCAGTAGAGTCATGTGGTTAGCTACCATTAGGAGCCGTCATCCCATTCTAGATTGTCCCTTTCAAAGTTGGTTTATGTGCAAGCACCGGGATAGTAAAAGACCTCAGTGTCAAAAAGGGATGGGGTAATCCGGCTTGTATGTTAAAAGGGCAGGCTAGTTCTGTGGAGTAGGGGGACAAGAAGTTCTTGTCAGACCCCAAGTACATTTTCTAGGGGTGTATCATAAGAAGGTAGTCTCTTACCTTGCTATAGTACGGAATCCAATCTTCAATACGAGCCATTATGATTTTGATTGCACCCAACTATGTTGGAATGTGAGATGCAAGCATTTTAGTTATTTTATATATTTATTTTGAACCCTTAGACGTTATTATAATATCACTGGATTTTATGTAAAAGTGTTTTGGTTATCGTAATGTAAAAATCCATCAGTGTTTATCTACGGCGTGGTCTTACGAGATACCCTTGATTTTAAAAAGGTTTTTAAAGAAATAATTCAGTTGTTTTGGATTTGTTTTGACACGAATACCTCTTCTTTTTTTACCATATCTCCATCAAAACAGATCCAAATTAGGTTATTCTTTTTTTGAAATTGTAGAGAAAATAATTTCCAAGAACTTTCCCTTTGACAACCTTTTCAAATTCCATGAGCAATTTGTCCAAAAATCAGTTAGAAGATGATCTATTTTCGGGTTCATTTTGGTGAATTCGATGATGATTCTAAGTCCCTCACCTTCCAAGACCAAGCTCCATACTTCATGACCTCCAAGTTTTAAAGGCCAAATTCAAGTTTTTCCAAAGCTACACAAGATCTAGGTTTAATTTTCAAATTGGAAAAGATTAACATTTGGTGAGAAACTAACTCCTTTTATTTAAAGTTTTTGACTTTAAATTATGTTGCATATTTTCATTGCTAAATATAGATTTATTGGTTGATTATGATGTTGGATTGTATATGTTTATAGTGCTTTGATGTATGTTGGTTAAGACTTGGTTTAAATATGAAACTATGTTATGGATATAATGTAATTTTAACTTGAAGCAATGAGTTAAATGTAAGTAAGGTGAAAGCTTGAACTTTGACTTGTGGGATGTTATGATGACATGTATAGATGTGATCTTACTTAGGATGCGCTAAGCTAAGGAAGTTAGTGTTTAAAGTGGTTAGTCACGACTTCGAAATCCTTTGGCAACTTACTTTTTAGAAATGTTTTATAAAGTTTTAAATCTTATCTTTTCTTTTCAAAATCTTATATTAAGATATAAAAGTGTTTAGTATGTGAAAGCTAAGAAGTTTAAAATCAATTATTATATTAAACAAGTTTTGGATATTACAGGTCGTATAATGATATTCACTATAAAGGCAGTTCGTGAAAGACGAACTCTTCTTAAATTTAAAATGTTTTAAGTTAAGTATCATTTTGAAAGGTGTTTTCAAACATATTTTAAATATTTAAGCAACTATTAATTAATTATTTTTATTTAATAATTGTTTAATTGATAAATTAAGTTAGGGTAATTAGTACTTAATCATTAATTAAGTTAGGGTAATTAGTAATTATTTTAAGTAAGTTAATTATTATTTGTTAATTAATAAAGAGTTAATTCTTATTTAATTAATTATTTAGAGATTAATTATTATTTAACTAAGATTAATTAAATTATTTATTTGAGTAGGGTTTAATTATTAATTAATTATCAATCAAGTTAAACTTAAGTTAAAATTTAGTTAAAACTTAATTATGTTTAATCATTTTAAATAAAGGTTTAATTTATTATTTAAGTTTTAACTAAAGATTATTTAATTAATTAATTAAGATTAAATAATATTTAATTGTTATTTAAAAGTTTAAATTACTATTTAATAATTAGTTTAAAATTAATTATGGTTTAATCACTTATTTAAAGGTTAACTATTATTTAATTATTTATTTAAAGGACAATTATTATTTTATTATTTATTTAATAGTTAATTATGGTTTAATTATTAATTAAAGGATTAATCATTTTAAATAAAGTAAAAATGTTAATTAATTATTAGACCATCTTATTTTTAAAGATCGGTTTTGTTTTCAAAAAGAAACTTTCTTTTAAAGGAAGATTTCAGATCTAAGGGATTTCTTTGTTGTCTATCCTTAATTAAACCAAATTGAATATGAAACCCAACGACATATGTTTAACAAAATAAATCACTGTTCTACTAATTAACTTGTATTTGACATCTATTTGGTAGAATAAATCATCTTTTTTTTCCATAATTCACGAAGTAGATTATGTTGACATCCATTAGGAAAAATAAAAACTCATTCAGCCATTATATCAACTTAGACATGTGTTTAGCAAAACAAATCCCCATCTATTATCTTGGTAACTTGGACATTTACTTATATGATTGATTGTTATCGACTGATTCCCTTATAGATATATATGTGCTTGTTATGTAAATACCCATGTATAACTTAAAAAGTAAACTCGGTTAAATGAGAACCATTGTGGTCACTAAGCATCTTTCTAATTTTTAAAGTCAATCATTTTTTTATAATGGTTTCAAGTTAAGTAATGATTTTAGTAAAGATATTTTAAATAATCATTTTATTAAAAGGACTTTATTAAATAAGTTTATTAAAGGAGTTTTATTTTAAATAAGGAGTATTTATAAGAAAGTTTTATAAATGATTTTAGATATTTATAAAGGAAGTTTATAAATGATTTTGGAGATTTATAAATAGATATATAAATGGTTTTGATATTTACAAAAGAGTTTTGTACATTTAACTTGGTGATTTATAACGAGTTTTGTTAATGGGTTTGGAACTTAAGTATAGGAGATTCATAAATAAAAGAGATTTATTAAGAGGATTTATAAAAGGAAATTCATAAAACAATTTGAGATTTAATTTTCTTTAACCGACCTTCTTAATTCTGGTGGTATGGACATTCGTTCCACACTTAACACCAAAGGAATATTGTTTCAGGTTATCTTTATCTTTAATTTAAATAACATTTTGTTTTGATCCTTTGATGTGATTTGGAAATGAGAAATCTTTCACAAATGTTTTGTGAATATACTTGTGTCAATGAGATAAGTATATGAATGCTTTTGATAAACACTTTTGAAAAGAGTTTAATAAATGAAAGATTTAGTTTGAGGCTTTATGGTTGCTATGGGTAATTAAATCTCTGAATTTGTTTTTTTTATTTGATAGTTAAATAATCGACTATCAATTCTGGACCAAAATATAACTACAGAAATATCTAGAAAAAACACATGAGTTATATAGCACGACCATCTTCGATGATGTTGTATTGTGCATATATATCTTATTTTTTTCTCCTACGACAAATGATAGGGAGATCCGTCCACTTAAACGGTTAAGGGGTGATCCGTAATCCTATCTATTATCTATTTATTTCTAAAAGAATCGGCGTTAAGTTTACTGGAACTATCGAATGTTGTTTCGAATAGACCAGATCGGACCATATCTCCCTCAATGTCAAGACGAGTTCGAATCTGAACGCATCGAAAATAAATTTGAATTAGATATTTCGTTGAAATTATTTAGTTGGATATATATATATATATAGTATCGTTTCAAAAGGGGGATTTGAAAAAATAGAAATGTTTTTATAATTAACTAGTTTGAGAGACTCGAAAGTGACTAAAAATGGGAAAGGGATGTGTTCGGATGATAAACGCTTCTCTTGAGTATTACCCTTCTTGGTAAAGGGATTTATGATACTATTCCATAATACCTAGTCCCTTGATATCATTTTGGAGTTACTCGGACTATATGTATATTTTTCTGAAGGTTAAAAATAAAGTATCATTTCAAAAAGATTTTCGAAATAAAACGCGAGTATTTGGCTTCTACGTTTTCAAAATAATAAGGTATTTTGATTAAAGAATGGCTTAATAAATGAAGTACTAAAATTGAATTAATTTAATAAAAAGGCCAAACTTGATTTTACTAAATGTGTCTTTTGATTTTAACATCTAGGAAGTGAAAAATAATTTGATGTTATTGGGTCGGCTAATAAACGTCTTTACCTTAGAGGTGTCTAAGATAAAGTAGATTCTAGGATGGAGTTTGGATACTGATATCTTACTCTTCTTAGCTACTTACCAGACCGATTGGGTAAAGAGGTTGAATTGGTCGACTCAGTTTTAAGACCCAAATTATTTTGGGCCTACTTCTGAATAGTTAAAAAAGCGAATAGAATTAAAAATCAGATGTTTTGTATATACTCTTAGGATGTAGGAGAGTATTATACAAGTTAATAAATTAAAATGATTTTATGAAAAGGTTTCATAAATAAGTTGTACCATTTAAAATGTTTGAACCTAAGTTGGAATTGTTATGAAATGTTTCCATAAATATTTTTTGAGAGGGTTAATAACAATTGGGTAAATAAAGAACCTTTAGATGAGTACATAGATTGTACATAGATCATTTCCCTTTTTCTTATAGTTCTCGATCCAAGATTCGAATACATGACTTGAGGTGTTTTACACCATTTTGAAGAAGGATTTATCACTCGATTTTTGACGAAGAACACTTGGTGAGGGTTCTTAATTTATAACCAAAGCTTTCTATCATAGTATATGGCTATGTAAGGAGAACTAAGATTTTTAATTAAGTAGCTTGATCAGAGTTCGCACTAGGGAATCGAGTGAGCGATACTAGTTCCGAAGTAAAGCTATGTTATTTGTGTGAGTGATCGAATCAGATTTTGCATATGAATAATCTATGTACATCATATGGATTGATGAATAGTGTCAAGTTTGTCTGGGTTAGAGTTGTGGTAAAATTTCAGAGTCGAAATTCTTTTAAGGGAAAGAGAGTGTAACGACTTGGAATTTCACCATTTTAATTTGCGAATATTTAATTAATTTTAAATATTCAAATAATAGATTTTATAATTAAAATAAAAATCTTTTAAATAATAAATAATGATGGTGAAATAATTTTCCAAATATTTTTAAAAAATATATAGTTCGAAGAAAAATAAAAAATGTGACCGGAATTCGTTTTCCGAATTTTTGACTTTTCATCGGCTAAAAGTTATCGAAAACATTATAAACTCTAGTGATAAAATATATACATTCATTTATAAATAATTTAGTTTATATTAAGGTATACATACATACATACATACACACACACACACTAATATAAATGACCGTAACATTTTATGAAAAATAAAATAACATAAGTATGTTTAAACATAAAAGATGCTTCATAAAACATGTTTAGACATAAGTACATATACCATTTATTATATGTTGGCTTAAGAGAGAAAGGGGGGACATAAGGGTGGTGAAAGTACTAGGGAGGAGACAAGGCTAGGTAAGGTGGCAAGGAGGTAGTGGAGGGCATGGTACAAAGGATGTTTTAGTAATTTCACTTATTTTATTTATATAACAACAAATTCTCCTTTTCCGTTTTCATTTTTGTTTCACTTTTCTTCATTTCAACTTTGTTCCCTCTTTCTTAAGCTCGTTTCATGGCTTCCATAGCCTTTCTAAAATTTAGAAACCATAGCTCAATTCACTTTATATGCATGAAAAACTTTGTTCTCTTGCTTATAAATTTCCTTTTAATTTCTTCAATTTTGCCTCTTCTTCCTTCTACTATATTTTTCTTATATCTTATCCAAATGGAGGTTTTTTTCTTTTTTCAAACTATATAAAATTCCAATGTCTACAATTTTCATACATACCACTTCTTAAATTTTCTAGATTAGCCATGCCCAAATCTCATTTCTTTCAGACTCATTTTCGGACCCAGATTTTCAAGTCCGAAAATACCTCTTCTACTTCTGACCATATCTTCCTCAAAAATGGTCCAAATTTGGCGATTTTTTTAAAATTGTATAGAAAATAATTTCCAAGAACTTTCCCATTGACTACTTTTCCAAATTACATGACTATTTTATCCAAAAATTAGTTTGAAGATGGCATATTTTTGGGTTTGATTTTTATGAATTCGATGATGATTCGAAGTCCCTTACCCTTCAAGGCCGAGCTCCATACTTCATAGTCGAGCCTATTTCTAAGTTTTAAAAGTCAAATTCAATTTTTTTAAAAGCTATGCAAGATCTAGGTCTTATTTCAAATTAGAAAATTTTTGGAATTTTTTTGGTGATTAACTCTTTTTCTTTCAAGTTTCTAACTTTAAATTATGTTGTATATTTTCGTTGCTAAATCATAGCTTTATTGGTTGATTATGATGTTGGATTGTATGTGTTTGTATGTGCATGGATGTATATTGGTTACGACTTGGTTTAAGTATGAAACTATGTTATGGATATGATGCAATTTTAACTTGAAGCTATGAGTTAAATATAAGTAAGGTGAAAGCTAGAATATTGACTTATTGATGTTGTGATAACATGTATATAAGTTTGTGATCTTGCTTAGGATGCGCTGAGCTAAGGGCGTTAGTGTTTAAAGTGGTTAGTCACGACTTCGAAATCCTTTAGAAACTTACTTTTTAGATATGTTTTATAAAGTTTAAATCTTATCTTCACTTTTCAAAATATTATATTAAGATATAAAAGTGTTTAGTATGTGAAAGCTAAGAAGTTTAAAGTCAATTGTTTTATTAAACAATTTTTGAATATTACAGGTCGTATAGCGATAGTTGTTATAAATGTAGTTCGTGAATGACAAACTTTTTTTGAATTTAAAATGTTTTAACTTAAGTATCTTTTTGAAAGGCATTTTCAAACATATTTTAAATATTTAAAAGCAATTATTAATTAATTATTTTCATTTAATAATTATTTAATTAATAAATTAAGTTAGTGTAATTAGTAATTAACCATTAATTAAGTTAGGGTAATTAGTACTTAATTATTTTTAAGTAAGCTAATTATAATTTGTTAATTAATAAATAATTAAGTTTTATTTAATTAAATATGTAGATATTAATTATTATTTAATTAAGATTAATTAAATTAGTTATCTCAGAAGGGAATAATTATTAATTAATTATTAATCAAGTTAAATTTAAGTTAAGATTTAATTAAAACTTAATTATAATTTAATTATTTAAATAAAGGTTTAATTTATTATTTAAGTTTTAATTAAAAATTAATTAATTAAGATTAAATTATATTTAATTATTATATAAAAGTTTAAATTATTATTTAATAATTAGATTAATTATGGTTTAATCATTTATTTAAAGGTTAACTATTATTTAATTATTTATGTAAAGGACAATTATTATATTATTATTTATTTAATAGTTAATTATGGTTTAATTATTAATTAAAGGATTAATCATTTTAAATAAAGTTTAAATGTTAATTAATTATTAAATAAAGTTTAGAAGTTTAGACCACCTTATTTTTAAAGATCGGTTTTGTTCTCAAGAAGAAACTTTCTTTTAAAGGAAGATTTCAAATCCAAGTGATTTTTTTGTTGTCTATCCTTAAGTAAACCCAGTTGAATATGAAACCCAATGACATCTATTTAGTAGAATAAATCACCGTTCTGCTAATTAACTTGTATTTGACATCTGTTTGGTAGAATAAATCACCTTTTTTTCCATAATTCACCAAGCAGATTATGTTGACATATATTAGGCAAAATAAAAACTCATTCTGCCATTATATTAACTTAGACATGTGTTTAGCAAAACAAATCCCCGTCTGTTATCTTGGTAACTTGGACATTTACTTATATGATGGACTGTTATCGACCGATTCCCTTATAGATATATGCTTGTTATGTAAATACGCATGTTATAACTTGAAAAGTAAACTCGGTAAAATGAGAACCATTGTGGTCACTAAGCTTCTTTCTGATTTTTAAGGTCAACCATACTTTTAATAATGGTTTCAAATTAAGTAATAATTTTAGTACATATGTTTTAAATAATCCTTTTGTTTATTGAATGGACTTTATTAAATAAGTTTATTAAAGTATTTTTGTTTTAAACAAGGAATATTTTTTATAAATAATTTTGGATATTTATAAAGGAAGTTTTATAAATAATTTTGGAGATTTACAAAAAAATCTATAAATGGTTTAATTTTTATAAAAGAGTTTTGTAAATTTAGCTTGGTGATTTATAAAGAGTTTTATAAATCGGTTTGGAACTTAAGTATAGGAGATTCATAAATAAAGGAGATTTATTAAAAGGATTCATAAGAGGTAATTTATAAAAGAATTTGAGATTGGATTTCCTTTAACTGACCTTCTTAGTTCTGGTGGTATGGTCATTCGTTCCACACTTAACACCAAAGGAATATTCTTTGAGGTTATCTTTATCTCTAATTTAAATAATTTTTTGTTAATCCTTTGATACGATTTGGAAATGAGAAATCTTTCACAAATGTTTTTTATAAACACTTTTGAAAAGAGTTTAATAAATGAATGATTTAGTTTAAGGCATAGTGGTTTATATGGATAATTAAATTTATGAATTAGTTGTTGTTTGTTTATTCGATAGTTAAAAAATGGACTATCAAATTTAGACCAAAATATAAATTTGGAAATATCTAGAAGAAACACGTGAGTTATATGGCATAATCGTCTTCGATGATGTTGTACTATGCGTATAAATCTCGTCCTATTCTCCTAGGACAAATGATAGGGAAATCCATCCACTTAAATGGTTCGGGGGTGATCCCTGCTACTATTTATTATCTATTTATTTCCAAAAGAACCGGGGTTGAGTTTACTAGAGCTATCAAATGTTGTTTCGAAGAGACCATAATCGGATAAGTATAAATTATCCAAAAACCATTTTGATCCAGCTAAAGCATTTCGAACTGAAGATACCTTGAAGATGATTGAAGACAAAGCTTTTGCAAGGGCTAGTTGCTACCAATCCCGAGGGTGATTCCAAAATGGATATAGTAGAGATAGTGCCTTCGGTTTCGTTCAGACCTAGAACGAACTTGTATGGATGAATGCTGGCACTACATTGCTGCCTAAAGGACAGTGTTAGCATTCCAAATAGGTTTGCTATATAAAAAAGGTAATCGAAGCCTCAAAACTCATCATCCAGAAAATGACTAAAACAGAAACATGCAGCATGGCTATGTAAGTCGCTCCCATTAGGGTATGATCATCCCAAGATCTAGTGTCGATATCTTTATTAATGCTTCGAGGCCCATTATGGTTGTTCGACCGAAACCAAGGAGTGATCATATTTGGTGCTATCCAGTAAAGGGGTAGGGCTGGTCCTAAATAGTAGAGGTGTAACGTGTTGTAGCCTCCTCTACATTTTATCTAGAGGTGTATGGATTCGGTGGGTAGACCCTTACCCTTTCATAGCTATCCATTCTCTAGTAAGTGCCTATGAACTTGATTGAATACCTATTATGCTGGAATTTAATAATGCAACAATTTTGGCTATAATTAATATGTATTTATATTCTAGACATTATCATAATATCATTGGATTTTATATAAAAATGATTTGGTTATCGTAAGGTAAAAACCCGTCTGTGTTTATGTGCAGCGTGGTCTTACGAGATACCTTTGATTTTAAAAGGGTTTTACAAGTTAAATAAATAAAATTCCTTCTGATTTTAGTTTCTCATGCTGGTTTTACCAGATTGATCCGAACGTTATTTTTCTTATAATGCTTGGGTCAGCACAAGCATATTCTCCAGATTTAGCTGGACATTTTGGAGCCTTCAGGTGATGAGGTGGATTCTCCAAGACGTATTCACATATCTTACATTTTTTCGCTGTTCTTTTTATTTTGTTTTTGTCCGTATTTATCAGCAATTGTAAGGACGGACTGTTATAACTATCCAGGCTGATAATAGGTTAGTGTATCCTAATGATGTGTATAAGAAAGATGTTTTCTTTTTGAAAAGACTTGTTCATATTATATATTTCTTGTCACGTTATATATTACTTGTCACGTTTTGTGATATTCTATTATGCCTTTATTTTCTTCATCCCAAATAACCTATCTTTGGACACTTAAATAATTGGCACACGAATACCGAGGATGTATTAAGTGTCGTCTTCAAGAAGGTAGATCGTTACAACGTGGTATCATTTAGCAGAATATACTTCTGCTAAAAGTCATATATTATACAGTGTAAGAAAGGTCCATACACAGTTAAAGAGGTTTTATAAATTAGCTTGTAGATTTATAAAAGAAGTTATAAATTTATTTTGGAAACTTATAAGTTATTTGACATACGAAGTGGGTTTTTTTTAAAAAGAAACTTTTTATAAAGGATAAGTGGATTACTTTTATAGGAAGTAATGTTTTGAAAGGGAAATTGTTCGGCCATTTAATATGGAATTTGAGAAGAGGAAGTTTTCCAAAACGTTTTTGGTGAATACTTATACCGTTAAGATAAGTATAAATATTTTCCAAGTATAAAGGGATATAAGGGGTTTGGGAATAGTGTTTTTGCAAAGACCTTTTAGTCTAGTTTTGCAAAGTGTTTTAATTAATAAAGGCTTAGTGGATCCCATGTGGAATTTAATCAATGTTTGAATGATTGTTTATTTGATAGTTAAATCACCGACTATCAAATCTGGACCAAGACATAACTTTGGAAATATCTAGGAGAAACATGTGAGTTATATGGCACAATCATCCCCAATGATGTTGTACTGTGGGTATAAATCTCATTTCGTTCTTCTAGGACAAATGATAAGGAAAATCCGTTCATTCAATAGTTAGGAGGTGAACTTCACACTTATTTGTTTGTTAGCTTATTTCCTAAAGAAACGAGGTTGAGCTTACCGAAACGATCAAAAGTTATTTCAAAGAGACGGGGATCAGATATGATACTCGAAAACCTCTTCGATCCTACTCAAGCGTTTTGAACTGAAAGCATCTTAAAGAGTATCGAATTGAAGATGGAGTTTTGAAGTGCAAGGGCTATTTTCTATTAAACTTGGGAAGGATTCCCCATAATGGATGTAATAGAAGTAGTACCTTCAGTTTCGTTCAGTCGTAGAATGAACTTGTATGAATGAATGCTAGCATTGCATTGATGCCTAGAGGGCAGTGTTAACATTCCAAGTGAGTTTGCTATTAAAAGGTAAAGACGTAACCTTATAAGCCTTACTACTCGTCGAAATGGAAAAACAGGACATGCAGCAGAGCCTTGTGGTTAGCTACCATTAGGAGCCATCATCCCATTCTAGATTGGCCCATTAAGAGTTGGTTTGCACACAAGCACCGGGATAGTAGAAGGTCTCATTGTCAAAAAGGGGTGAGGTAATTTGACTTTTCATTTCAAAGGGGCATGCCAGTTCTGTGGAGCAGGGGTACAAGAAGTTCTTGTCGGACCCTAGCTACATTTTCTAGGGGGTATCATTGGAAGGTAGTCCCGTACCTTACCATAGTATGGAATCCAATCTCCTACGAGCCATTATGATTTTGATTATGCTCGACTATGTTGGAAATTGAAATGCAAGCATTTAAGCTATTTTATATATTTACTTTGAGCTCCTAGACATTATTATAATATCACTGGATTTTATGTAAAAGTGTTTTGATTATCGTAAGGTAAAAACCCCATCTATGTTTATTTGCAGCGTGGTCTTACGAGATACCCTTGATTTTAAAAGTTTTTAAAGTAATGATTCAGTTGGTTTGAGCTTACTCACACTAGACCTATGTCTGATCCATATTTTCTTTTCTTTTCCTAAAACTCTTAGGTGCTCAAATATTTATGGGCAGCCAAGTAGTTCATGTTTCCACGGATGCATTTTGGAGGAGCTTGGGCCAGGAGGCTTCATCGGTGGCTAGTTACTATTTTGTCTCTGCTGTACTGTATGTATATTGTATCAGTTAGGTGGGGACTGTTAGCACCAAAACTAGTCACTAACACCCAAATCCAAGCGAAAGCACCAAATACCAGTCATAGGTCACAGATAGCATATATTAATATGGAGAACGACAAGAAATTAAAATGAAAGCAGTAGAGAACAACAGATTTTATAGTGGTTTGGCTAACTCTGGCCTACGTCCACTCCAGAAGTTTCATTTTTATTGATGTTAGAATCGATTACAGTTACAAAATGGCAGAGTTGCCTTAGTTTTAGAAAAGAGAAAGTAAGAGAGTCGAAAGGAAGATCCCTTTTTCTGAAGTCCTACATGCTGTATAGATAGGCAAATCCCGAGTTACTAGGCTTCCTGAGTAGTCCGGGCCCATCAGGACCATAGCTGAGCCAATATCCTTCATCATTACCGACCCACACTGCCTTGCCGACCGATTTATACCGATCCACTCCATACTCTAGTATGCCGATCCACACCACCAGTGACCAAGCCGCACCACCAGGTCGTCCACACCACCAAGTCACCGATCGACACTTGCCGAACCAACCACGCCGAGCCACATCCCATGAAGTCGACCCGAAGCAACAACTTCTTGGACACGAGGCTGCCGAACGATGTCATGCCGACCCACTTTATATCCCACTGAGATACCGAGCGACAACCTGAAGAGAAGGACCTTAGGATTCGAAGCAACTGAGCCTCATTCCGTACCGAGCTAGTTCCTTCCATTCCTACCGAGCCACCTCGACCGAACCACAATGCCGAGCGACAACCAAGGCTGACTGATGATCTAACTAGGCCGAACCACCTTCCATGATGAGCCACCAACACGGCCGAGCCACCAATGCCGAGCCACCCATGCCGAGCCACCTAAAAGTCTCGAAGAAATCATCCATACAACTCGAAGCTCGACTCCGTACGACTCGAAGCAAATCTAGGGCGACTTGCAACTTATCGAAACCCAAGTTTTGAGTATCCAATAACCTTCGTCCATCGACTATGCCGAATCCCGGCTGTAGATCCATGATTATTATCCATGCTTGATCGTGCATCCACCTAGTTGACTAAATCTGTCATGAACCAACCTCGACGAATGAGTAGTCAATTTAGTTAAGTCCGCCTATCTACGGCCTTGCCAAAAGGCGGGTTAACACATGCCCCCCAAAACATGCCTTGCTTTGAAAGGTGTGTTTTGAATAGCCTCAAGTCCAATATGCGAAGTCTGTATGTTATCCACATAAGAAATCCATACTTTCATATTCGTAATCCAATCCATTTTATCCAAGTGCCATCACCGTATCCTTATCTTAATTTACGATTGCTCTGAGTCGATATCCGATTCTAGATCCAATGACCAAACCCAGACCCAATTCCATAGCTATCCGAACCCGTCAACCGTGTTTTATTCCATCCATAACCAATAGCCAAATCTATGACCTTTCTGGGTCGATATCCGAACTCGGGACCGCTCTGGGCCCTTTGCCAAATCCAGGACCTCACCGGGTCAATCTATCCTAAGCCAAAATCCAAATCCATGACCCTTCCAGTTTAACTTTGAATTCGTAGACCTCGCCGGGTTGCGTTATCCTGTTCTAGCCTCGACCCTCCGGTCAAGGGCTTGTATATTTTCCGGCCTTGACTCTCCGGACGAGGACTTCTTATATTCTCCGGCCTTGACTCTCCGGTCGAGGACTTTATATTCTCCGGCCTCGACTCTTCGATCGAGGACTTTATATTCTTCGGCCTCGACTCTCCGGTCGAGGACTTTATATTCTCCGGCCTCGACTCTCCGGTCGAGGACTTTTTATTCTCTGGCCTCAACTCTCCAGGCGAGGACTTTGTTTATTTCTCCGGCCTCGGCTCTCCGGCCGAGGACTTTGTTTATTCTGTTTGAGTCCATTCCATTGCTCTCCGGCAAAGGGACTCGTAATTCGCGATTACTGCCCCGTCTCTTCGGCCAGGACGGTAATCGCTTGGCCTGCATTATTTATTGAATTAGTCCAATCCCAATCATTACAGAATTCAGTTATCAAAGTGAAAGTTTGTACAACAAAGGGAATTAAATGTCTGAAGTACCAAAGAAGAAACCAAAGTTTGCAGAAAAACAGAAAGAAAACAAGATTTCATAGATCCAAGCAATACGGTTTTTTGTCATCCAAAGCACGCCTAGGGACCTTCCTCGATCCCGTACGTGTGTAAGTGACCTATCTGTATTGCTTTGAGTTCTATTACTTATTTAGAACCATAAATCCATTCAGTTGATAACAAGCTGGTGGTGACTAGATCCAGCACCACCTTCGTTCGAGGTAGGCGGTGGCCGCTCCCGTTCTACTACTACAGCTGGATTCCTTATGTACTGTCGCAGGTGACCATTCCTTACATGCTCCTCCATGATATCTTTCAAATGCCTACAATCGTTTGTGTTGTGCCCATCTAGCTCATGGAATAGGCAATGCTTTCCTGACGCCCGCTCGTACTCCGATGGTTCCCTCCTAGCCGGTCTTCGATACTGGAGGTGCCCCCGAGTATCCAAGTAAATCCTTTCCAGAGTCTCATTCAAATCCATATAAAAAGAAAATTTTGATTCTCTCCATTTCCTTTTTGAGGGGTTACCATTGTCACTCATTTTCCTTTTGCCCTTATCATCCTTGTTTGGTTCCTCCCTGATGGACCTCCACCACTAACAGCATAAGCTTCAGCCTCTCTCCCTTCTCTTTCGGTCTGCACATCCTCCTGCCTCAGGAATCTCTCTGCTTCATGATAGAACTCTCCAAGATCCATTGGGGGGTCCCATTCAAACGATATCTTAAAATCCGAATTATCTGTAATTCTAGAAACTACTGCCATCAAAACCATCGACGGATCGGGTCGATCCACTAAAGCCACCGCCGCGTTGAATCTGGTTAAGAAATCCCTAAGCGACTCTCCCTTCCATTGTTTCATCGATGTCAAGGTCATTACGTTCTTGGGTCTGACTATATGGACCCGAAACTACCTCATAAACCTTTCAATCAGCTTCGTCCATGTGTCAATAGAACCACTCTCCAGCTGTCTCAACCACATTGTTGCGATATCCATCAAATACAAAGGGAAGCATCGAGCCATGACCTCATCCGATGCCCCTAGTACCTCCATATGCCTCATGTACCTCGTTAGGTGAACGGCGGGATCCGTCCTCCCATCATACATCTCCAACGTTGGTAGCTTAAAATCCGATGGGTTCCTAGCTTTCCTAATAGTAGGAGTAAAGGGACTCCTATTCACATCCTCCATGTCTTTATTTACCAATCCACCTCTCATAGCTCGTCTGACCATCTCCGCTAATCTGTCATTGTCGCCAAGCTGTAATCCTTGTCCGCTACTTCCGATCTACCCCCCGAGTTCACAAGGTAATCCTGGCACATATTCCTCATCACGTACTCCTGTATTCCTGTTGATGGCGGGTTGCACAGCATCATCAGGTATCCCTCCATGGATTGGTCCAGCATTACTTGTTGGTATGCCCCCAAGTCTTGGTCCATCCGGGTTAATAGTTGTTCGCTGATCAGGGGTTGCTCCCTACTGAACCACTCCATCTGGTTGCTGGTTGAGTGCTTCTGATCCAGCTCCACGGATCTGAGCTCCTGCAGTTCTTGCTTGTCCAAATTGTCTGAGAAGAGTCTGCATCATCTCCTCTTATCTTTTCAGCATCGCTTCCATCTCGTCTCTGGTGATGTAGATGGATGCTTGACTTGCTCCAGCTCCAAAGGAGGCCTCTTGACTTCCCTCTTGATTGCTTCTTTTTGTCACTTGCTTCCTTGTTGGTGGCCTAGCCATTGCTTTCCAAGAATCCGAGTTCCTAAACCTTTAAATCCAAAGTCCAAGCTTTAGAATCCCTGAGTGCTAGCTCTCAGTGAAAGCACCAAAATGTTAGCGCCAAAATTAATCACTAACACCCAAATCCAAGCGAAAGCTCCAAATACTAGTCACAGCTCACAGATAGCATATATGTGGTGAATATTAATATGGAGAACGACAAGAAATTAAAATGAAAGCCATAGAAAACAACAGATTTTATAGTGGTTTGGCTAACTCCGGCCTACGTCCACTCCAGAAGTTTCCTTTTTATTGATGTTAGAATCGATTACAGTTACAAAATGGAAGAGTTGCCTTAATTTTAGAAAAGAGAAAGTAAGAGAGTCGAAAGGAAGATCCCTTTTTCTGAAGTCCTACATGCTGTATTTATAGGCAAATCCTGAGTTATTGGGCTTCCTGAGTAGTCCGGGCCCATCAGGACCATAGCCGAGCCAATATCCTTCATCATGACCGACCCACACTGCCATGCCGACCGACCTATGCCGATCCACTCCATACTCTAGTATGCCGATCCACACCACCAGTAACCGAGCCACACCACCAGGTCGTCCACACCACCAAGTCACCGATCGGCACTTGCCGAACCAACCACGCCGAGCCACATCCCACGAAGTCGACCCGAAGCAACAACTTCTTGGACACGAGGCAACCGAACGATGTCATGCCGACCCACTTTATATCCCACTTAGATACCGAGCGACAACCTGAAGCGAAGGACCTTAGGACTCGAAGCAACCGAGCCCCATTCCGTACTGAGCCGGTTCCTTCCATTCCTACCGAGCCACCCCGACCGAATCACAATGTCGAGCGACAACCAAGGCTGACACATGATCTAACTAGGCCAAACCACCTTCCATGACGAGCCACCAACATGGCCAAGCCACCAATGCCGAGCCACCCATGTCGAGCCACCTAAAAGTCTCGAAGAAATCATCCATACAACTCGAAGCTCGACTCCGTACGACTCGAAGCAAATCTAGGGCGACTTACGACTTATCGAAACCCAAGTTTTGAGTATCCAATAACCTTCGTCCATCGACTATGCCGAATCCCGGCTGTAGATCCATGATTATTATCCATGCTTGATCGTCCATCCACCCAGTTGACTAAATCTTTCATGAACCAACCTCGATGAATGAGTAGTCAATTTAGTTAAGTCCGCCTATCTACGGCCTTGCCAAAAGGCAGGTTAACAGGGACAGGCTGTTATAAATATGCTAGGGTAGAATTCGTATTGGTATGACTCTGATGTATCATTTTGGAAATGACTATGTATTATCTTGATTAATATATGTTATTCTGTTGTGTTGTGAAACTCGGTGACTGTTCTAGTTTGTTCTTATCTTACGTCTTCTTTCTTTCCCCTAATGACCTGACTTTTGGACACTTATATGATCGGCACATAAATATCGTAAGCCCAATTTGGATCTGTTTTTAAGGGAGATATGGTCAAAGTTCTTATATCTTCTTTCTTTATTCAATTTGGATTTGTTTTGAGGGAGACATGGTGAAAAGAAGAAAAAGTATTTTCGGGCTACAAAATATTGGTCTGAAAACACTTTGCAAAGAAATTATATTTTGACATAGCTAAACTCAAATTTTGAAGAAGTTGTACAAATGAAAGCTGTAGCCACTAGAATTTGCTAAGGTTTTAAAAAATGAATTTCTTTATTAGGATAATAGATGAGGAAGATTTGATAAAATAAAGAGGATGAAAATTTTGAAGAAGTGAAGTGCTATTTATAAGTAAGAGAAAAATGTAAATTACCTAAATGCCATTGTCCTTTACGCTCCACTACCCTGTTACCACCTCACCTAGCCTTCTCCACCTCATGTACTCATGCCCACACTCTTGTTCCCTCTTCTCATTTCCATGCAAACATGTTTAAACATGTTTAAGTGCTCTTTGTACTTAATGTTTCTAATGATGTGACATTTGTATTTGTATTTTAAACTTTACATACTTAGGTATGAATACATATTAAATACACTAATACACACATAAATACATATACTAACTTATTTACAAACGTGTATACTTTTGCTTAAGAGTTCACAACGTTTCCAATAACGTTTAGCCGACGAAAAGTCAAAATTTCGAAAAACGAATTTCGGTCACATTTTTGACCTCTCTGCGAACTAAATAATTTTATTAAACAAATTCTATAACAACCCTAATGAGCCCAAATTTCAACAAAAATCGAAACCCTAATCCATCAAAGCACAGATCATTGGATTTGGTACTTGCAAATAAGCATAAGCATTATTAGAGATTGATAGAAATATAGACTCACAACGGAAACAATATTAGGATAGGAATACCAACTATGACTAGTAACTTGGAATTGATGGTATTCCTTGGATAGCAGAAGTTCACAACAACATTGAGCATGAGAGAAATAAGACTCTTGAACATGTATGTTGTTATGAGAAAGGGGTCAGAACAACGTTCTAGTGACTGGAAAAATATAAATTGCCCATAACATAAACTTATACCGATAGGTTTCTATTTAATTATATGTCCATTTGGGTCAGCAATTCTAATCTAATCTTGCATTGCACACATGATTATATACTTACCCCTTCCCAAGGTAAGAAATATTAATGAAGCCATATCAACCACCCAATACTTCCAAATCCATTAGCCACTTAATACTTCTAAATATGAAGCGGGCTTCTATAATACTATTTAAGGAGAAATAGGTAGACTCTGTCATTTATGACCTTAATTGAGGTAGACCCCATCATTTAAGACTTTCCCAAGGTGGTTTCCTATCAATTTTTTCAATAGTCCATGGGTCCTAGCTACAAGACCACTAACCACTATTTAAGTTTTTTAACATTTAATGTCCAACTATTACCACATCTATTGCCAAATCATAGTCATGTAATAAATAGTACCCAAGCCATTTAATACCTTTTTATTAGAAAATAGGCAGATTCTGGTCATTTAAGACCTTAACTAAGGCAGACCCCATCATTTAACACCTATCCCAAGACATGCTCTTAAATGCTACTATTATTATTTCGGCTTCAACAATGTAAGAGACTGTATGCAAGCCACTTGATACTTCCTAGTGGAAAATATGTAGACCCCATCATTTAAGACATACTTCCAAAAGTGTGCTCCTCAATGGTACTATCTAGTTATCATTGACTGGAAATCTCATTAGGCTACTTAATACTTCTTTTACAGGAAAAAGAAGGACTTTATAGTCACTTTAGATACCAAACCTGAAGCAAACCCTTCCCGAGATATCCACTCTCACTCTTTAATTATAAATATGGCATCTCATTAGGTTACTTATTTCGATAAGGAGGCGGACCCTTCAACCAATTAAGACCTCAACACCGAAGTAAACCCTTTTTAGAGACATCCTTATTTATTTATTTGGAATCTCACTAGGTTACTTAATACTTCCATTTAGGAGAGAGGTGGATCTTCACCCACTTAAGACCTCAAACCAAATGTGAACCCCTATGGAGATATCCCTCATTGCTCCTAATTCGAATTTTGGACCATTTAATACTTTCCAATTAAGAAAGAAAGCCCAATCACTCATGTCGTCATGGGTCGTTGGATTAGTGATATCTCACATCAGTAGTAAGCACACCCAACTGTTGGAAGCCTCAATGTGAAGGGCAGTCTATAGTCGAGTGACTCTACTGACCACGAATCACTAACCTACTAAGTCCAATTAACCATCCTAAGTCTTTATTTATATTATCTTAGGTAGACATTAGATTTAGCTAACTAATTCCTAGTTTATTTAAGGCAATAAGATTTATCTTAAATATTTATCTACCCATAAACCCTCATTTAATGCTCATAAATGTTAACCTGTCCATAAAATCCTAACAGACATTCCCTAAGACATTTACGTATGATTACTAATTTCGAATTAGTAACCTTCTATATCTATTCCATATTTATCAATTCAACTTTTTTATTTATCTGTCACATTAATCCATTTACCCTATCAAATTATTGCAACTCCCATATTTATTACCATTTATTGGAGTTACAACCTTTTAAATTCTTTTCTTATCAGTTAATTATCCTAAATGCGAATATTACGTGCAAGCATCTTTGTTATTTTTTATTTAATTATTATAAGCGTAGTGAATACGTACAAATATTTACATTTATTAAATATGTTCTAGTTGTATACCTTACTAGAATATACTTTTCCATGTTAAATTGTTGGAATCATATCTAAAAAGATTATCCGTTATTAATTTCCATAAATTAGTCCAAAATAGAAGATTTAACATGAAAATATAAAAGATTGCATCGTTTGAAATTACAAGGAATAATCACTTCTTTTTATTCTTGAAATAGACACTGTAAACTACAATGAATTCATACTTTATACATCTCTTTCTCTTTCTATTTGTATATATTTCTTGTTAGATCAAACACTGTATCTTTCTAAAAGGGAAAGAAATCAAACTAATTTACAAATCTAAATTCCAACAATTACAAACCTAGAAAAGGTTACATTCTAACAAGATTAGGGTAAAAATCCAAATTTATAACATTATTATACAACATATTTCAGTCTGGAATGTCATTAAAATTAATATGCTAAATTCATAATTTTGGGAGTGATTTCCAAATTAGGTTGTATACAATGCTAAATCAATTCATAAACAAGAATATGTATGTGATATTTATTATATTCAGATTGTATTCAATTCGTTGCCTATAACTCATATATAATTATCCAATTGGGCATAAAAATCAAATAAACACCAACGAGATAATTTTGATATTATAACAATATATAAAATTCTCACTCACCTTTTAAAAGCGATCCAAATCTCCAGATCTAAAGTAAAACCTTTATTCATCTCCAAATCCTTTTTAATCTAGGAGATATGTATAAAAGGATATATACATACATTAGAGTCATAGATCTAAGAAGAGATTTGGGATTGGGAGAGAAAATAGATACAAATATATAAATTACCTTAAATTTGCATATGGTTGATTCTCTTCTCTTCTCCTTTTTATTAGATTTCTACTCTTCTTTGATTTGTATGAATATATATACAAATATCTTATCTTTTATAATTTAGAAAGAAAGTGGAGAAGAAGAAATAGCAGAGATTCGCTACTACCTCCTTAAAAATATGAGAAGAGAAGGGTGGGTTAGACCTAAATTTATAGGAGCTAGAATCAAGCAGAATCGTTCGATCGAAACATATCAAATCCGGGCAGTTGCGGTCCAGGTTTACTGGAGCCACCTAGTCGACACCAGCCGACTGCTCTTGGGTGACCGGTCAATCGCTAGGGGTCGACCATCCCAAATGATGGGTCAGCTTGTAGACCCAGTTAATTAATATAAGAATGTTAATTATTTCTTATTTAATTATTTTCATTTTGAATTCGTTTTTCATCCGTAACTTCTTCATTTGGACTCCGATCGCAAAACTCCAAATATGAAAGTTGTTCGGAATTTCACCACGAATGCAATGGTAAAAGATTCGTGGCCAAATTCCATCATTTGCACAAATTCCATTTCTGGAGCCTAATAAATAACCAAATAACTAACGCCAAATTATGGGGTGTTATATTCTCTCCCCTTAAAAAGAATTTCGTCCCTGAAATTTCACAAATGATTAAGTCATGGTTTTGGCTCTTAATTATCCTAAACTACAAAACCAATAAGTGTACAATCAATTTTGCAACAAAACGTGCGTAAGTGCATAGTGTATAAATGTATCACCACATAGAAAATATGTATGCAAAATGATTCTAAATCGGATCCTCCTATATGAATGCATTTCTTTTGAAAACATTTTTGAAAAATATGATGCAAACAACCAACATATATACTTGCAGTTCTATATGTATGCAGCTTTTTAAAAAGTCTTTTCAGCCAAAACCCCCATACTCCTACAAATAGAAGTATAAAGCAACCAATTTTGCATCCACTTTCTATCATCCAATAATCTAACGCATCAAAAAATCGCTTCTTAAACTTTAATCCTACGTTGGAAAAAGGAATTTAGATGGAGAATTTAACGTTCTTACCACACTAAAATCTTCCTGTTCTCGTAGTACAATGGAAATTTCTTCACAGCCCCGGATTCACTTCAAGTTTTCCATGTACAATACGCATAATGAGGCTTATTATCAAGCTCTAAACTGGAAGTACGTCTAAAAATACACTTACGTGCGTCGTCGACAAGGTATAAAAATAGAAATTCCAAGGCTAAAACAACTTTTCCTTTGTTATTGCTTGCATTTATCGCATCGTCGACCCTAATGCACTGCTAAATTCAAAAATTCTAACTCTATTTGCCTTCCCTACGCCTAGTATGTGGCCTTCAAAATCAAAATTTTCATAAAAATCTTTCTCAATTTTCAAATTTGTATGTCATTAGGAAAATACAATCCCAAAATATTTAGACGCACACTTTTCCTTAAAAAAAATTTCAAACAAAAACTCTAAAATACTTTAAGGTCAAAAATAATTAAAACGCAAAACTTTTTCATACTCTTTTTTTTCTTTCAGGAGGGAACTTTTCAATTCAAGGGGAAATTTTTCAAAATATTTTCCTTCTCAAAATTTTTGATAAATCAAGCCACACTTTTAGTGTAGTCGAAAGTTGGTTTTGCGCCAAACAGATAAACCAAATTCAAGAATTCTACAACTAACCTCTACCCAAGAATTTGGCATTTTATTTAAAAATGTCAACACGCCTGTTATTCAAAAAAAATTAGCTTTTAAGGAACATGAGCAATGACTCTACTATCGAAACAACTTTATCATGTCCTACGCTAAAATTTCCAACTATTCTATACTTTCAATCTTACATTGCATTTACTGTTAGTTAAATATCTTTATGAGATTCCCATATTTATATTGTTTCTCTACTATGCATATGTACGTAGGAGCGGTTCGCATATCCAGAAATAATAACATAGAAAATGAATAGAAACTCATAATATCGGGTGTGCTTTTTATAAGAAACAACCTACAGTTTTAAAACCTAACAACCCAAAAGAAAAGAACAAATGCTGGAAGTAGAAAGATACAACAATTCGAAAGAATACACCGCCTAAGAACTGTGAGAAGGTCTCACTCCGCGGCTGGAGATCGAGCCATTGCCGCGATCGTGGAATGGTCATAGCATGACAACTATGCACCTAATCTTACGCCCTTGGCATTGCTACTCCGTCCTAATCTCTCGGAGCTCTACGTGAACCTGACGGATAAGAGCAAGCTCAGGACTCATGTATCCCTCGGCGCCCTATGCTATCCCATGCTGCTGGTGTTTCGGCTCTGGTGTTGGTATAGGTGGTGCGGCAGTCGGCAAAGGAATATTCATGCTCTTGATGGTGGTTCGGTCGATGACAGGAGGGACCTTCCTTACTACTAGCTCTTCGCTCAAATTTACTCCGTAATGCCTAAACACTCGAGTGAGCAAGTGGTAATATGGAAAATGAGTCCTTGGGGTACCAACTCCCTGATCGACCATACGAAGCATAAAGACACGATCCCAATTGACAGCTACACCGATAATTACAGTATAGGTGGCCTTTCGCACTGTAGTGTAGATCTTGTCAAGGCTCTCCGTCTTCGAAATAATGTTATGCTGAATGATGCGCATGACGAGACGGACCACCGTCGCAAATTGTTTGTCATTCAATCACTGACATTTCCAAAAAAGGATTTGTGGTAGAATCTCTTGATCGGACATCTCTATATCGTCCAAATCTGCCCCTACTGCGGATATCTCCAACATCCCAAGGAGATCATCATCTAACATCTCAATCCGAGCTCCCTCCACCTTGGACTCAATGTAGCCGTTGCCATCATCGAAATTCTATGCCATATGTGCATTGAAAAGGCGGATGCAATGTGGGTAATATTCTCGCTCATAAGCCTTGAAGGGGAGGATCGATGCAAGTCCTGCCACGATGAATAGCTCTTCAAGACCGAGAGCGATGAAATCTCCGAACTTCACTGGTCGTCCACGAAGGAAATCAAAGTCTGCCATTCAAAGATAGCAGGCGATCTTCCGCTCACTCCGATTAAGCCAAGCGACTTCTTGCAGAGTGAGGCCGGGATGACGAGAGGAAGAGCCACCGGTACGTGGCAATGCCATGGGTTAAGAGCCGGTTGGAAAAGGGAGAAAAGGGTTCAGATCCGAAGTAATGGTGGGGCAAGATCTGACGCGCAAGGATTTTGGCTTCGGTTGGTGGAGGAATGGAGGAGAGAGACCTTAGTTAAGCGGAGTAAGGGGGAGGTGAAATTGGGTTCGACTAAATAAAATTGAAAAGGAGGAAGAGAGTGAGGAGGGTGCAGCGGATGAAGGTTTGGATGCGACTTATAGTCGTGTTCCAGGTTCAGGTTCGGCCCGAATCCACCTAGTGACCTATCGTTGTTAAGTCAACTGGTCGACCGCTACGGTCGATTCTTAGTCGACTGCTAGCCCAGATTTGGATGCAGCCTGAACCTGGATCCAATAGGGCCGGTTAAATTAATTAATATTCTTATGATCGTTCCACACAACATCTTTAGCTTCACCCATCAAGAAAAATTCTGCCTTCCATACGACGGTATCCATCATGCCTTGTAGACCCTTTCTTGGCAAGATTACAATCTCCTCAGCAAAACTGTGTCGACCAATAACACTCCAAAAAACCTAAAAATATCCCAACTATTATTTCATGCTTACTTTGCACGAAAATATTTCTTCCAATAGCTGGTGGGTTTAACAATACTTCAAACTACATACCCCGATAAAATTGAATATCATTCCTATTTTGTCTGTATCATAAAGAGAGAAAATATAAAAATCTTAATTTTATAGACCAAAAAATCACTGAGCTGAATATGTGCTCCTTATACTTGTTTCTAAAAACAGAAACTATTTCATACCAAAACTTCCCTCAAAAGTTAAAATTATATATAAAAATATTTCAAGGTTTCCAAAAACCTTTTTGAAACACAAATTTCCCAAATTGGAAAACCATTTTCATGCTAAAAATCAATATCAAAACTTTATTGGTATATACCACTACAAGAAATTTGATTTTTAGTGGCGCACAAAAAAAGCCACAAAAAGTTTTGGTGGCGTTTTGATAAACGCCGCTAGAAAACATGCGACTAAAAATCCATGATTTTTTGTTGCATTTATTTTAACGCCCCTGTAAATGAATTTTTGGCAGCATTTTTTAAACGTTACTAAAGATCTTTTTTACAGCGTTTAAGAAACGCCACCGAAAAGGTGCCGTGTACTATCTTATTTTTTTGTTGCACTTATTATTATTTTTTGCAGCGTTTTTTGAACGCCACGGAGATTATCTGAGTTACTATAATTGCCGAGTTACTATTTTTGGTGGCGTTTTTTCTCCGCCACCGTATGTTTCGATTTTATTGCCTGCTGTTCCACGACTGCATCTGATTTCGCCTCCAATTCAATTACTTCCAAACTTATACAATAACGTAATATATAAACACATACACATTCAAAAATAACACATTCAATGAACCACAATAACACAAACAAAAGCAATTACATAATCACCACTATATCATAACATTAGTGTCAAGACAAAAGGTTAACCATACGTTTACACAACAAAACTACCATAAACAGTTTCATAATAGTACATGCAGCTAAAGTAGTGCTGCTACCATACATACTAGTTTCATAATAGTTTCATAACAGTTTTAATCAACCTAACTACATACATGTGCTGCTACCATACCAAAAACCAATGCTGCTGCTTGAATTCTTCACAAACGTTTATCTACCTGTAAACAATAATAATCATGTTACTAAATATTTGTGAGGTGAAGGTATCAAAGATCAAAAATGGATAAATATAGAAGTCCTTAGACTATAATACTTCAAACAAATATGCCTCTACGTATTAACCACTGATGTGAGCACATTGTAATCATCCAACAACTTTTACATCATATTTGTGAAGTCAGTGCACTAGACTTGCACATTAGCAGATGAACTTATGACAAAGATAAATGTCTTTATCATGTGGCAGATTGTGACCATTCAGTGCTTAAGTGTAGAATGATATTTAACTAACTACTAGGGGTTTAGATATGTTAAAGAATGAACGTGTGTTCGCCTTAGTTGTAGCGAGCAACACGACCCTATTGGCTCATAGCACCTACAGTTGGGGCAACGTAGTTTCACTGTGTTGGTGGATGTTGAATACAAGCTGGTAGTTAATTTACTAAAGTATTTCATTATTGCTAGGACAATATGTTGTTGATAATGTGATAGCTTATCAGGCTACGCAGTGAGTACACTGAAGGTGTTAAAATTGGTTCTGTTACATCAACTAGGGATATACTTTTCTATCAAAGTTGTACCAGGATCCAGTAACCTTTATTAGTACACAATGAATGTGTTAAAATTGGTTATATAAATTCAACACTTCAGCCACACAAACTCTGTTCCATCCACTATCAACAGCCACACAAACTCTAGCTCTACACCAATATTTAATGAGTAATATAACTAATTTTTATAGTCGATTATCTAGGAATATTGTTAGGGTATTAGAATCAAAGTTTGAAAACATTTATGATGAACAAGATATATACCTTTCAGTTTGTTTTCAGAATGACTTTTTCCGTTGACCAAGCTATGGGAACGCCAAGTGCATCTTCCATGCACGTTGTTAGCACCAAAATTGGTCACTAACCTTGTTCAGAAAGATTGTGTAGAGATATAAGTGATGAAAGTAAATTAAACAGAGAAGACAATGCTAATTTAAATGCAGAAAGTAAGAACACCAAATTTATAGTGGTTCAGCGTAATTGCCTACGTCCACTTTGTTCAACTTTATTGATTTCCTTTATGGTTGATTACAAATACAATTCGTGAATCAAATGCTTGAGTGGAGTGATTCAGTAGAGAAGATGAGTCTTGAAAATGGCAGAGTCTCCCCGGTGTTCTCTCTCCAAAAAAGGATTTCTTTCACTGTGACCCTGCCCCTCTATTTATAGGCAAAGATGGGCTGGACTTCCCAAGTGGGCTGATTGCCGAACGCTCCAGCCCGAGTACATTGGTCGCCGTATGCCGAGCAAGGTTCGCCGAACGATCTGCGCCGAACCATTCCTTCTATGTCGAACGGTATGCTGGTTAGTTGTGTTGAATGTCTCCTGGATGTCGAGTATTACGCCGAACACCATGGGATGCCGAGTACTCTTGTATGCCGAGCAGCCTTGACGCTGTCACGCACCGAAATTTTCGACTTTCGAAAATTCGACATCGATACTCACTTTATCGACTGCCGAGAAATCGAACGCCGGAAACTCCAATAGTGAGGGTTTTAGAAAGAAGAAGTAGAAGAAAAAGAGAAGAAGAAGAAAGAAAGCAGAGAAGAAGAACAACAGAACAACATCAGAATCTCACATATCGCAGCGGAACAATATATAATAGATAACACTAGTCTTTTAAAACAAAGAACTATATCAGTTTATACATACATCAATCAAAGTCATATACAACAATGGACAGTTATATAACTTGTCCTCATACAGAATACACAGCGGAATAAATAACATCAAATACAAATACTACGTCTCGCCATTCAGCTTGCTTCCAAAGCTCCAGAATATCCAGAATATCCTGATAACATAACTCTAGGCTGCCCGTGTGGAAATTGGTGGGCACCCAGAGTTTAGAAGGGAACAATAAACTCCGAGTCAGTCATGGTGACTGGTGTGAGATCGTAAAACAGTTATTTTTCACAAAGAAAATAAAACAAATTCGCAATGCTTTTTGGAAAATGAAACTACCATAAGACCTCCCGCCACACACACAATGCAAACGTAGAATTGGAGGAGATTTCTTCTTATGATAGTCAAAGATGCTTACTACGCAAAATCAAATCATTTTTGATATTATTATTAGTGCATAGTGTAGAAAACATTTCGAAAGTATAATATTAATCTTAGCCAGCATAGGCATTCCGCACTTATGCCTACTATAGCTACTATGTTCAATAGCAGGTTACCGCCACATTCCATAGCAGGTAATACAACTAAAACCGTACACGTCACGTATTGTTTCTTTGGATTTCCAACAAATGGTCAGGCTAAGGAACTTCCTTTTCCACGATGGGTACGTCCCTGGAATAGACGACCCGAGAACCTAACCGGATCTCTGCCAACACAAGGCCGGGTTACCTCTGCAAAAATAGGTAACTACTGACACGCGTATGCCATCCCCCGATCGTAACCGATCTTCCCGAGGATCCCCGATTTCCAACAAACCACATAGATAATAATGCAGCAACCACATAGGTTAAGTATCTGGGCTCCATACCATGATACCACCTCTATCCAGAAGGAATGACATACACTAAGGGGCGCTACTCCCTAGAACCTTGCCGCATCCTTCCTGTTTTGACCATTTCCGGGGTGTGAGGCTCGATGAAGTCTCGTCCACAAAGCTACGCTTTCTACAAAGCCCTGCTTCGGGTCAAACAAAATGATCAACCTATGATCACAAAGATATAAGATCAAACAAATGATCATATCACAAATGATCAAACACTGATCATTTCACAGCAACACTCAGTGTGCCACGTTACCAAATTGGGATATATCGCTGATGAAATTCAACTACATAACCTCTGAGCTCATACGTCTCAGAGAAGGGTGTTAAGCTAAGAGAATAAATTCTCCGCCACCAACAGATATGTATTTGAAAGAAATCAGCTTTATATCTCAAAGTGTAACGTCAGACACACAATCCATACAAGTCTGTTCCGGGATCGAACAGAACCGAAGGCACTTCTCACGAAGCCCTTGCATTTCCGGATAATTTTCTAATCACGTCCGGACTTCCTGTCACTAAGGGTGATAAAAACCTCTAAATCAGAGATCAGCCGATGTAGAGTAACTCGACGGTAATCCTTCCGTTTTCAAAAATATCCGGTCTTCAACACCGGTCTTCGAATGCAATTCATAACGACGTATCACATATTCGGAATGGGTTATACGACCCCATGGTCCTTTCCCGGCTAACCTGAATAGTGAGCGTTTATTTAAAATAAGTGTGGCATTCAATTTCATCCAAATTCACAACAAATACCTACTCAAGGTAATTATTGATAGTCGGTTATTTAACTATCAATAAAGATGCGCAACATCATCAGATTCCAAATAATTTTCCAAATTATTTATTTTCCAAAAATATCTTTACTAGATATAAAATTTCCACACTTCAAAAATAAATCAACGTTTATTTTTCTAAACAGTTTCCCTTTCTTTTATAAATTCCATAGTGAATTTATATTTCAAATATCTACTAATATACGATTCTCAAATCGATTTCAAATATTCAATTTCAGTTTATCCTTAAGAAGATAAAATCTCAAAAACGTTTCATTTCATTTTGGAAAAGCATTTCCATACTTATTTAATAATAAGTAATTCACAACTCTATTTATTTTCAACATTTGAAAACATTCGTTATACTTAAATCAAAATTAAGTATACATTTCATTCTTTAAGGAAATCATTCTCTTTCACAAATTTTATTTGAGTCAAAACGAATGTTACGTAAAACATCGTTACGACAACTCAAAATCACTAGTATAGGGATTCGAAATTTAGATAGATATATAAATCCCAACACTATATAAAACATTTCCTTTCGGAAATCATTTACTATAACAACAGTGTTATAGTCCATCATTTCCTTATTTCTCGAAAACGTCTATTTCAACAATAAATGTTGAAATCTATGATTTCGATATTTAACACGTTTTAAAACATCTTTTTAAAACAATTAACTTCATCTATAATATCGCTTTCCCAAACATAACCATTTTTACTTAAAAATATATTCACTGTCCAAAATCGTGAATATACTTCACTAATTACATTTCACTATTTAATTCATCAAATTCAATTTATTTCGAATTTATAAAACAACGCTTATAAATTCCATTTCTGTTTTATGATAACTTCGGTTTATAAATCTCCTTTTATTAATTTCTATAATACACTTATTAAAATAAGTGATTCAGATTTATAAAACAACGTTTATAAATTCAACCTTATATTTCACAATAACTTTGATTTATAAATCCCCTTTATTAACAAGTTCGATCAATACTCCCTTTAAAGGCAAAAATCCAGTTTATAAGTTGATTTCTTATAAATCTTCCATTCTACAATTTCATTCATTTTAACTTCACAATTTATAAATCTATAAATTTCATTCTTTTTAACTTTACAATTTATACATCTATAAATTTCATATCGATTTTCCCAATTCGTTTCAATTTGCCAATTAAATTTCAAATTGGACTTCCCACTTATTTCTTTTTAAATAAATTCCTTTTAAAGAAAATAAATTTCTTTATCTCTTTCAATCTATTTAAAAATCCAAATTTAAATTAAATTCTTCAATTTAAAATCACTGTTTTATGAAATCCATTTATTTAGCATTTTCACTTTATTCTGGAATTTATTCAATAAGATTATAAAAATCTACTTTTTATACTTTAAAAATTCCTTTCTTCAAAATTTCTTCAATTTCAAAAATTGATTCACTTAGAAATTTTCTACTTGAAATTCAAAAATTCAATTTCGTTTATCTTTGGAATCCAATGATGTCAAAACATCCATTCAGCTAAATTTTAGCTTTCAAACAATTTCCAGATATCAATATGATTAATAGCATCACTATAATCATTCACAGATTCATATCACAATAGAAATAAATTCAATCAATGTGAGGGGTCCAGTTGGATCCCTCCAACCTGTTTCCCTGCATCCAAAGATGTTAGCACAATACCAATTCCGCTCCAGTACGGAATTATCGCGGTATATGGGTTTTATAAAAATCCGCTTACTAACGGCGCAATAGGGTCTCATCCGCTATACGAGGCGGGAAATCAATCAATCCAATATATACATATGCCAATATGTATATATTGCTATATATAGATATATATCCTATCATATCTAATATCACATCCAAAAACAATCAATAACTGCAAAAAATTCCACTTTTCATTTGAGTGAGAAGATCTCACCTTAGCTTTTATTTTGCAATCCATTTTTATTCCAGCTCGTTCTTTACAGATTTTGACCTAGTATAAACATTTTATACCATTTATCAATATTCGAATCAACTGAATAATTAATTTCCGTTTAATAAATTTAATTTACACGTGTTTTTATTTTAAACAAAGAATTATATTATAAACAAATTTTCTCCTTTTAATAAATTTACTTAACTAAAATTTTAATTTTAAACTAATGATTTAAATTTTTTCTTTACTGTAACTACTTCCTGTATATATGAATTCAAACTTTGAAATTTGAAACTAAACAGTAAACATTCTTTTCTAAAAGTATATATATATTTTTTATCTAATAAAACATGTCTGGGTGTCTGCGAGTATATATATATTTAAACTAAAACTAGCATATGTATATTCATACTTATACTATACACTTCCTGATAAATTTAATAAACAACGATAAGTTTAAATTAAAGTTTTCCCTTACCATTAAATTCAAAACATTGAATTAGAATAGACTGCACATACTTTAATCGTTCCCAAGATAAGCTTATTACAGTAAAAATTTTGATTAAAGTACAAATGTTTCCGAAAAGTAGGTTACCTTCTTCCCAAAAGATCACGTACACGGCCAGGTACGAACATCTTGCTACACAAAGCCCTAGCTTGCTCGAACTCCTATCAGGCAGCTCTCATCCCCACACGTCATCGGTGAACCCTTCTTCGCGAACACCTTCTTCACTCCTTCGAGCTCGAGATGAAGTCGCGACCCAGCTTCGACGCCATCCACTCCTCCAAAGCTCAGCTAATTCCTCTATCCTCCCACGCACACGCGATTTTCCCCCACCACTTCACTGCCGTACCACGACGCGGCAGCACAAACTCGACACCCCAATCCATCGAAGCTTCCGCCTCATCGAAAACCACTCCGACAAACGCAAATCGCGACCTCGAGAGTCCCTCGCCCCCTACCAGGCTTCGATCGATCGCTGTTGCTTAGCACGAACACGCGACATCTTCGACTTCGATTTGGCATTCAGATTTCGATCGGGAAAGACGAGAACGTGAATTTCTTCTTCGAACAGTTTTGAACGAGGGAAAATAAAAGTGGGATTCGAGATAATGTTTTGATTTTATAATCGTAAAGGAGGAACGGCCATTGTTTTATTTTTCTCTGTTTGAGATTTGTTCTCGTTTGATTTGAACGAAAGTGAGGGGGGTTTCGTATTTTAGAGAGAAGGGGGAAAAGAAATAGAGTACGAACGAGACAAATTGGAGGCGTATTGTACTTACGGTCGGACAAAGGAAAGCAACCATTTTTTTTTATTTGAATTCAATTTGTTTCAAAACAAAGTTTACCGTGTTTATATATCGTGTGCTCACACGGCAAGTCTGAAAAATACGAAATTTGAAACCCGGAAATAATTCGATATTACGGACCTAATGGAACTGGTTTCGCCGAATTCCGAGACTGCGCCTCGGACGGCTATTTTTAAATATCGATACGAACGATGTAATTTCAAAATTGAACAGAACAGTTTCAAATTCAATTCTGAAAGTTCTATTACCTTCAGTATCATCAATATAAATTTTAAAAACTTTTCGAAATATTTTTCTTCAGCTTAAAAATGAAGATTCAAATTTTTATCCAGTTTCAATAGATTAAATTATAAAATTTAATCTCCAAATTCAAAGTTATATTCGGGATTCAAATTAAATTACCGTTCAAATATTTAAAATTAATTAAATATTCTCAATTTAATTTGTTCAAAATTCTGGGTCGTTACAGATGCCGAGCGACCTTGTATGCCGAGCAGTCTTGATGCCGAACAGCCTTGATGCCGAGTACTCTGGTATGCCAAGCGGTCTTGATGCCGAGCAGCCTTGATGCCGAGCACTCTGGTATGCCGAGCAGTCTTGATGCCGAGTACTTATGGGATGCCGAACACTAGTTGACGCTGAGCATAGGTTGTTGCCGAGTGCCAGTTGATGCCGAACACTACTTGACGCTGAGTACCCTTGTTGCCGAGTACTACGCCGAGTAGTCTCGATGCCGAGTGCTTTTGACGTCGAGTGCTCTCGTATGCCGAACACTGCTGAGTATTACGCCGAACACTCTTGGACGCCGGACACTATGGATGCCGAGTACTACGCCGAGTACTCATGGATGAAAGTTGCTTCGCCGAACACTCCTGGATGCCGGACACTCTCTGATGCCGAGCACTTATTGCCGAGTACTAGTTGCCTGGTCAAATCCCCAGGAAACACTTGCCCCCCAAAGTGTATCTCGTGGCCAAACGTGGTGCGTTTTGAATCTGGTACAATCTACCTCGGAGGTACCCTCTCGAGAATGCTAGCGAAGGGAGGTGCAAGACGAACAAGTTTGGGATGCCGAACGACACGTTCTGAGCCGAACGTTCCTAGCGTGCCGAACGTCATTCCACCTTGATGCCGAGCGCTCCGGTATTGACCGGTTCTACCGGGTATAGCCCCTTCGACTTCCACCATTCCCCTCTATAAAACCAGGTCCTTCTCTTCTTCTCTCCTTTTACTTGTCTCATTTTACTTCTTATTTCCACCGTTCTCGCAATTCTGTTCAATCGTCCGAATTTGAGACTTAACTACACCATCTCAATCTCTGATCTGCAAACTTAGGTATTTTTCCTCGTATATTCAAACGAGATGTTCGAACGATGTCGTGTAGAGGGTTTTTGTATAACTTGTCTGCATTGCCGAACGACATAGCGTGGAGGAGTTAGGAGTATGTCCGCTTATCGTCTTAGTTTCCTCGTGTTGAATCGAGGTCAAAGGGAAGAAAAAGAAAGAAGGTGTTGGAGGGGGTAATGGCGCCGTTCGCTGCTCCGGCGCATGTGGTCATGTGCCGGACGGTGTAATGGTTAGTTGCCGAACGGTACCTTGGCCGGACAATGCCAGGCCGAACGCTCACTAACATGTTAAACTATAATTGAGCCGAACGAACTAAAGCCGAACAATGCCCAAATGCCGAACGACTGACACGCCGAACATTGACTTCAGACCGAACGTTGAATCCAGCCGAACAATCCTTAGGTCGAACCGTGACTTTAGCCGGATAAAACAATCACCGAACATTCCCTAGGTCGAACAATGTCTTCTAGCCGAACAAATACAATTGCCGAACACTTGACATGCCGAACAATACAATTGCCGAACACTTTACATGCCGAACAATACAATTGCCGAACACTTGACATGCCGAACAATATAATTGCCGAACAACTGACATGCCGAACACTTTACATGCCGAACAATACAATTGCCGAACACTTGACATGCCGAATAATATAATTGTCGAATACTCTTTAAGCCGAGCCTATCACAGCCGAACACTATACTTAGGACGATGAACATTACTTAAATGCCGATTAGTATAAATGTTAAACTACACTTAGGCCGGTTACTTTAGAAATCATATGTCTTTTGAACCTGGAACTGTAATCACCTCAAGGTGGGCTTTTGAGACGATCAGCGATGACGGTCTTCGAAGGCGATGATTCGAAGCTAATTATTATATCTTTTTAAAACATTCTTATTGCCTGTACACAATTGCTTGCACTAGTTCACACACCACATGGGGGGAAACTCGTGTTGCTAATTCTAACGCTCAAAGTTTTTCAAGTATAGCTTTCTCAAGCATTTAGCCAGGTTCATTATTTATTCGGGATGTCGAGAAAATCTAGTTCTGCCACCATATCTGACAGACCTGGGCCGTCAGCAAGGCAAGGAGCCGCTGATTCTTCTAACCCGTCTATCTCTCCCGCCCATAATTTGGTGCCCGATGCTCTGGAGTCAACCATCTTACTGGACAATCCGATCGATTCTCAAGCTTCGAAGATCAACGAGGCTGCTCTACGACGGATATGTTCCATTCACGGGATTCCCTTTGCTGACGTGTTAGTTCCTTCGAGACACGACCGCCCTCATCTGCCCCCAGTCGGGTACACAGCCTGCAACAAGTTCATGTGTTGGATGGGCAGCGTGCCTCCATTCAACTTATTTCTCCGGGATGTGCTGCAGTATATAGACATTGCTCCGTCGCAGCTGCACCCGAATGGCCATGCGTTCCTATATGGGACTTATTTACTTTTCATGGCCGTCTTCTCCAGACCTCCAACCCCCGGTGATATCCGATACATTTATATGTTCAAGAGACGGAAAGATAGCCCTTCCTTCATGTTCCTCGAGCCATACCACAAGTGCCAGATCTTGACAGGGGCTTGTAGCAAATTCGCCCTGTACAAACAGGAATGGTTCTATGTGCGCTACCCGTCTGGTTTTGCTAGGAGATGGGTTGAAGGCAGTAAGTCTCTCTGCTGAATCGTTATTCGTATTTAATTGGAGTCATGTTTTTCCTAACTCTCCGTTTCATCTTTTCAGGTATCAGCCCACGCCCGGAAGGCCGAGGATATTCTGATGCTGTCGATGCGATTAGAGCTCTTCCGGCCGAGGATCGAGATATCCGAGCTATCATTTCAAATGACTCGCTGTCGGGGTTTGGCTTGCTGGCTCCTGGTCGTCGGATCAGCCTTCCAGAAGGTGTTACAATTCCCAAACCTTCATCTGGTAAAGGGAAAAAACTTGCCGGACCGTCGTCGCGTCGCGTTCCCGACGCGCATGAAGAAGGCGAGCGCAAAGAGGATGATGCCCCCAAAACTCAGGGCGAGAACGTGGGTCCCGCTTGGAATCCGGCAATCGAAGTTCAGGATATTGAGACATCATCCTCCCCTTCGAAGGGAAAGAAGAAGTTGAAATACATGGTTCAAAAGGAGAAAGTTGGTGGCACCTCAAAAGTTACGCCTAACCCTCCTGAGAAAGAGGCTTCTTCGCAGCACCTGGAAAGTTCCTTGAGAGGTCTATCGAACCTTTCTATTCCCGAAGACATACTTAATTACGGGTTCGATGATCCTGAAGCTCTCAAATTCTCTTCGCCCGCTAGAGGCAACGTAGGAGTTCAACTCCCGGCTCAAAGAGACAATACTCCGATTAGCAAAGATAAACGAACGGGTCCGTCGGGGGGACACTTAGGACACACACGCACATGCGCATTCCATAATATACTTCAAGTCCTTTTAATTCGTGAATTCTCCTTAACTCGTTGTTATCTCCCTTCTTTGCAGGTGATATGGGCCGCTCACACGGACTTGATCGCCTCCAAGGGTCTTCTATATTCCATCACTCCGGACGGGATTCCGGTTCAGGCAGACGCCGGGACCGAGGTGATTATGAAGATAGGGACAATCGTCCATGCGAGTCGTCTCACCGCAAGAAAGCACACTACCAATCTTCCCAGTCCCGCGATCTTCCTCCTACAACTGAGCCGGATAAAGAGAAGTCTTTGCAGAAGGGTTATCAGTCTGATGCTGCTCGAGAACAACATTCCAGTTCATCGAGTACGAGGCAAGTTCGAGAGCCGCGTAAAAGAACGGAATTCTCTAAGCCTCCTCCTCCTACTCCTGCCGTGGACCCAACTGTTGCGGAAAAGATGGTCGACCTTAAGGCCAAGTTTCCGAAGATCTGTTTTGACGGTTTGAAATTTCTCCCGGCCATCCATCACATTCCTGGGCACGTGAAGCAAAGTGCCATTGCCTGCAACAATGACGTCTATGTTCAACATGACGCATTCGTGCACTTGGTGGAGAAGATCTCAGAAGTATCTGTCGAGCCTCAACACGAGATTGACCGTCTAAATCTGGAGGCTGACAGCGATAAGAAAATCATCAAACTCCAAGATGAAGAACTCGCCTCTTATAAGTCAAAGCTAGAAGCCGCTGAACAAGGTGCAAAAGATACTGCTGAGGCAGTTACTCGCTTAGAGGTGGCTCACAAAAAGGAGCTTGACGAAGCAGTTCAGCGCAGCGGCGCCCTTGCCCTAGAAAAAGACTCTGTCTAAAAAGAAAGGGACGCGCTCACTATTCAAGTCAAAGAGCTAAAAGAACAACTCTCCAAGGAGAAAGAAGACAAAATAGCCGCTCAGGAAGAATCACAACGGTATTGTGATGAGATTGTTGCTACCCGACTCCTGAAGGCAAAGCTCGACGGTGAACTTGCCGGGGTTGAGAAAATGAAGGATGAGGCCCGTGAGGAGGGCAAAAGAATGGCTGTGGAGGAGCTTGATTCTCGCCTTGAGGCGGCCGCAGAGGCCGGTAGGGAAGAGGTCAAAAGTATGTTTGACCCGTTGATCGCCGAGTACGGAGCCCGCGTCCTTATGCATCGCGACCTAACATTCTTGGGCGACGGCTACCACGAATCCCTGGCTGAGGCATGGGAAACTCTGATAAAGATCAAGAAAGTCGAGTCAGGCTCCGAAGAAATCGACGAGGATGCATTGGTGAAGGAGTTCCTGAGGGGGAATGAGCCATCGGATTTATCCGCAGCATTGGCTCTTTATGGCAAAGGCTCTTCCCCTTCGAAAGAGAAGAATGACGAGGCTGGCCCGTCAGAGGCCGACGCTACTACTCCTCACATCGCCGCTCCTTATGCTGCTCAATCGGCCGGTCGGTCGACGCTTGATCCATTCGAGCAGCATGCCAGTTACGATCCCGAAGATCCCGGGCTCGGCGTTCATGTGCTGTCACCTATCCTGGAGGGTGAAACCCCGCACGCCACCGATAGTCAACCTGATCCTGGTAGGAAATTCTTCTTTCTCTAAAAGTCGAAGAGATCCCGTCATTTTTCAGCAGTGGTTATTCGTTCTAATGCCCACTTCTTATGTTTTCGTGCAAGTTGTTCTGACGCTGAGCTAACTCCGAGGAGTGATGACGCCAAGGAGGAAGCGGGGAAAACAAGCGACGTTGCTCACGCAGGGGTAACTCCCGGCCCAGACGCTCAAGTGATCGGGGCGCTTGATGATGAAAAACTTGATACTTCGTCTCCTGCCGAAGGAAGCGACGAAGTTAAAATCACTGGCGCCTCTGACATACTTCAGAGATGAGCATGAAGGACCGTCTCGCCGACGAGGAGAAGAGAAAGGTCAAAGTCAAAGTTGAATCTGAAGTCCTGGAACTCACTGACCCGCGGAACAGACCTCTGAAGATCATTCTCCCGGGCAGGTCCAAACCACTAGATGTTCCGTCTCCTACTCCTGACTCCGTCTCTCTAGCAAGCAAAAAGTCCAAGAAAAAACATGAGGGAGAGGAGTCGTTGGAAACACCAAAGGCAGACAAGAAGAAAAAGTCGAAGAAATGATCGATGCACTTGTTCAACAAGTTTCCTGCTTAAGTTTGTAATTGTTTCTATCTTCCATAACTTGTAGTTTGTATAGGCCCGAATTTTGTAGGAGTGATCTTGTATTCCCGTTTTGGACTTATCGAATAAAATTTTAGTTTCTTCTTGTTTGAATGATTCTCTTGTCTTTATTTGGTTTGCTGACATTGTGCTCCGAGGACTTGGAGACTTGAGACTGTTCATACTCTAGTCCGCGCTCTGGGGACTTAGAGTACTCCGCTCCGCGCTCTAGGGATTCGGAATTTGGAAATCGTTTATACTCTAGTCCGCGCTCTGGGGACTTAGAGTACTCCGCTCCGCACTCTGGGGATTCGGAGATTGGAAATCGTTTATACTCTAGTCCGCGCTCTGGGGACTCAGAGTACTCCGCTCCGCACTCTGGGGATTCGGAGATTGGAAATCGTTTTATACTCTAGTCCGCGCTCTGGGGACTTAGAGTATTCCGCTCCGCACTCTGGGGATTCGGAGATTGGAAATCGTTTATACTCTAGTCCGCGCTCTGGGGACTTAGAGTACTCCGCTCCGCACTCTGGGGATTCGGAGATTGGAAATCGTTTTATACTCTAGTCCGCGCTCTGAGGACTTAGAGTACTCCGCTCCGCACTCTGGGGATTCGGAGTTTGGAAATCGTTTATACTCTAGTCCGCGCTCTGGGGACTTAGAGTACTCCGCTCCGCACTCTGGGGATTCGGAGATTGGAAATCGTTTATACTCTAGTCCGCGCTCTGGGGACTTAGAGTACTCTGCTCCGCACTCTGGGGATTCAGAGATTGGAAATCGTTTATACTCTAGTCCGCGCTCTGGGGACTTAGAGTACTCCGCTCCACACTCTGGGGATTCAGAGATTGGAAGTCGTTTATACTCTAGTCCGCGCTCTGGGGACTTAGAGTACTCCGCTCCACACTCTGGGGATTCGGAGATTTGGAATCGTTCGTACGAGTCTGTATGTCGCGCAGAATAATGTAATTTATCATCCAATTAAGAGATATAGAAACTTCATAGAAAATGTGGCTTCAAGCCTTTATTAATGAAAATCAACTAAATTGCTCGATTACAACTTCAAAAGGAAACTAAGTCATTATTGAATGGAAACATGCAGAAAACAATAGTGCCTATAACAAGAAAGGGAAACATGCTAAATGTAATAGTGCCGCAAATGTTCACTGTTCCATGCTCGGGGGAGTGTCGCGCCATCAACGGTCGCTAGCTTGAATGTTCCTTCTCCAAGCTTCCGTTCAATGGCGTATGGACCTTCCCAGCTGGGATTCATGCGTGATGGTACCGGGAAGACTCGTTTCAGAACGAGATCTCCCACATCAAAGATTCTTGGGCGGACTCTGCCGTCATAGTAACGCTTGACTCGATGTCTATGCGCCGCCGCCCTTAATTCAGCTTCTTCCCGCTTTTCATCGATGCAGTCCAGTGATTCCAGCAAGAGATTTTGGTTCGTCTTGGGATCGTAGTATGTCACTCGGTGCGATGGAACTTCAAGTTCCACGGGTATAACGGCTTCAGAGCCGTATGCCAAGGCGAACGGAGTGTGGCCGGTTGCGGACTTGTGGGTAGTTCTATACGCCCATAATGCTGTCGGGAGTTCATCTACCCATTTGCCTCCAACCTTCTCCAGACGCTTCTTTAGTATGGACTTGATTATTTTGTTAACGGCCTCGACTTGTCCGTTAGCTTTTGGGTGTGCAACGGCGGCGAACTTTTTCTCGATGCCGTACTTTAAACAGAACTCTTTGAACTCTCTACTTTCGAATTGCGTTCTGTTGTCTGTAATTATGGTGCGTGGAAGGCCAAAGCGGCATATAATGTTTCGTACAACGAAGTTAATGACCTTCTTAGAGGTGATAGTGGCCGAAGGTTCTGCCTCAGCCCATTTCGTGAAATAGTCGACTGCAACTATTGCGTATTTCGCACCACCTTTGGATAGAGGCAAAGAGCCAATTATGTCGATTCCCCAGATCGCAAATGGCCAAGGACTGATCATTTGTGTGAGTTCCGTTGACGGAGCCCTCGGGATTTTTGCATATCTTTGACACTTGTCGCATTTTCTTGCGTAGTCCGCGGCATCCCGGTTTACGGTGGGCCAGTAATACCCATAGCGGAGGATCTTCTTTGCTAGCGTTTGCCCCCCAGTATGGTCGCCGCATTCCCCTTCGTGGACTTCCCTCAAGACTCGCTTTGTTTCATCATGAGCGATGCACCGTAACAATGGGACTGAGAATCCTTTCCGGTACATGGATCCATCCTGCATTACGTACCGCGCAGCCTTTCGAAGGACCTGTCGTCTTTCACTTCTTTTTTCTGGTAAAGCCCCGGTTGTCAGGTACAGTTTGAATGGGGTTATCCACGAGTCCTTCTCGATCTCTGTTTCCAACACGCGATCGATTTTCATCTCGTCTACACTCGGGGCATGCAAGACTTCAACGGGATACAATCCCATTTGTTGAACATCGTCGGTACTTGCGAACTTAGCCAACAAGTCGGCTTCTTTGTTTTGTTCTCGCGGGATATGTGAAATGTCATAACGCTCAAGATTTGATAGTAGTTCCTGGACCTGAACGAGGTACGGAGCAAGCTTTCGTCCTTTTGCTTGGTAGTCTCCTCGTACTTGGTAAACCACTAACTGCGAGTCACAAAAGATTTCGACTGATTCGATCCCGAGTTCTTTGATGAGCTTCAAGCCAGCGATCAGTGCTTCATATTCAGCTTCGTTGTTCGTAGCCGGGAAATCGAGCTTCAGGGCATAACAGATTGATCGGTTTTCCGGAGTTATAAGAACTACGCCCGCGCCGGAGCAACGGTCGTTTGATGCACCGTCAGTGTATAATTTCCATCGAATGGGGGGAATGATGTCGTGATCGTCCGGTTTGATGGGTATGGTAAATTTAGCGATGAAGTCTGCTAACGCTTGCCCTCGGATGGCTCTCCGTGGTAAGTACGCGATATCGAATTGGCTCAACTCGACGTTCCATTTTTGCAATCTTCCAGAAGTTTCCGGTCGTTGAAGTACCTGCCTCAGGGGTTGATCGGTATAAACGCCGATTGAATGCGCTTGAAAGTATGGGCGTAGCTTGCGTGATGCAATCACCAAGCAATAAGCCAATTTCTCGATTTTAGGGTAATTCTTCTCTGCCCCCGTTAAACGCTTGCTAACATAATATACCGGCTTCTGGACTTGATCCTCCTCACGAACCAAAGATGCGCTTATCGCATGAGGGGATATAGCCAAGTAAACGTACAGCATCTCATGGTCAACTGGTTTAGATAGCATTGGTGGGCTCTCCAGATGCCTTACCAGGTTCTGGAATGCTTCCTCGCAGCTAGACGTCCATTCAAAATTCCTCTTTCCTTTCTTTATTATGTCAAAGAACGGGATGCACTTGTCAGTTGCCTTGGATATAAATCGACTCAGCGCAGCTACTTTTCCGTTCAAGCTCTGTACCTGCTTTATAGTCCTGGGCGCTTGTACATCTCGAATGGCTTGGATCTTTTCTGGGTTGGCTTCGATTCCCCTAGCGTTGACGATGAATCCTAAAAACTTCCCTGATGCAACGCCGAAAGAACACTTCAGCGGGTTGATCTTCATTCCATAGAACCTGAGTATGTTAAACATTTCAGCTAAGTCTTGAATGTGGTCGTTTGACCGTCGTGACTTCACGAGCATGTCATCCACATAGACTTCCATGGTTTTGCCCAGCTGGTCCTTGAACATTCGATTCACCAGACGTTGGTAAGTTGCTCCAGCATTCTTTAATCCAAAGGGCATCACTACATAGCAATACAGCCCGACATTTGTAACGAAGCTGGTGTGTTCTTGGTCCGGAATATGCATTGGGATTTGGTTGTATCCTGAGTACGCATCCATGAATGACAATAATTCGTGTCCTGCTGTGGAATCGACCAACTGATCGATCCTAGGCAACGGGAAACTGTCCTTAGGGCATGCTTTGTTCAAGTCGGAATAATCTATGCAAGTCCTCCATTTCCCATTCGCCTTCTTTACTAGCACGGGGTTGGAGACCCACTCCGGGTAGAGGGCGTCGCGGACGAACCCATTTGCTTTGAGTTTGTCCACCTCCTCTCCAAGAGCGGCGGATCTCTCCGGATCCATTCCTCTCCTCTTTTGCTTGACTGGGACGTATTTCGGGTCTATGTTCAACATATGACTCGTGATGGCGGGAGAAATCCCACACATATCAGAATGCGTCCAGGCAAAAACATCAAGGTTTTCCCGGAGGAAATCGCTAAGGTCTTCAGTCATTGCGGGGCCTAACTGCGATCCGATCTTCAGTATTCACGAAGGGTCGTCACGGCTAACTGAGATGTCAATTGTTAATTCAGCCGATGCCGCCTTCTCTTCCCTGGGTTTCTCATCGTCGTCTCTCGGATCTATATCTCCGTAGACCCGAGAATTATGCCCGAGCCAGGGCTCGGGCACTACTTGTCAATTATTCGTATTGAGGATGCGGACGGGATTGTCCGCAACCTTTCCTTTCTCCCTCCGATGGGCCTCTCGGAGCTCGGCCACATAACAAGAACGACCAGCTGCTTGGTCACCGTGAACAATGCCTACTCCTTTGTCAGTCGGAAACTTCAAAGTCAAACACCACGGGGCTAGTGCCGCCCTAAATTCAGCCAAGGCCGGCCGACCCAAGAAAACATTATACGGAGAGTCCACATCCAAAACTACAAAGTGTAGAATTCGTACCCTTCGACGCTCGCCTTGTCCCAGTTCAACTGGTAACTCGACATATCCTACCGCATCAGTCGCAGCGCCGTTAAAGCCGTGGATACGAGCTTTGGATGGTTTCAAGTCTTTTGTCTCTAGCTTCATCTGATCATAGGCCTTCTTGAAGATGATGTTGACTGAACTTCCACAATCAATCAAAATTCTTTTTACATATGCTGGTCCGATTATCGCAGATATGACCATGGGATCGACGGTCGGAGCCTCTACCTGATCAGCGTCTCTGTTCCTGAACACAATATCGTCTGTCATCACGCGCTGCTGCTTAGCAGGGGCCCCGTCCTCTACGTTCGAACAGCACTCAAAATCTGCATGCTTCAAGGAGCTTGCATATCGTTCCATCTCTTGCCAGTTCTTATCTGCGGGATGAGGTCCGCCGATAATTGTATTTATGACCAGTCTTCCAACAGTCCGAGTAGGCTCCTCAGGATGATGTGGAGCTGGTGCACGACCTGGGTTGGACGTTGCCTGTCCTCCTTCCTGTGGATCCTTTACGAATTCTTGCAACTTCTTTTGTCTGATCAATTTCTCGATAGCATCATGCAGGTGTCTGCATTCTTCCGTGTTGTGTCCATAAGTTTCATGGAAGCGGCAATATTTCCCAGTCCGCTTCTGTTCTTCAGTTGATTCTTTTGGACGTGGTTTTCTTTACTGAAAAGTATTGCAGGTGGATAGGTAAATGTTCTCAAGTGGGGCGTTTAGCGGAGTGTACTCGCTGTAGCTTGGAATTCTCGACTTCCACTTTCCCGCTTCTTTCCTCTTTCCTTGACTTCTTCCTCCGGACTCTTTGGGCTGCACAGGCTTACTCTGGACATTGACTTGGACCTTTCCCGAATTGTCTCCAGATTGTTTCACAGCAATGTTGCTCTTGATTGACTCTTGGGCAGGTCCCGGTGCCTTATCTCGTCGTACCCACCTAGCTTCCTCTCTTCTTATGAACTGGTGTGCCTTGGAGTAGAAACGTTCTAGCGTAGCCGGAGGTTTTCCTGCCAGCCAGTCTCCAAATTCAGAATCCGGATCTACACCTCTCATTACAGCCATTAGGATTGCATGGTCGTTGGGATTGCTGACTTCAGTTGCCGCAACGTGGAATCTTTGTAAGTACTCCTTCAGCGACTCTCCGGGATTCTGGATTACACTCAACAGAGACATCACGTCCTTCGGGCGTGTAGTGTGTATCCTGAATTGCTCAATAAACTTCTTTGCCAACTCCTCGAAGTTTGATACGGATCGTGGAGGAAGTCGGGTGAACCACATAGTAGCGATCCCAGATAGAGTAATCGGAAAGCACCTACACTTGGTGGGATCATTTGCTCTGGCTGAATCCATCATCCATTCATACCTCATTACATGTTGTCTGGGGTCAGTCTTTCCTTCGTATGCAGGAATGGTTGGCATGCTAAACTTCTTGGGGTACGCCGCTTGCAGCACAACATCCGTGAACGGAGTATGACTTCTTGACACTCCCCAGTCGTCATTTGATAAGCCCTGATTTTCTTTCATCAGTTGCCTGATCATGGCTGTCAGATCGGGTGTCTGTATGGAAGCTGGGAGGTTGGAGTCAGTCCTACGTGCCTGTCCATGCTGATGCCTCCTTTCCTGGCGATCTGCCAATCGTGCGTCGTGAGGTTCAACATTGTTAGCATTTTGATGATCTGGAGCTCCATCCTCCATCTGTATTCCGGTTCGGAAGTTTCCAGTTCTGGCTTGGTCGTGGTCTCCAACAGTTCGAACAGCAGCATCCGCCCTTGCAGCTTCAGTCTTACGGCGTCTACGCCTGGGTGGTTCATCAGAAGAAGTAGAGCTGTCAGATGAGGAATAAGCAGTTGGATTGCCCCCAGCATTCTGTTGCTGCTGTTGAGTGAGTTGTGCCATCAGGTTGGCATTAGCTTGCATCTGTTCTCCCAGTTGTCTCCTGCTTTCCCTAAGTTCTCTCATCAAGTCATTGAACTCTACTCTGGTGACAACTGGAGTCTGTTCTTGAGCGGCAATCCCTGCACTCGGGATCGCAGGTTGATTGCTAGGTCCTGCTTGTTGCACGCTAGCAGTCTCTCGGGCATCCGCATTAAGAGAAGCTGACCTGGTACGTGGTCTTGCCATTGTAGAGTTATTGGTATGAACTCTGAGTAGAATCAACGGATGTCCTATCAGTAAGTCGGATCTCCTTTGGGGGATTTGTTCAATCCAGTAGCTTCAAAGCAGATCCCTGAGGTCTGAGAATTCGATTCTCGGTGAAAGCACCAAAGTGTTAGCACCAAAATTGGTCACTAACCTCGTTCAGAAAGATTGTGTAGAGATATAAGTGATGAAAGTAAATTAAACAGAGAAGACAATGCTAATTTAAATGCAGAAAGTAAGAACACCAAATTTATAGTGGTTCAGCGTAATTGCCTACGTCCACTTTGTTCAACTTTATTGATTTCCTTTATGGTTGATTACAAATACAATTCGTGAATCAAATGCTTGAGTGGAGTGATTGAGTAGAGAAGATGAGTCTTGAAAATGGCAGAGTCTCCCCGGTGTTCTCTCTCCAAAAAAGGATTTCTTTCACTGTGACCCTGCCCCTCTATTTATAGGCAAAGATGGGCTGGACTTCCCAAGTGGGCTGATTGCCGAACGCTCCAGCCCGAGTACAGTGGTCGCCGTATGCCGAGCAAGGTTCGCCGTACGATCTGCGCCGAACCATTCCTTCTATGCCGAACGGTATGCTGGTTAGTTGTGTTGAATGTCTCCTGGATGTCGAGTATTACGCCGAACACCATGGGATGCCGAGTACTCTTGTATGCCGAGCAGCCTTGATGCCAAGCGACCTTGTATGCCGAGCAGTCTTGATGCCGAACAGCCTTGATGCCGAGTACTCTGGTATGCCGAGCGGTCTTGATGCCGAGCAGCCTTGATGCTGAGCACTCTGGTATGCCGAGCAGTCTTGATGCCGAGTATTTATGGGATGCCGAACACTAGTTGACGCCGAGCATAGGTTGTTGCCGAGTGCCAGTTGATGCCGAACACTACTTGACGCCGAGTACCCTTGTTGCCGAGTACTACGCCGAGTAGTCTCGATGCCGAGTGCTTTTGATGTCGAGTGCTCTCGTATGCCGAACACTGCTGAGTACTATGCCGAACACTCCTGGACGCCGGACACTATGGATGTCGAGTACTACGCCGAGTACTCATGGATGAAAGTTGTTTCGCCGAACACTCCTGGATGCCGGACACTCTCTGATGCCGAGCACTTATTGCCGAGTACTAGTTGCCTGGTCAAATCCCCAGGAAACACACGTCAACGCCGATGTTGGTCTCCATAGCTCTGCATTTGCATCTCTCACAATATCAACCCAAACTTTTACAGCATTAAGTCCCAATATATGACTATTGACCATCGTTATCGGATCAGTTGATGCAACAGTTCCTTCAGCCACTACGTTTGTTCCACCCAAATCGATCAACTGGCATTTGCTATCTTTTGTCAACTTTGCAATTGGCTGGAAAAAAAAGATTATTATGCAGAATATATACATACACATAATAAATAAACTTTCATACACAGGTAATTTCTTCAATTTTGAAAATTAATACTTACATGCTCTGTTTTCTTCATGACCAAGGGTGTAGATTTCATGGGAGAAGTCGCACAATTTACACTGTCATTTCCATTTTCTTTATCAACTTCAACTTTTGATTTTTACCATGATACTTTCCTACCAACTGCATCTCCAATGCACGACGTATCACATGTGGGTTGCCACAAATAAGCATCTTTATTTATTACTTTGTCGACCGAAATCACAACGGTAGACGGACCGAGCGGAATACTATTAACAACATATTGTGGCTCTCTGGAGTAGACTCTTCCTTCGGCAACTACCCCTTCACCCTCATTCCAACCATAAATCTTGCATTTGTCGTCTTGGACAGTGCTGTTACTCTAAAAATGAGAAGTGTAATTTTAACAAACAAATAAATATAAAGATGGTTTATTTTAACAAACAAATAAATTTCTACTTAGCAAATTACTTAGCAAATCATTCACAGGTTATAAAATGAGAAGTGTAATTTTAACATACAAATAAATATAAAGATGGTTTATTTTAACAAACAAATAAATTTTGACTTAGCAAATTACTTAGCAATTCATTCACAAGTTATAAAATGAGAAGTGTAATTCCAACCATAATATTGTGGATAGTGCTGTTAATATAAAAAAATTATTCAAATGGATTAATTTGGGGTACTAATATCTAAAAACTAAAACTAAAACTTTAGTATGTTTCAATGAGAAGTGTAATTCAACAGTTTAGTATGAGAAGTGTAAAATTTACCGTACTAACGTCGTTCAAATTTACTCGCAGCGCCATCTTAATGCAAGTTGATGGCCAAGCTACTACCTTATTCACAGCGTCTACTAATACTGTCATTTTAGGTGTAGGCCTCCATAAATAAGTATCTGGTTTGTCCACGATATCTACAATAACGCTCACAGCATTTGGTCCAAGACGAATGCCATTGATAACCGCAATTGGGTCCCTGGACAACACCCTCCCATTGGCAACAACTTCACAGTTTCCATCCCAATTCAACATCGAACATACATCGACATTGCTCTGCAATTATTCAACCAAAAATTATAGCAATCACTGGATCAAAATTTAAAATCTAAATGTTATTTCTTGAGTAATATAATTATTATTTTTACCAATTCAGATGTGCTCCTTTTCGAACTTTCTACACCCTGCAGCAAAGCTCTAATATCAGGATATTTTAATCTTAAAAGCACTCAATTAAATGTAATGTATGCGTTTAATTGACTATCGAAAACTACCAAAGGGACTTTGATCAGTTAATGTAATATGGACACATCCTTTATTTTTATTTCAAAAATACCAAAGATGTTAGTATGAATTTTATAAGTGTGTGTTAACATTGGTTGCTTGTATTATTAGTTGTTGCATCCATATAGCTCTACTTGTCCATCACTAAGGTCCACATTACAAAGACAACCACTACTAAGGTCTACTTGACAGTATCATTTTATTTCTTTTTGCATTAAAAATTGTTCTCCTAGCCATGTTGAACGATTTATTTTAAGAACTAAGCAAGAAAAGCTTTCATGAGTGAAAGTAAATCTTGGCATTGAAGTTTATGAAAGTACCTATAACTTTTGAGGAACAGAAATGGTGTACAAGGTCCAAACTGTGAATGAATATATGGTAATACATATTTGTATTTGTTATTTCCTTGTAAAATAAATGGCAGACAAATTGCTTTCTTTATCAAGTAGTATTGTATCATTTCTATCAAATTTTACTATTTGTAGAACCAGAAAAACACATGTTTCCAACCAGTAATAGATTGCTCATCCGGTTTCGTTATCTAATAAATCACAATGCAAACAATCACAAAATAACTGAGCTACCCTTGCAGTAATGACGTCAGTAATCACAAAATAACTGAGATACCCTTGCAGTAATTACAATGCAAACAATCACAAAATTTCTCAGTAAAAATTCTATTTTTTATTGAAAATATCAAAACAATAAACTATACAATTACATTCTAAGATGTAATAACAAATAATCACAAAATAAAACCTACAGTAATCACGAACAATCACAAAATAACTTGCAATATAATCTATAATAACTTGCAGTATCAATAGAATAGTAAACATAATGAACAACCAGAAATAATCACAAACAATTTTATGCGCAAGCTTTAATCACAAGTAGAAAATCGATTTATAAAATTCAACCTAAATGTACCTATTTAGGGCACCACGAGGAGAAAATCGTGCTGGAGAGCTACCACGATGATGTGGAGAGGAGTAGATGCGACGATGAGAATAAACGATGATGTGGAGATGAGTGATGTGGAGAGGAATGGTTGAATCAAAAAGCGATTTGGGAAATTATCTTGAAGCGATTTGGGAAATTTTGTTCCTTAGGTTTAGAAAATTTATAAGTGTTAGATAATTTAATGATAGGGAATGTACTGGTTACGTTTATTAGACTTAGGCGGAAAGATTTTGGTAAGGGTCGAAAGGTAAAATAATTTTTGCTGTGTTTTGACTATAGGGTGAAATGTTTTTAGTTGCATTCACAAATAAATGCCACCAATTTATGCAACTAAAGGCTAGTTTTCTTGTAGTGTACGTTTAAATATTTAAGGATTTAAAGAGTTAATTTTTCTTCAAACTAGAAATTTTTTAACATGACCAATCTAGTGGTATATGTGCTTCTTTGAAAATTAAAATGCTTATACTTTCCTAAAAAAAAATTTCCAAAATAAACCTTTGGGAAAAGGAATCCTTTGAAAACCCTTTTTTCAAAAATCTAAGGCATTTCCAAATTATACTTTAAAAAAATTCTCCTTACGTTTCAAACTAAGGAATTGACATTAATTGTTCAAATTAAAATCCATTTTGCCATCAAAGAGGTGATCAATGAATGCACCCTAGTAAAACTTGCTTTTGGACAATTACGACATACAGAATCTAATTTCCCATCCATGTGGAATAATTATGTGTCTCCGATTGGAACTTAAAATCCAAAATCACAAGGTGGCTAGAATCTAAACATTAAGTCAAACACGTCCAGTCTCTAGGATTTAGCCATATGTCATACTCATGCTCTTCATCAACAGCGCTTTAAGCATCGCCAGCACTTCGTGGGGGACTTCGAAGTCGGCGTGAAAACCTTAGCTCTAAGATATTTCCAACTCATAGTTGCTTTGCCAATTCCTTTGGAGTGGAACTACAACTACTTCTACAATCGAAACTCTTAAAATCCAGCGTAAGAATATAATATTACTAGATGGGAAAGTACGAATATGTTCTCTCAATTTATCCTAACGTGTCTGATCTACTAACATAGGGCTCTGATACCAAATGTAACAACCCATATCCTAATAGGCCTAAATTTCAACAAAAATCAAAACCCAAGTCCATCGAAGCATAGATCGTTGGATTTGGTACCTGTAAATAAGCATGAGCATTATCAGAGATTGATAAAAATCTAAACTTACAGCAGTTACAATAATAGGATAAGAATACTAACTATGACTATTACCTTGGAATTAATGGTATTCCTTAGATAACAGATTGTCATATCAGCATCGAGCAAGAGAAAGAAGACTCTCCAACAACAAAGCACATCCAGCTCCAATGACCTGCTCCTTTAAATTCTATCATGTAGGTTATTATGAGGAGGGGGTCAGAACAACATTCTGGTGACTGGAAAAATATAAACTATCCATAACATAAACGTATACCGATAGGTTTCCATTTAATTTTTATATCCATTTAGGTTAGTAATTCTAATTTAACCTTACATTGCATACATGATTACATACTTACCCCTTCCCAAGATACGAAATATTAATGAAACCATATCAACCACCCAATACTTCCAAATCTATTAGCCACTTAATACTTCTAAATATAAAGAGGGTTTCTATAATACTTTTACAGGAGAAATAGGTAGACTTTGTCATTTACGACCTTAATTGAGGTAGACCCCATCATTTAAGACCTATTGCCAAGGTGATTTCCTATCAATGCCATCAATGGTCAATGGGTTCTAGCTATAAGACCTCTAACCACTATTTAAGGCTTCTTACATTTAATGTCCAACTATTACTGCATTTATCGCTGATAAAATTGTAGTCATGTAATAAACAGTACCCAAGCCACTTAATACCTTTATATTAGAAAATAGGCATACTCTGGTCATTTAAGACCATAACTAAGGCAGAATCCATCATTTAAGACCTATCCCCAAGGCGTGCTCCTAAATGGTACTATTATTATTTTGGCTTTGGCATTGTAAGAGACTATACCCAAGCCACTTAATACTTCTTAGTGGAAAATAGGTAGATCCCATCATTTAAGACCTACTTCCAAAAGTATGCTCCTTAATGGTATTATCTAGCTGTCATGCTTGGAAATCTCATTGGACAATTTAATAATTCTTTTATAGAAAGGAGGAGGACTTTATAGTCACTTAAGAACCCAAACCTAAGCAAACCCTTCCCAAGGTATCTACTCTCACTCTTTAATTATAAATATGGCAACTCATTAGTTTACTTCTTTTGGTAGGGAGGCAGACCCTTCAGCCACTTAAGACCTCAACACTAAAGTAAACCTTTTTAGAGACATTCTTATTTATTTATTTGGAATCTCACTATTTTACTTAATACTTCCATTTAGGAGAGAGGCAGACCCTTTAGCCACGTAAGACCTCAAAATAGAAGCGAACCCCTATGAAGATATCCCTCACCACTCCCAATTCCAAATTTGAACCTTCGGTACTTTCCAATTAAGAAAGCAAGCCCAATCTCTCACTTCGTCATGGGTCGTTGGATTAGTGATATCTCACATTAGTAGTAAGTACACCCGATCGCTGGTAGCCTCAAAGTGAAGGGCAGTCTTCCATCGAGTGACTCTACTGACCTCGCATCACTAACCTACTAAGTCCAATCAACCATCCTAAGTATTTATTTACATTATCTTAGGTAGACATTGGGCTTAGCTTAGTAATTCCCTTTTTATTTAAGGTAATAAGATTTACCTTTTACCTACCCATAAACCCGCATTTAATGCTCATAAATATCAATCTATCCATAAATCCTAATGGACATTCCCTAAGATATTTATGTATGATTACTAATTTCGAATTAGTAACCTTTTATATCTATTCCATTTTTATCACTTCAACTTCTTTATTTATCAGTCTCATTAATCCATTTACCCAATCAAATTATTGTACTTCTATATTTATTACCATTTATTGGAGTTACAACCTTTTAATTTCTTTCCTCATTATTTAATTATCCTAAACGCGAATATTACGCGCAAATATCGTTATTAGCATTTTTTAATTATTATAAGCGTAGTGATTACGTACAAATATTTACATTTATTAATTATGTTCTAGCTATATACCTTTACTAGAACATAATTTTCCATGTTAAATTGTTGGAATCATACTAAAAAGATTATCCTTTATAAATTTCCATAAATTAGTCCAAAACAGAAGACTTAAAGATTGCATCGTTTGAAATTACAAGGAATAATAATTCCTTTTTATTTTTGAAATAGACAGTGTAAACTACAATGAATTCATACTTTACACATCTCTTTCTCTTTCTATTTGTATATATTCCTTGTTAGATCAAACATTGTATCTTTCTAAAAGAAAGAAAATCAAACTAATTTACAAATATTAAACGGATCTAAATTCCAACAATTCCAAATGTAGAAAAGTATACATTCTAACAGGATTAGGGTAATAATCCAAATTTATAACATTATTATACAACCTAGTTTAGATATAGAATAAATTTCATTAAAATTAATATTCTAAATTCATACTTTTGGGACTAATTTCTAGATTAGGTGGTATACAATGATAAATCAATTTATAAACAAGAATATGTAGGCAATATTTATTATATTCATATCGTATTCAATTCATTGCCTACAACTCATATATAATTATCCAATTAGGCATAAAAATCAAATAAACACCAATCGAACAATTTTCACATTATAACAATCTATAAAATTCATAATCATCTTTTTAAAGCGATCCAATCTCCAGATCTGAAGTAGAACCTTTGATTCATCTCCAAATCCTTTTTAATCCAAGAGATATGTATAAAATGGTATATATATACATTAGAATTACAGATTCGAGAAGAGATTTGGGATTAGGAGAGAAAATAGATACAAATATATAAATTACCTTAAATACGCATATGGTTGATTCTCTTCTCTTCTCCTTTTTATTAGATTTCTACTCTTCTCTAATTTTTATGAATATAGATACAAATAGCTTATCTTTTGTAATTTAGAAAGAAAGTAAAGAAGAAGAATGGTAGAACTTCGCTACTGCCTTTATAAAAATATGAGAAGAGAAGGGAGGGTTAGGCCTAAATTTATAGGCACTAGAATCAACCAGAACCGTTTGACCGAAATATATTAAATCCGGGCCGTTGCGGCATAGATTTACTGGAGCCGCCAAGTCGCCACCGGTCGTCCGCCATTGGGTGACCAATCGACCGCTAGCGGTCTGCCATCCCCAATGATGGATTAACCTATGGGCCCGGTTAATTAATATAAAAACATTAATTATTTCTTATTTAATTATTTTTGTTTCAAATTTGTTTTTCATCCGTAACTTCTTCGTTTGGACTTTGATCGCAAAATTCCAAATATGAAAGTTGCCTAAAATTTCTCCACTAGCACAATGGTGCAACATCCATGGTCAAATTCCATTTTTGGAGCCCAATTAATTAACTAACTAACTAATTAAATAAGTAATGCCAAATTATGGGGTGTTACAGTACTAGACTCACTTCTATCGCTTGAAAATAATATTGGTCATGGCTGTAGCATCATCGACGTTCATTTTCGGGTTTCGAAGTAGGGGACACTATAAAGTTATTTTAGTAAAACAGATATTGGTTTAATCCCAAAAGTCTGATTTGATATATAAAAGGTATAAGTGTATATTATTTCAAAATGATTTGAAATAAAACCCAATTTTTAGTCCTAAAGTTTTCCTTAAGGAATTTATTATTGATTTTTTTGTACAAAGGTTTTATATGTATACTTTGTTGAGAACCCAAGCGATAGTGACATAGCGCAGAATAAATGTTGGAACTTTTGATGTTTTCCCTTTTTGGTTAAAGTGTGTTTATTAAATTATTGAAACTTTGTTAAATTATTTTATGGACACATGTAGCCTATACATTAGGACTGTATAGGTGTGAATCATATTATGATATGTGGTTTGGTAGTTTTCATTTGTTAAAACAAAACATGATTTTCGACGATTTTGGATAGTTGGAAACTTCCAAATCATTGTAGAATTTGAAGCTAAGTGTTTTTATGAAATTGTAAAAGTTCAGTTTTTGTATCTTTTGGATTGAGAAGGTAGTAAGATAAAACATGTTTTAAAGTATTAAACGTACTTGTTAAGTAAAATAAATTTGATGTTTTGTATACCCCTATTAGGATATAATGGAGTATTATACAAGTATGAACTTAATTTATAAAATGTTTATGAACTTCATGTTATGTTATTATGAAATGATTGATAAATGGTTTTTGTATTGAATGGGATATATTATTTGAGTAAAAGAATGTGATTTGAAAAGGAAATTGGTGTAGTTAAGAAACCAATATGATAAATACATAAGTTGTATCGAGATCATTTTATTCGCATGACTATATTTTGATCCAGTATTCAAGTACATGATTTTGAGGTGACTTGCACCGGTCTGAACAAGGATTTTTCACTCGATTCTTGACGGTGAACACTTGGCAAGGATTCTTGATAAAGTGTCCAAGTTTTCTATCATAGTATATGGCTATATAAGGAGAAGAGAGGTTTCTAATTAAGGTACCTAATTGGAGTCAACACTAGAGAGGTCAACTAATCAATACTAATTTGGAAGTGAAATATATGTGATCGAGCAAGTGATCGGGATGATTATTGCATATGGATGATCCACGTATGTCGTACGAGCTTTAGTATATTCATACTATGTTTTGTTGGCTTATGGTGAGTTTAGGTGATGACTCTTTGATTTGTAACGAGGTAACATGAATAATCGACTAAGTAATAACCTGAGACCGTTGATTATAAAGTATGCTTTTTAGATTATTTATCATCCTTGTATGATAGGATAATTTTTTAAACTTAGGAAAATCGTGAGCTATGTTTGCTAATTTTTTGAATACTATTAAGTATTGCTACGTGATTTTTTCCTTTTGTTGCTTGTGTTGGAATTTGAGCGTGGAATATTCTTAATAAAGGAGAATGTAATGACCAGGAATTTCGAACATTTCGTATTTAAATATCTGAATTATTTATATATTTGAATCTTGGATTAAATATTATTAAAGTGATTTAATAACCTTATTAACCCACTTTTAAACCATAACTATTGATTGTAAACTTGTTTTAGAAAAATGTTTACAAAGGTAAATACTATAAAGAATATCGATAATGTGACCGAAAATTATTTTTTGATAATAGCTTTTTACTCGTCAAAAGTTGTTAAAACTTTTTTGATATACACTCATTTTCTTAGAATATCGATAATAGAAAATAAAAATATTTTATCGTTTATGGAAAGAAAATATTTGATGATGTCATGGGTGACGTCATAGGAAAATATTTTGAAAATGAGCTTTTAAGGAAAACCTTAAGTGTTAAGTAAAAGAAAATGGGTTGTTAAGTAAAATAAGCATGCAAGGCACATAGGGAGGGTTCTTGACCATGTAAAGGAGAGGATAGGCTTGTGATAAACACTTCATAATCTGAAACGCTTCAAAAGTAAAAGAAGAACAAAAATAATAGAAGTGATTAGCATTGATCCACTTCTATCTTTGCTAATCTTTCTCTAATTACCACAAATTTTCTTCAAACTCCATCAAACTTTCACCGACACTTTAGGAAGCATGGATATAAAGTCAAAGTGGAAGAAAGATGAAGAAAAGTGGAGTTCCACTTTAGTCCATGAGCATAAGGAAGGAGGGGGAGTTGGTTTTGTGGTTTTGGTGCTAAAGGTTGATCTTTAGGAGTTTGGTAATGGTCGGAAGTGGTCTTTTGGTTCTTGTGTGTTTGGGCATGTTATAGACATGGATTTGGATGATTTATCTCACTATCTTGTATTTATATGTTGTGTATATATGTTGTGTGCCTGAAATATAAAGTTAAAATGACATTAACTAATTAAAGTTATAAACTTTGGACCCATCTTACTTTTGAGATTTCAGTGCATAAAAATGATATTTAAATTTAGTAGTTTTCTCCAATCTTTTTAGGTATGTTTTCTAGCATATTTTGTAGTATTTTAAAGTTGATTTAAATTTTAAATATATTTTTAGTATTTACTTATGAATTTTTAAAGCAAAGAGATTTTATAATATAAGACATGTTTTTATTTACTTTCATCAAAATTATAAGTTAGTTATTTTCAAGTAATATTTTACATAGATATTTAAAACCTTTTTTAAGTATTTTAAAGTGTGTGTATATATATAAAACCATCAAAAAAGAAATTCACTATGTTTAACACTAAAAGTCGATGAAGTAGGCTTATCTATATGTAAGTGTTAAGATTGATGTTCGAGTAAGGGTAGAAGCAATAATGCTCGAACTTACCAGCTTCAATCTTGACCGAGGAATAACTAAGTCGGTAATGTCGGAAATATGTTAATCATGTTGCTTGTTTACTCGTTTATGAAAGTCATTAATACTATACTTAGCACTAAAATCCAATGAGGTAGACTTGTCTAATTGTGAGAGTCAAGAATGAAGTGTCTAGGCAAGACTTTGATATGCAACCAATGCTCTAAATTACTAGGCTTTACCCTTGACCGATGGATAATATAAGCTGGAATGTCGAAAAAATGTTAAGTATACGGACCTTGATTTCTATAAGCGATCGTTTTAACTGGATAGTCGACTATCGATCTTAACCAAATATTAACTCAGATCTTTGAAATAATGTTTTTAAAGATATTATAAGTATGGAATGGTTTTTGTTTTGTTGTGATAATGTGTTAATAACATTCATCTTTAACCCTTTTTTATTATACTTATGAATGTAAATAGATCTTTAAAAAATGTTTTAAAGATAAGCATAAGTGAAATGGTTTTTGGTTTGTAGTGACAATGTTTAAGTAACATTAGTCTTAAACCTTTTGAATGGATTTGTGAAAGTACAAAGATTCTTAAAATGGATATTTTGAAAGAAATTATAAGTATGGAATCTTTTGGAAAAAGACAGAAAAATTAAAGATTAAAGTAAGAAATATTGTTAAAGATTTGTGAACATACTTATACCATCTAAGATAAGTATATGAATACACTTTGAAGTATTGAAAGAGTACAAAAGAATAGTAGAAATTGATAAACAAAGTTTTATTATATAAAAGAAGTTTTACTAATGAAAGAAGTTTTAATTAATATAAAGTATTAATTAAATAAAAGGGGATTAGAAGTCGCCTATGTGACTTAATCTTGTTTTATGTGGCTTGACTGTGCTTTGTGAGTTTATTCATTTATGGATAGTATTTAGTCGTATACTTAGCAATAAACGCCGATGGAATATGCTTGCCTATCTGTGAGAGTTAATACTGATGTTCGAGTAGGGTTTAGTAGCAATAGAGCTCTAACATACCAGCTTCACTCTTGGCAAAAGGATAGTGTGAGACGAAAAGGTCGGAAACACAATAAGTATACGAGACTTGGTCTCCATATGCGATCGTCTATGTTGAACTTGATAGTCAATTAGTCGAATATCAATCTTGACCGAAAATCCACCGAATTGGTTTTGAAGAGACCAGTATCATTAAATGTTCTACTTATCGAAAACCACTACAAAACTAATATACGGGTTTTGTGTTTTGGAAGCGGTTGTGAAGTGGAATGCTATAGAGTTGAACCGTCTATCCCAAGGTTAAGTCCAAGGGAGAGGCCAACATTATATTTCATTGGAGGACTTATATGCGAAACTATGTGGAGATTCGAGGTCTATTCGAGATGCTCGAATCCATGTAGAGATTCGTGATCTGTTCAAGATGTTGGAATCCAATTGGGGATTCGTGTTCTATGCCAGTGATGAATACTCGTGTAAAAGGTGCCAAATGTAACCTCAACATCAAAAATGGTTAAAGATGGAGTAGGATGCACAATCTTGGGTTTAGCTAACCCATGACAAAGTACTCAACTCCATATCTCGAGTATGCTTATTGATGTTGCTAGTGGGAGTTGATGGTACATGATTCCACATGTTCGGGAGTGGATCAGTTGTGTTTACCTTATGGTATATTTTATCTAGAGATATACGACGCTCAAAAGGTAGTTTTCGATCCTTATGATAGAGCTCAGATTCGCCATCGACCGAAGAGATCTTCATGGAAAATCCATTATGTGAACGTACCTTTGTGGTTTTAATTATACCCTCAATATATTGTGGTGTGATCAATATAAGCATCACAACTATTTTCCCATTTATAATTTCACCCTAGACATTATCCATTACATCACCTAATATACTTATTAGATGGTGTTTCTTTTGAAGGGATAACCATTGCGGCATTTCATGCGGTATCAAAAGTACAATTATATGTTGATCGCATATTTCTTGGGTTTCTCACACCAGACTTTGGTCTGACACATGGTTTTTGTTTTCCCTAAATGTAACAACCCGCATATCTATCGATTTTATATTTAAATATTTTATCGTTAGTCGGATGTTAGTCCGAAAATCTACTTTTTGCATACGGTCAAATTAGGACTCGAGACCACTTCCATTGAGTTCAAAATGATGTTTGCGATCTTTTTGAGTGTAAACTTCGATATGTTTGGAGATAGTGAAATTTTCGTCACTTTTTGGCTTAGGACTTTGGTTTGGGCTGAACACACACTAACTCAGCCCAACCCCCTCTTCTCTTCATCACTTCATCAAATAACATTCAAGCTTCATAAAAAATAGTGGTGGGAAGTGGAAATTAAAACTCCAAACTTAAATTATATTGCAAATCCGAGATTCAACCTCAAATTCAAGTAGAAGATAGTGGATTCAAGCTTTGGATTGCTTCTCCTTGCTTTCAATCTCCATCTTCATCCAATTTAGTGAAAAGGTGAGATTTTTAATCTCACATCTTGACTATAACTGTCATTGGACTGATGGGAATGATTCCCTATCGCATTTGAATGAACATTTGCTTTTGGTTTGGATTGGATTGGCGAAAAGCCCCGATTTTCAGTGTTTTTGGTGATTTTCTGGCACTAGGTCGCTCTGGACTGTTAGCTCGCATGGCCTTAGATCGTTTCCGACCTACTATCACTCGGCAAACTTTAGGTCGCTCGTCCCCGTATAAGTCGTAGGTCGCTTGGCCTATAAGTCGATAGGTCGCTCGGCTTAGTCTTTAGGTCGCTGGCCTTAACAGCGATAGGTCGTGAGTTTTAAGTCGCGTGCCCTTAGGGCACGATTTTTAGGTCTTGTATCCTTAGGTCGCGTGGTTTTAGATCGCGTATCTTTTAGGTCATTCGTCTTTAGGTCGCAAGCTTTAAGTCGCGAGTTTTAGGTCGCGTACCCCTTAGGTCGCGAACCACGTTAGGTCGCGTACCCTTAGGTCACGAACCACCTTAAGTCGCGTAACTCTGTTAGGTCGCAAGGCCTTTACTTCTAAGGTCGTATGGACTTAACTCCGTTAGGTCGCAAGATCTTGTTTCCCTTAGGTCGTAAGGCCTTAGGTCACGCCTCACTGTTAGGTCGCGCCTCACTGTTAGGTCGCGCACTTCGTTAGGTCGCTCACGAGTTAGCACTTAGGTCGTTCGACCTGTTTTCCCCTAGGTCGTTCGACCTGTTCTTCTGCTAGGTCGAACCCCGTACGCCCCTTCGTAGGGGATCTTATCTGAAAAACATTCAACAGAATTTCTACTTTAATGGTTTTGGGATTGACTTCTTTGGACTTTACTCACGTCTTCGAACGTGAATTGATGTGATTCGATTTGTTTCAACAATCGTTTTGTGACTTGTCACTTTAAAGATATGAAGGTTTCAATACTAGTAGTAAATATCAAAACCCTTTCATCAAAGCGATTTCAACACTATTTTAAATATCAAAAGTTTGTTTTCTCAAACCGATTTCCAATCTACTAGTATATAAAAGCCTTTACTTCACTCGGACGAGAAATCGACTTAAACGACTTAGTAAAATGAGTGGTATGAAACGCTTGCGTTCACTTCGTCAGTTAGCTCTTGGACTTGTTCGATTGAACCCTTTTTGTGACAATTTCCTAGTGAAGATCTACAGTTTTTTCGTAAATATTTAAGCTAAGCTAGTGGTTATGGGACATGAAGCTAAACTCATATATTTACTGGCTTAGTGTAATTGACACTTCCTTATGATCATGACGATCATTTTTGTGATTTAGACTAGCGATTGAGCGATGTCTCTTTGTCTGCGAGGGAGACTATACCCTGTTTGTGTGATGTTTCACCATCACATATGTAGGGTAGCACCCTACGGTCTTCGGGCCATTCCTGTGTGAAAATTTAATGGATAGCTTCCATGAGATAGCTTCTCGTCATGTGTTTTACGCGTAGGTGAGTTTTCATGCTCCCATTCATGTGTTAGGCCTCCCCCTTTTATGTGTTTTCTGGATTTCTTGTGATGATTTCTGGAATTTATGCTTCACCAATTTTCATGATTTTCATTGATATGATATCAGTTTTTGTGCATTGGTGAATTTATGTGTTATTGACTTGTTATGAATACAAGTTTAGGGTATGATACCCTACTTTATCTTTGAGAAGATTCTTGTGATATTGATTGATCTTTTGTTGATTATCATTTACATACTTATAGTAGTATGCCGTTATGGTTGTTACATGTTCATGCCATATTATTTATCCTATACCTTATCATCTGATATTTATAGTTAGGCTGATCCGTTTATTATTTTCTTATAAATAATACTCGGGTCAGACCGAGATGTTACAGGTGCTTCTGCTTGACTTCCCTTCAGGATTATTCTGACTTTTGGCTAACTACTTAGATTAGTAGCTTTTGGTTGTACACATTTGAGATATAGACTCTATGTAGTGTACTTATTCTTTTGTATAGCACGTGATGCTATTCTTTTGTATTATCGTGGATCTTTCTGACCACTACTCTGATGTACACTTTCATGTGTTATATATATATATATATTCATATCTTCTTCCGCCTTTGAGATATGGATGTCTGTGACTGATTTATGTTATGATTACTTCTATGTTTGTTTTCGAAGGTTATATATAGCCACCGTGTGATAGCTTTATGTTTGTATCGGTATGTCGGATTTCCTCCTTAAAAGATATGCATTCTATTCTATTTGACATATCGGTGCTCGCACAAAGAAGTTACATGGATGGTCGCTCCTCCATAGCCTTATTCTCCGCGCTAATTGATAGCACTACATCGTAGTGTTCTTGGTTAGCGTGGGTATAGAGGTGGGGCGTCACACTAAATTTTTCGTGTGCTCTTTCGAATAGTTTGAGAAAGGAGATTTTAGTTGGATGTTCATTGGAGCTTGGGACATGAGTGTTTCACCTACCGTAGTGTTCTTATTTCCGCTATATTACTATTATGTATATATAAACATTTTTGATGATGGATTGTTATACTATCCAGGCTAATAATAATATTTAGAATTGTAACTCAAAAATGCTTTGTATCTTAGAGTGACATATTTGTACTGTCTTTTTATATTATATGTTATCATTTTGATGTGAGATTTTGATATTGTGTTACTTCTTTCTTTTTTATTTCCTTTTCTTTTTATTTTTCCCTAACAATCTATATTTCTAGCATTTGGGTGCACGACACGTGAATACCGTGGATGTATTAGTGTCGACATTCGAGGGTTGAAAAGTCGAGTCGTTACATCAACATTGCTAAATGTTTGTTAAGGACCAATTCTAGCAGTAAAATACTTAATATGAGTTGCTAAAGACTTTGATTTTAAGCACTATGGATTTGTTTATTTATTTATTAATTTATTTTAAGTTAGAGTTTTATTCATTGACATGTTTACCAAATATTTATTTTAATAATACTAACTATTTGCATGTATATTTTTGCACACTTTCGAGCAAGGCGTGAAATCACGACGTAATGACAAGTGCTCTTCATACAAAGCCTCCTCGAATACATCATTGTCGAGTATGCAAAAGATATGTGCTAAAAATAGTAGGTCTGTTGATTCCAGAAGATTATAATATTTAAAATTTCTTTTTTCAATTCAATATAATTTTTTAGAATAATAATGATATAAATATATAATAATTTATTCATTATTTGGGTATAGGACCATCATTGTTTTTGGATTAACAACTACATTGGTTATGAAATTACAAAACTTTCATCATATTTTTGTTGCATGCAGCTATTGGATCCATCTGCTCTATGGTTTGTGAAAGTCTATACGGGGTGGATCGTGTAGTGTATATGCAAGTATGTGACTAATTTAAACTATATTATAACAATATTAAAGTATGTAAACAAGAATAATCACACCAGAGATTTTATGCTGGTTCAGACCTCCCATCCTACGTCCAATCCCGAAGCTCCTCTTTGGAATTTCCTTTTACTGAATAACCCTCACTTCATCCGAAGGAACAGGTTTACAATAGCAGAGTTTCTTTGTCAACTGTGTGTTCTCTATTACACGGATTTTGACTATATAGTGCAAATGCTTCCAATATATATCTAGAGATTGTTGTCTATGAGGAATTGTATATTTGGAAGAGTAGAGTACAAGTATAGATTGCTAGAGATCAAGAATATATCAGAGTATAAGAGTAGAAAGCGCAAGTAAGTCAGGTGAGATCTTCTCTTGAATTCCTGATGTTATTTATAGCGGTAAAGAGATCCTTTGTGTAGTTGCATCTGTTAGTAAGTGCTCTAAGGTCGCTTCTAATGGTGATGAAGAGTTGCAGTGAAGAGAAGCGAACGTGTCTTTTCAATTGTGACAGTTGTACTTTGAATATACACAGCCGAGTTCAAAATCAGACGTCTGGAAAATGTTTCAGACGTCTGGCTCTCATATATTTTTTGTATATGGTTGCTTTTCAGACGTCTGAGTATATTAACCAGACGTCTGATTCTGTCTGATTTGAAAACTGGAGGAATCAATCATATGTCTGGCTAGTGCACTTAGACGTCTGGATTTGTGCATGTTGCTTTTTCTGTGCCTGTATCATTCCTCTTCTGATTCTATCGACTTGTAGGCTCTTGATACTTCTTTTGAGTCTTGTTCTTGTCTCTTTGGTGATGTTACTTTATCAATTACATGTAAATATAGATATATATGCTTATTCGATTTTCATTGTATAGTTGTTATCATCGAAACCATAGAATTGATTTCCTAACAATCTCCCCTTTTTTGATGATGACAACTATTCAATGTACTTATATATATTATAAATCTCCCCCTGAATATGTGCTTATTTTTAATGTTTTATGATTATACTTATATTTCTCCCCCTTTGGCATCATCAAAAAGAATTATAAAATTGAAGCCAATCGTCAAAAAAAAAGAAAGTTTCATTAAACTTGAAATGTGATTACAAACATAGATTTGTACAAAAATTGATATTCCAAAAAAGTTAAAGTCTATGATTCCCAAAATCTATGATTCCTTTAGAGAAGTTTTATTTTGATCATCTTCCTTTGGTTCTTCTTTTTCAGAAGTGCTAGCCTTTGTAGGATATGTCAAAGCTTCCTTGAGGTTCATCCTCAGAGAGTTTGGAATGTTTTGCAGGAGGAGAAGGTACTGGGGTTGGCCAATTTCAGAAGGCAGTGTTGGACCACGAACCCATTGTAGTACTTCTTTGAGAACCGATAAAACAGTCAAAAGAGAATCTTCAACTGTGGCTAGGCGTGTAGCAAATGATATTTCGAAGCTATCAATCCGCTTAGCCAAAAGTTTTTGATTTTGAGATAGTATATGTTGATTTCGAAGGGTGAGATCTTGAACACTTTCGTTTGGATTTGTATCCGTTCGCGTCTCCATAATTTCATCTTGTCCCGGATAATCAAATGGTACAGGAGGAGGAGGAGTGGCTTCTCGATGTTGTTCCTCCTCTTGGGATGGATCAATGTGTGGTTGAGGAGGAGGCTCAACTCTTCTAGATTGACAATTGTGCATCCAATCTTCGAAGGATATGAATTCTGGAGGAATTTCGGGTAGGTGCATCAGAGAGAAGAATTTGGTGGAAGCATATTTAGGTGAGATTTCTTCGAATGTCGATAGGTAGGATAGAATGTTATGTGCACGAAGAAGTCTCATAATATAAGTTGGGTAAATAATTGACGGCCTTGATCGAGTCCAAAAATGCTTTAGCTCGTCGAAGATGAATTTGGCCCAATTTACTCTTGTTCCACTAAATACAGCATATAGGGCTTTGTGCTCTAATTCGGTGATTTGCTCGTGACTTCCCATTCGTCGAATAATTGTGTTAATTATCATTCAAGTTAGAAGTCGAGCTTTTGGACGTAAAAATTTGGAGGCAAATTTTGGCATTTCGTCCTTCCAAATTTGATGAGTTGTACTGTTTCGTGGCTTGAAGCGCGTATCTGGAATGTTGTATAAATCTTCCCCTATGTCAGAGCATGCTAGGGTTCAACCTATTATGCCTGGAGTTAATCTAATCGTGTTCCCATACACGCTAGACCAGAGCTAGTTATCCTCATTTTCAGTGTTCCACACTGAAGTACTGTCTAAATTCGCATAGAATAAAAATATGGCTATTGGTCTATTTGGACATCATTAGAAGTAAAAGAAATTAGGGTTTCCAACCCAGCATTTTCACATAGTTCATCCAAATCATACATGGGAAATTTAAGGAGATTGTTGAATGGACCTATGTGGAGTTTTTTCTTTTGGATGTCTTCATATCTTTTGATGGAATGCGGCGCTTTATTCATCCACCTTTTGATCTGTTCATTGGAGCACACCTGAGGATTTGAAGATGAGGCCGGTTGGTCTTTTTGACATCTTGGCATTCTTAGTGCGAGGAGGCATTATGAATAGATTTTCTTAAAGATGATGCTTTGGAAAGAAAATCGTTTCTGAGACAATCGTAGGTTATAATAATTTTTGAGATAAAAGCAAAAAATGACGTTATATGGGCGAATTTAAATGGTCGATTGGGAATCAGACGTCTGGATTGGAAATTAGACGTCTGGTTTGCCCTAAATTGAGTGCAGTAGATAAGTTCAAACGTCTTGTCTATGAATTAGACATCTGGTTTGATCGATTGTGTAATATTTTATAGTCAGAGAGTTTTACCAGACGTCTGGGTATAAAAACCAGACGTCTGGTTTGGTTTATTTTTGAAAAACTTCAAGGCAGAGAAATAAGACAGACATCTGGATCTTATTTCAAATGTCTAAAATGCTCTGATTTTTATTTGGAGAAGACAAAGCAAAATTTCAAACGTCTGGGGGGGTATATCAAACATTTGACATATGCACAGTGCTTAAATTTTAGACGTATATCATTGTGTCAGACGTTTGAAGGCCATAGTCAGACGTCTGAAATAAGCAGTGTGGCTAAAAATAGCCTAAAATTTGATGGTTTTGCTTATTTCTCGAATTTTATAACATGTAATTTTATTGTTGTGAAAAATAACAAATAAGCATAGATACATACAAATATAATTTATTTAGAAGGCGATTGAGTTTTGCGATCTCCTGACTTGTCATCCGTCCATGGTTTAAGTGGAGAACATATATTTCCACGTTCATGAGTTCTCGGAGAGCCAGAATATCATCTTGGTGAAGGGTCCGAAGGAGTACGATATGAAGATGAAGGATCCAATGAACTACAAGGTTTTCGTAGCGGTTCATGGATATCTTTCTTCCATGACGAACAAAACTTTATCGCTACTTGCTCCAAAAAGCTTAGGCGACGTGCTTTAACTTTTTGTTCGAAATATAGTTCTCGTTGAAGATCTATCTGTTGTTTCTGATAATGATGAATTTCATCAATTTTCTCCTTTGTGTTAGGAGAGACAAACAGAGATCTTTTGGTCTTCTTGTTGTCAGGAGTAAAACCCGTATGATACGAGGACCACCTATGCATCGGTTCATGAATTGGTGTGGGTGTAGGAAGCCGTTGGGGTGTATCGACCGAGCTATCCGGCGTAGGCATCGAGATGGAAATATAAGAGTTATCAGAAGACATGGCTATATTTTGTTTCTTGAGAAAAAAATGAATTGTGCGTATATTTTTTCTTTAAGTATAACTGTTTATATATACGTTAAAAAATTATTTATAGAAGAACAACTATCTAAAAAACAAAGCGTGCACAAATTAGTGATTATAATTTGTGGATAGAAAAACACATGACTAAATATAGCCCAGATGAAATAGAAATTATTAGGCAAGAAGATCATGAAGAGAGCAAATCCCTAAATCACGTCGAAGTTTAATAAAAGTTTGTTCATTTAGTGGTTTTGTAAAGATGTCTGCTATTTGATTTTCGGTATTTACATATTCTAAAGAGATATTTCCTTTTTCAACATTGTCTCGTAGAAAATGATGTCGTATATCTATATGCTTAGTTCATGAGTGCTTGACAGGATTTTTTGATAAATTTATTGCAGTCGTGTTATCACAATATATTGGAGATTTATTGATAATTTTGCCGAATCCGTAAGTGTTTGTTGCATGTATATTACTTGCGCACATGCTAGAGCTGCTGAGATATATTCGGCTTCGCAAGTAGATAAAGAAACACAATTTTGCTTTTTGCTAAACCATGAAACTAATGATTGTCCAATAAAGTGACAAGTTCCACTAGTACTCTTAGGATCTATTCTACATCCTCCGAAATCCGCATCACTATATGAAACTAGTTCAAACGATGATCCTTTAGGGTAAAACAACCCATAATCTCTAGTACTAGATAGATAACGTAAAATACGCTTAACAGCTCTTAGATGAGATTCTTTTGGTTTTGCTTGAAATCGAGCACAAAGACATACACTCATCATAATATCAGGTCGACTAGCCGTCAAATAGAGTAAGGAACCAATCATGCTACGATATAATTTTTCATTAAAATCTTTTCCGTTATCATCTTTTTCTAAGTGAATAGTAGTACTCATCGATGTTGGTTTGCTTGAAATTTTATCCATTCCAAAGCGTCGTAATAGGTCATTACAATATTTTTCTTGATGAATAAAAATACCATTTTCAAGTTGTTTTATTTGTAAACCTAAAAAGAAATTTAATTCTCCCATGTGAGACATTTCAAATTCATTAGTCATAATATTTGAGAAATGATTACAAAGATTTTCATTAGTTGAACCAAAAATAATATCGTCTACGTAAATTTGCACAACTAAAATATCGTTATCTTCTCGTTTAATAAATAAAGTTGTATCGATTTTACCTATTTGAAAACCCGATGTAATTATGTGATTTTTAAGCTATTCGTACCAAGCTCGAGGGAGCTTGTTTTAAACCATATAAAGCTTTTTGTAATTAAAAAACATGATCGTGATATTTTTCATGAGTAAATAAAGGAGGTTGTTCAACGTATACGTTTTCTTTAATAAAACCATTTAATAAAGCACTTTTGACATCCATTTGAAATAGTTTAAAATTGTGATGATTTGCAAAAGCGAGTAAAGTTCGTATGGCCTTAAGTCTTGCTACTGGTGCAAAAGTTTTGTCGTAGTCGATACCTTCTTCTTGATTATAACCTTGAGCAACTAAACGTGCTTTATTTCTAACAATATTTCCATTCTTGTCTGCTTGTTTTTAAATACCCATTTTGTTCCTATAACCGATTGGTCTTCAGGTCTTGGAACTAGTTCCCAAACATTATTACGTTCAAATTAATTCAATTCTTCTTGCATAGCTATTATCTAAAAGTTATCATTTGAAGCTTCTTTATAATTTTTTGGTTCAAGATTTGACACAAATGCTACATGGCTTATTTGATTAAGTTGATTTCTAGTTACTCTAGAATTGAAATCTCCAATGATATTATCTTTTGAATGATTCTTAAGAATTCTAGGAGATGATATTAAAGTGTTATTTTGCACATTTGTTTCATTATTAATAGAATTTATTGAATTTGTTATTGGAATAGTCTCTTCTTCATCATTAGTATGATTGTTAAATAGATTTTCGTCGAACGAAACATGTAAACTTTCTTCAATAGTATTATTTCGTTTATTAAAAATTCTATATGCTTTGCTACGATCAGAATATCCAACAAAGATACCTTCATCGGCCTTCGGGTCAAATTTTCCTAAGTTATCTTTTGTATTTAATATAAAACATTTCCTAAGTTATCTTTTCTACTTTAGGTTTTCTTCCAAAAAATATTTCAAAACAAGTTTGTTTAGTCATAGGACGTATGGTTACTCGATTTAATACGTAACAAGTTGTGGCAATAGCTTCCACCCAAAAGTGTTTTGGTAAACCACTACTATTTAGTAGTGTTCGTGCACATTCTTGTAACGTACGATTTTTTCTTTCTACTACACCATTTTGTTGAGGTGTGTGAGGAAAAGAAAAATTATGACTTATTCCTTTCTTATTGCAAAAATTAGTAAAAAAATCATTTTCGAATTCTCCTCCGTGATCACTTCGAATATTTTTAATTTTCAAGTCCATTTGTGTTCTAATTCTTTTAGCAAATATTTTAAACATTTCAAAAGTATCGCTTTTATGTTTTATAAACAAGGTCCATGTATACCTTGAAAAATCATCAACTATGACGAAAACATATTTGTTGTGATTTATAGATCGTATTTGTGTTGGACCAAATAAATCTAAATGTAATAATTCTAATGGTTGTTTTGTAGAAATATTATTTTTAGATTTAAAAGAGGTTTTCTTTAGTTTTCCAATTTGACAACCATCACATAAATTTTCTACTTTGTAATTTATTTTAGGTAAACCTCTAACTAACTCATATTTTGCCAATTTATTAATACTTTTCAAATTGATGTGACAAAAACGTTTATGCCATAACCATGGATCATTATGTTTGGCGGTTAAACATAAATTTGAATTTTTATTTATATTCATGTTTAATACATAGATATTTTTGTTTCTAAAACCTTCAAATATAAGTTGTTTGTTATTATCTAAAATATTACATCTATCTTTTTCGAAATTTATTTGAAAGCCTTTGTCACATAATTGACTAATGCTTAGTAGATTGTGTTTTAGTTTTTCTACTAATAAAACATTTGTAATAATAGGAGAGTTAGAAATTCCATAATTGATGACTTCTCCAGTGCCAACGACATATCCTTTTAAATTATCTCCAAAGGTTACCGTTCCACCATCGATGTATGTTATATTTGATAACATGTTTGAATTTTCGATCATATGCTTGGAGCATCCGCTATCTAGTATCCATTTCTCCTTATGTTTTATTTTGGGTACCTGCAAAATAAAAGATGTTTTAATTGGTACCCATATACTTTTGTTAGGGTCCTAATTGTTAGGAGAAGGTAGCCATACCCATGATGGTTTGGTACCTTTATAAATATAATTTTTATTATAGACTAAATTCTCTAAGAAATTATTAGTATGTTTTTGTTTAATCAAATTATTATTTATCTTAGGAATCCAAATTTTCATAGTTTTGGTATTCATACTAGACATAGGTAAACCTTTAGTTTTTGTATACAAATTTTTTTTGCATCATTTCCTTTTTGTTTAGAAATATTTTTAAATCCTATTCCATTTCTATTGCCTTATGGTTTTGAAGTTTTGATAAGATTTTCCAAATCTTGTTTCCCTTTATTGAATTTTGACACATTATTTGTAATTTTATCTAATTTTTCTTTTAATTCTAAATTCTAAATTTTCAATTTTCAATATTTCAATATTGTTTTTCAAGTTGATTTTTTCTTTTAGTAAATCATCCTTTACTATTTTAGTGTTTTCAAAACACATAGTAATAGCCTTACTTTCTATCAAATTATTTTTAATTTTTTCTAGAGATAATTCTAGTTCTTCCTCTAAGATAATTTTTTCATCTTTTAACATTCCTACTTCAAGTTCTAATCTATTTATTTTAGCTATATATTCTTTGTTAAATTTTTTAATTTGTCTAAATTTATCATCTATTTCCATGCTAAGTTCTAATAATTCGTCATAGTTAAGTTCCCGACATACCTCATCAATTTGTGCCATAAAACACACATTAGCTTGTTCTCCATCACTATCACTTTCAGATGATGAAGAATCCGAGTCTTCCCATGTTACTTTGAAAGCCTTCTTCTTTTTGAATTTTTCTAATTTGTTTTTCTTTTTATCATTATTGAGTTTAGGGCAATTTTTCTTCATATGTCCGTATTGATCACATTCATAGCACTTGATTTGAGATAGGTTTGTTGTGTTGGACTTCCCTTCCTTCTGAAATTTGGTCATCTTTCTAAATTTTTTGAATCTGTTATAATTCTTGGCAATGAAGACTATCTCTTCTTCATCTAAATCAGAATCATCATTTTTTGTTGCTGGAAATGCTATGTTCTTCTTTTCTGAATTTAGTTCTTTTCATGCCTGCAAATTAGCTTCATAGGACATTAAATTTCCTATCAACTCTTCAGTTTTGAGAGTAGAGAGATCATTTGCTTCTTCAATAGCTAATACCTTCCTTTCCCAGTCTGATGTTAAAGAGTTTAGTATTCAAGAGACTAAATCAAAATCAGTAAACTTGACTCCTAATGCCATAAGATCATGTTGGATAGTTTAAAATCTAGAATACATGTCAACAATAGTTTCATTTTGCTTCATTTTAAAAGATGAAAATTGGTTTTGCAAAATTGAAATCTTAGTTTGTTTGACCTTAGTTGTACCTTCGTGTGTGATTTGTAAGGTACGCCAAATATCAAATGCAGTTGTACATAGCATGACACGTGAAAATTCGTTTTTATAAAGAGAACAAAATAAAACGTTCATAGCTTTAGCATTGTTTGATGCTAAGGTCTTTTGTGCATCAGTCCATGTTTTCGTAGCAGTAGTAGGTGTTTCATATTTATCTTGAGTAACCGACCAAATTTCTAGACCGTTAGCTTCCATAAAAATTCTCATATGTGTTGACCAATATGCATAGTTAGAGCCATTAAAAAGTGGTGGTCGTGCTGTGGATTGTCCTTCTTGAAAAATACTTGTCATATCAAAATGATTCAAAAACGTGTTACAGTAATTTGATCAAACCTTGCTCCGATACCAAATGAAAGTCTATACGGGGTGGATCGTGTAGTGTATATGCAAGTATGTGACTAATTTAAACTATATTATAACAATATTAAAGTATGTAAACAAGAATAATCACACCATAGATTTTATACTGGTTCGGAGCTCCCGTCCTATATCCAGTCCCGAAGCTCCTCTTCGGAATTTCTTTTTACCGAATAACCCTCACTTCACCCGGAGGAACAGGTTTACAATAGCAGAGTTTCTTTGTCAACTGTGTATTCTCTATTACATGGATTTTGACTATATAGTGCAAATGCTTCCAATATATATCTAGAGATTGTTGTCTATGAGGAACTGTATATTTGGAAGAGTAGAGTACAAGTATAGATTGCTAGAGATCAAGAATATATCAGAGTATAAGAGTAGAAAGCGCAAGTAAGTCATGTGAGATCTTCTTTAGAATTGCTGATGTTATTTATAGCGGTAGATTTTCTTAAAGATGACCTAGTTTCAGGTTTGTCCGTAGTTTGGATCTTGGGTTGTTTGGAAGTGGAAGTAGTTGAAACTTGTTCATTGATTCGTGTTCATGTCTAAGATTTGTTGGATTTTCTTTGCATTTGGATCTTTGCAAGGAATCTCCATATTACCCCATTTTTATCATCACTTCGTAGCCATGAAAGGTGAGCAAACACTCACAACTACTAGATTTTCTTATGTTAGTTAAATTAAATTTATGATGTGATTAGAAATTGAATGGTTGCTATTTTGTATGTTTTAAATTGTCATTCCAGTTAAATTTGACTTTTATTGAATTTAATTGCCATTTAATTTAATATTTAAATTGAAATTTCCAGTTAAACGCCTGTTAATGATAACCAGTAAGTTGTTGGTAGTTATTGGTTGATTTCAATGATGATTGTGCTGTTTATTCAATTTTTGATATTTGGATGATTGGATGAACGTTATTGGTTGAAATTTTGGATGGTTGGATGTTATTTATGCCTATATCTCTGTATCCCTATGGGTTTAAATGATACATACCCGAACGATCTTATAGATTAGGAGAAAATCGTTATGAGTTGAAATGATAAACCCGAGCGGTTTTCATTGATTTGAAAATATTAATTTTTGGTACTGGTTGAAATGACATATACCCATATAATTTCTTGAATTTGAATTTTATTTGGAATTGAATTATTTGAAGGGTTTAAGTTAATTCAAACTTCGGATTTGTTTTAATTAGATGATTAAGATTGATATTTCGAATTATTTGAAACCCTTTAAATAATTATATTCACGTTGTACACTTGATAGGAGATGAAAATCTCGTAACATCTATGAAACCATTGCACTAATATTTCTATTTTATTTATTTTGATTTGACTTACATAAGATCTTTTAGTTCTGACTCAAGTGTTTTGTCTTTTCATTACGCTCGGGTCAGTCTGAGCTTTTCAGTGTATTGAAGACTATTTTCTAGAGGACGAAGATGAAGATTTAGTATATTATTGCTATTTATTATTCCACTACATTCTGTGTTCCACTACATTATTTTTTTATTTATGATGTATGTATAACTCTGATTTGAATTGTAAAAGTGTAATCAAATGTTATTTGTAAAACAGCTCCATGAACTGTTTATTTGATTATTATATTTTGTCGTTCCGCTGCGAGATTCTATGTTTTGTTTTTTTCTTATTTTTTCTTATTTACCCCATTAACAATCCTCCCTTTTGAATGGTTTCAGTCTTACATGTATGGTTTATTGTCGATTTGAACCGTCCAAAAAGTTGGGTCATTACAATTGGTATCAGAGCTTTGGTTAGCCTATTGGGGTTAACTCATTAGAGATAGGGTAGTGATATCCTAGAATGAGTTTGTCTGAGTGTATATATATACGAGTGTGCGTATTTGTTAGTGTTATAAAAATGTTTTATATATTGAAATGAAATAATTTTTCTAATATTATATGTTATATATGGAGGAAAAATTTATAACTAATATAGTTATTTGTAATGTGTTTGTTTTATGAAAAGGTAATATCTAATTATTATCATTTATTGTTAACTTGTTGTATTTAGTTAAATTATAAACATTGGCTATTATTGTTGATAGAATTTATGGACTAAACACTAGTTTAATAATGGTGAATTAAAGAGAATGAAGTGGATAATTAGGATACTCGATATTAAATTGAAATGTTGTTGTGAATATTGGTTGTTTGTGACTGGTAGTTTCAACTATTGAAATAAAATGGAATATTTGGATATTTTGGATAGTCGAAACTTCTGAATTAATATATAAGTTGAAATGTAGAAATTTTGTTGAATTATGCAGTTAAATTCGGTAACCTTAAATTGAAAGCAAATAAAGCAGGGTTAAATTTGTTATATCTATGTTTAGTAAATTAAAAAAAATTGTTGTATACATTATTGGCATGTAATGTAATAATATACAAATGTGAACTTTAAACGTTGTGATGTTTAAATTGAAATTGTGATTAAGGAAATGTTGTAAATGAGATTAAATTGGAAAAAAAATATGTTTATAAACTTAATTAAAATTTGTGAAATGTTTCATAAATAAATTTGAAAAGTAAAAGTGAAGCTAATTGGATAAAAAAAATATGAACTAAAAGTGAAATGATTATGAATAAAGTCACGACTTGTAAATTGTTTATGAAATAAATGAATGTTGCAATAAATGGTTGCCATATAAGTTGTGATAACTTTAAACTCAAATAATGTCTTATAAGGAATTAAGCCTTTATAAATTGGTTATAAACTGAAGGAAATTTCTCATGAAATGATTCTCAAATAAATGTGGTATTAAATCATAAATATTACATGTGAAAATGAATGTAATTTAAAATAAAGAGAAATGTAAGCAATGTTGTGAGAATGAATACGTTAATGTTTTGTATTGAATAGAGAAATTCTATGAAACAAATATTAAAGTATGAAGTGATACTTGTGTTAATCAACGAGATTAATAATGAATTTAATTGAAATGTAATTGTGATGAAACAAATTGGAATAATTACGCAAGTTGTATGTATATTGTTTTATTCACAAAATTAATTTGATCCGGATTTGAGTACACAAGTTCTATGTGAATTACACCACTTTGTGTTAGGATTTTTCATTCGATTCTTGATGGTGAATATTTGATATGGATTTTTGGTTTGATTCTAGAATTATCTATCATAGTATATGGCTATGCAAGGAGAATGATGGTTTCTAGTCAAGAAACCTTATCGAAGTCGCATTAGGGAAGTCGAATGAAAAATACTAGTTCGAAAACGAACTTGTGTAATCGAGCGAGCGATCAAATGTGATTTTGCGAAACGATGACATATGTACATCTTATGTTCTAATATTATTGATACGCTTTGACGCTGAAATTGAAAGTTGCTGGCTTGGATATCTTTGTAATTTAATTGGAATTTTTCTTGCATGCAAAACTACTATTAATTTAAAACAATTTTACAAAACTATTTCCCTTTATTTTTCTTATACAAACTATCTTATTCTATTTTATTTACAAAACTATTTTACAAACTATTTTATTTTACAAACTATTTTATTTTTCAAACTATTTTATTTACAAACTTTTTTACATACAAAACTATTTCACAAAACGATTTTATATACAAAACTATTCTAAATTCAAAACCTATTATAAAGCAAAGATGTTCAATCCCATACGGCTTTTGATACAGCGAAATTGATTTTGGAAAATTTTTGTTTCTTATATAAGACAAACTTTATATAATTATAAGATGATTTTGAAAACTGCTTATTTTGGAAGGTATTCGATCTGAAGAGATAAATCTTATATATAACGAAATTTATATAAGAATGATTTGATATAATCGAGATTATTGATTTTGAAAAGTACTTTATCTGAAAATGAAATCTTATATATAATGGAATTTATATAACTGCGATATTTGAAGCTATGATTTTGAAAGGGTACTATATATGGTATGTTATATTTTGAAGTAAGAGGTATGGGGAAGTACCCTTCGGGAAGAAGTATTGCATGATATGATTCGACCTAGATGGACTTGGGGAATCCAGGAATGGATTCGACCGATAAACCCTAATATACTTGGGCGAATTCAGAAATTGATTCGAACCAATATGGTTCTTCGGACTTAAACTCATGAGTTCCTCGATTTTTTTTTAGGGTAGATGGTTCTTTAGTTTACCCAATGGAGGCGCTTTTGATCCTGGGATATGTTATTTATGGATCTTCCGGGAAGGAAGTGCATCCATTGCGTAAATCATTGAATCAACAGTTACCACTGTAGCAGGGGTCGATGGTCCCTTGTTTATGAAATGGCTACGATATTTTTCTAGAATCTGGAAGGTGGAAGGATCTTTTGGAAAGTTTTGTGTCCATTGCGTAAACACTGGATCAGCAGCGGGCCAGTGCTATCGTAACATCGTCGTTTGACATCAAATTTTGAGCGGTACTTCTCATACCTGTTTTAAAGTATTTTTCACTAGGTGTTGAAACAGGTCTACTAAGTACTTGGAGATTTCTAGTCTTACGCCTGATGAACATATGACCAGAGTCTGCAAGAACGAGTATAAACTTGTTAAAACATCGAGTTATAAAAGTATTTTGATAAAGTATTATATAAAAGATATTTTGGCCATTTTTTTCATTTGTAAATACTTTAAACTGTTTAAAATATTGTTTATTTATGTACAACATGGTTTAATAGTAAATTATTAGTGTTGTAAATATTTTGAGAAGTTATTAATTAAAAAAAATTTAAAGTTAATGTTTATTGATTTATTAATGATGTTTAGAAGAATTTTAAGATTTAAAACTAATAAAATTTATAAATAATGGATTTAAGGTTTTCAATAACTTCTTTTTAAATTTAAGTCATGATGTAAATAATTGTTTTCAAATAGTTTACATATATTTGTAAAGATGTTATTTAAAATTTTAAACGGGACTTAAAAATTAAGCAAAAATTTTTAAAGATGAATTTTTCCATAAAATATTAAAGCATTAAAGATGATTGATTTGCAAATGAATATTTCAAGTAAAATTTATATAAGTTTCTTTGAATGTATAATTTAAAGATATTATATAAATGGAAAAAAATGATTTGCGAAGTTCATTTATAGTAATATACTTAACAAATAAATTTGAATCTCTATTTTGGAAGTATAGTTTGAAATATTTACTTGATTTCGAAGTACTAATAGTAAATTTATAGGTTTATTTACTATTTGAATTTTGTATTAAACCATAATAAATGTTTTTTCATGATATGAATATTCATTTTAAAACAAGTGTGTAAAATTAATCATGAAGATATGAAATTTTATACTTTGATTTATATATTTAATGTAAGATTTGAAGTTTTAGTTTAATAATCTAGAGTTTATACTTATTTTAAAATAATGAGTCTAATAAATTATCGAATTTAAGGAACCTTTTTTTAAAAGCTTATCATAATGTTTTGATATAAACTTCTAACATTGTTTAAACTTTTGGAAAATCCTTGCAAAATGCTATGGGGATGTTTTAAATATATCTTATATTCTTACTAAGCGAATGAGGTTAAATGTTTTGATTGAATATTTAGATATATTGAAATATTTATTTTCTCTTCAAGGGCGAATACCAAAAACTTAAATTTTTATTCTATAACAGAATTATGTTCTAAACTTAGGTAAGACAGTATGAGCTTAAATAATATTTTATGAAATAATTCTTTAATGACTTAAATCTTCAATGAGAAACAAATTATGTAAGCAATTGATCTTTATATAAATAAATGAATGGAAAGGTAAATGATGAGAAAAAAAACAGCAAAATAAATGTAATGACCCGTATTTTTACGAATCGAATGTTTGTAACCGGTGTTATTAGGTCGTTAGTGTTGTTGATTCATTCTGAGTTAGACCGTTCAGAGTTTGAGATGACTAGAGCTTAAGTCATGTAGAAGTTAGGTCGTCTAGAAGTTAAGCCGTGTTGTAGCTCAGGTCGTCTGGGAGTTTGGTCATGTGGTAGCTTAGGTCGTGTGGTAGGTTAGGTCGGGTGAACGACTTAAGAGATTGGAGCGACCTATAGGGTTTGACCGACCTAAGGAGTAGACGACTTAAGAATTGGAGCGACCTAAGGAAAGGCAGACTTAAGTCAGTGACCGACCTATGGAAGATAGCATCTTAGGGGAGTTAACGACCTAGGGGGTTAAGCGGGTTAACGACTTAAGGAAGCTAGGTCGTTCGAGCGACTTAAGGATTATAGGTCATAAGTAGTTGAAGACCCTGTGTTGGAGTTAGGTCGTAAGTCGTTGGACTTGGGTTAGTGTTAGGTCGTTAGGCCGTGTTCAGTTAGGCTGTGACTTATGATAAGTCGTTAGGTCGCACACTTGCGATTGTCGCTAAGTCGCGCATGCGTTAAGTCGTAGGTTCGTTTGTGTTAGGTCGTGACTTCTGTTAAGCCGCATCTTTGTTAGCTCGCGCATATATGTTAAGTCGCGCAAGTGTTAAGTCGTAGGATCTGCTAAGTCGTAGGTCGAAGGGAATGGTTAAGTCGTAGGATTTGTTAGGTCGTAGGTCGGGAGAGATAAGTCGTGGACGACTTAAGGGGGTGGACGACTTAAGGAATTTCCAGCCTATAAATACACGATTCTACTTCACTTTTTGGGATCCGGATTTTGAAGCGACGAAGTCCTGCCATTTTAAGAGCTCGAGTCTTGCACTTCTTCACTTCTTTTCTCCACTCTAATCTTGTGATTCCTTCCATCCAAATCGAAGATCAAATCGAAGATCCAAGAGCTTAGATTGAAGATCTTCATCCATCGAAGAGAGATTTCATCGTTTGAATCGGAATTTTGGTAGATCGAGTTAGATCCTTCGCTGTCTAGATTTGAAGTGTGTTGCTTTTGAAGTGTTTGGGTGATTCGGTGAGTGGTGATTATCTCTCACACGGATCCAAAGGAGTATATCGGATTGGTGGCTTGATTTTGTGTTAAATAGTGATTTCCATGCATTTTTCTTAAACTTAAGTATAGATCCATTGTTCATGATGATTTGACATCCATTTTACTACATGTTAACCTATGCAAGTTCATTCATCAAGTTGTAGAGATATTGCTCATGATTCATGCTTGTTAGATTTGGACTCTTTATTTACAAGATTGCCATTATTTTTATAATTGTTTATTTGATCATGTTTGAACGCTTGATTACTTGGATTAATGATTGACTTGATTGATTGTTATAAATTAGTTGATTGATGATTTGATTTAGACAAGATGGTCGAAGATGATTCAAAAGCTAAAGGAAAGGCTCTTGAATTGGGAAAAGCTGCTCGTGGCATATGTGGCGGTTGATGAAGCTCATATGGATAGATTTGATGATGATGTTGAGATGAGGCTTTGCTATGATGAGATGAAGCGAGGCATGATGTGAGATAGCCTTGGTTTAATCCAGATGAGATCATTCCAAGCATGTTGGTAACTCGGTGAAATGGTTCGAGTGTGAGGATAATGGTTGGCTTGAGAGGAGCTTGAGCTAGTATGAGAATAGTCATCGAGGAGGATGACTAGAAGGCTGAGATTTCATCGTTGTTGAAGGTTCTAGCAGGCTCAAAGCAAGAGTACGCTGGGCAGATTCGATAGTCCCAAAAGACTACAGTTGGTGGTCGAGTACTCTGGGCAGATTCGATAGTCCTAGGCACGGGCTGCGACGACGTGCGGAGTTCTGTCTAGAACCGGGGTTACCATTAGTCCTTTACGGACGGCTGAAAGAATGTGTCGGTCATTCAATTAACGGTGGTATCGAAGCAATGATAACAGTGATAGCCAGAGTCATGGATGTTTGGTTGTATCGTCATTCGGTCTCAAGAGCAATATTTTCTAGGTGCTTATCTGACCTTGGTTTAGGCCTTGGGGGTTTGTACTTGGAAAACATTGACCTTGACTCGAGTGATAATTGCTTTACTTTAAATGTCTGCTTTGCTATGTTTACTTCTGCTTAGTGTGTCTGGGGGCTATCACTGTAAAAAGAGGAGGAGTGGGAGGGTTGGGTTCCTATTCCTTATACCTTTATGCTCTTTTGGTATGTTGTTAGTTAATTTACCGCTCTCTAAGACTGTTGTCTGACTCAAGGTTTTATGTTCAACTCTTATTACCTTGGGCTGTTCATTCATTTTGGGATGGGCAGACTAGGTAGCAGGCGACAGGTGCTGTTCTTAGTTTCCAACGATGCTGATGACGAAGACGAGCTGGAGGCTTGCATATTATTTTCTTATTATATGTATTGGATGTTCCGTTGCTTGTATATTCTCTGAGTGATCTGTAGTGAGGCTGGATGTATTGACTATTCAGATTTTTGTATCAAACTACTATGAGGCTTATTTGATGCGATTCTGTTCTATGTAGCTTCACTATGTATATTTTTCTCTATTGTATTTTATCTATGCGTTGTGAGTAATACGATAGATTCTGCTGTTTTAACTTACCCCTGGTGATCGTCCATGGCCGCCTGGCACACTTTTCAACGCACTATTTCTATGTTTAGTGCTGGAGTCATGGGCGGTCGTCACATTTGGTATCAGAGCCTTGGTTAATCGATTTTACCCAACGCTCGCTGACGTAACTACGTATGAGAGACGTAATTGTATTTTGATGGATGATTACTATATATAATATAGTAGCTTAGAAGGATTTGAGTTCTTTATGCCGTTGTTTCTCAAGGTGTGCTGATCATTTCTTTTATAGATCTTAAGAATGAGTCGAAGAGGGAGACCAGCTGCTAGGGAAGGTCATGCTACTGAGGGGGCTGCTGATTATGCTGCTATGTTCGAGGCTATGATGACTTTGGTCATGAGGAGGATGCCAGCTCCGGAGCCAGCGGTTGATGTTGGAATTCAAGTTCAAGCTCCAAGACCGGTGGATTTTGCTAAGCTGTGTAAAGATTATACTGCTCTTGGAGGAAAGGTTTTCTTAGGAACAGAGTCAACCATTGAAGTCCAGAGGTGGATAGATGCTTGTAGAAGAATCTTTGGTGACTTGGGAATCGAGGATGCAACCAAAAGGAAGCTAGCATCAAGACAACTTCAAGGGAGAGCTTCTGATTGGTGGAACTCTATCACCATTGATACTCCGGAGGAAGAAATTACTTGGGAGCAATTCCAAGTCAGATTTGAAGCTAAGTTCATTTCTACAGCTCAGAAATCTGTTCTGTTTAAGAAGTTTGTAGAGCTCAAGCAAGATGGAAGACCAGTTCTTGAGTATGTTTCTGAGTTTGAGGCTTTGTCCAAGTATGCCCAGTCGTATATTGAATCTCCTTATCAGAAGAACGAGAAGTTTGTGACAGGCTTGGACAGTTATCTTGGGAGGCAGTTGGTGGATCATTTGGACGATCCATTTGAGAAGCTTGTAGAGAAGGCTCTCAGGCACGAGAATCTGTTTCCTAAAGAAGGATCTGTTGTTGCTGTGACCAAGGAGGAGTCTAAACCACAGTAGGGTGGAAACAAGAATAGGAAGCAGCAGCAGCAAAAGGGTAAGGATGGCCAGAAGAAGCCGAAGGGCGAAGTGACCTGCTACAATTGTCAATAGAAGGGCCATTTCTCTAGAGATTGCAAGAATCCAAAGGTGCCGGTGAAGTGCCACAACTGTGACAAGCCGGGGCATATTAAGAAGAATTGTCCAGAACCGCAGAAGGACAAGCAGATTGTGCAAGCTTATGCTTTGGGGGCTGTTCCATCATCTTCAAAAGCTCCTACCACTGAAGAGAAAGGAAAGAGTGTGGTGGTTCAAGGTACTCTTTCCATATGTGGTGTTCCAATTAGAGTGTTATTCGATACTGGGGCGTCGCATTCTTTTGTTTGTAATGAACTTGTATGCCGGTTGGGTTTAAAACCAGATATTGTTGATAGACCATTGATTGTGACTAATCCAGTTGGGGGTTCGTCCTGTCTGAGTATGCTATGCCGTGGTCTGGTTGTATCGAGTCATGATTGCTCTTTTGTTTGTGATTGTTTTGTTCTGAACTTTGCGGGGTTTGGAATTATTTTGGGTATGGACTGGCTTAGGAAGTATGCGGCAAAGGTTGATTGTGAAAGGTTGGAGGTGACAGTCGAGAATGTGGGAGGGCGAAAGGTTGTAATACGATGTAAGCATGAGGAAGGCGTCTTCATGAGCTTTATGTATTCGCTGGTTGTTCCACGGGATGGACTGTCATCGGTGCCAATCGCTAATGGATTTGAGGATGTCTTTGATGAGGTCAAAGGGTTACCGCCGCATAGAGAGATCGAGTTTCATATCGAGCTAGTTGAAGGAGCCAGACCTGTTGTGATGCCTCTTAGGCGGATGGCGCCTAGGGAACAGCAGGATTTGAAGGTGCAGGTTGATGATCTTTTACAAAAAGGATTCATTCGGCGTAGTGTGTCCGAATGGGGTGCACCAGTTGTGTTTGCAACCAAAGCAGATGGATCATTGAGGTTGTGTGTGGATTATCGTGAGCTGAATAAAGTGACTAAGAAGAACAAGTATCCATTGCCGAGAATAGATGACTTGTTTGATCAGCTTCACGAAGCTAAGGTATTTTCTCAGATGGATTTGGCAACGGGATTTCACCAGTTAAGAGTGGCTAAGGATAGTGTGCCGAAGACTGCTTTCAGGACACCATCCGGTTTCTTTGAGTGGCTGGTAATGCCGTTTGGATTGACCAATGCACCAGCATATTTTGTGGATCTTATGAATAGAGTGTTCAAAGATCAGTTGAACAAGTTCGTACTAGTGTTCGTGGATGATATTCTGATTTATTCCAGAACTGAAGAAGAACACAAGATGCACTTGCGTATTGTTTTGGAAATTTTGCGGAAACATTAGCTGAAGGCTAAGTTTTCGAAGTGTCACTTCTCGAAGAGCGAAGTGAGGTTCTTAGGCCATATTATCTCCGGAAGCGGAATAGCGGTTGATCCTGCCAAGATAGCAGCAATCTAGGATTGGGGTAGACCTAAGAATGCATCTAATGTGAGAAGTTTTCTTGGATTAGCAGGATATTATTGTCGATTTATCAAAGACTTTTCCAAGGTAGCTGCACCATTAACAAGATTGACGAAAAAGAATCAAGTATTCAGATGGGATGCTAAGTGTGAGCAAGCTTTCGGAATCCTGAAAGAGCGACTGACAAGTGCTCCTGTTTTGACTATTCCAAGTGGAAATGATGAGATGGTGGTTTACACCGATGCATGTGGTACCGGACTTGGAGCAGTGCTGATGCAGAAGGGTAAAGTTATTGCATATGCAAGTCGACAACTGAAGCCACATGAAAGGAATTATCCGACTCATGATTTCGAGTTGGCAGCGATTGTATTTGCTCTGAAGATGTGGAGACATTACCTATTGGGAGTTCAATTCGAGTTGTTTAATCATAAGTCGTTGAAGTATCTTTTCTCCCAAAAGGATTTGAATCTTCGGTAGCAACGATGGCTAGTGTTTTTGGCATCATATGATTTTAGTATAGCCTATACTCCGGGAAAGGGTAACGCAGTGGCAGATGCATTAAGTCGAAGACATCCAGGATTGGGAGTCATGTTTTCAGAATGGAAGAGTCTCGAGTATTTAGCTGGGTTTTACTTCAGGCCTAGATGTGAATTGGAACCTAAGATGTTGGCAAACTTATCGATAAGACCAACTCTTGTGGAAAGGATTGGCGAGAGCCAAAAGCGAGACGATAAGCTTGTCAAAATTATCCATGATTTGGAATCTGGATTGGACCCAGAGAAGGATAAAGGATTCGAGGTCGATCGAGAGGTTGGGCATCGGAAGCAAGGACGATTAGTTGTTCCCGATATAGATGAATTGAGAAATGAAGTTCTGAAGGAAAGTCATCACTCGAAGCTGACAATTCATCCAGGTGGAAATAAGATGTATCGGGATATGAAGAGAACCTATTATTGGGAAGTTATGAAGAAGGATGTTGGAAATTTTATTTCCAAATGTATGAACTGTCAGTTGGTAAAAGCCGAGCAGAAGAAGCCCAGTGGATTGCTACAGCCATTAGAAGTTCCTACATGGAAGTGGGAGCAAATATCGATGGATTTTATCGATGGGTTACCTAGATCAAGAACGGGAAATGAAGGGATTTGGGTCATCGTAGATCGTTTGACTAAGAGTGCAAGATTCATTCCTGTTCGATCGACCAGGACTGCATCAAAGTTGGCCGAGCTGTATGTTAAGTGGATAGTTCGATTCCATGGTATTCCGAAGAGTATAGTGAGCGATCGAGACCCATTGTTCACTAGTGGATTTTGGAAGAGCTTCCAAGAAGTTTTGGGAACTAAGTTGTGTTTGAGTACAGCTTATCACCCCCAAACAGATGGTCAGACCGAGAGAGTCAATCGGGTTTTGGAAGATCTCCTTAGATCTTGTGTTTTAGATTTCGGAGGATCATGGGAAGATCACCTTCATTTGGTAGAATTTTCGTATAATAACAGTTACCAGTCAAGCATTGGTATGGCACCGTATGAAGCATTGTATGGAAGACCGTGTAACTCTCCGACATGTTGGTTAGAAACAGGAGAAAAGCTGATACTTGGGCCGGAAATGATTCGACAGACTTCGGATTGCATAGAGATCATTCAGCAACGAATGAAGGCAGCCCAAGACCGATAGAAAAGTTATGCCGATAAGTGTCGTAAGGATTTGGAATTCGACGTAGGTGATATGGTTTTTGTAAAATTTCTCCACTGAAGAATGTTATTCGATTCGGGAAGAAAGGAAAATTGACTCCGAGATTTGTTGGACCATTCCCGATCATCGAGCGAATTGGAAAGCTCGCCTATAAATTGGAGTTACTAGAAAAGATGTCGGGTGTGCACAATGTTTTTCACATATCGTATCTACGGAAGTATGTGCACGACTCGAATACGGTGGTTACTGCTGATAGCTGTGAAGATTTTGAGATTGATCCAGTCGATAAGAGGCCTCGTAAACCGCTTCGTGTTGTGGGAACTGACACGAAACAGCTTAGGAGGAAGGTAGTTAGGTTGCTCAAGATACAATGGAGTGATGATGTTAACGACTGTACATGGGAGGTGGAAGAGGGGATGAAGGCAGCTCATCCTGAACTCTTCGAGGTATGGCCATAAGGTGTCGTATCATCTCACGACATTGTAACTTGTTCTACTCTTAGAATTCTGCATGTTAGGCTAGTAATTGGATGCATGATTTGTTGATTGCTATGGATGGTAGGCATGCAGAATAGTTTTTGATTGCTCTTGTTTGTTTGGAATTTCGGGGGCGAAATTCCTAAGGGGGAGAGAATGTAACGACCCGTATTTTTACGAATCTATTGTTTGTAACCGGTGTTATTAGGTCGTTAGTGTTGTTGATTCGTTCTGAGTTAGACCGTTCAGAGTTTGAGACGACTAGAGCTTAAGTCGTGTAGAAGTTAGGTCGTCTAGAAGTTAAGCCGTGTTGTAGTTTAGGTTGTCTGGGAGTTTGGTCGTGTGGTAGCTTAGGTCGTGTGGTAGGTTAGGTCGGGTGAACGACTTAAGAGATTGGAGCGACCTATAGGGTTTGACCGACCTAAGGAGTAGATGACTTAAGAATTGGAGCGACCTAAGGAAAGGCAGACTTAAGTTAGTGACCGACCTATGGAAGATAGCATCTTAAGGGAGTTAACGACCTAAGGGGTTAAGCGGGTTAACGACTTAAGGAAGCTAGGACGTTCGAGCGACTTAAGGATTATAGGTCGTAAGTAGTTGAAGACCCTGTGTTGGAGTTAGGTCGTAAGTCGTTGGGACTTGGCTTAGTGTTAGGTCGTTAGGCCATGTTCAGTTAGGCCGCGACTTATGATAAGTCGTTAGGTCGCACACTTGCGATTGTCGCTAAGTCGCGCATGCGTTAAGTCGTAGGTTCGTGTGTGTTAGGTCATGACTTCTGTTAAGCCGCATCTTTGTTAGCTCGCGCGTATATGTTAAGTCACGCAAGTGTTAAGTCGTAGGATCTGCTAAGTCGTAGGTCGAAGGTAATGGTTAAGTTGTAGGATTTGTTAGGTCGTAGGTCGGGAGAGATAAGTCGTGGACGACTTAAGGGGGTGGACGACTTAAGGAATTTCTAGCCTATAAATACACGATTCTACTTCACTTTTTGGGATCCGAATTTTGAAGCGACGAAGTCCTGCCATTTTGAGAGCTCGAGTGTTGCACTTCTTCACTTCTTTTCTCCACTCTAATCTTGTGATTCCTTCCATCCAAATTGAAGATCAAATCGAAGATCCAAGAGCATAGATTGAAGATCTTCATCCATCGAAGAGAGATTTCATCGTTTGAATCGGAATTTTGGTAGATCGAGTTAGATCCTTCGCTGTCCAGATCTGAAGTGTGTTTCTTTTGAAGTGTTTGGGTGATTCGGTGAGTGGTGATTATCTCTCACACGGATCCAAAGGAGTATATCGGATTGGTGGCTTGATTTTGTGTTAAATAGTGATTTCCATGCATTTTTCTTAAACTTAAGTATAGATCCATTGTTCATGATGATTTGACATCCATTTTACTACATGTTAACCTATGCAAGTTCATTCATCAAGTTGTAGAGATATTGCTCATGATTCATGCTTGTTAGATTTGGACTCTTTATTTACAAGATTGCCATTATTTTTATAATTGTTTATTTGATCATGTTTGAATGCTTGATTACTTGGATTAATGATTGACTTGATTGATTGTTATAAATTAGTTGATTGATGATTTGATTTAGACAAGATGATCGAAGATGATTCAAAAGCTAAGGGAAAGGCTCTTGAATTGGGAAAAGCTGCTCGTGGCATTTGTGGCGGTTGATGAAGCTCATATGGATAGATTTGATGATGATGTTGAAATGAGGCTTTGCTATGATGAGATGAAGTGAGGCATGGTGTGAGATAGCCTTGGTTTAATCCAGACGGGATCATTCCAAGCATGTTGGTAACTCGGTGAAATGGTTCGAGTGTGAGGATAATGGTTGGCTTGAGAGGAGCTTGAGCTAGTATGAGAATAGTCATCGAGGAGGATGACTAGAAGGCTGAGATTTCATCGTTGTTGAAGGTTCTAGTAGGTTCAAAACAAGAGTACGCTGGGAAGATTCGATAGTCTCAAAAGACTACAGTTGGTGGTCGAGTACTCTGGGCAGATTCGATAGTCCTAGGCACGGGCTGCGACGACGTGCGGAGTTCTGTCTAGAACCGGGGTTACCATTAGTCCTTGACGGACAGCTGAAAGAATGTGCCGGTCATTCAATTAATCGTGGTATCGAAGCAATGATAACAGTGATAGCCAGAGTCATGGATGTTTGGTTGTATCGTCATTCGGTCTCAAGAGCAATATTTTCTGGGTGCTTATCTGATCTTGGTTTAGGCCTTGGGGGTTTGTACTTGGAAAACATTGACCTTAACTCGAGTGATAATTGCTTTACTTTAAATGTCTGCTTTGCTATGTTTACTTCTGCTTAGTGTGTCTGGGGGCTATCACTGTAGAAAGAGGAGGGGTAGGAGGGTTGGGTTCCTATTCCTTATACCTTTATGCTCTTTTGGTATGTTGTTAGTTAATTTACCGCTCACTAAGACTGTTGTCTGACTCAAGGTTTTATGTTCAACTCTTATTACCTTGGGCTGTTCATCCATTTTGGGATGGGCAGACTAGGTAGCAGGTGACCGGTGCTGTTCTTAGTTTCCAACGATGCTGATGACGAAGACGAGCTGGAGGCTTGCATATTATTTTCTTATTATATGTACTGGATGTTCCGCTGCTTGTATATTCTCTGAGTGATATGTAGTGAGGCTGGATGTATTGACTATTCAGATTTTTGTATCAAACTACTATGAGGCTTATTTGATGCGATTCTGTTCTGTGTAGCTTCACTATGTATATTTTTCTCTATTGTATTTTATCTATGCGCTATGAGTAATACGATAGATTCTGCTGTTTTAACTTACCCCTGGTGATCGTCCATGGCTGCCTGGCACACTTTTCAGTGCACTATTTCTATGTTTAGTGCCGGAGTCATGGTCGGTCGTCACAATAAACTTAAGTAAATTTAAAATTCTTGTTGTTTGGCTGATGGGAAGTTTGGTAAAGAATACTTCTAATTGTTTGAGGTTATATGAATAATCCATTAAGTAATTTTCTAAGGCTGTTGAGCATAAGGTACACTTATTAGTTTATTTATCGCCCTTGTATGATTAAAAGTTTTGAACCTGAACAAACCATTAGTTTTGGTTGGTATGGATGTGTGATGAATTCTTTATTGCCTGTGATGGTTGTATAGTTTTGTTTGCATATGATTGTGATATATTGTATGTTGTTTGTGCTATTGATTTGAAACAACTGAAATATTATTCTTTCACATAATTTTAAGTCTTTGGATTATATAAGTGAAATACAGGTTATGGAAGCAATAGCTACTGCTTTTGGTTTCATAAATAAAGTTTGTTTGCTCGACAAATAGGTACGTTTTCGGATTACGGTTTTATAGCGATATTATATTGTTTTCCCGTGGTTTGGGATATTTTATTTTGAAATATGATATATATATTGAAATTATTGATATCTTTATTTTTCGGACGTATCCGTGCAAAGGAGACTTTGCCGAAAATTTTTCGAAAATTTAAGACTTAGAATTTTTTTGTAAAATTTGAGTTATTTTCAAATTTTATAAAACTTAAATATGTATTGACTGTTTTAAATAAAATATAATAGATTTTTGGATTCCTTCTTGTTTTTTTTGGGGACGAAAAGTTCTGAGTGGGGAAGATTGTAGTGACCCGTATTTTTAAACATTTAAAAATATTAAATTAAAAAAGATTTTTGAATAAAATTGTTAGAAATAAAAAAAATTAAGATTTTACTGATACAAATTAAATTATTATACAAGTTATGAGCTTAAGTAAAATTTCTATTAATGAAACATGTTTGCAATAATGTAAGGATGATAACAAATGCTAGTGTGTATTTTAATAACATTGGTTTGAGTGAAACTAACAATTGCCTGAATGTAAATTTCCAATTGATTAGAATAATAAATGTTAATAAAGAATAATAAATGTATCTTTATTAAAGAAGAAATCATATATTTATTTATTTGAAATGTTTGGTAGCTGAAAGATTGATTGCAGAGACGAGAAACTATTATTTGGTAAGAAATGTATTATTCCTATTTGTATCCAATAGTGTATAAATATGTTTAAATTACTATTAGATAGGAAATAATTATTCTATTTCTCATTACATTTATTTTGTCCATTTTGAAATTCACCTTTGTAAACAATTAAAATTAATGTAATTGAACAATTTCAATTAATGGAGAGAGTACACCAAATTGTAAATTAATAGGTATAATTAAACGTAGCTTATGTTTTGTGAAAATATAAGGAAAGTTGATTTAATGAAAATAACATTTATATCAAAAAAAATGAATGTTTCATTTGTGAATGTAGGCTTAATTTCATTAAAATAAAAAATAGAACGATTGATTTAAAGGAAGAAACATAAGTATATTTGAACTGTGTTTTAGCACAAATGGATTACAAGAGTAGGAAAATAATTTATCTAAGTAAGTTATTTATTACTCTGCTATATAAACAACAAATTTATAAAGGTGTTTAATGACTAAAGGAAACAATTATTCTATTTGTCATTCATTAATTTTAGTTGTCTGTTTTGAAATTTAACTTTGTAAGTAATTGCAATTAATGTTATTGAAATATTTCAATTAGAAGGGAAGAAAACGTTGATTACAATTAATATATTTAATAAAAGAAACGCGCCTTTTGTGTTAAACAGAAACGATGTTTTAATGGAAATAAAAGATCATTTTGGGAAAACCAAATTGAACGTTTTCATTTTTAAGGCAAGTAATTTCATTTATTATGCATAGATAAAAAAACTAAATGCGTACAAATTTGAATATTATTTGAGCTAATGAAGTTAATTTGGTTACGTTTCACAAATTGAATTTCAAAAAGGTTGTGCGATGTACATGGTCCCTTCATTTCTTTTGTTATTAATTTTTGCATGTACATTTTAAAATAGTTATCTCATTATTAATACTTGATCCGTTCATTTCTCCTTCTGTTTAATACCCAAGCCTAGACTTTTAGGTTGTATTTAGTTCTTACCACCTCATTTTCACGTATACAAAATTTCACTTTCCTTTGGTTTGCAAACTTTTCCATTCCTACGTACATTTATTTATACATTAGTAATGCCTTAAGCTTTCAAAATAAAACGTGAAATTCAGTTTTGTCTCTCCACCTTCATTTCCTAATTATTAAATAACCTACAACTTATTTCTTTCATTTGCAGTGTATATTTGTGTTCTTTTTTTGGCTAAGTCTTATTGGGTTGGTTTCACTACAACAGTTTATGGGTTTCATAGCGTTTGAAAAACGCTATAACAGGCTACCATTGCGTTTCAGAGAACGCCGTGGAACCACAAGCTATGGTAGGCCGGCATCATTACATAGCAGGAAGGAAAACGCTATAATAGCTAATAGCGTTTACAAAAGGGCATAGCGTTTGCAACCTACCATAGCGTTTTTTCTCTGTTATTAAACTTAAACGCTATAGGGAATGTAATCCTTCATTTAACTTCTATAGCGTTTTCGAGCACATTTTATAGCGTTTCATCAAACCATGTTATAGCGTTACAATGTTTTTCGATAGCATTTCTTGTCATGCTTGTATAGCGTTTTTATTTTCTACTATAGCGTTTTTGATTCTATTATAGCGTTTTTGATTCTATTATAGCGTTTTTGATGCATAAATCTTACATCTCATATAGAGTTGTGATAGCGTTTGATGAATCAATAGCGTTTTTCAAACGTTATTCTATATAATATTAATTTTCAACATTTGTTTCAATTTTCTTTTTATTATATTATATTTTATATATATATATACGCATACAGATAGATATATGTATACACATTACACACATATATATATATATATTAAAATGTGGATCCCAAAAATAACAAATCGAGAAGATGACAACAACTATATGTAACAATGATAACGTTGCACTGAATTCTAATTTGGAAACACACAATTAAACTAGTGGAAAAGTTTCAAATAATTCTGCTAATATTTCAAATACTACAAGACATGGTCGCATGATAATAGTTCAAAATAGTCTAACAAATGAACACAAATACTACAAGACATGGTCACATGATAATAGCTCAAAATAGTCTAACAAATGGACACAAATACTCAGTTATGGAGACGATGATACGGAAATGGCTGCTACAGAAGATTCTTGCAAGGATCTAAACATTGCTCCAGGTTGCTTCAGTATAGTTTTACATGCCAAACTTCCAAAAGAACCCATATTTTATTTTGAAATTATAATGAATGAATATTAAAATCTGCAATTCTTTTTCATAGTAAGAAAGCATAATAGATCTATATGTATTCATAAGCATCGACAACCAGTATTGGAAGTCACCTTTTTATACAAATCATATATCAAACTCTGATTTTTCCCATTACTATGTTAAAATATGGTTTTTAGTGAAACTCTTAGAATTAGCAAAAGAATACTTCACTATTTGACAGAAGCATTGTTCAGTAACTTGTAAATACACCAGCCTGACCTGATAGAGGATATCAATTTTTTAGCTTCTTTCACAGCTTCTTGCATGGAATATACAGACATTTTCTTTACCTGCATACAAAATATGGAACAGCTGTCAGGTCAGTTTCTACATCATGTGAAGCTAACTAATCCGGGCATAGAGTTATAAACCAAGAAAAATAATAAGTTCTTTAGTTCATAAGTATACATGATCACAGAGAGAAATGCAGATGAAGCTGCTAACTTAAGCGAGAAATGATTTTCTTTTCTTTTTTTTCTAAATACATTAACTGAAAACAATATGTACCTCTAATTTGTCTTCCTTTGACCTATGAGTTTTTGGAAGCAGTCGAAACTCTTCAGTTAAACTGACACATTGAATGAGACTCTCAGGAGAAACAAAGTCCATGGCTACTCTAATGCAAGACTGAAAAATTACAATAACAAAAGTTTAGACTCATAACTGAATACACACACACAGAGATTTTACACACACACACGCTACCACGCAAAAGGAAAAATGAGAAAAATATTGTATAATTGAATACATATATAATGACTATACTTATATTTTTAGTGACATTTTTCTAGGATTAAATGAAATTAGTTTCTAGTTATTTTTCTTTGGTTTGAGACTATCTAGTTTTTCTCTAGTAAGTCTCTCAAATTTATCAAGGGTGAAAATCATCAGTTGAGACAAATAGATCAAATTATTTATATAAAGTACAGTATAAACATCCTATAATATCTAAGAAAATCAATAAATGTACCATCTTAAATAAAAAGCAAAATAATCTGATGTATAATTATGATAAAAAAATAACAAAAATATGAATTCATTACACCGTTGCTAAAATCCTCTATATCAATCAATAATAGAGTATAGAGAACACTAACCTTTCTATTTGTTACTTGATGAGGGCATCCTACTGGAATAAAAACTGCTTCGCCAAGATGTTGCTCAAAAGTCCAGGGCTCTATTCCTGATAATTAATAAGAGAGGAGCAAAAGAAATGTTAAGACATGCAATACTAAAAAGGGGAATAAATCAAGACTTCCTATTTAAAAAAATGTTGATGATTACAACAAGTAGACAACTTACCATATTCCTGCTTTGCTTTTCAGTTTGTTCGAGTTCACTGCTTCTTGTATTTTCTCCTTCACTTCTTTGTTAAGCACCATTAAATATAAATCCCTGTTTATGGCAGACCCAAAAAGGCAGTTGTACTTAACAGTGACAGCAGTATTCGACTCATGGGACAGTCCAAGGGCTATAAAAGTACAGAAGCATAAATAAAATTACAAGTTTGGAAGGGACTACGGTGAATATTCAATGCATGGTGTTTGGGAACATGGGAGAAAGTTCATGTGTTCTTTTCACAAGAAATCCAAGTGCAGGAGAAAGAAAATTGTATGGTGAATTCCTGATAAATGCCCAGGTAAAGAAATACCCAAAGGTATTGGCAAATCATTATTGTGATCAACTGCAATTCGATTTTTTTAAAACTAGACTATAATAACAGTCTAATTATATTACTAAAAACAAGTTCCAATTAAACAGGGTGAAGATGTAGTTGTTGGAATCAAGACACCAGAGGATATTGAAACAATGAAACAAATAATGCCAGAAGCATATGCAGAACTTGTGGAGAATTACAGCATTCTGGAAAGCCATTATAAAGATATGATGGTGCATTTCCTCCCCAAATTTTCATGATCCAAAAGTGCAGGTTATGTGCAAGTAAAACATATAATCAGGAGATAATATTCATGATCAAAACCGTATTAGGATGAACATCATGAAAGAAAGACAAAAAAGGGAAGGGAAAAAACAAGCTAACCTCAATTGTAAGTCTTTTATATCCAAATAGGAAGGAAGGTGAACTTTAAATTGGGTTTTAGTTTGGTCAGGAGATTTTCGGTTATATATGCGGAGGATGCTTTGTGTATATATCTGTTAAATTATGTACTGTGATGTGTGAGTATGTATTTTCGGTCTTTTAAACGGGACACTTTGAACATGATATTTCGTCGATACTGGTCTTGGTCACTGCTGCTGAGGTCTTTTGATTTTAAACTTCACGATAGGAAACGTTCGCAAATGATGTCTATAAACTGAGTAAGAATATGTGAACCAAGAATTTGATGTTTGCACTACGAGTACGTTACAAGAACTTAAGATGCTGATAACGAAGCATGAAATTAACAGAATTTACGGAAGCACTAGAATGATTTTACGTTCTGCCGAAGCTTTATAATTTTTGACGTGGCTTAAAATCGAATTTATCATCATGTGAAAGTTTCCGAGCTTAGCCGATTCAAAACTTGGTGAAAGCCCATCAATTTTCTCACATGATGGAAAAGCTATTATTTTTTTACCTGTGGGAAGCTTTGTATCCGTGTTAAGATTCTGTCCAATATCGACATGTAGATGTATTCTTCTGATGCAAACTGGCCCATGTAACTGGTCAACGAGGGTTGTGTATTGTACCAATATCGACATGAATAAGCAGCAACATCATCTTCACTTTCAACTTCTTTGATGCATGATACTGGTACAATACACAACCCTCGTAACCTTAGATCGTTGTTTCCTGATCCATCTTTCCTCTTAGACGCATACTGTAATTCATCCAAAAGCATAGTGTTATAGTCAAATATTTACGATATAAAAACGAACATGTTAAAGTAAGTAGATCATTGTACACATTGATTGATACCTGAATTTGGTCTTGCAAGAACCGAATATATTCTAATGTTTCCTGTAACACTGAAGCTGTATCTGACTGCAAATACAATGCATTCTAAGTAAATCCACCGTCTAAATTATCACAGAAATATGATTATCAAATGTTTGACAATTTGGAAAAACGAAGAACGAGACCTTCCCAAAAGGTGAAACTAGCTGTTGCAACGTTGCGATTCTATCACCTAGTTTCTGCTTTCGAATCTATTAATTATCATCGTTAAACTTCAGATTAAAAAAGTAATTAAAAGCAGGAAAAATAAGCAAATTTCAACAGCTTCTCATTTGTACCATGATCGTCCCCATGGAAGAAGAAGATGGTCCTTTCTTCGGCTTCTTGCAAGTGCCTTTTGAACTCTCCTGTTTCTGGATAACACAAAAGCTGACAAATTGATTATAAGAAGAAAGAATTATTATTTTTATTATTAATTATGTGTACCTGAACGGTATGTCTCTTGGTGCTTGCTGTAACTGTAGATGATAGAGGGATATTGTTACAGCTGAACTCGCTGTTTATGACTGATTTCTCATTATCAGAATTGTATAGATTGATCTCAGCATAACTTAAGAACTTCATTGGCATACTCCTCCCTTCTTTTTCTTCTAGTACCAGTACTTAAATCAGACGCAATTATTGCAAAATGAATATTTAAGTTTCAATTATAGCCATCCTAATTTTGTATTTAAGCTTCACCAGCTCGACCAACTAAACCATGGATAACACACTATACTAATTGCACAACTGTGACGTACTCAAAAAACACAACGGTCTTATTAATGGTAGACTGATTTCTTTCTTCCTCCCACTGTCTTCTCTTCGCCTTTCCTCTCATTAGCTACTTAATTTTAAACGTGTGCACATCATCCTTCTGGGTGCGAGTTGCTCGCTTCTTCTTATTGCGACTCTCCGGTTGTCGCTTCTAGGGTTTCATGGAATTGGGGGTTTTTTATTTCAGAGGCGATTTCGTGCGCGCCTGTCCCCCTTTCGCTGATATGGCTGCCGCTCTTTTGTCGGTGGTGGAACCGCCGTTATCGGTGTGCTTTACTTCCTCTTGCTCGGTCGAATTATGTGTGTTTTCCCTTAAAGCGTCGAAGGCTCTGTCGTGCTTCAGATTTTTGGTAGTTAACGGGTTATTCATGGAGATCTCCCCTAGCTTTGCCTACTCCGTGCGTGATGCTTTTTCCTCTGCTTATATGCCTTTTGTTGATGTAGCGCCAGCATCTATGCCTTCCTGCCCCTGCGTGGCGAAGCCGGTTAGCAATCGAGATTTCATCACTCGGTTCAAACCGAGTCTTCGCTTCGGAGAAGCGGTGGGAAGTGTGGCGCCGCCGGTTGTTGGTTTGCAGTTTGGGTCGTTCGACGCTAGCTCTGTATGTAATTCTGGGAGCTGTGTGGATGAATCTGTCTCTAGCTTGGCTGGCAGGAGTGTCATCAGTTCTTGTTTCTTCCCACGCCTATCATTTGTAGAGCCTGAGGCTCCCGTTGGGATGATGGCCGTCTCTTGCGTTTTTGGGTCTGTTGGTTTGGCTGGTAAGAATGCAGTTCGTGGGGTAGAGGAATTGACCGCCTTTGCCTCGCGTGTTGATCGATTGCAGCCAAGTATCCTCTCTGGTAGTTCAGTTTTGGAGTCTGGGACTAGCCTCCCGGGCGTGAAGCCTTTGGCTGCTGTTGCTGGTGGTTGGTTGTCCGTTGCTTGGATTTCGGTTGAGTTGGCTGTGCCTTGTTCGGTTATGTTGTTGTCTTTGTGGGCTTATCGAAAGGGCAGTTTTGCCTTGCTCAGGCAACCGCCTGTCCAAGGCCCTAGAGTGCTTATTCGCAGGCAGGTGAGCGTCCCTTGTTCCTTTTCTTTTTCAGTAGCTAGTTTTGAATTTCTTTCTGTTGGTTGGTTGTCGACGTTTGAGTTTGACTTTGGTTGCTTGACCACTGTCTCTCGACAGTGGGTGCTCCCTGTCCTTGGTCCTGGATGCTTGCCTCAGGCGGGCGGTTCGTCTTGTTCCTTCTGCTCTTTTCTCACTGCTTGGTGCAGCCAGGTTCTGTTTTCTAGAAACAGACTCCAGAGACTTCGGTCTCGGGCTGCTTGGCTTGCGACCTGTAACCTTTTCGTTGGCTTTTTTGCTCCTTTCCCGGGTGGAGGAGTAAGCCTGGCACCCTTTTGCTGGGTTTTAGTTTTGGGGCACTACGTTTAGTTTTTTTTGCCGTCAGTGTCCTATTTCGTGACTAGCATTTCTGATTTGTCGTTGGTCCTTCGGGTCTTAGGGGGGTTCCATCGGGCCTGGAGCGGTTGGTTTGGGCGATATCCCAGCCCTGGCCATATAGCGGTCATATTGGACAGTTATACGGGCAGTTTGGTTCATCGCCAACTTTCATTGTTCTGCCCTGATGCTATCCCTGAGCCGCGACTCCTATCCTCAGCGCGGGTCTGTTTGATTAGTGACAGCTCGGCAGCGGTAGGAATCCCACTGCAATTTGGGAAGCAAAGTGTTTGCCTTTCCACATTTTTTAGTTGCTTGTTCAGTCGTCCGTCTGGTTATTCTGTCTTTTTTTCTCCCGCTCTCCAGTCTCTGTCCTTCTGTCCTTCCGTGATTGGTTCTGTGGTCTTTTCCGATGTTTGTTCCTCTTTGGTCCTTTCTGTCATTACTAGAGATCTTTCTCCTCCCCCATCTATCGGTTTCAGTCGGCTGTTTAGATTGCAACTGACTCGTATCTCTCATTCTCTTCGTTTCCCCGATAGACGTTCGGAGTTTCCTTCAGACCGTTTGGCCCTCACGGACTCGCGGTGCTCTTCGGAGTGCTCGCGCCCATCCTCTGCGTGTCCTCTGTCTATCTCCATTCCGCTGATGAGTAAGGCAGAGATTGCACTCCTAAATGAGCGTCTTGATTGTTTAGCTAGGAACTCTGATGCTTCGTTGTCGTCGGCTGGCTCCTCTTCGGTAGGGTCCGGGGGTAAGGTGCTTTCTGAGCCTCCCGACCGTCCTATTCGATCGACGAGGCGCAGTCGCCGGAGAGTCCCTTCTACACCTCGCACCATTCGCACACGCTCTATAGCGGCGTCCGAGCTGATCGACAGATCTGCTCGCTACTCGCTGTATCTGGATTGAGTTTGTCCTTTGTTTGGTTCCTATCAGAGGGCGTTGTTTCTCTTGTTCCTTCTTGTCTTCGTCTATTCTCTTTTAATGGCGAACTTTCTTTTCTGGAATGTCCGCGGTATTGGTAATGATGCGTCTGTGGCCAGGCTCAAACGCATTGTCAGGAAACACTCTGTTGGCTTGATCGCTCTCCTGGAACCCCTTATTGATCGAGCCGAATTCCCCAAGATTGTCTTATCCTTAGGATTTGGCGGTGGCTTAGCTAATGTCTCGGGTAAGATTTGGATCTTGTGGTCCAAATCTATCGCGATTCGTCCTTTCTTCGACTCTCCTCAGCTTTTTTCGGTGGTATGCTCGTCTCCTTCCTTTGCAGCACCGTTTCTTTTCTCAGCAGTCTATGCCAAATGTGACCGTGCGGAAAGGCTAGTTTTGTGGTCGGATATTCTCGCTCTGGATTCTCAGGAATTCTTATCTTCGGTACTTGGTGGCGATTTCAATATCGTCGCTTGCCATGCGGAAAAACGGGGAGGTGCGGCCATCAACAGAGGGGCAATGACGGATTTCAATTCCTTCATAGCCTCCTCTGGCCTCTCTGAGCTCCCCTTTGTCGGATCGGCGTTCACTTGGTCTAACAACCAAGATGGCCCAAATCGCATTCTCTCTAGACTTGACCGTGTGTTCGGGTCGGAGGAATGGTTTCGCCTTCCGTTCTCCTTCTCTATCACCCACCTACATCGGTCCTTCTCAGACCATGCCCCTCTGCTAGTTCGTTGCACTCCTCTGTCGCTCTCGAGGCCCTCCTCTTTCCGTTTCCAAAGCATGTGGAAATCTCATCACTCTTTCCAACAGGTGGTTTCTGACTCTTGGAGCTATCCTATTTCTGGTTCCCCCTGTGCTGCTTTCGGGAGAAAGCTTTCGCGTCTTAAGGCTTACCTTAAGGTTTGGAACGTTCAGACTTTCAAGAACATTTTCGATCGCGTCCGTTTGGCCGAAGAGTCGCTTATCTTAGCCGAATCCTTGTTAGACGAGGAACCGACCGCTGCCAACAAGGAGGCGTGGGCCCTAGCCCAAATTTCGTTCTCTTCGGAGCTGCGTGTCGAAAATGACTACCTCCGTCAAAAGGCGAGGGTTAAGTGGGTAGTCGAGGGTGATGCTAACTCCAAATTCTTCCACTCGTCTATTCGCAAGAAGAATAACCTTCTTTCGATTCGAGAGATTTTGAGGCCTGATCTGTCTTCGACTTCGTCGCCAGAGGAAGTCAAAGACATCATCCTGTCCCACTTCCAATCTTTCTTGGGATCTCCTTCTGTATCGGTTTCAGATCCGGCCCTTTTAGCTTTTATCCCTCCGATCATCCTTCCTTCGGAAGGTTCCATGATTGCGGATCTTCCTTCCACAGAGGAGATCCGTGCCTGTGTCTTTGCTCTTAGCAAGGATAGTGCCAGTGGCCCTGATGGTTTCAATGGGGATTTTTATAGGTGCTCTTGGCCAATCATCCAGGCTTATTTGTGTCTTGCCATTCAATCTTTCTTCTCTGGTGGAAATATTCCAGCCGGTTGGACTTCCACCAACCTGATTCTTATTCCTAAGAGCGAAAATCCTAAGGCTTGCATGGATTTCCAACCTATAAGTCTCTGCAATTTCTCTAACAAGGTCATTTCTAAAATTCTGGCCTCCCGGTTGGCTCCCTTTCTTGAGCGGATCATTTCTCTGTCTCAAGCGGGGTTTGTCAAAGGGCGTCTTATCTCTGATAACGTCCTTCTTGCCCAAGAACTGATCTCCCAAATTGATCGGAAAGTTTGGGGATCAAATGTTGTCTTCAAACTGGACATGGCTAAGGCCTACGATCGTATGTCCTGGTTCTTCATCATCAAGGTTTTAAGGACTTTCGGTTTTCCGGAGGCTCTGATAGACTTGGTGTCGAGGCTTGTCTCCAACTGCTGGTTCTCCGTCCTCATAAACGGATCAACCTATGGCTATTTCAAAGCTGGGAGGGGCTTACGTCAAGGTGACCCTCTCTCACCTTCGCTTTTTGTGATTGCGGCGGAGGCTTTTATTCGTGGGCTCCAATCCTTAACTATTTACGGTCAAATCCAACGTTTTGGTATTCCAAGGGGTTGCCCTCTTATTTCTTCTTTATCCTTTGCAGATGACCTAGTCATTTTCTCTAATGGCAGTCGCACCTCTGTTCGGCGGCTTCTTCGCTTCATCCATCAATATGAGAGGTCTTCGGGCCAGCTCGTTAACTCTTCCAAATGTTGTTTCGTTCATTCAAAGGACATGTCCCAATTTCGCGCTTCTTGGATCGAGACTATAACCGGTTTCAAGGAAGCTTCTCTTCCCCTTCCCTACCTAGGTATTGCTTTGTACCGGGGTAGAAAACTTAACGCTCTTTTCGACCCCTTGACCGACAAAGTAAGAGGGAAGATTCTTCGCTGGAACTCTTCCATTCTCTCTCAAGCTGGCAGACTTGTTCTTATCAAGTCAGTTCTTGATTCGATGGGATCTCATATTTTTGCGACTATGACTCCTACCTCCTCCTTCTTCCATTCTTATCGGTCTCTGGCTTCGTCCTTCTTCTGGGGAAACAAGGACAACGGTCGTCGACACCATTGGGTGTCTTGGGAGGCGATTTGTCGGCCCAAAAATGAAGGTGGGTTGGGTCTTCCTAAGCCCTCCGACCTTTGCGCGGCCTTTGCTTGTAAGCTGTGGTTCCGGTTTGGCGCCAACAACTCGTTATGGGCCACTTTCCTCCGAGCTAAGTACCACAGACTCGCGGGTGCGAATTTTACGGGTACTCCTTCCTATGCTAGCGAGACCTGGAAGCACATGCAGTCTGTGAAACTGTTTTCTGATTCTCACGGCGGTTTGGCAGGATGGGATGGATCGTCCTTTTCGATCCTGAAAGCCTGGTCCTCCATCAGATCCCCTTCTAACATCCACCCTGAATTTTCCTTTATTTGGGATTCTCGCATTCCTCCTAAGGTCTCTCTATTTATGTGGCGGTTGCTACATGATGGATTGCCACTAGACGAGAGTTTTCAAAGGATCGGAATTCCTACTGTTTCCCGCTGTAGATGCTGCGGAAACGGGGATATAGAATCCTTGAACCATTTGTTTTTCGGTGGTTTCTCGGCCAGTGCGTGCTGGAACTACTTCGGAAATCTCGTCGGTATTAGAAGTACTGCGAGTTCTCTTTCTGTGATGCTGAATTCCTGGTGGGCCGGGAATTCTGGGAAATCGCTTCGTTCTATCATTTTCCGTTTGATTCCTTGTCTGATCTGCTGGCACGTTTGGTGTGCGCGGAATAAGGCTACTTTCAAGAGCAGCTCTATGGACCCGCCATCCATAATCCTTCGAGTGAGGAATGACGTTTACCTGGCTTTCCGGGGTAGACCGTTCAAAGGTCCAATGAGCCTCCGTTCCGAGCGGCTTGTGGGACTTCTGTCAATTTCCCGTTCTCCTACCGTCGCCAGATTGGGTGTTGGATAGGCCTCTGAAATTGGTTGGTGGCGTCCTCCTCCCGTTCCCTCCCCCCCTTTTATTTTTAATTGCGCGTCTTGTTTTTAGTTTCAGGTTTCTTTGCTGACTGCTTGGACCGGGTTCTCGTCTATGCTGGAGTTGCTTGTGTTATCTGTTATCATCTCGGGTTTCTCGCTGAGGTTTTCGTCAACTCTATCAGCAGTCGATCTTTCACTCTTGATAGGGGCTTTATTGCTGCCTTATTTGTAGGCTCTTTTTCATTTCCTGGTCATACCATTGGGCGGTGGCCTTCTGGGGCTCGGTGGTGTTGGCAGATTAGTGGTTCCTTTGTTTCATTTCGGCGTGGTTCTGCTGCTTTTGCCGGTTTTTTCGTCTTGCTTCTGCCTGTTGGCGCGTTGGGTGGACTGGCCCACACCTTTGGGTTGTGGCGGGAGAGTGGTTTTGCAGGCTGTTTCTTTGTTATTAGACTTTCGGCCGTCCCTTCCTGGCAGCTTTGAGCTCTTTTGTTTTTCGCTTCTTTTTTCCTTTTTTGTGGTTTCCTTTTGGGAGGCATATGTCATCCATATGCTTCGCCTTCATGTGTAAACCTTTAGAGGAAGGTTAATTCCTCCACTTGATTGTGGTATATACATTTCTTTTTTGAAAAAAAAAATTGCACAACTGTGAAAGCTACTTCCCACTCTAAATATTAAACATAGAATTAAAAGGGAAACTCCCACTGATCCATTGTGTATTTCGATGCTCAATACCAAACACGGTTTGTCCAAAAAAAATCATCCAAACTATATATAAGTATAACCCAATAACTTAGGTTAGAAATGTTGCTTAGCATGGAACATTATGACATCTGATGTGTTAACATGGTTAGAAATACATCAGCATTTCATAATGTTGCTTCATTTCTAATTCAATACCTTAGGTTAAAAATGGTTTGGAACTTTATTTTTTATGTCAAAAAAACCAGATAAAGCTTTCAGGTTGCTCAGCATGTAACATTCAAAGATACGAAGAAGTTCAAATAGAAATACATCATAAATACCCTAAGGGCAGTTAACGCAGATAAATGCTGACAATGACAATTACACAAAATCAAGTAATTTTCAGATTAATTTACATATAACATGTACGAAGATATTCAAAAAGCTACTAACATGCACAGGCAATAGAAAGATAGTTTAAAGCAAAAATAATATAATACCATGCATACTCAAATGTCAATGCAACTAGGCTATATAATTTAAAACTAGATGGCACTATGCTTTAAAAAAATGCCAAGTTACTAAAAATAGGCACAGCTAATGGTAAGGATGAAAATTTCAAGGCTTGAAGTTTTTGCTATATGAAGGCAAAGATAATGACAGTAAAAACTTTATTCACTTTAGAAATATAGGCTGTTACTTACAACTTCATAGAAAATATATATTATACTATGCAATTTAAAGAAAGGTCGGACTATATATGTATAAAACTAGGCTGTGGTTTCCACATATCTTTTATGCATATTCATGTCTCTTGTTTAACAATTGGATAGTTAAATATTCTATAAATATTTAGTGCAATACAACAATTCCTAAATTCCGTTGAACAATCAAGGACAGGAGGAGAAGTGAAGTAGCAAACAACATGGAAGTACTCGATAACCATGAAGCAATAACCTAGCTACACAAATCCAAAGGCAACTGAATCTAAAGTATACAAAACGCAGGGGTTTAATGGCTAACACAGAGCGACGACGAGGGAAGAAGTGGTCTGAAGCTCATGCTCCAGACACTGACCGGTCCATCGGCCATAAGGCGTCGGTCGACCAGTGGGGAATACTGAAGCATGGTGCTTCAGCCATACTATTCCTATCGACGACTTTGTGCATTTCCGACTAAAGCTTAGATGACTGCTACCCTAAAAGCTAGCACTATAAAATACTAGTGCTGGAATTAGGTAACGCAAAACTATGCCGCACCAATTATAATTATTCTAAACGTGTTACAATAAAAGATTGATAGACAAAGGCAACAGGTTTGCAAAGCATTGAAGAACAGAGATCACAAATTCATCACTCAATTTAATCAACCATACAAACTCAATTTAATCAACCATACAAGCATGTAGAGATGTAGAGAAAGATTTTGTGAGAATGAACTCACCAAACATATGCGTACATTATCAATTGTACCATAAACAACCCCTTGGTACAAAAATTTGATATCATCGGCTTTATCATGACTGGATCAAAAAATATTGATCTAATAAAATAATGCAACAACAAGAATAAGTTATATTGGCTATGTCAAAACATTAAAACTATCTTTAAGATGGTATAATTAAAATCAAATGTTAATTACCATTAAACAACACTGATTTTGCTCTTACTATTGCAGATGCTGGTGAATCCATCCTGGAAGAAAAAGCCAGAAACAAATTTTGCATAACTTACACTGTTGTTCAGCTTCTCATTTTTTTCAGAAGGTTAGGGACATATATCAAGGTATGGCCATAATTATTATCTGTTATAGCGAGTGTTGCAAGTTTGTTATTCAAATCACTCAAACCACTTCGGATGAAAAAAATGAACTCTTGTTGATTTCATTTCTTTTTTCAGGTACATGTGCAATTACAGATGTATCTACTTCTAGCAGTCTTATCTAAATGGCAACATGTTATGCAAACTTCCTCACATGTATTTAAAGGTGGAACCCAGTGTGCGAGGCTCCTGCACGATAGCGGGCTCTGGGGAGGTCGATAATGTACGCAGTATTTCCCTCACATTGCAAAGAGGCTGTTTCCGGCTTCCTCACATGTATTATTTGTGAAAATTTCTTTTCAGTTTTCAAATGACCCATTTACCTTCTAAATCAAGAAAAAGATGAAATTGTAACTTATAACAAGAATACTTAAGCTATGTGTAATATTTAATAAAAATTAATATTGACTAAAGCTAAAGAACAAACTAATAATTCATGACTATTGCTAAAAATAAAAATAGAACGAAAGTCTGGTAAAATTTTGTCTGTATTACTTAATTGTTTTTCTTAGTAGATGCATGATAATCTAAGCAATACAAAATTGAAATGTAAACTGTTTTTCTTACGAACACAACCAATGCTACAACTTACGAAAAAAAGGATCGAAGATTTCAAAAATAGTTGCAAAAGACGTACCTTTGTTTAAATGACGAAGAGAAGAGAGGGAAATATATAAAACTTCAAAAAAAATGAGGGAAACATAACCCTCTGTTCAGGTTGGTTTCTCTTCAACAAATATTTCCTATTCAATTTAATATTTGCATTTATATTGAAGGTGTCAACCTTGATTTTATCATAAAACATAATTCGTTCGAGCTACTAAACTAAACCAAGCATGAAAGCATAAGAAAGTTGTGTACCCTCATTACGTAATCATGTAATTGCAGAATATTTCTCAGCCTGTTCCTATCACTTTCCAATAATAAATTTATATGAAATCTCATATCTAATTATGAAACCAATTTATCATAGCTTGACTAATCTTAATAAAATCATTGCAAAATATAGCAAACCATGACCCTTCTTACAATAATAGACTGAAAGTTTTTTTCTCAGATAACTAATGATAGTTGTTGTAATAAATGATCAAACTAACAATGCTAGTATGTGTTAACTTGAAATAGTTATATAGCAATGAATAAACCAATTTCCTTAAATCCATCTCAAACTTCTCTCGCTATGTATCTCCAACCTGTATCATTTTCTACTAGGAATATGCATCTCTGGTAGCTCATTTTCACAGTAAGAAGCTGCAAACTATAAGTTTCATTGTCCTTAACCCGATTATATATTTTATAATATTCCTATGAAAATCATATGATTTGAATTCTATACAACTAATTAATTTCAAACTTTTGAACCATTAAGAAAATACCCAACAGCAGAATCAATAGGTTTAAAGTAAATACCCAATAGAAAAAGCAACAGGTTTAAAGAAAATACCTAAAATCACAGAGAACGAAACTAGGGTTTGGCCCACTGAGATCTGGACAGTTGCGATTAACCGAAGATGAGGAAGCTAGGGCATGAACTTAATGTTGCGATGATTTAAATTTAGGGCTATCTCCTACAAGTTATGAGTTGTGATTTACTACGATCTGAAATCTTGGGAGTGAAATTTGCGAGCTGGGAGAGGAAGATGAGGAAGATAGGTGGGAAGTGAAATTCTAGGAGGGAAACAGAAAAAAGGAAATGATAAGAACCCGCGTTCTGTATGGGTCTAAGTGATATGTACAGCGTTTAAGTGAAATTTAATACTAATTTGGGCCCATACAGGAAGTGTATAGAGTTTAGTAAGTATAAGTATTTTATTCCTTATTATTTAATAAGACTAAAGGCAGAAACGCTATGAATGAGTGCTATAAAAAGTCCAGTTTCTTGTAGTGTTTTAGACTAATGGGCTCCTAAGTAAACCAAGAGACCCTAGGAAACCTAAGAAACTTTGGATCCTTCCTTTTCCCGTCCATTGATCTTCTATTTCGTATCTGACTAAAACCAAGTACGTAAAAACATTCCTCATTTGAGAAACTTTATGCGTACTCTTCTTCTTCTTGCTCAAATCTACAGAAAACTCCAAACTCCAAAACTCCTAAATCTCCCAATCAAATTCCATCCTTCCTCCTTTAAAACTCTAGCCTACCTCTCTTCTCTTGCCGCCACCCACCTCCATCACCACCCATAACCCATGGCCAAAGCCCCACCTTCCCTCTCCTCTTCTTTCTCCCTTTTCCCTTCCCTTTTTCCCTCTTTCTTCCACTTATTTCCATGGCTTCTATATTCCACTAAACTACTCCAAATCAAATAATTTATTTTTTGAAACCGTGTATAATTTCAATGGGAACAACTTTGTTGTTGAACCCTTCTTTCAATTTTGAATATTTCTATATCAAAAACTCTATTTTTCAAGTCCTTTCCCAAGTCCAGTGTTGGTCGAAAATACCCCAAATTTTATCAATCATATCTCCTTCAGAAAAGAACCAAATTATACGATTCTTTTTTCAAACCATTTATTTTTCTAGTTACTTCAACTTTATTTTAGATCAGTTCTTCAAATTCCTTAATTTGCTATGCCAAAAACTAAAATCTTTTTGAAGTAATTTTGAACTCAGATTTTAAACTCAAAAAACACCCCTGTTTGTTTTGACCATAACTTCCTCAAGACAGAAGATTTTTGAGTGATTCTTTTTTGAAAGCGGAGATAAATGAATTTGTAACAACTTTCTAGTTAGTCACTTTTATAGATTCAGTAGTATTCTGGTCTGTATATTTCCTTAAATATGACCTACTTTCAGGTTTGTCCGTACTTTGGATCTTGGGTTGTATGGAAGTTGGAAGTGGTTGAAACTTGTTTATTGATTCGTGTTCGTGTCTAAGATTTATTGGATTTTCTTTGCATTTGGATCTTTGCAAGGAATCTCCATATTAACCCATTTTTATCATCACTTCGTAGCCACGAAAGGTGAGAAAATACTCACACCTACTAGATTTTCTTATGTTAGTTAAATTGAATTTATGATGTGATTAGAAATTGATTGGTTGCTATTTAGTATGTTTTAAATTGTCATTCCAGTTAAATCTGACTTTTATTGAATTTAATTGCCATTTAATTTAATATTTAAATTTAAATTGCCAGTTAAACGCCTGTTAATGATAACCAATAAATTTTTGGTAGTTATTGGTTGATTTCAATGATGATTGTGTTGTATGTTCAATTGTTGATATTTGGATGATTGGATGGATGTTATTGGTTGACATTTTGGATGATTGGATGTTATTTATGTCTATATCTCTGTATCCCTATGGGTTGAAATGATACATTCCTGAACGATCTTATAGATTAGGGGAAAATCGTTATGGGTTGAAATGATAAACCCGAGCGGTTTTCATTGATTTGAAAATGTTGATTTTTGTTACTGGTTGAAATGACATATACCCATATAATTTATTGAATTTGGATTTTATTTGGAATTGAATTATTTGAAGGGTTTAAGTTAATTCAAACTTCGGATTTGTTTTAATTAGATGATTAAGATTGATATTTCAAATTATTTGAAATCCTTTAAATAATTATATTCACGTTGTACACTTGATAGGAGATGAAAATCCCGTAACATCTATGAAACCATTGCACTAATATTTCTATTTTATTTATTTTGATTTGACTTACATAAGATCTTTTAGTTCTGACTCGAGTGTTTTATTTTTTCATTACGCTCGGGTCAGTCTGAGATTTTCAGTGTATTAAAGACTATTTTTTGGAGGACGTAGACGAAGATTTAGTATATTATTGCTATTTATTATTCCACCACATTATGTGTTCCGCTGCATTATTTGTTTATTTCTGATGTATGTATAACTCTGATTTGAGTTGTAAAATTGTAATCAAATGTTATTTGTAAAACAGCTCCATGAACTATTTATTTGATTATTATATTTTATCATTCCGCTACGAGATTCTGTGTTTTGTTTTTTTTCTTATTTACCCCATTAACAATCCTCCCTTTTGAATGGTTTAAGTCTGACATGTGTGGTTTATTGTCGATTTGAACCGTCCAAAATGGTGGGTCGTTACAATGAAAATCAGTATTTGAACTGAACTGGTTTATAGTGTTAAAGGTGATGTTTATTTAAACCTAAGCATTTCACTTAGTGAGTTATATGTACATTTCACTTGAGTTGTCTTACTTACATAAGAATGTTAGTCCTGACTCGAGTGGTTTTGTTTTACTTTACGCTCGGGTCAGACCGAGTATTTCAGTTTAACGAAGACACTTATTTCTGAAGACGAGGACGGAGTCGAGAACGTTTCTACTACTATTATAGAAATTGTATATTCAACCTGAAAAAAATGTAAATTCTGATTTTGTTGAAAAATAGATTCATGAACTGTTTATGTATTTATTGTGTATAATATTTTATCATTCCACTGCGAGATTCTGTATTTTGTTCTTTTTAATCTTATTTCATTTGAACAATCCCATTAATAATCTGTCTGTTGAGTAGTTTGGGTTAGACATGTGTGGTTTATTGTCGACTTGAACTATCCAAAATGGTTGGTTGTTACAGTTGGTATCGGAGCTTTGGTTTAGAGATACCTTAGCTTGTTGGGTTTAACTCATTAGAGATAGGGTTGGTAATACCCTAGAATGAGTTTGAGTGTGTGTGTGTGTGTATGAGAGCGCGTATTTACTAGTGTTATTAAATGTTTTATATAGTTTTGAAATGAAATAATTTTTCCTAATATTATAGTTATTAAAATAAGTTATTCCTTTATATATAAATATAATATAGTTATTTGTAATGTGTATGTTTTAGGAAATGATAATATTTAATTATTATCATTTACTGTTGATTAGTTGTATTTAATCAGTTTACAAGCATTGACTATTATTGTTGATTTGAATTTATGAAATAAACACTAGTTTAATAATGGTGTATTAAAGAAAATAAAGTGAATGATTATATGAACATGATTTCTAAGTTTAGTCTTAATAAAGAGAATTTAAACTGAAATTTTGAGAACTAAAATTCCGATGTTTTAGAAATTGGTTTCCTAATATTTTGTAAATAATAGTAGTATTATTCAAAAGTGAATAATTAGGATATTTGTTTATGAAATTGAAATGTTTTGTTGTGAATCTAGTTGTTTTGTTAATTGGTAGTTTCAACTATTGAAATAAAATGGAATGTTATGAAATTCTGGATAGTCCAAAATTTTGAAATTAATTTTAGTGTTAAAACTTAGTTATTTTGTAAAATTATAAAAGTTGAATTTTATAACCTTAATTGAAAAAGGCAAAATGAGTAAAACAAGATTTGAATTGTTAAATTTATGTTAAGAAAATAATTCTGAAAGTTTGTGTGTACTTTTAGGATGAAATATGGTACTATAAGTGTGAATTTAAGTATTGGAGTGTTGAGTTGAAATTGAAAAAAAAAACGTGTTATAAATAAAGCTAAATGGTTGTAAAAGTGTTTATAAACTTAGTTAAAATTTATGAAATGTGTCATAAATTATTTGAAAAGTAAAAATGAAAACTAATTGGATAAATGAATATGAACTAAAAAGGAAATGATTATAAGTAAAGTCATGACCTATAAATTGTTTATGAAATAAATGGATATTGCAAGAAATGGTTATAATTAAAGTTGTAATAACTTTAAACTCGAATAATGTCTTATAAAAGAAGTTAAACTTTATAAATTGGTTATAAACTTAAGGAAATTTCTTATGAAATGATTCGCAAATAAATGTAGTATTAAATGAGAAATACTATATGTGAAAATGAATGTGATTTAAAATGAAGCGAGATGTAGTAATGTTATTTATTAATGATTTTTTCATTAAACGAAGAATTTTTTTATATAAATTTATAAGAAATAAAATATGTATAAATGAATGAAATTTATAATGTGAATTGAAAATGTAATTGTAATGAAACAAATTGGAATAAATACGTAAGTTGTACGTATATTGTTCTATTCGCATAATTAATTTGATCCAGATTTGAGTACACAAGTTCGTGGTGAATTACACCATTTCATGTTAGGATTTTTCATTCGATTCTTGATGGCGAATATTTAATATGGATTTTGGGTTTGATTCTAGAATTCTCTATCATAGTATATAGCTATGCAAGGAGAATGATGGTTTTTGGTCAAGAAACCTTATCAAAATCCGCACTAGGGACGTCGAATGAACAATACTAGTTCAAAAGCGAAATCGTGTGATCGAGCAAGCGATCAAATGTGATATTGTGTGATGATGACATATGTACATCTTATGTTCTAATATAATTGATATGCTTTGACGCTGAAAATGAAAGTTGTTGGGTTGGATATTCTTTGAAATTTAAATTGGAAATTTTTTTATGCAAAACCACAATTAATTCAAAATCATTTAACAAAACTATTTTTATTTCATTTTATTCAAACTAAAAACTACTTCAGTCCAAAACTTTTTTGAATTCATCACTATTTTACAAAAATATTTTAAATTAAAAAAAAATATTTTACAAAACTATTTTAGATTCAAAACTATTCTAAATTCAAAACCTTTCATAAAGCAATGTTTATTCAATCCCATATGGCTCTTTTTATGCAACGTAATTGATTTTGGAAATTTTTTGATTCTTATATAAGATGGACTTTATATAAGTATAAGGTGATTTTAAAGACTATTGATTTTGGAAGGTATTCGATCTGAAGAGATAAATCTTATATACAATGGAATTTATATAAGAATGATTTGATATATTTGAGACTATTGATTTTGGAAAGTACTCGATCTGAAAATGAAATCTTGTATATAATGGAATTTATATAAGTGTGATATTTGAAGTTATGATTTTGAAAGGGTACTATATATGGCATGATATATTTTAAAGTAAAAGGTATGGAGAAGTACCCTCCGCGAAGAAGTATAGTATGATATGCTTCGACCCAAATGGACTTGGGGAATCCGGGAATGGATTCGACCGAAAAAACCCTAATATACTTGGGTGAATTTAGAAATGGATTCGAACCGATATGGTTGTCCAGACTTAAACTCATGAGTTCCTCGATTTTTTTTCAGGGTAAATAGTTCTTTAGTTTACCCAATGGAGGCGCTTTCAATCCTGGGATCTGTTGTTTATGGATCTTCCGGGAAGGAAGTGCATCCACTGCATAAGTTATTGAATCAGCAGCGTACCACTGCAGCAGGGGTCGATGGTCCCTTATTTACGAAATGGCTATGATATTTTTTCCAGAATCCAGAAGGTGGAAGGATTTTTTGGAAAGTTTTGTGTCCATTGCGTAAACACTGGATCAGCAGCTGGCCACTACTGTCGTAACATCATCATTTGACATCAGATTTTGAGCGGTACTTTTCATATCTTTTTTAAGTATTTTCACTGGATGTTGAAATAGGTCTACTAAGTACTTGGAGAATTCTAGCCTTGCACCTGATCAACGCATGGCCAGAGTCTGTAAGAATGAGGATAAACTTGTTAAGACATCGAGTTATTAAAATATTTTGATAAAGTATTATATAAAAGATATTTTGGTCATTTTTTCTTTTTAAATACTTTAAAATGTTTAAAATATTGTTTATTTATGTACAACATGGTTTAATAGTTAATTATTAGTGTTGTAAATATCGTGAGAAATTATTAATTCAATAAAACATATTTAAAGTTAATGATTATTGATTTATTAATAATGTTTGAAATGTATTTTGAGATTAAACCAATAAATTTATAAATAATGGATTTAAGGTTTTCAATAACTCCTTTTTAAATATAAGAATTAAATGATGTAAATAATTATTTTCAAATAGTTTACATATATTTATAAAGATGTTATTTAAAATATTTAAATGGTATTTATAAATGAAGCAAGAAATTTTACAGATGAATTTTTGTAAAGTATTAAGGTATTAAAGATGATTGATTTGCAAATGAAGTTTTCAAATGGATATTTCAAGTAAAATTTATATAAGTTTCTTTGAATGTATAATTCAAAGATATTATATAAATGGACTATATAAAAAAATGTTTTACGATTTTATAAAAAAAATGATTTGGGAAATTTATTTATAGTAATATGCTTGAAAAATAAAATGGAATCGCTATTTTTGAAAGTATGGTTTGAAATATTTACTTGATTTTTAAGTACTAATAGTAAATTTAAAGGTTTATTTACCATTTGAATATTGTATTAAACCAAAATAAATGTTTTCCATGATTTGAATATTCATTTTAAAACAAGTGTGTAAAATTAATTATGAAGATATGAAATTTTATACTTTGATTTAGAAATTTAATGTAAGATTTGAGTATACTATTTGTTTCAGTTTATTAATATTGAGTTTATACTTATTTTAAAAATAATGAGTCTAATAAATTATCAGATTTAAGGAACTTTATTTTAAAGCTTATTATAATGTTTTGATATAAATTTCTAACATTATTTTAGACTTTTGAAAAACTTTTGAATAATGCTATGAAGATGTTTTAAATATATCTTATATTTTTACTAAGCAAATGAGGTTAAATGTTTTAGCTGAATTTTTAGATATATTGAAATATTTCTTTTCTCTTCAAGGGCGAATACCAAAAACTTAAATTTTTATTCTATAACCGAATTAAGTTATAAACTTAAGTAAGGTAGTAGAAGCTTAAGTAACATTTTTTGAAATGATTCATTAATGACTTAAATATTTAATGGAAAACAAATTATGTAAGTGATTGATCTTTATATAAATAAATGAATGAAAAGTAAATGATGAATAAAAACCAATCGAATAATCTTAAACAATATTTAAAATCCTATGTGTTTGGCTTATGCGATGTTTGGGGAATGATACGTTAAATTGTTTAAGTTTTATGAATAATATATTAAGTAATTACCAAAGACTGTTGAGCGTAAGGTACACTTGGTATTTTATTTAGCACTCTTGGATGATGAAAAGTGTTTGAACCTGAACAAACTATGAGTTTGGTTTCTATGGATGTTTGATAGTTTCCTTTGTTGCATATATAATGGTAGAACTTCTTTTGTTTGCAAATCATTATTATATATATTGTATGTTGCTTGCACTATTAATTGAAACAACTAATATATAATCTTTTACATAATTTTAACTCTTTTGGATTGTATAAGTGAAATACAGGTTTATGGAAGCAATAGCTACTGCATTTGGTTTCATAAATAAAGCTATTTGCTCGACAAATAGGTACATTTTCATATTACGGTTTTGCAACGATATTTTATTGTTTTCCCATGGTTTGGGATGTTTTATTTTTGAAATATGATACATATATTGTAATTATTGATATTATTATTTTTCCAGATCTAACCGCGCAAAGGAGATCTGCCAAAAAATTTCGTGAATTTAGGACTTAGAAATTTTTTGTGAAAGTGAATATATTTTCAAACTTTTATTAGACTTGAATATGAATGATATAATTGTTTATAAATTGATATATTTTATCTAAAATACTTAATTATGTAAGTTTAAAGTGTTTATAAATTGATTATTCTGAAGAAAAAAATATTTGTTTCTTTATCCCTTCTTGTTCCTTTTCGAGGACAAAAAGTTTTGAGTGGGGGAGAGTGTAACGACCCGTACATTTTGATAATTAAAACTATTAAATTAAATAATATTTTGAAATTTAATATTGTGAGAAATTAAAATTTATGATTTATTATTGAGGAAATAATTAGAATATGATTTAATAATGTTGTTTGAATGTTATTGATAACTATTTAATGTAATTTCCATCAATTGAAATAAATTTTAGGTTAATTTAGTTATAATTGTAAATAATGAAATAAGTTAAATGATGTATGTAATGGTGAGATTGTATGTAATTGATTGAAATTAGTTAGTATAGTATATGATATCAATGATGTGGAAAGTAATTATAATCTTTGTTCGTAAACAATAAATTTATAAATGCGATAAAATTACTTAAAAGTAACAATTGTTCATTATCATCTCATTATTTAATATGTTTGGAATTAATTTGGAAATCAACGAAAATTTATGTAATTAATTATTGCAGTTAATATGGTAAGAGATGTTAATGGTAAAATAATGAATGTAATAAAATGCAAAATTATGTTAATATAATTCATAAGGTATTGTTGATTGAATAATAAGAATGTAAATTAAAATAAATGAATTTATTGGAATTTAAATTATAATTAATGAATTTATTACAGTTGTAATTGAACGTTGTAATTAGTGCAATATTTAAATTTTGAATTTGACTTGGAAAATTAAATTTTGAAATTTTAAAAATAAACTTTTTTTGGATACTAGACTAAATTCTAGGAAGGATTCCACTTTTCGTTTTGTCAAAATCAAATTCCTATTGCTCTAAAAATATAAATTACTGTGAAAAACTGACATAAACTTGCAGTGTATATTTGTGTTCTTTTTTTGGCTAAGTCTTATAGGGTTTGTTTTAGACTAATGGGCTCCTTAGTAAGATAAGAGACCCTAGAAACCCTAAGAGACTTTGGACCCTTCCTTTTTCCACCCATTGACCTTCTATTTCCTATCTGATTAAACAAATATGTACATATTTTTTTCATTGAGAAACTTTCTACATACTCTTCTTCTTCTTCCTCAAATCTATAGAACTCCAAAAATCCAAAATCACAAATCCCCAAACTCCATCCCTCCTCTCTTCAAAACCCTTACATCCTCTCTCCCCTTGCCGTCGCCCTCCACCACCAATTCCGACCATCTCTTCCCTCCTCCTCTCGGCCATCTCCACCGTCTCCAAGGCCGAAAACCCCAAGCCCTCCCCTAGGCCATATCCAAACCCCTAGCCTCTTCTCTCCTCCTCTATTTTATAAAAAAATGAAAAAAAAATTGTTCGATTTGCGTTGTCGTGCTTTGCTTTGCTTTTGGATTGTTGCTTTTGATAGGATTGATCAGCTTGTCGTGTTTGGATTTCAACTTAGATCTATCTATTTGTGTTCTCAAAAACTCTCTAACTTCGAAAGGTGAGCAATCACTCACGATTAACATTTTTATTGTTAGGTGAATAAACATCGATTGAAATGTTATGAGAAATGTTTGCTATAGTTAGGAATATGTGATATATGTTGTTATGTTCCCTTGAATTTGTGTTATAATATTCACATGCACATGTTGTTTTATATGTCACAAATAGTATGTTATGTTGATTTGATTAATTGTCACATATGTATGTTAAATATGTCACATATGATATGTTAGAAAATATGTTATGTTAGGAAAATTTTTATATATGCCATGTTGAAATATGGTCACATATGCTATGTTGAAAAAAAAGTGTTATGTTAATAAAATCATATGTTGCACATGCTATGCTAATAATATGTCACTTATGCTATGTGGAAATAATGTGTTAGGTTTGAAAAAAAAATGATGATATGCCATGTTATTTTATTGTAAATCACCTTGCAAGTTTTTTGTATATATGTCATGTTATATATTTATATGTTATGTTAGCGTATAACATGTTAGAATTTGAAATATTCACTTATGTTGTTTATGATATGTGACAAATGTGATATGTTAGTTATGCATGTGCATATATTAAATTGTTAATTATGCACGCATGTTGGTCATTGACATGTTAGGTTATTTATGTTATTATTGTTCTTACACTTCAAGTTCCCTGATAGTTAGGAAATCACTTTGGGTTGAAATGATATATATACCCGATATAAAACCACTTTGGGTTTAAATAAATTGATTTAGAAATAAATTTGGAATATTGTAAGTTTAAATTTATTTTTGAACCTGAAATTATGAAATTGAAATTTAATTTATTTAATGAAAGTTTTAATTGGATTTTTAGATTTAAACTTCTTGTTTGATTTTAACTTAATAGATTTTAATGGAAAGGTTTAAGTTAATCCTAAATTTGATTTAATTTGATCAATTAGTTTAAAATTTATGTAGAGATAGGATGGATTCAATTTAAAGATTTAATTAACATAATGGTATAAAATTTCAAGTTAAACTTTAAAAGTTTAATTGATTTGTCAAAAAAAATTGACATATGAAAGATATGAATTTGGAATTTCTAAGTAATTGATTTTAAAGCAAATGTTGAAATTAAAGAATTTGATTTGAATGATGAAACTGGATAATTTGGATTTAATTGAGGTAAATAGTTTAATGAGAAATTTAAACCGTTAAACCTTAAGTTGATGTGAAAGTTGAAACCTGAATTTATTTAAGTCGAGATTGGGAATGTTGATATATGGTTTGGTTTGGATTATGGAATGTGAAATAGCTTCAAGTGAAAAATTGGAATCTGAAGTTGAATTTAATAATGAATCGATTGGAAACGAACATGAAAATCAGTATTTGAACTGAACCGATTTATAATGTGAAAGATGATGTTTATTTAAACCTAAGCATTGCACTTAGTGAGTTATATGTACATTTCACTTGAGTTGACTTACTTACATAAGAATGTTAGTCCGGACTCGAGGGTTTTTGTTTACTTTACGCTCGGGTCAGACCGAGTATTTCAGTTTAGCGAAGATACTTATTTCTGTAGACGAAGACAGAGTCGAGGATGTATCTACTACTATTATAGCAATTGTCTGTTCCGCCTGAAAAAAATGTAAATTCTAATTTTGTTGAAAAATAGCTTCATGAAATGTTTATGTATTTATTTTGTGTATTATATTTTATCATTCCGCTGCGAGGTTCTGTATTTTGTTCTTTTGAATCTTATTTCATTTGAACAATCCCATTAATAATATGTCTTTTGAATAGTTTGAGTTAGACATGTGTAGTTTATTTTTGACTTAAACTGTCCAAAAAGACTGGTTGTTACATTATGTGTCAATCTGAAGAGTTCACCAACTCTTATGTCGCTCCCACTAAATGGCTGCTTTTTCCTTAATTCCAAAATAATTGTAACAAATTGTTAATGCTTCTGTGTTATTTAGCTAATGCAACAAATACCATTATTCCAATAGATTTATTTTATAACGAATATTCGAAACTTTTATAACAAAATTAAATTATATTCACTTCCAGTCGATACTGAAAATAATAATTATTTCATAAATAGTATTTGGTATATTACAAAAACAATTTTTCATATGATGATGCATCTATTGATATGCATTATATGGCATGCTCCTGCTATTTCTGTTATTACTATAATATGATTGAAATAAAAAGCTCCAATCAATTACTTTTTATAGGCTATTTATTTCTTTTACTGTAACTAGCTTATAGTCAAAAAAATTTGATCAAATATCTTAAACTCATAGAAATGAATTTTATAGAAAACAATTATCTATATGAAAAACATAGTTGGAATAAAATTATATTTCTCCTTCTATACTAAGTATTTACTATTATTTTATACAATTCTCATTTTTGATATCACTTCATGAAGCAAATTGACTATTCAATCTCTTCATCCCAACCGCGCCTAAGTTATATCAACCCTTGTACATTTGCTTTCCTTTTCTGAACGGTTGAACAATTCAAAATGAAATCCTTATTGTAATTAATCATATTGAATACATGATTTCATTTTATGTTTTATTCGCTTATTTCCAATGAACTAATTTCATTGAAATTTTGTATAATACAAACTATGACCGTTCATCATATAAAATTTATATATGATTGAATATGGACCAAACATCCATCATCTTATATTGTTTTAGAGTTCAAAACTTATAGAAAACAATTCACAGTCTTGTACAAATAAACAATCAAACGGCCGAGACATGAATTTTTTAGTGTGAAAAAATTAGCTCTAGCATGGATCTTGAAACAACAACATGCCAAAGGATTTAGGGGTAATTATACCTTACATTCATTTGTCTTTACTTTATTTATTTCATTTGTATTTCTTAACTGATAAACATTTTATCAATTTTATTAGTTGTACAAAATAATCGATGTGGATTATTTTAACCTTATATAGCATACGTTCTTATACTATTAGAAAGGATAAATGTTACCATTTCATTTTTCTAATAAGGCTCCCACTAGACTTTTATGTTTCTGAAATCCTAAGAAGAAACATCGAAATCTTTCGATTTCTTTAGTGGGTGTTAGGACTCGCCTGCCTTAGGATTTTGACCTTAAGGAATATCAACAAATCATATGTCTGCATGCGAAATATAACACAATATTGGTTGTATCATATACAATTCCTAACCTATGGTTTTTGTCTTAATCTTGTTTTGACCTTGAGGAATTTCAACAAATCGAATGAGATTATTTATTCTTACTTACCATTTCGCGACGGCCTAAGTATAAATGTACGTACCTTGAGGAATATCAACAAATACGTACATATATCTTACCTCATATATTCATTATATCAATAGTATTGCACATAACATCCTTAGCTTGAGGAAAGTCAACAACTAAGGAATATGCAAGTAATATATTAATATTTAAATGGTAGAGGACGAATTTATATTAAAGATTCATAAGCTTTAATATATTCAATTAAGTGATATCAACATATGCAACAATGTATTTCATAAGAAATACCCTCGTGATTCAAGCGTTGGACACATCTGAAATCATAGTATACGGATTATACGTATCGATTTATTCCTTAAATCTAGTTGGAGTTTCTTATTGTTCCACCTTTTATTATACATTCATATTATATAAATTTTAACTATCATATAACTTTTATAATTGAATTAACTTATATAATAGCCTTATATATAATCTTGTATTAATATTATTAATTAAATCTTCTTTAACTAATTTAATTAATTAACTAATTAACATTTTAATTAATTTTAAATTATTCAATTAGATAATTTACAATGAATGTATACTATAATATTTACAGATATGCGCACATATCTTTATATATGTGCATTATATTATTTATTAATTAACATTTAATTAATTTATTTAACTAAACAATTTTAATTTCGAAATTTTCATATACACTTACATCACCTTAAAAATTAAAGATAATGCAACATATATATATATATGTTATATACAATTTAATTAATTAATATTTTATTATTCTAATTAATAATTAATTAATTCTCGAAATTAATTTATAAAATTTTCGATACAGTTTTGAAAATCATATTGTAACATTTGTAATTTACTTCTTATTTTAAATTTCACTTTTAAATTTAAATTTATTACATTTCAAAATATATTTTGAAAACTAGCCCGAGGCCCAAATTCAAATTTGCCATTTTCTATTAAGGACAACCTTTTGGGCTCACTTCACCTTTCGGACCATGCAAATAGTCAGGTAGAGCAAGGTACTTGATTACCAAACCCAACCTAGATAGTACCTTTCTAGACACCCTACTAAATGGGTAAGCTTAATAGTTGGCCCTAATATGACTAATTTAGACTGCATAAACTATTGGGCTTTAATACCAATGAGAGAATAGAGTCAGCCGGAAGCAAGTAAAATAGGTAAATTTCAAAAAAAAAATCCTACTTTAGATCTATAAGGCCTATGAAATCTAAAGGTTTGCTAGATCCAACCTAATATAGTTTTGAATCAAATCATATTTTATTTAAATTATTTAAAATGGAGTTTGAATTTAATTTAAATTTACTTGTATTATAATGAATGTACCTAATAAATTTATATGTCTAAGTGTAAGTGCAACATATAAGTGGTGGGTTTGTCTGAAATTGTAAAAGCAAAAATAATATAGAGAAATAAACATTGTGTTTCTCCCTCTTAACTTATACAATTAATTGAGGGAAGATATGGCCTTATATATAGAGATGGAAATCTTTTGTTTCTCTCTCTATATATAATTAGATTAATTGACTAATTAAATGACATTTATGACTAAATTTATACATGCCTTTGTTGTCCAAGATTTTGATTAATAAGGTATATGTACACACATACATATACATACATGTGTGTGTGTATCTCTGTGTGTATCTCCGTGTGCGTGCGTGTGCATGAGTGTGTTCGTATATATAATTAAGGAATAGTTTAAAATAAATTAATGTATTAAACAAGATCCATTTTAAAAATCTTAATTAAAAAACATATTTATATTCCCATGTATATATAAATATTACAAATTAACATTCTAGATTTAGATATATATATATATATATTAATGAACTTTCAAGTTTAGTGATATATGCAAAATACACACACATTTATATGTATGTACGTATATGTAAATAAGTTGTATTCTATATTAACAATTTAGATTAAACTTTTATTTTGGAAATGAAACTAAAGTTTGGGAATTTAACAAAACTATAAACTAAAAAAAGATATATATGATTTAAAATTTACATAAAAATTCGTTCATAAGTTTTAGATTGAAATCTTTCACTTTTGCATAAAATTTATGCAAAATAATTGCATCCATTCACTAACCATATAACACTAGAAATTAATCTTTGAAATAAGAATTAAAATATAATTAATTTTTCATTATGTATGTAAACTTTATAAAATCAAAATTAGATCAGAATCAAATTATCTTTCTATAATACACACACACAGGTATGTATGTATGTATATGTATGATGTAAAAATTCTAAAACAAAAGGAAGAATTTGATAGGTTAGGCATATGCAAATTCGTTATAATGACAATCAAATCTAAGAGATGCATAAAACAACAATAAATAAACAAAGTTGATAAGGAATCTAAAACATATCAATTGAAATAAACAAATACTGTTAGTGTAACAGCCCGCACCTCACTTAACGCAGATATTGTCCCTAACTTAGTGACCTCCGCCTCATGGGCCAAGCCAAGGTGTGGGGTTTTGTTCCTCAAAAGGCCTCGACGTTGTTATGAGGTCAAGGCTTTGGTATATAAGCCCCCACTTCATAGTGTTTTTCCGCAATGTGGGACTATCATTCCCATTTTGAAGGGGTGTTACAATCTCCCCCCTTTAGAGCCCAACGTCCTCGTTGGCTCATGAACACAACACAACCCAGGCGTCGTGGATGTAACACGAACAGACCACAATTCCGGCTGGGTATGGCTCTGATACCATTGTAATAGCCCACACCTCACTTAATGCAGATATTGTCCCCAACTTAGTCACCTCCACCTCATGGGCCAAGCCAAGGAGTGGGGTTTTATTCCTCAAAAGGCCTCGACGTTGTTATAAGGTGAAGGCTTTGGTATATAAGCACCCACTTCATAGTGTTTTTCCGTCATGTGGGACTATTATTCCCATTTTGAAGGGCGGTTACAGTTAGGGAACTGATAACATATGTATATCTAAATGAATTCAACATAATAGACACACATTTAATTGAGAAAGGGGTTATTAATTCACATGTTACAGGGTAGTCAACTTAAACATATAATGAATCATGCAAATTCAAACATATGTATGAATATAGAAAACATGTAAATGAATTAATTAGAAATTTACCTTGAGATGTTGCCAACAAATCACACCTTTAACGATGACTCAAAAGCTTTTAGATTCCTTGAATCGATCTCCAGATTTTGCAAGGATTAAGAGATGAGAACCACCTTTTGTTATTAATTTTCTTTAAAAATTTATTTTGGAACTCTAAGCCCTAGAGGCCATGAAAATATCGGTTATAAATGATAGGAGAGGAAGAAGAATAATTTTTGTCCGGAAAGAAAATTGAATCAATGAAAGAAATGAAGAGAGATTTGTTTTAAATGAATGATAGAAGCATTTACTATTCCATTTTTGAAACCTTCCCCTTTTAATTCTTTATTCAATATCAATAAAATCCTCTCCCTCCTTTACATGCATGTACGACTATAGATGGTGTCACATAGGCCCTAAAATTTATAAAATCCCATTAGCATTATCTTCATTTAAATCCAATTTAAATGTTCTACTGATATCGTATATCATTGATCGTTTATATAACTTTTATATACGCGCTTTATTAAATATTAATGTATTTAAACATCAAATAAAATTTTATTAATTAATATCGCATAAATATTAATTCATTTAATTTATTTGAAAACCTACTTAGTATTTATTTTATTTAAATTCAGTTTAAACATCCTATTGACATCGTATATCGGTATGCGTATTTATAACTTTTATATATTCACTTTATTAAATACTAATGGTATTTTAAAAAATTAATAAAATTTAGTAATTAATATTTTGTAAGCATTAATTAATTTGATACGATTATAAATTAATTAAATCATGTGGTTTATTCGAAGTATTCATCATTTCGGTTGTGCGACTCAAAGATGTAAATTCAACCAGTGATTAATATCAAAATATTCTAATATTAATGCTCACACATCACCTTATCTAGTGATGTGACATTTTGGCTAAATTTACCACTTATGCACCTTCCAGTAAAATCCAATTTTACTAATTTTAAGCAGTACCCGGTAGTAACGATTATTTTCACCAATTCTCTTCGTCAAAACTATATCACATTAGGACATATGGATTTTGGTTTTGGTCAAAATTCCAACATCGTCCACATTCAACTTTGTAAGTTCAAACACAAAATCCTTGATTCAGTAATAACAAGTATTATTAATCATATTGATCTGGCTAGAGACTTTGACTTTAAGTTGACTACATTTGACCGTGATACTAACCTCATATATCTAAGCAGACGAATTCTCTATTAAATAGTGTTTCACTTCCAATGCATCAACTCAGAACCAACTATAATCAAAGTGGATTTTCCACATTGAAGTTCCAATGTATTCTCAAGTCAAGGTAACTGTGTAACATTGTCACTTCGAAATTGTCTATTTAACCATAGTTATATTATCCAACAGAGAACACTCGAGTGAGTCATTCCATAGTTATCCAATAACTATCAGTACGTAACTCTTTGGTTCCTCTAACAATCATGAGTTATACACTGCCCAACATTTGGCGAGCGTTATGTGCTCTAGTCTCAACGGATGTATTGATATTCCATCTCGAAATATCTTGACTATGAATATTTAAAATAATATGTTATTTTTAATGTGATAAATTTCACATGATTACAACACATTGTAATTACTACCACATAACATGTCATTTAATGATTTTCTATTTAATACTTTAAATTAACTACTTAATTAATTATATCATGGTATAACAAGTATATATTAGAAAGAAAACACCTTTTACTTTGAACAAGATTGGTCATCGTGTTAGATATATGTTACAAATTACATAGTTGCCCCTTGGGCTTACCTCTAACTCAATCAGGTCACCATGCCACAATTTAAATATAATCAAAGTGAAGTATCCTCGTTGAAGTTCCACAGCATTCCCAAGTCAAGGTAATTGTGTAACATCCTCACACTGAGAGTTCTTGTTGACCTACAACTAACATAAAACTCTCCGTCGAGACATTCTATAGTTATCCAATAACTATAAATATGTAGCCCCTAGCAACTATAAGTACGAATGTATCGACAAAATTTCTCGTAACATCTTGACTAGGAACACTTAAAACAAAATGTTATTTTAAATTGTGATTATTTACTCAAGATTGCTACTATTTACAATTAAACACATAACATTTTATTTAATAATTTTCTTACTAATATACTTTAAATTAAATGGAAATTAGCCACAAGGGCCTCTTTAGCTAATGCAATTAGTTTCTAGGACGCATAACTAAAATAATTACTTTTAAGGACAAAATGCAAAATAATTAGTTTCTAAGGCCTAAAAACCTATGAAATTATGTCCTTGAAAGTAATTGGACTGCTGACTTTGTCCTTAAAAGTAATTATTCTGCTGACTTTGGTCTTGAAAGTAATTTCTATGGATGTGTGTCCTAGAAACTAATTGGACTACAAAGTTTGTCCTTCTAGTGAAATGCCCCTTAAATTAATTACTTACTTAATTATATCCCAGTATAATAGAGTATGTAAAAGAAAACAAACACCTTTATTATGAACAAAATTGCTTACGAAGTTAGATAATTTACGGTAAATTACATAACTTCCCTTAGGGCATACCCCTAACTCTCTCTTATAAACAAGTAATAATATACATATTTATTTCAATCATTAGAAATTTAAAATAAGCATATAAAACATTATATACACACACATTTATATAAAGTTAATTTAAGGTAAATGTATACAAATATATTATATTCAAATTATTTTGAATTAATAATATATATATATATATATCAAATAAATAGTTTTTATTTCATATTTAAAATTTAAAAAAATGACCTTTTCAAATTTTAAAATATACCGAATAATTTGAAATAAAATATCTAATAGATTTAATATTGTTTATTTAATAAATAATATTTTTAGCCACAACAAATAATTTTTTAAAAATATAAATTATTTCCATTCGAAAATAAAATGGTTCGAAAAGTTCGAAAATTAGAATTTAAAATCCTATATGAAAATAGGAAAAACTGTTTTTTCTACTTTGAGATCAAAACAAAGATAAATATTTTAACAATAATGATTTTCATACAAAATTTGAATTATATATATATATCTGTGTGTGTGTATTTGTGTGTGTCTGTCTATATGTACATACGTACGTACGTACGTCTGTAGGCGCACACACATACAATATAAAATTAGTAATATTTTTAAATAAACCGAAAATAGAACATGATAATTTTTTAGATAAAATCTAAAAATAATTTTAACAAAAAAATTGTTTTAATATAAATACATACATGTACTTTCAGATTTGAAAATAATTTTTAAAATTGATAAAAATAAATTTTAACATTTAATATATATATATATATATATGTATGTATGTATGTATGTATATAGTCAATGTAAAACTATTTATTAAATTATATATACATAAAATTAATTATATTAATAAAAATTGCTCTCGAACAAATATTGTAAAAGGACAGGATGATTTGTGTAAATATTTACATATACACAAACACTTACCTACATGCATGCATGCATGCATGCATGCATACATACATACATATATGTATGTATGTATGTGTGTGTATATATATGCATATGTATTTATATGTGTGATTGTATGTATATGGAACACCAAGTTATAAAAGATACGGTTCACTGTTGATGTCTTACGGAGAGCCCAAAATGTTGTTTTTGCTAAAGTTTCCACTTGGAACTTCATATTCTCCTCCTCGACTTCAGTTTATAAGGCTGAAAGCAAGGCTTCACCAATGACACTAATGGTGGCCAAAGAGTTAATTGGAAGTGTACGGAAAATGGTGTTGAGACTAGACTATTTATAGCCAAGGTACTATTTCCTACCCCTTTTCCTCTAGCTCTTAGAGACCAATACAAATCTTCCTCATTTAAAATATATAGCCGACATTGGTTTGCACCAAGCATGGTTAAAAGCCGCATCGAATCATATATTGTAATACCCCAAGATTTTGAGGAAAATTCTTTTAAATAAATGATTAAAATTCTGGGGGAAAATCAGAATTATTATATAGGTGGGATTTTCAGTGGTGCAAGGTTGTGTGCATGTGTGCATGTGCACACTAGTTATGGCACTAAGAGAAAATCCAGAATTCCTGAATAATAAAACAAGGAAGGAAAACATTTAGATAAAATGTTTTAAATAAAGGAAATATAGACCTAGACATGAATATTAAAAATTCCTGAGGATATGTGTATATATATATATATATCTATATACATACATATGTATGACTTGTCTGAAAATTAAGACAGAAGAGAACATTGATTTATAATGAATAAGTGAAATTTTATTTGAATAATAGGTGTAGAAATGCACATAAGTATGCACATGTTTTCTGCAAATAAAAGGTTAAAGTTAAATTAACACCCATAGTTGTATAAATGTATATATATATCTAGATATTATTTGAGCAGAAAACTAATAAAGGAATCACTAAAACAGTAAGAACCAAAGTGCAAGAAAGCAAATGTACATAGGCAGAAAATAGAAAGTCACACCATTATCATGTTTGAGGTAAATATAATAAAAATACCTAAAGTAATTACTTTCTGAAAAGAAAAGAAAATGGGCACAATTTAGCCTTGTTTTAAAATATTGGCCGGGACATTAAGGGAGGGAATATGCAATGCCAAATGCATGATTCTGGTCTGGGCTAAAATAGGGATTTTGCATCACCCAAAACCCTAGATAGAACCCTTATTTAAACCAAGAGCCCAATCAGAAAACTGCTCTCTCACTAATTAATTAACCTAAGGAAGAAGAGGAAGATAAGGCTAAAAGATTTGAAGGGTTTTCTGGTTTAAGCTTGTGTAAGCATTTAGGTGAGTATCCTCACTCATATACATGGCATTAAGACCTGGGATTAGGCAGCCAAGCTTTTATATGCTATATTTTGCATGTTTTGATTTACAAACTATGTTGGCTACTGATGGTTACATGGATGCTTGATGATATATGATCTGCTATGATGGATGTGTAACTTTGTTGTTCTATTTTCATCTCTGTATGATTATACCAAATCCTTAAAGAACATATAATAGAGTATTTGTAACTAGTCTGAATCATGGCTTAAGACAAAGAATGAAAAAGAAAACTATGAGCTGCATATACATTGGTATGGTGCTGAGGCTTGAAATAATTGGTTAAGGGTGCAATGGAGTCTTTCTCTATAAGTGCTGAGCCCTAAACTAAACAGAAAATTTACAAGCCTAAAAACTATGTTTAAACAAGATTAAAAATCTGGCTAAACACAGTTGCTTGCAGAATCAAAATAAACCCAATAGAGCCATGCATTTATTCTCAGTTGCAAACATTCTGGTATATGCTTGAATAGGGTGTTTATATGCTAAATAAAGTGAGATGAAATGACTGGGGTGTTATACCTCTAGAAAGTAACTTTTAACTTGCTTACAATATCATGTCTGCAAGGTAACTAGTATGCTTCATGTGTACAGATGGTTTGTACACCTAGCTATCATTGATAGAATGAACATGAATACACTTAGTGATATAACTAAGGATTTTGTGCCAAGAAGGCTGCTGGAATGCTTGTCCTATTTGAAGTAGACAAGTTGGCACATGGCTTGTTTAAGTCCTGAGATCTTTGTGCCATAATGTTAATTAGTTCATGGCAATGTGCCCCTTTGATTCCTTATAGCAGATGAGGCCGGGAATTTATAAGAAAAAGAAAAGGCAACCTTAGTAGTTCCAGATAAAAGTTGTTTTGTTGCATATGTTTGCTCTTATATATTGTACATGATAATACCTGTCAAGTATGCAAAGTATATTTATGCTGTATCCTTAGCTTAATATCATGGATATGTTAGAAATGCTCACACCAGATCATAGATCTGACCCTTATTGCTCATGGCACATGGGGGTGTCTCATTTATAATGGGGCAGCCACTAATGCTTTTGCAGGTTGTGATGGAGCTAAGTAAGCAAGATTAAAAAGATATGGAATAGAGGATGCTAAGATAATTAGAAATAAAAGCTAAAATGTGTTAATTCATGCATGTATTCCCTGATTAATATGGCTATCTAAATGTATTAAGTAGGAAGAACTTGTAAGAGACATGTGCTATGTTGTTTCTGGTTATTTCTGATTTGGTATGTACTAAGGATCTTGATATTAAACTGATTTGAAAACCTATTTGCTAAAGTTGTTTTGATTTTGAGGAAAAACCTGGATTTTATAAGCATAATCATTTTATGATGATTTCAGTTAATCCTGAGTCCTTTCAAAAAGAATATAGATATATAGAAAATTACATTGGGAAAACCCAGAAAAGAATCAAACTGCTATACTTTCAATTTATGAGATTGATATATGTCCAAATGCAAGAAAAAGTGTTTATACCCTGAAAATGTATTTTTAAAAGAGAACTATGGTTAGGAAGAATGATATATATCTGATTCGCAAGGTGTCTGATTCATACAAATATACATATAAACATGTTTTTGAAAAAGAGAGGTATCAATGCTTTGTGTATAATCTGGGTTGTAAAAATGCAAACAAAAGAATGGCCAGAGTAACCACATGGTTAGGCCATAGGTCAGGCCAAATGTTTCACTTCAAATCAATGAAGTAAGGGAACATTTGAGCTCAGTTTTCTGGAAAATGAACAAAAACATTGACATGTACATGTATATCTGTGTACATGTTGATATTGGGCAAAAATATAAATATAAATCCTAGAACAGTTGTAGGAAAGGATTTCAAAAATAATGAAGCAAGGAATATTGTTTTGTATGATAGATTATAAGTAAAAAATTGAGTATATATATTGGTAGGTATCAGATTTCAGCCATACAGGAGAAAATAAAAAGAAAAACCAAAAATTGTGTTTGAACCGACCAGCATAGTACTCGAACTCGTGACCTTGAATGTATAAGTTAGGCGCGTTTCCATTACGCCTAGATGTTGCTTGTGTTCACTTAGGATCCACTTTCTTTTAACCTGAGTTTGATAATATTCAGACTTTAAGAAAATCATCTATATTATAAGCTTGCTTTCCACTGATTATTGCTTGATCATTTCTTAAGTTTAATAACAGCCTAAAGTACATATTTCCAGTGGACACTATAGTCAAAAATCAGAGTACAATAAGTAATCTTTTAAAAAGGGAATTTATCACATTTTAATAAATTTAAAAGGATTTCTACTTATTATCATGCTCTGATTCAAGTAGAATATAACATAGATATCTTCATATATGTATGTTAAGAATGATTTAGAATTAAAACAATATTTTTATATTGTGAAAGATCCTGGATATATTTTGTTTATTAGAGAAAGAAAATGACCCTGGGAAATATATTTGTAATGGATGATATATCTATATATCATCTTTTAAAAAAAAAATCACCAATAAAATTAGTGTGTAAATAGGAGGGTCATTTCATTTGGTATCAGAGCTATGTTTTAATTAACATAGCAAAATGTTTGTATGCTTATGTTTATACTAGGTTTGTTTGTATATTTGACTGTTTATAAGTATTCCCTGAATGTATGTATGTGTGTGCATGTGACATACACAATGATTAAATAGGAAAGATACAATCAATTTAAAATTAAAGCTAAGTGTTATAAACTAATAAGATGAAATACATATACTTTTAGAAATATGGTAGGAAGAGGGTCTCATCATCAAGGAGGATCTAGCACACCACAAATGCTTGACATGCAGGAATTTGTGAGAGTTTTGAGAGATGGAATTGGGCACAGACCTGAGAACCCACATGAGGAGCTCTCCAAGTTAGTGAAGACTTATACCAACTTGGGAGGCAAGAGCTTTGAAGGAACTGAAAGTGTAATGGAGATTCAAGCATGGCTGAGGACATTAGAGAGGATCTTCACTGATATGCAACTAGATGACCAAAGGAAGAGGCAAGTGGCCTCAAGGCAATTAAAAGGTGCAGCTTTGAGTTGGTGGGAGGTGATCATAGCTGCCCGAATGAAAATGATATTAATTGGAATCAATTTAAGGAGATGTTAGAGGCAAGGTTTGTTCCAGCCTCAGCAAAAACCACTTTACTTGAGGAGTTCATCAAACTTAGACAGGGGACTATGAATGTCACAGAATACACCCAGAAGTTTGAGGGATTGTCAACCTATGGGGCAATGTTAGTGGCTGATGAAGCATCCAAAAATGATAGATACATCAAGGGATTGAACCCAGGGCTTAGCAGGGCTATACTACCTTATGCTGACAGAACTTTTGATCAAGTGATAGATTTGGCTCTGAAGATTGAGCAGCATGACAAGGAAAGAGATAAGTTTAGGAGCTTCAAAAACAATAGCAACAAGAAGAACAAGGGGAAGTACCATCCTTATGATAAGAAGAAAGGAGAGGCAGATGGTAAGAAGGCAGTAGATGCAAAACCCAATGAAGCCAAAAGAAAAATAGTTTGCAACCATTGTGGGAAAGAAGGCCATATTAAGCCAAGATGCCCAGAGCTAAAAGGGGGAGCTTTCAAATGCTATCTATGTGGGAAGGAAGGGCATATGAAAAGAAATTGCCCAGAATACAAGCAACAAGGGAAAGTGGCAAACCTGGAAGGTAGGGGCAAGGCCATAATTGAGGCTAATGCTGAAAACCATGGTCAAGTGGAAGGTACACTATTTATTTGTACCATACCTTTAGCTGTAATATATGATACCGGGGCAACCCACTCACTCATTTCCCATGAAATAGTTAAAAGGTTGAAAATGAACTGCATTTTGGCTGAAATACCTCTGTTAATACAAAGCCCTTTAGGAAGTTCTAGTGTATTAGATATGATTTGTGTGGATGTGAATTTGAACATAGGGGGAAACACATTTGTTTCCAATTTATATGTTCTAAATTTCCCAAATATAGGAGTTATATTAGGGGCAGATTGGCTAAGACAATTCAAAGCCATAATTGACCTAGATGCATCCACCATTTCACTACAAAATTCTAAAGGCCAAAGGGTTAGAATTCTATGTGAACCTATCAAAGAAAACAGTCTAAATCATTTAATTGAATTAGAAAATAATCCCAAGGAAATAGCTATTAATGAAATCCCCATAGTTAAAGAATACTTGGATGTATTTGGGGAAGTAAAAGGTGTCTCACACCATAGACCTGTTGAATTCCAGATTAACCTTATGCCTGGGGCTAGCCCAGTTATCAAAAAACCTACAAGGATGGGGCCAAGTGAATTAAAGGAGCTAAAGAACCAGCTGGAAGAATTAGAAGCCAAGGGGTTTATAAGGCCAAGTAATTCATGCTGGGGTGCTCCTGTAGTATTTGTTAAAAAGCATGATGGTACTTTAAGGATGTGTATAGATTACAGAGAATTAAACAAAGTAACCATCAAAAACAAATACCCATTACCCAGGATAGATGATCTCTTTGATCAACTCAGTGGAGCTAAAGTGTTTTCTAGGCTAGACTTGGCATCTGGATTTCATCAGATGAAGGTTGAGGAATCAAGTGTTAAATATACAGCATTCAACACAAGATATGGTTTGTATGAGTTTCTGGTTATGCCATTTGGGCTAACAAATGCCCCTTCTTACTTTGTAGACCTAATGAATAGGATATTCAGAGATTACTTAGACAAGTTTGTTCTGATTTTTATAGATGATATTCTAATCTACTCTAAAACAATAGAGGAACATGAGAACCACTTACATTTGGTCTTATCTAGATTAAGAGAAAAAGATTTGAAAGCAAAGTTCTCTAAGTGTGTGTTCTGGCAAGAGGAAGTACACTTTCTTGGACATGTTGTCTCTGCTAGAGGAATTTCTGTAAACCCCAATAAGATAGTAGCAATCCAAGCATGGAAGAAGCCTAACAATGTTAGTGAAGTTAGGTCATTCATGGGGATGGCAGGATACTATAGGAGGTTCATACAAGGATTTTCTAAAATAGCAATACCACTCACTAACCTGACTAGGAAGAACCAAAAGTTTATATGGACTGATAAGTGTGAACAAGCTTTCACCCAGATCAAGGAGGCTTTGGTAAAATCACCAGTGTTGAGAGTACCAGAAGGCAATGAGGGATTAGTTGTATATACAGATGCATGTGGGTCAGGGCTAGGGGCTGTGTTGATGCAGCAAGATCAGGTCATAGCCTATGCATCTAGACAACTAAAACCCCATGAAACTAGATATGCAACTCATGATCTTGAGTTGGCAGCAGTAATTTATGCCTTGAAGCTTTGGAGGCATTACTTATTAGGTGCAAAGTTCATTTTATACACTGATCACAAGGCCTTAAAGTATCTCTTTTCACAGAAAGATTTAAATATGAGACAACACAGATGGGTTGAATTTCTTGCTGCTTATGACTTAGATATACTTTATACACCAAGCAAGGCTAATAAAGTGGCAGATGCATTGAGTAGGCAGCATGCAAAAGTGGCCATGTTGATGATGGAGGAGTTTAGAGACTTGACCATGCTCACTGATTTGGAAATAGATGAGAACAGTGGGGTAAGTATGGAGATGATTGAGGAAGAAAGGAGTAAAGGAAGGTTAAGTTTAATTACTTTACAATCAAATTTGGCCTTGAAGGTGGCAAAAATGCAAGAAGAAGATCAAGACTTAGCAGAAAAGAGGTCTCTCCTATTAAAGAAGGAGGAAGTGAAGGATTATCACATTGATGTAAAAGGATACTTAAGGTACAAGGGTAGGATATGTGTCCCAAACATCATAGAATTGAAAGAAGAAATCCTTAATGAGTACCATAGGAGCAAATATTCCATACATCCAGGCAGCACCAAGATGTACCAAAACTTAAAAAGGGACTATTGGTGGAAGGGAATGAAGTCTAATGTAGCCAGATATGTTGCTAAGTGCATGGTTTGTCAACAAATAAAAGCTGAGACCCAAAGACCTTCAGGGTTATTGCAGCCACTTAGCATACCACAGTGGAAGTGGGAAGACATATCTATGGATTTCATAGATGGCCTTCCTAGATCCAAGAGGGGAAATACAAGTATTTGGGTGATTGTAGATAGGCTGACTAAAGTAGCCCACTTCATACCAGTAAAAGCAGACAGAAATGCACCTAGTTTAGCCCAAACTTTTATGAGAGAAGTGGTAAAATTGCATGGTGTTCCTAAAACTATAGTGAGTGATAGGGATACAATTTTCACTTCAAGATTCTGGAAGAGCTTCCAAGAAGCTATGGGGAGTGAATTGTGCCTAAGCACTGCTTATCACCCCCAATCAGATGGGCAAACAGAAGTGGTCAACAAGATTTTAGAGGATCTGCTTAGAGCATGTGTGTTAGACTTTGGAGAAAATTGGGAGGACCACCTCCATTTGGCTGAGTTCACATACAATAATAGCCACCAAAGTACAATTGGAATGGCACCCTTTGAAGCCCTATATGGAAAGCCATGTCTATCACCTATGTGTTGGGCTGAGGCAGGAGAGAAAGCTATCCTAGGGCCAGAATATGTCAAGGACATCACAGAGAAAATAGGACTGGTGAGAAAGAGGATGGCAGTAGCTCAAGATAGGCAAAAGAAGTATGCTGATGCAAAGAGGAAGTCAGTGGAATTCAAAGTAGGTGATTATGTCTTCATTAAGGTTTCACCAATGAAGAAAGTCTTGAGATTTGGCAAGCAGGGGAAACTCAGACCCAGATATGTTGGACCATACAAGATTTTGGAAAGGATAGGCTCACTAGCCTATAAGCTGGAGCTTCCAGAGAAGATGAGTGCAATGCACAATGTGTTTCATGTGTCACAACTAAGGAGATGGGTGCATGACAAGGAGGAAATCTTAGAAAAGCCTACTGAAGTTCAGATTAATCCAGATCTAATCTATGAGAAAGAGCCAGTGGGAATTGTGGCAAGGGAAGAAAAGAAATTAAGAAACAAGACATTGAAGCTTGTAAAGATTCAATGGAGTATAGATCCTAGTGATTGTACTTGGGAGCTAGAGGATAAAATCAGGATGGATTACCCTAGGCTCTTTGCAAATTTAAAAGGTAAATTCTTAGATTACTAAGAAAGTTTGATATGTATGATAGACAGTGACTATTTGAATTGCTCATGCATATTTGAATAATTTTCCTAAGAAAGTAGGAGTACTCAAAGAATATGTTGCAAATTGTGAGGGCACAATTCCTAAAAGAAGGGGTGATTGTAATACCCCAAGATTTTGAGGAAAATTCTTTTAAATAAATGATTAAAATTCTGGGGGAAAATCAGAATTATTATATAGGTGGGATTTTCAGTGGTGCAAGGTTGTGTGCATGTGTGCACGTGCACACTAGTTATGGCACTAAGAGAAAATCCAGAATTCCTGAATAATAAAACAAGGAAGGAAAACATTTAGATAAAATGTTTTAAATAAAGGAAATATAGACCTAGACATGAATATTAAAAATTCCTGAGGATATGTGTATATATATATATATATCTATATACATACATATGTATGACTTGTCTGAAAATTAAGACAGAAGAGAACATTGATTTATAATGAATAAGTGAAATTTTATTTGAATAATAGGTGTAGAAATGCACATAAGTATGCACATGTTTTCTGCAAATAAAAGGTTAAAGTTAAATTAACACCCATAGTTGTATAAATGTATATATATATCTAGATATTATTTGAGCAGAAAACTAATAAAGGAATCACTAAAACAGTAAGAACCAAAGTGCAAGAAAGCAAATGTACATAGGCAGAAAATAGAAAGTCACACCATTATCATGTTTGAGGTAAATATAATAAAAATACCTAAAGTAATTACTTTCTGAAAAGAAAAGAAAATGGGCACAATTTAGCCTTGTTTTAAAATATTGGCCGGGACATTAAGGGAGGGAATATGCAATGCCAAATGCATGATTCTGGTCTGGGCTAAAATAGGGATTTTGCATCACCCAAAACCCTAGATAGAACCCTTATTTAAACCAAGAGCCCAATCAGAAAACTACTCTCTCACTAATTAATTAACCTAAGGAAGAAGAGGAAGATAAGGCTAAAAGATTTGAAGGGTTTTCTGGTTTAAGCTTGTGTAAGCATTTAGGTGAGTATCCTCACTCATATACATGGCATTAAGACCTGGGATTAGGCAGCCAAGCTTTTATATGCTATATTTTGCATGTTTTGATTTACAAACTATGTTGGCTACTGATGGTTACATGGATGCTTGATGATATATGATTTGCTATGATGGATGTGTAACTTTGTTGTTCTATTTTCATCTCTGTATGATTATACCAAAACCTTAAAGAACATATAATAGAGTATTTGTAACTAGTCTGAATCATGGCTTAAGACAAAGAATGAAAAAGAAAACTATGAGCTGCATATACATTGGTATGGTGCTGAGGCTTGAAATAATTGGTTAAGGGTGCAATGGAGTCTTTCTCTATAAGTGCTGAGCCCTAAACTAAACAGAAAATTTACAAGCCTAAAAACTATGTTTAAACAAGATTAAAAATCTAGCTAAACACAGTTGCTTGCAGAATCAAAATAAACCCAATAGAGCCATGCATTTATTCTCAGTTGCAAACATTCTGGTATATGCTTGAATAGGGTGTTTATATGCTAAATAAAGTGAGATGAAATGACTGGGGTGTTATACCTCTAGAAAGTAACTTTTAACTTGCTTACAATATCATGTCTGCAAGGTAACTAGTATGCTTCATGTGTACAGATGGTTTGTACACCTAGCTATCATTGATAGAATGAACATGAATACACTTAGTGATATAACTAAGGATTTTGTGCCAAGAAGGCTGCTGGAATGCTTGTCCTATTTGAAGTAGACAAGTTGGCACATGGCTTGTTTAAGTCCTGAGATCTTTGTGCCATAATGTTAATTAGTTCATGGCAATGTGCCCCTTTGATTCCTTATAGCAGATGAGGCCGGGAATTTATAAGAAAAAGAAAAGGCAACCTTAGTAGTTCCAGATAAAAGTTGTTTTGTTGCATATGTTTGCTCTTATGTATTGTACATGATAATACCTGTCAAGTATGCAAAGTATATTTATGCTGTATCCTTAGCTTAATATCATGGATATGTTAGAAATGCTCACACCAGATCATAGATCTGACCCTTATTGCTCATGGCACATGGGGGTGTCTCATTTATAATGGGGCAGCCACTAATGCTTTTGCAGGTTGTGATGGAGCTAAGTAAGCAAGATTAAAAAGATATGGAATAGAGGATGCTAAGATAATTAGAAATAAAAGCTAAAATGTGTTAATTCATGCATGTATTCCCTGATTAATATGGCTATCTAAATGTATTAAGTAGGAAGAACTTGTAAGAGACATGTGCTATGTTGTTTCTGGTTATTTCTGATTTGGTATGTACTAAGGATCTTGATATTAAACTGATTTGAAAACCTATTTGCTAAAGTTGTTTTGATTTTGAGGAAAAACCTGGATTTTATAAGCATAATCATTTTATGATGATTTCAGTTAATCCTGAGTCCTTTCAAAAAGAATATAGATATATAGAAAATTACATTGGGAAAACCCAGAAAAGAATCAAACTGCTATACTTTCAATTTATGAGATTGATATATGTCCAAATGCAAGAAAAAGTGTTTATACCCTGAAAATGTATTTTTAAAAGAGAACTATGGTTAGGAAGAATGATATATATCTGATTCGCAAGGTGTCTGATTCATACAAATATACATATAAACATGTTTTTGAAAAAGAGAGGTATCAATGCTTTGTGTATAATCTGGGTTGTAAAAATGCAAACAAAAGAATGGCCAGAGTAACCACATGGTTAGGCCATAGGTCAGGCCAAATGTTTCACTTCAAATCAATGAAGTAAGGGAACATTTGAGCTCAGTTTTCTGGAAAATGAACAAAAACACTGACATGTACATGTATATCTGTGTACATGTTGATATTGGGCAAAAATATAAATATAAATCCTAGAACAGTTGTAGGAAAGGATTTCAAAAATAATGAAGCAAGGAATATTGTTTTGTATGATAGATTATAAGTAAAAAATTGAGTATATATATAGGTAGGTATCAAATTTCAGCCATACAGGAGAAAATAAAAAGAAAAACCAAAAATTGTGTTTGAACCGACCAGCATAGTACTCGAACTCGTGACCTTGAATGTATAAGTTAGGCGCGTTTCCATTACGCCTAGATGTTGCTTGTGTTCACTTAGGATCCACTTTCTTTTAACCTGAGTTTGATAATATTCAGACTTTAAGAAAATCATCTATATTATAAGCTTGCTTTCCACTGATTATTGCTTGATCATTTCTTAAGTTTAATAACAGCCTAAAGTACATATTTCCAGTGGACACTATAGTCAAAAATCAGAATACAATAAGTAATCTTTTAAAAAGGGAATTTATCACATTTTAATAAATTTAAAAGGATTTCTACTTATTATCATGCTCTGATTCAAGTAGAATATAACATAGATATCTTCATATATGTATGTTAAGAATGATTTAGAATTAAAACAATATTTTTATATTGTGAAAGATCCTGGATATATTTTGTTTATTAGAGAAAGAAAATGACCCTGGGAAATATATTTGTAATGGATGATATATCTATATATCATCTTTTAAAAAAAAAAATCACCAATAAAATTAGTGTGTAAATAGGAGGGTCATTTCATATATGAATCATGGTTTAATTATTTAATTCAATATCGTTAATTGATTGAACCATCGTATAACTTTTATACATCATTCAGACCGATTTTAACCTTTAAATAAATAATTAAAAATACCATAAAATATTACTACAATAATTGTATTAACTTATTATTAATTTTAACATTTACAAGTTAATTATTCCATTGGTCAAATTTTAAAATAATTAAAATTGCGATTGTATTGACTCTTTGTCGAAGCACAATATCGATCCAATTCAACAGTTACTAACTATTTTGGCAAAAATCCAATTTCTGATCTAAAATAAGCTCATAAAGAAAGGACATTTTGTACATGTATTCTTTTCATCATCACTGTATCATTTAGATATTTAGAGTTTAGTATAAGGTCAAAAACTCTACTAATATTCGTATTAAATTGCACAAACAAATATTAAAGTCCTTGTTCCAATTCGATAGCACTTATCAATTTACTTCGGACAAAGACTTTGACTTTTACGTCGTATACTGATTACGGTGATAATAACCTTTTATAATGAAGGAGACGAATCCTCTCTTGGGTAGGTTCTCACTTCAAATAGTTCAACGTATACCCAACTATGGTATTAACAAGGTCTCCATCCTCTCTTGAGTTGTTCTGCGATTGTTCTTAACAGCCATAAGTATGTAATCCCTTAATGCTCCGAACGGTTATGAGTAAATCACCTTCCATTATATGGAGGGCATCACGTTCTAGTCTCAATAGATATATCAATATCATTTTCTTGATACATCTTGATTATGAAAATTTAAGAAGTTAGTGTTTTGTTTATCGATCCAATACTACAAACACATTCATAACTACAATCAATAAAAAACTTCCTCAAGATTTTCTACTTATGTGTGTTTAGTGTAATCAATTCATTATTTATATCACAATATAACAACGTATATAATTGAAAAAAAACCAAAAACATACTTTATTTTGAACAAGGTTGTTTACTGAGTTAAGTTTACATAATAAATTACATAATTGCCCCTAAGGGAACACCCTTAACTCTACCACATAGAGAAGGAATTCTAATTCGAGATATAGGTGAAATTTACATTTAAGACCTTATAAACAACTAAATTCTTCTTTAGCCCTTTATCTTATATATTTGAGATGTGGTTCATGCCTTTGTAGACATCTGAGAATTTTCTTCGATTTGGCAGGGATTTAGATGAGTTTGGACTCCAAAAATGTAGCTAAGGCAAAAGGGAATGAACCCTTATTTTTATGGATTTTAAATGATTTAAATTGATATATGATATGTACATAAATAATTATACTGAGTATGGATGAAATAGACTTAGATTAGTTGCTTTGAATCCTAAGTAAAGGTCGAACACAAGATTAAGACATTTAAGCTATCAAACTAAATATTTATATATATTTACTCCTAATTTTGATTTCATTGTATACGAGTTTTTAAAACCCTAACAGTGTTAAATGAAAGCCTAACAGTGTAAAACCAAACCAATCTTACAAAGCACACTTCCAACCCAATCATCAGCATGCTAGAGTCAACAATTATAGTTAAATAGATTACCAGTAGCCCTATTAGTATCCAAAAAGGTTTGAAAGGCTATTATATAGTTTTTAAACCATAGTTCGAATTTTGTACTAAGGTCAACATTAGGATCATTTTTGGCTATGAACTTGCTATTTGATATATTATCAAGAAGAAAAAATTTTGATCTCCAATAGGATGGATCAAACTGAAAGAAAAAATAATTAAAGGTAACCTAACAAGATTTGTAAGCTCATCACCATTGAGATGTTGGGACGGGATTTCAACTGGAGACCACTCAAATCGAAACCCTACAAGCACAGTGGAAGACGGGATTGTGGTAAGAAGTGTAGAAATAACCAATCAATATCTCAATTCCAATCAGTCCAATTCAAAAGCAATCACAATCCCCAAACAAGCAATATAGAAATCAAAGCAATAATGAAAAATAAATCATACAGCGATTTATAGTGGTTCCACTAACATTGTTTTAGTGTACACCCACTTTAAGAGAGAGCTTTTATTAATATTGATGAGAAGAATACAAAAGATTGAATACAATGATCAAAATTCTAATTAGAATTGATTTATAGAGAGAGAATTGAAGAAAATTAGGTTTTGATAAACCCAAATTAGTGGAGGCTAATATCTTACAGTCGCTTTTCGTCGCTTTCACGCACATAGATCTGGAACCTGAAGCTAGCTTATATAGGAGAATAGAAACCCTAGGCAATGTTCTAAAATTGCCCCTGCAGATATCACAAATTTTCACGCCAATCCCACCCCTGAAAACAGGCGGAAGTCGCCTCAGACGTCTGTCATAAAGGGACAGACGTCTGTCCATATCCTCTGGAAAAAGTTCTCTACAGGCTCAGACGTATGATCATTTTGGTCAGACGTCTGACTTAAGCCTCTGGAAGAAATTTGCACAGACTCAAATGTCTGACCCATTTGGTCAGACGTCTGACCTAACTCTCTGGAACAGGTCTGGTGCAAATTTTCTAAAGTGTCAGACGTCTAAATTTTTCCTCAGACGTCTGACGCTGTCAATTCAGCCCACTTCACCTTTTCCCTTATAACTTCCACCTCCGTACTCCGATTTGGGAACCATTTTCTCCGTTGCGAAGCTACTTTCGACCTCTACAATTCTCCATATAGTATCGCCAAAATTTAACACTCCACATCGACACTATATCCATCTCCAACTCCAATGATACCATACCATCAACGACAACCGATAGCACCAACTATCACTTCTTCTACCTTCAACCAAACATGAATGCTTTCCCAATAAGCTCCGGCAAAGCCACCGCCCATTGCACTCCACCAACGAGCTCAGGAAAAGGCCCGCCCGCTAATGAAATGTTGAAAACATCCAAACCCTAAGCTATCTCACCAAAGACTAGCACTTACCAAGAAGATAGAACCTCAATCTCTCACTGATACTCTTCCTCATCTACCACCAAGCTCCTCCCTTAACCAAGCCACCCCGTGGCACTTAGCACTTCTCCAAGCGAATCAAGTTCGAGCAATGCTCGAACTTCCCAATCGGCAATGCCTTAGTGAACATGTCCGCTGCGTTATCCTTTGTGTGCATTTTCCGAAGATATACTTGCTTATCCTCAATATGCTTAGTCCGTGAGCGAAACGCCAAATTCTCCGCTAAGTGAATAGCACTCTGGCTATCACATCGAACATCAATACTATCATGCTCGAATCCCAAGTAACACAACAATCGCTTCAAATAGAGTGCCTCCTTTGCTGCCTCCACCGCGGCTATCAACTCCGCGTCCGTAGTGGATAAAGCAACTACGGTCTACAATCTAGATCTCCAACTTATGGTTGTACCCCCAAGTGTGAAGACATATCCGAAAGTTGATTTTCTTCGATCCCTATCACCGACGTAGTCCGAATCACAATAACCAACCAAATTGCAATCCATCGCCTTACTACCACCAAAAACAAGACCATGAGATGATGTGCCTCTAAGGTATCTCAATATAAGCTTCACAGCTTCCCAATGCGATTTCCCCGGATTAGCCATATATCGACTAACCATCCCGACGACATTTGCAATATCGGGCCTTGTACACACCACAGCATACATTAGACTTCCAACTGCACTAGCATATGACACCTTTGCCATATAAGCCTTGTCTTCCTCTAAGATAGATGACACTACACCAAAACAGGTGATTCCCAATGAGTATAACTTTCGCAAATAGTTTCAGCAACGCTTATTAGTGTTGCTGTATGAGCGTCGCAATTTATTGCCAACGCTTATAAGCGTTGGGGAGTTTAGTTTCCCAACGCTAATGAGCGTTGGAAGGTTGTATTCGCCAACGCTTATAAACGTTGGTGTATATTATTTAGCAACACTTATAAACGTTGGCAAATTAACCATCCAACATTGTTTAATTTTCTATGCTGATGCTTATAAGCGTTGGTAAATTTTAATTGCCAACGCTTATAACGCTGAAATATTTTCATTCTCAATATAGTCAATTATTTTAACATTAATAAACAATTAATAACGAACATGATATGCATTATTATACTACATTCAATAGGAACCCAAAATTTACAATATTCATGATCAAATAACAACATAAATTTCATAGTCAACTACTTCATAACAATGTCAACTACTTCATAACAAGTACAATACATAATTAAGTTGGTTAATTCAATACATAATCAACTACTTCATAACAATGTCAAATTGGAATTGATGGCATTATTAACTTGATTAGCTACTTGCCTTTTTATCTTTAGGTTGTCATAATCAACTACTTCATAACTTGATTAGCTACTTGACATCATAACAAGTCCAGCTTCTCTTTCTTTCCGAAGCCTTGGAACCTCGTGTGCTTCAGCATTAAGAAGAAAGAAATTGTCTTCCCTTATTTCTTCTCTGATCTCAACATTGGCACCATCCAAAGTTCTAATTATGATGCATCCATTCAAGGAGAATTTCATGTTACTTGTTCCACTTTCCTCCATCCCAGCAGTACTTATATGTTCTGACAGCTTACTGCCAGGAATGAGCATTTCAGCAATCGATACATTGTAATTTGGCACAATGACAACCTAAAGATGACGACATATATTGAAGCATATAAAGATTATTTCGTTGAACATAATGTTAAATAGTACAAAATAATCAGAATTTACATAGAAGTGAAATAACTGGTGGTACACTTTGAAGGTAGAATAACATACCTTCAAATATTCATGGACATCAGGATCATTATTGACTACTGCTCCAAAATCATTAACTAACTTGACTATTCTTTTGGCATTAGCGTATGTTGCAAATGCTTTACCTCCTATCATTATAGTCCTAATTGGTGTTGTTTTCTTGCTCTCCTCGATGCTCATTTCCTGCATACATTACTTCCTAAATCAACATAAAATATTGTATCTGTTAGATGTGTATATTTTTACTTTTATTTTTGGTACAATATTTGCTTGTAAGAACATATGAAACCAGTTTATACATATTATATGGCAATTTATACGACTGAGAAGATATTACATATGCCTGTTACAATGAAATTGCAGAAGCTGGTACGAATCTGAAAACACCTTCAGTTTCTTGTATGGATATACAACCCCCAAAACGTTGAGAAGTTTCTCAACCAAGTTTCTCATCATCCATTAAAAGCCGCATTAGTTCTGGTATTGCAAGTGTAGGATGAGTATCATTCAATTGAACAGCCACTTTGTTTGGAAAATCTGACCACTGCCATCCCTCCTTATAATTTCTTCTTTCCTTGAATCGAGCAATGATATCCTAGGAATCAAGTTTATTAAAAATAACTTTTATCAATGTTACAAGTAGACTTAGTAATGCAGTTTTTTTCAATGCAAAATTTATTTGCTGGCATGCATTTGATTTGTTATAGTTTTCTCAAATATGATGAACTCTTCCAATCTAAAAATAGTAACTTTGTAAATGACTGTTGCCAAATGACTATTTTGGTGTAGTGTTATATGCGATAAAATGATATGGTTGTTATTTACTAGAAATCGATTTAATATAAATGGTTCATGACATCTACGGCATGCTACTGCAAATACATTATATAAAGAAGTCAGTACCTGAAGCATAAATGCAACAACCAATACTGTGAGGAAGAGCTAGGCAGTTTCAAAAAGATGAAAGTTCAAATCCAATGGCTTCCCCATCATCCATGCTATTACAACACAGAGCGGAATCTGCAAGGAAAAAAAATGAAATTAAGGATAAAATGGAAAACCAATATCAACAATATCTACTGTTAATCATGATTTTTGTTCAGAATAATTTATTTATTGCAACCTGCAGGCATCCTATTTATTTAGGATTCAAATAGGTTTCAAACTCCTTATAACTGAAAAAAAAATGAAGTATTGACCTATGATTCTTTAATTTTGATTGGTTTGGGGATAAATCCACTTGAAGAAGCAGCACTAAGTATTTGTTAACTTCTGCCAAAAAATTGGAAGAAAGGTCAGCTATTCTGCATTAAAATTGATAAGTCCAAATTGCCAAGAACCAGTCTATTTATCCATCACTAGTCTTAACTGTGTATAAGAAAACAGAGCCATCAGTATACTTGAATAAAAAGCCTGTTTTACCTAGTATTTGATAAGCCTGATTTAGAGATATGTAAAAATATGTGCATATCATAATAAAATATAGTAAGGGATCCATATTGGATTTGATTAAGGCACTGCTGCTTATCATTAACTGTTCAAATCATTTGCTACACTCTTAGTATATTTTTCATTGAAAAATGTGTAGCATTCCATCAGCAATGCCAAGTGAAATATGACCATAAACAGCAGACAAGGGTCCTAATTTTTTGAAAGAGTTGCAACCTTAATGAGATTTGCAAGTGAATAAAGTCATGAAATTCCCTTTTCATTTAGTTTATAGTATATGCATAAAATGACAAACTTATTGAAACAAACACCCACTGAACATTGAATCTTATATGAATTGTTCTACCTAAAGCCAAAGCGTAAGCATTAATACCTAACTAATTGAAGGCATGAATCGTCAAAATAATGTCTGAACAACCAAGAATAGTACACACATGCGAGAACAATAAAATGTATAAGTGATTGAAACAAGCAAATCATACAAATAAAATGTACAATATAATCCAGTTGTTTAATAGTAACACAATATATATAATTAAGTATAATCAAATGCAAACTAAAGAGGCCAATGAGTTTAGATTGTTGCTTATACACGCAAATGGGTCAAATTCGTAGCTTTCAAAATTGTATGTAATTCATAATTACTAACTGGAGAATGCATGCAATAACTGTACAATGAAATCTTATGTAAATTGTTCTACATCAAGCCTAAATGCAAGTAGTTGAAAATTAATGTCTAAATGTCTAAAGCATGGATCATCAAACTAAAACCTGAATAACTAAGGTCAGGACAGACATACAATAATAATAAAAAATATATAATAAGTATACATGGATTATATTTGACACTATGCAAACCAATCGAAACATAATATCCTAGCAAAGACTAATATCCTAATATGGAGTATATCAATCATAGAACAATCAATTGAATCATCAAAATAAAGACTAAAGATGTCTGCGGCTGTACCCTAGCTGCAACTTGGAGTTATATGTTGCCATCGCAGTCGAGTTGGACATTCTAATTGGACATGTCTCAAACAAGAATTCGAAAATATAATATTGAACATGTCTCAAACAAGAATTCGAAAATTTATTCAGATTTGGGACTTGAAGAAATGGTCAGTAGTTTTGCAAGTACAAGGTACATTTCATGTAGGTGCATATAATAAACCTTAACTTTTTTTTTAATTTACATTATTTATGCGCTCCAATTTGCAACAGTAATTTGAAAATTTACAAACATGATAGACTATTAGCAGCTTTTTCCGCAACCAAAGGACCATCTGACCATTTATTGATTAATTTTCATTGTCAAACCGAAGATCTGTTTGTTCAGCTTAATTAATGTTTTTTGCTAGCTTTTTTATTTTTATATTTTCTATATATATGTTAAAATTCATAAATCAATCTAGAACGTATTGAAGATTTAGGCTTAAACCCCTACTCAAAGGCCAAGTATAGTTAGAGTAATAGCACCGAGGCATGAGCAAACAATTCTCAAATTAACAGGTAACATTTTTCCTTAATGAACGACAAATATTCATTAAAATATACACTTCCAACTTCAAAATAATGTAAACAATTAATCAACCATATGAGACATTTATCTATGTTAAACAGGATAGTATGTAGGGACACAACCACATATAAAAGTATGTCACATATAAAACAGGATAGTAAGAAGAAGGTCAAAATTCCATTATTTTCTTTCAGTGAAAAATGAAATCAGCACAACTACTACTGCTCTCATTTCTTGTTCTATTTCTAGTACAAATTGGAACATCTCAAGTTTCTACATACCTATCATCATAATAGCTAATTATTTTAGATATATTCAGTTGAGATAATGATACAGATCAAGCATTTACTTTTATTTTCTTTTGTGCTTAATCTTTGTAGGAATTCGCTTACTAGAAGAACCTTCACTGTTCTTCAACAAGCTAGTTAATGTAACCAGCTTTCACGTTTATTTTGTTTAGCCCTATTCCTTTTGACTCGACCATTACAACCAATGTGAAATAAAAAACATAAACTTAATCTGTCGCTTGTGCATGCTAACTTTCGGGTTCTTTAAGATTCACAAGAAGATGATGAACCCGAATTCACAAGAATGTAAAAAGTGATGAACCCGAATTCCCAAGGATAGCTAATTATTTTGGAAACATAAACCACAGAAATGTTGAAAACTAAAATAAAATTAACAAGAAGATGATGAACCTGAATTCCCAAGATGAATAAAAATCGTCAGATATATCCACCTAATAATCCATTTCAACAATAATCGAAAGCAAGTAAAAAGTGATGAAAACATGAAGCTAAACCATTTAAAAGTTAAATTTTTTTTACAGAGTAAGCGGGGTTGAAAACTGGGCCCCTACCAGATTTATTAAAATAAAAGAGAGTACAGACAAAAGAAAAGAAAAAATACAGACCAAAAAAGAAACGATGCTACGGAATCCATGGTTCGATTTGATGGTCCAAAAATTCATGCTTACTTGCTCTCATACCATCAACTATATCATGCTTAAGAGCAGCCCAAAGCACTAGCACAGTCCTGCATTTTCCTTCAAATACCCTTATGTTCCTCTCACCCCACACCAGTTTCATCAATTTTTTAAGAATGAAGAAAAAGTATGTTCTTCTCTCAGTATTCCACTTGGTTGCAGTTAAAATCAGGGACCACTGTTCAGAGAAGAGATGAGGAACAGCAACAATCCCGATCTTGATCAACATATCACTCCATAGCTCATGAACTAAGGGGCATTCAAAGTATATGTGATGAGCAGTTTCAGCATAGGCATCACACAAGATACAAATGGTGGGAACCAACATTCCATAGTCAACAAGTTTCGTTCTTGTTAGAAGGGCATCATTAACACACTTCCAGAAGAACAAATTATCTCTGCTAGGAGAAATATCATTGCAAGTTGCTCTTTACCATTTGCATTCAGGCATATTGGCTACACCATGAAGTGATTCGTAAACACTGCTTATTGAGTGTGGACTGCCATTCCAAAGCACTGTTTCTTGGTCTTGGAAGACATACGTATTACAAGCTAGATTCTTCCAGTAGGTCCTAACAGTTTGATTGCTGCAATATGGAAGGCACAACTTGCCATCCATAATATGATCAACAGCTTTGGCATTTATGCTAACTCCAGACTGAAACTTTTCCTGAGTGTTGAAAATGGAATCAAGTATTACACCTTTGCAGATCCATGGGTCGTTCCAGAAACTGCAACCACTCAAGGCAGTGAGTTTTATCTGGATAAGAGGCTTAAATATATCTCTCAATTTCAAAATGTTCCTCCAAATCCAGCTGCAAGACTGAGGAACATCCATTTGCCAAAAATTCTTGGATCCAATATTATGCACAAGACACCAACAAACCCAAAGAGAGTCCTTCCTGATCAAAATGGCATTGAAGTGAGTACTATATGCGGCCCTATTCCAAACCGGAAGGTTGATGATGCCAAGACCTCCTTTGCTGTATGGCTTCTCAAAAGCTTTGAATGAACATGGAAAAGACTTCCTAGCATGGATGGAACCAAACCAGAAGAATCTAAACATTGCATATCTGACCATACTCAAAAGTTTAGTTGGTAAAATGAAGGCCCTGGCCCAGTAGATCATCATAGATAGACTAACAGAATTAATGAGAGTGAGCCTGCCTGCTTGAGACAGAAATCTGGTGGACCACCTCTCCATGGTTGAAGTAATTTTAAGAAATAAGGGTTGGCAATCAGCAAGGGTTACCCTAGAAGAACAAAGAGGCAACCCAAGGTACGTCATGTCATGATGCATGATTTGCATCCCTGCTATAGAAGAAAGTTCTTGACTTCGAACAGGAGAAACTCCAGCAAATAAAATGCTCGACTTATGTGTATTTAACTCAAGACCAGTCATCAGATAGAAACTATGAAGAGCACGTCTAATGGATTCAAGAGACTGATGGTTGGGCTTGGTGAATAACATGATGTCATCGGCGAAGAGAAGAGAAGTTATTTGGGAGTCTTTGCACTTTGAATGGAAGTGGATTTGTCTGGTCAGGTACAGAGGCTTTAAGTAGCATGTTAAGACTTCCATAACCAAAATGAACACATAGGAAGAGAGCGGGTCGCCCTGTCTTATTCCTTGCTTGGAGACAAAATAACCAGAGTTTGCTCCATTCAAGATCAGAGTGAATGAGGGAGTGGAGATGCATTCATATATCCATGCAACAAACACTTTAGGAAACCCCATAAGGGACATTGTTCTGACCACAGTAGTCCACTGTAAGCTATCATACGCCTTTTTGAGATCAAGTTTGAGCATTGCTCCTTGAGTGGCATTAGCACTGCTATATCCTTTTAATAGTTCATGAGCAAGCATGACATTATCAAGGATGTTCCTATTAAGGTAGAAAGGCAACTTAGTTCTTAGAGATGATTCTCACAAGCACAGCAACAAGACGGGTGGCAATGATCTTTGAAATACACTTGTATATAACGTTACAACAGGAGATGGGTCTAAAGGATGAAATAGTAGAAGGGTGCAAGCCTTTGGGGACTAAAACTAGATTCGTGGCATTGACATATTTAAGAAGCTTGAATTTGTCAAAAAAATTGTGAACAGCCAAGCAGAATTGCACACCAACGATATCCCAAGAAGATATGAAGAACTGGACGTTGAAACCATCAGGCCCACCACTCGAGTTTTTGTTCATTGAAAAGAGAGCATTCTTAATTTCGAGATCAGTAACTTTTTCCACTAGCCTAGCAGCTTCAATCCTATTAACTTGGGGCAAGGCAATAGTAGAAAGATTATCCAATTGAGGCTTAAAGTTTTTATCATTCCCAAGCAGGCCAAAAAAATGCTTTTGAAAGGCTCTGATCACAGTCTCAGGAGAAGAATGCAGGATCCCTTCATCATCATGTATCGAATATATATTGTTATTTGATTGGTTGGCTTTGAGGGTGGCATGGAAAAAATTAGTGTTCCTATCACCATCCAAAGCCCACTTGATTCTTGACTATTGCTTTTTCATATCTCGTTCAGTGTCCAAGGCTTGACTAAGCTCATGGAAAAGATCAGCTTCCTTGGTAGCAAGATCTGCTATATCAGGATGAGCCATCATCATTACTTGAGCTTCCTTGTGCTGTTCCTTAAGAATGGTTGATCTGAGGTTGCCATTACCAAACTTTTGTTTTGCCCAAACTCTTAATGCATCCTTAATTGCTCTTAGTTTCCTGCAAAAAAATATACATAGGGTTTCCAAAAAAATGTTTATGCCACACAGTTTGTATTATTGAGTTGAATTCGGGATCAAGGATCCAAGAATTATAAAATTTAAATCCTCTTTTAACATCATGGAGCTTCCTACCAGAGGATATGATTAGAGGGGAGTGGTCAGAAAGAATTGAAGGAGGAAGAAAGGTGGTTAGATCAGGCCAGGAAGATAAGGCTTTGAAATTAGAGAATGAATGATCAATATTTGAAAATGTTCTAACTCCACTTCTGGAGCGATTGTTCCAAGAAAAAAGGGTGCCTTCCCTATGAATAGGAATGAGAGAAGAATCATAAATAGCAGTGTTTAAGGGATAAATATCATTAAGCATTAGAGGACGGCCACCATGCTTGTCAGATAAGGCAAGGCAGCAGTTGAAATCGCCAACTACTATCCATGGATGCGTTTCCTGTCTAAGAGCAGGGATCAAGGTGAGGAGAGATTGTCTTGTGGCTTGAGAGTTCGATGCATACACAAAGGAGATATAAAAGGATGTAGGGGGATTATGATACTTAGCATGGAGATGCATAATCTGAGCAGTGGCGTGAATGAGATCAAGAGATAGGACTAAAGGGTTATGAAGAATCATAATACGGCCATAGCTAGCTTCAAGAAGGTTATGTGTCAGAGTCCAAGAAGGGTTGACATAATGTGCAGCAGAAATCGTAAGGGGAAGATTTAGTTTAGTTTCAAGAATTGCAAATATCGACAAATGATGCAAAGTGATTAATTGCTTTACATAGTCCAACTTAACGAAGTTGTGACAGCCTCTAATATTCCATGAACCAATGTTGTGAAACATTTTTAAACTAGAGATTGATGAGTAAGTTCTCTCATGCTCCTTGTTACAGGAGATTCTGATCGGGATGAGATGTGGTTTTGCTTCTGTGGTTTTCTTTTGTTCCTGATGCCGGCAGTCAAGAATGGAGCACGATTAGAATCTCCATCTTCACATGACATCAAGGGGGGAGATTTCCATCCTGGAATGGATCTAGTAAATACATAAGTTTGCCTTGAGGAAGTTTGATTTGAATTCGAAGAAGGTGATGGAAGAGTATTGGGAAGAGGTTGAGAAGTTGTTTTCATAGAGATTACCAAATCTGTAATCTGCTTTTGTAAGGCCAGACAAAAGGGATCATCAAGGTCATTTTCAGGGAGAGGAAGGAAATTGTGATGTGAAGGAGGATAGGGGTTATCTAATGTTGGAACAGATCCAAGGTTGTTCAAACAGATGGGACCGGGATCAGTAGGCATGGTGTGTGTTTCATGCACGACTGATATACTGCACATATCTGTGGTAACATTGTGAACATTGTTTAAGGGTACTTCAGTAGCAGTTTCATCATTCTTATTTCATTTAACTGATCTGTGTATCTGCTCACTGCAGACCACTTCATCAACATGAGTAATTGTTTCAACATCATGTTCCTTCTCACTAGTTACTTCATTCTGTTCTCCAGTTTCATCATTCAACCCAATCAATAACTCAAAACTGTTGTGGGAAAGAGGAACGTCATGCTCCTTCTCTGTCATACAATTTTGAGATTTACTAACATTTTGTTCAAGTTCAAACGGACAAACCATTCCTTTTTGTGTTTGCTCTACAATGGAAGTAACAGGTTCTACAACAGGAAGCTTGATAACATTCAAATCTGATATTTCACAAGGGGATGGTTCTTTAGTATTACTCTTCCTTTTTGCTACTTTTTGCCAAACTTGTTTACTTTTCTTATGTGCTGTGCCTACTCCAATGTTTTGTTTAGCTACCTCCTGATTGTTACTCTTTAATCCAGCTTCATCATTACAGTTTGCTTTATCTGCACATAATTTAAGGCAAGCAATGTCCACATGACCAAACTCCTTACATTCATTACAAATGTCAGGCCTCCACAAATAATTGACTTTGACAACTTGAGTAGAACCATCTAGTAATTTGACAGGGAACTCATCAACTAATTTTCGATCAGGGGAAACATCAACAAGACATTTCGCATATCCAATCCTTTCTAGCTTCTCAGTGGACGTATCCATGCATAAAAGCTTTCCAATTCTGGAAGCTAGCCAGTTGATACCAATATGTGACCAAGCATAGATAGGGATGTTTGAAAGTTTTAGCCATACAGGAACAGTTTTGATAGAACTGCAACTATTACCTATTGATGGATCCCAATCTTTAACTATGAAAATTTTATTCCTAAGGAAGATAGGATCAGCTTCCAGAATTCTCCTTCTGTCCTCCGCACAAGACAGATTGAACAGGAACAAACTTCCATCAGATTTAACTACAATCTCGCCTTTCAACTTCCATAATTTCTTCAGATGATTGATAACAGTGAGATAAGAAAGGGGTTTGTCAAGAAAGAAACCCACCAACTAGTCTCTCCATATTTCAGTTCCAGCCTTAATAACAACGTCAGGAGGAACTAGAGCATGGCCATCAAAAATAAGGGGAAAATCGACAGGGGAAAAATGCCCAACATTACGGGGTTTGGTTTTGAAAAGAGAAGACCAAGAGGCAGCAGCAACCGGCGGTTGAGGGAAGGACGAGACGGGAGGAGGTTGTGGGATGGACGAGACAGGAGGAGGTTGAGGAATGGAAGAGACAGGAGGAGGTTGAGGGATGGACGAGTCAAGAGGAGGGGGAACAGGGGGAGGTAAGGCTGGTGGGGATGATGGCAGAGGACAGGTACGAGAAGATGGTGAGAGAATAGGTGAAAGAATGGGAGGAACAGGAAGAAGGACAGTTTGAAAAGATGGGGAGTGGGGAGGGACAAGGGCGGGAGCAGCCATGACGAAAAAAATTGAAAAAAGTTGATTTGAATAAAGTTGATTTAATTTTAAAAGTTAAAATTAAATGAATACAAAGAGATAAACCTGTAAGCAGCAAATCATCTTGAAATAGAAACTGCCGCAATCGATCAATAATTCGAGGAGAGATCGAAATTTTGGAGGGTAGATCGAAATTGTGGAGGGGAGATCGAAATTTTGGAGGGTAGATCGAAAATACGGAATACTGATTAGATTGTGGAAGCTTTGGAAAGGGCTATACGTAAGTTAAACTGCTCATTTACTATTTTGCCCCAGTACATTCCAATTAAATTCAATTCAACCTGGTTTTCCAACGCAAAAAAGTGTTAGCATATTTAAAATTGTAAATGTTTATTTTTGGTAACATATTTGTTGGATTGTGACGCTATTTTAGTGAGACTAAAATGCAACGCAAGTAAGCGTTGGCAAATAAAAAATAAAAGCGTTGCCAAATGACAGTTTTGGTGTAGTTAAATGAAAGCCTAACAGTAAAACCAAACCAATCTTACAAAGCACACTTCCAACCCAATCATCAGCATGCTAGAGTCAACAATTATAGTTAAATAGATTACCAGTAGCCCTATTAGTATCCAAAAAGGTTTGAAAGGCTATTATATAGTTTTTAAACCATAGTTCGAATTTTGTACTAAGGTCAACATTAGGATCATTTTTGGCTATGAACTTGCTATTTGATATATTATCAAGAAGAAAAAAATTTGATCTCTAATAGGATGGATCAAACTGAAAGAAAAAATAATTAAAGGTAATCTAACAAGATTTGTAAGCTCATCACCATTTAGATGTTGGGACGGGATTTCAACTGGAGACCACTCAAATCGAAACCCTACAAGCACAGTGGAAGACGGGATCGTGGTAAGAAGTGTAGAAATAACCAATCAATATCTCAATTCCAATCAGTCCAATTCAAAAGCAATCACAATCCCCAAACAAGCAATATAGAAATCAAAGCAATAATGAAAAATAAATCATACAGCGATTTATAGTGGTTCCACTAACATTGTTTTAGTGTACACCCACTTTAAGAGAGAGCATTTATTAATATTGATGAGAAGAATACAAAAGATTGAATACAATGATCAAAATTCTAATTAGAATTGATTTATAGAGAAGAGAATTGAAGAAAATTAGGTTTTGATAAACCCTAATTAGTGGAGGCTAATATCTTACAGTTGCTTTTCGTCGCTTTCACGCACATAGATCTAGAACCTGAAGCTAGCTTATATATGAGCATAGAAACCCTAGGGAATGTTCTGAAATTGCCCCTGCAGATATCACAAATTTTCACGCCAATCCCACCCCTGAAAACAGGCGGAAGTCGCCTCAGACGTCTGTCATAAAGGGACAGACGTTTGTCCATATCCTTTGGAAAAAGTTCTCTACAGGCTCAGACGTATGATCATTTTGGTCAGACATTTGACTTAAGCCTCTGGAAGAAATTCTGCACAGATTCAAATGTCTGACCCATTTGGTCAGACGTCTGACCTAACTCTCTGGAACAGGTCCGGTGCAAATTTGCTGAAGTGTCAGACGTCTAAATTTTTCCTCAGACGTCTGACGCTGTCAATTCAGCCCACTTCACCTTTTCCCTTATAACTTCCACCTCCGAACTCCGATTTGCGAACCATTTTCTCCGTTGCGAAGCTACTTTCGACCTCTACAATTCTCCATATAGTATCGCCAAAATTTAACGCTCCACATCGACACTATATCCATCTCCAACTCCAATGGTACCATACCATCAATGACAACCGATATCAACAACTATCACTTCTTCTACCTTCAACCAAACATGAATGTTTTTCCAATAAGCTCCGGCAAAGCCACCGCCCATTGCACTCCACCAACGAGCTCAGGCAAAGCCCCGCCCTCTAATGAAATGTTGAAAACATCCAAACCCTAAGCTATCTCACCAAAGACTAGCACTTACCAAGAAGATAGAACCTCAATCTCTCACTGATACCCTTCCTCATCTACCACCAAGCTCCTCCCTTAACCATGCCACCCCGTGGCACTTAGCAGTTCTCCAAGCGAATCAAGTTCGAGCAATGCTCGAACTTCCCAATTGGCAATGCCTTAGTGAACATGTCCGCTGCGTTATCCTTTGTGTGCATTTTCCGAAGATATACTTGCTTATCCTCATTCATGGCTACTAGAAATGACTCTCTCACCTCAATATGCTTAGTCCGTGAGCGAAATGCCAAATTCTCCGCCAAGTGAATAGCACTCTGGCTATCACATCGAACATCAATACTATCATGCCCGAATCCCAAGTAACACAACAATCGCTTCAAATAGAGTGCCTCCTTTGCCGCCTCCACCGCGACTATCAACTCCGCCTCCGTAGTGGATAAAGCAACTACGGTTTACAATCTAGATCTCCAACTTATGGTTGTACCTCCAAGTGTGAAGACATATCCGAAAGTTGATTTTCTTCGATCCCTATCACCGACGTAGTCCGAATCACAATAACCAACCAAATTGCAATCCATCGCCTTACTACCACCAAAAACAAGACCATGAGATGATGTGCCTCTAAGGTATCTTAATATAAGCTTCATAGCTTCCCAATGCGATTTCCCCGGATTAGCCATATATCGACTAACCATCCCGACGGCATTTGCAATATCGGGCCTTGTACACACCACAGCATACATTAGACTTCCAACTGCACTAGCATATGACACCTTTGCCATATAAGCCTTGTCTTCCTCTAAGATAGATGATCCTTTACTCGAAAGCTTCATATGCAAAGGTAAAGGTGTATTTGACGTCTTCGCATTCTCTATGCTAATCCGGCAAAGCACTTTCTCAGTGTACTCCTTTTGAGTTAGTTTCAACTGAAAATGCTTTCGATCTCTTTCAATTTCCATGCCTGATATCCTTCTTACTTCTCCAAGATCCTTCATTTCGAACTCCGATTTCAAACTCAGTTTTAGCTTGTCGATTTCATTCTTATCCTTAGAAGCAATGAGCATGTCGTCCAAATACAAGAGTAAATACACCCAACAATCATTTCTCAACTTCTTGAAATAAACACAAGCATCTTTGATGCTTCTATCAAAACCATTTTCAAGCATAAAATTATCAAATCTCTTGTACCATTGTCTTGGTGATTACTTTAATCCATATAGTGATTTCTTCAACTTGCAAACAAAATTTGACTTACCATCCACAACAAAACCTTACAGTTGCTCCATATAGATGTCTTCATCCAAGTCACCATGCAAGAAGGCGGTTTTCACATCAAGTTGCTCCAACTCCAAGTTGTGAATAGCAACTATAGCAAGTAATATCTAGATAGAAGTATGGCGCACAACCGGTGTGAATATCTCATTATACTCCTTTCCCTTCCTTTGTGAAAACCCCTTAGCCACTAGCCTAGCTTTGTATCTCCCATCGTTCTTCACCTTGTATATCCATTTTCACCCAATAGCACGGTTTCCTTTAGAAAGTGGAACCAAATCCCAAGTTTGATTCTTCAACAATGATTGCATCTCTTCCTCCATAACACAAATCCACTCCATAACACAAATCCATTTTGAGCTATCACTCGACTCCATGACGTCATCAAGGTCCATCGGCTCATCTTGGTCTACATGAAGAGCATAGTTCAAATTATCTCAAAAGCTAAGATGGTTCCAATCACCATATCTTTCGGGTGGTCTTACAGTACGATGACCAACCCAAGTAGCAATACCATCACCCAAACTCCCTTCGGCTCCACCTTGAACCGAATCTTCTCTTGAATCATGTACATCACTAACACTACTAGAGGCACCCTGTGGACTACGTGATGTAACATCAACTGCTATCTCCTTGCAAGCATCTCCAACTAATCTACCCTCTCTACTTCTTGGACAAAATGTGGAAATAATTTACTTTTCCTTTGATTCATCATGAACCAAGTCTAGAACATCCGATGAGCTTTCTTTCTCCTTGAACATCGCCGACTCATCAAAAGTAACATGACAAGAATTCACTACCTTCTTCGTTTCCGGATTCCAAATCCGATAGCCTTTTACTCCATCTATATAGCCAAGCAAAATCCCCTTGAAAGCTCTAGGTTCAAGCATATCATTTCCCAGATCATGCACATAAACAGGACTACCAAACACATGAAGATAACTCAAGTCAATGCTCTTTCCCTTCCACACTTCCTCCGGAATTTTGTTACCAATAGCTGAGCACGGATTCGATTAATAATATGTACTGCGGTTGTCAAAGCTTCAGCCCAAAATCCCTTCGCCAAACCCGATGTAAATCTCAAGCATCGAGCTTTCTCAAGTAGAGTACGATTCATCCTTTTTGCAACACCATTCAACTGCGGATCTCCAGGTGTAGTAAAATGCCTTTGAATACCATGTTTCTTGCAAAACTCTAAAAAATCTCTGAAAACATACTCTCCGCCATTGTCGGACCTTAGAACCTTCAAAGACTTTCCACTCTCATTCTCAACAAGAGCCTTCGATGCTTTGAACTTTGCAAATGCCTCCGACTTGGCCTTCATTACAAACACCAAAACTTTCCGAGAAAAGTCATCTATAAAAGAAATATAATAGCGAGCTCCACCTAAAGAAGCTACAGGTACCGGTCCCAAAACATCCATGTGAACATACTCGAGAACCCTTCTCGAATCATGTTTTCCCTCACCTAATGAAACTTTAGTTTGCTTCCCCATGACACATTCTTCGCAAAACTCTAACTTGTTGAAACTTTCTCCATCGATCATCTCCCTCTTCCGAAGAACATCCAAACTCCTCTCCGAGACATGACCATACCTCAAATGCCATAACCTAGTCGCATCCAAGCCACGAGAACTATCAACTCCTATACAAGTTTCACCTTCTATAGTCACTCCTTGAAGCAAATAAATACCATGACTCCTAGCACCCTTCATCGCCACAAGCACACCCTTTGAAACCTGCAAGCTATCACTCTCAATAGTGATCTTACAACATAAAGAATCCAGCTGCTCCAAAGAGATAAGAGGCTTCCTAAGTCCCGGAACATAGCGTACATTAGTGAGAGTATGAACCACTCCGTCAAACATCCGAATTTGCACGAAACCAATGCCTTTTCGACTTGCAACTGGCACCATTTCCCATAACAATTGAATTTCCTTTTTTGTCGATGTAAGAAGAAAAATAATTTCTACTTAGAATCATATGATAAGGCGCCCTGAATCGAGCACCTATTCTCTACCCGAAACATCTGATGCTACCACCGACAAAACATCTACATCTCCCTCACCAACTCTGTAACGACCCACTATTTTGGACCATTCAAATCGATAATAAAACCACACATGTCAGACTTGAATAATTCAAAACAACAGATTGTAAATAAATTTGGAGCAAATAAAATCAATCATAGAATCACAGACATAGAATATCAGAATAACTCGTAGCGGAAATAAAAATACATAGTGGTTCATGAAGCCACTACAATACATAGTCTCAAACGGATACAAAATACCATAGTCTGAAAAACAGATACAACAGAAGTCTAAATACATAAGTTAACAATTACATAAGCAAAGCTGAATGAAATAACTGAAATGGAAATAGACAACTAGATAGACAGATAACTCCAGAAATCTCTAGCTCCAGAAGGTGAATCCAAAGCTGTAATACTTAGGCTGACCCGAGCATAAAGCAAAAACATAAACACTCGAGTCAGGACATACATACTTATACAATGTAAACCAACTCAAGTGAACTGCAATAGAAATGCACAAGTAACTTAAAGGATGCTTGGGATCGCCCATCCCTTAAGGAGTAGTTAAACTATCTACTATGTAGTAATATATGCTATTATAATAATGTCTAGAGTAAAGTAAACTTACTTAAAAATAGCGGTAAGGCTTTACATTTTCCACCTTAACACATAATAGTGCCCATAGTCTATACAATACCGTAGTACCTCCAGATCGGGAGGCTACCAGAGGATACTCCATAGATACGACACAAATACAAACTCGTAGTAAAGCTCGCTATGGTAGGTGACACGGCACAACGAGGCAATGCCAGGGTAGATATACCAATTACGCATCCGGACTGGTAGTAACGCATAGCAGCCACTACCGCCCACCTCGAGCCACATCCCAAAAATCAACGGGTGCACCCAATCAATCACAAAGTAATAGAATGGTATACGATGGAATGTGTCCGATCAAAGGGGCTACCTCATTGGCACGGAATCGCTCCTGTTTTAGCCACCTTTTGCCAACTCACGGGAGTCAGGTCCACGTTTATACCTCAAAATAGAATCGTCGCCACCATCCTACTTCATTCTGGAATCTCCACCGCGTACACAGTTGTTAAAGTGGTTTTCGGTATCGACAGAGAGTATGTCCATATCCGATCCCGATCTGTTTAACAACCAATCGTTATTATAACCCATGGTTATAAATTTCAAAAATGGTTTATATTCCAAATCAAAATAATTCATTTAAACCCTTTAAATATGAAGTCATTATACTTTCAAATCAAATATACAATTTCCAGAATTATAGCATTTTCTGAGTTCATTCATTTAATTACAAAATTTCAAAACATTGTGTTTTCAGAAACAGCAGCACTTATAAAGTGTTACGATAGATATAGTAGTATTTCAAAACATTGTCAATTTCAAAAACAGCAGCACTTACAAAGTGCTACAGTAAGTATTTTAGTATGTCAGGACTTAGTTTAATTTTAGAAACAACAGCATTTATAAACTGTTACAGTAGGTATAATAGTAATTCAGAATACAGTTCATTTCAGAAACAACAACATTTATAATGTTACAGTAGGTATATTTGTAATTCAGAAAACAGTTCATTTCAGAAACAGCAGCATTTATAAACTGTTACAGTAGGTATAATAGTAATTCAGAAAATAGTTCATTTCAGAAACAACAGCATTTATAAACTGTTACAGTTACTGTTATAAGTTTATTATAATAATTTAAAACAATATATTTCAACTTTTCTCATTTTTAACTTATCAAACATATATCACTTTTCAAAATTATTTATTTGGATATCATTTCACTTATGATTTAAATAAAATAACATTTATAAATAAAACATCTAAATTAAACCATAATTCATTTATTAAGTCAAAATTTCATTTAATTTGCTTAACTTTTAATTTAACAAACATCTAAATATTTTATTTACTTTTAAAAATATCCATTTCATAAATAAAATATTTTATTACCAAGTTAAACTAAAGTTTCCATTTAAATCAAAATTTCAAATATTAAATTAAATCACATTTTATTTACATTTTCAATCATTTAATAACTCATACAATTTCAACTTACAGAAAATCACTATAAAATTTATTTATATCATTTAAATCCAGTTTAAGTTAAAATCTCATATATTTCAATTCCAAATACTTACATTTTTCAGAAAATATTTATATTTAAAATTAACCATGGGTCTGTATAATATTTTCTAACCTAGGTCAAGTGAATACGGATAATATATCATTTCAATCCGTAATGAATTGAAATCCCGGGTTTTATCATTTCAAACACGCAATCCCAAGTCAAATAAAATAAAAATCACTCGAGCCTATCATTTCAGCTCATAACGACTTTTCCTTATTCTAAAGTCCGTTCGGGTATGTATCATTTCAACCCATAGTGATTCTATACTAATAGGGAACTTGCAGTGTGAGAAACAGAAATTAAATAAACGGTAAAGCCTATCATATGATGTCAGGTGATGTAACAGGTATATAAATAGGTTATATCATTATATATTGTCGGATAACAGGCAGATGTGAACATATAACATAGCATATTAACTACTACAATTCAAATGACATTGTTTCACATTTATATAGGTACGATTTGTCGAGAGTGATAAACTCACCTTCTAAAGCAGGAGATAACAATCAAACACAAGACAAACAACTCCGAAAAGCTCGACAAAGCACGAATCAAATATGAGTGGATGGAGAGCCAAGATCCAAGTCTTGTAACAACAAAATATACAACATATATAAGCATATATATTCAACACAAAAATAAATTAAAACAATGTAAATTATGAATCAACAATGGAATAAATGGGTTTAACCACACAAGTGGGCTCGGCCACATCACCTATAAGCTCGGCCAACACCATACTTTGCTTGGCCATGATGTGTTTTAAGGTAAGTGGGCTCGGGTATGGGCCACAAGGCACGGCTATGGTTTGAGGAAGTGGAAAATGGCAAGTTACAATGCATGGAAGGCAAAAGGTCAAGCAATTGAAGGTTACTGGTTCAAGTGGGTTCGGCCTAGGTAAGTATGGTTCGGCCCATGGGTTCAGGCAGGGGGTCAGGTCTGGTCTGGGTGCGGCCAATGGTCATGTCAGGTCACGGCAAGGCAAGTAGGAGGATATGGTGGTGGAGGCCGAGGCAAACAAGGTGGGGAAGTGATCAAGTGGAGGTTTGGCTAGGGTTTCATGCATAGATGGTGATGGATTTGGATCTATTGGTCACGGCTATGGCATGTGGTGGTGATGAGGGTTGCTGGTCGTGGAAGGTGGTGGTGGAGGAGGGGTTGTGGTCGGCAATAGCATGATGGCCGAGCATATGCATTGAAAACCAAAGGAGAAAACAAAAGAAAATGGAAGAAGAAAAATGAAAAAAAGAGGAAGAAGACATTAGAGAACTTACTATATTTTTTTTCTTAGATGATAAAATGAAACGTGAGATGAGAAAGATGTTTTGTACGTGAAAATGAAAGAGAAGTGGACGGCTATGAGGAATGAAACGCACGGCTAGGAAATGAAGAGGCTAGGCAAAGGAAAAGTCATAAGTTAAAACATGTAACTCAAGTCTCTTTGAATTTCTAAGCCATAAATCAAATATAAGAAAAAATAGAAAGTAGAGAAATGAAAAATAATAAAATGAAAATATAGAAAATAGAAATGAAATAGAAAATATAAAATAGAGAATAGACCAAAATATAAAATTTCCAGAAAATCAATATTTAATTATATTTGGAAAACAAAATATAAACAAAATCCAAAATACATTGGAAAAATCCAATATTTCAAATTTTAATGATTTAAAAATCAAAGTTTTCAACTAAATAAATTTTAAAATATTTGTTAAAAATATGGGTTGTTACACTCTCCCCCACTCAAAACTTTTCGTCCTCGAAAAGAAACGAGACACAGAAACAAAGAAAGAGAGAATAAGATAGAATAACGAATAGTACCTGAAACAAACAATTCCGGATTCGAAGCCCGCATGCTCTCCTCTGTCTCCCAGGTACTATCCCGGTCATCAGTACTCCACTGCACTTTGACCAGATTGACAGATTTTCTTCTTAGCTGCTTCGTACCTCTATCGACAGTACGAAGTGGCTTCCTCTCGATAGTCAGATTAGGCTCAATATCCAAACTTTTGAGAGCAGAAGGCTGAACAATAAGGGATGGATCATGAAGATACCGATGAAGATGCGAAACATGGAATAAATTATGCACTCCAGAAAACTTCTTAGGCAAATCCAGACGATAAGCTAAAGAACCAATCATGTCCAAAATGCAGAAAGGACCGATGAACCTAGGAGCAAGCTTCCCTCTACGACCAAAATGAATCACATTCCTCAAGGGAGAGACCTTAAGAAAAACCAAATCACCAATAGCAAACTCCAAACTCCTCCTACGCCTATCAACGTACTTCTTCTGCCTATCCTGAGCACTCCTCGTCTTCCTCTTAATCTCCTCAACTCTCTCAGAAGCCTTCAAAATCATCTCAGGACCAAAAACCAAACGATTACCGGATTCAATCCAGCAAGATGGAGATCTACAAGGTCGTCCGTAAAGAGCAGCAAACAGAGACATTTCAATATAAGCCTGAATTCAAAAGATGAAATGAGATAGATAAAGGATTAAGACAAGATTAAAATAAAAGATTGAGATTATACCTGATAACTGTTGTTATTGGTGAATTCGACAAGATGGAGATGATCTTCCCAAGATCATCCATAATCAAGAATACAAGCACGAAGAAGATCCTCTAGAATCTGATTCACTCTTTCCATTTGACCGTCGGTCTGTGGATGGTAAGCAGTGCTCAGATTCAAATGAGTACCTAAAGATTCCTGAAAAGCTTTCCAAAACTGACTGGTAAAGATGGGATCATGATCACAAACAATACTGATAGGAACACCATGGAGACAAACAATCTCCCTCATATAGATCTTAGCCAAACTCGAAGCAGAACGAGTAGACTTTACCAGAATAAAATGAGCTGCCTTGGTCAATCTATCCATAATAACCCAAATACTCTCATTACCCCTCTTAGTCCTCAGTAATCCATCTATAAAATCCATAGAAACCTGTTCCCATTTCCAATTGGGAACCTCAAGGGGCTGCAACAAACCAAGGATCTTTTGATGATCGGCCTTGACTTGCTGAAAAGTCGCACATCTGCTAACAAAAATGGAGATATCTCGCCTCATACCTCTCCACCAATATAACTTTTCATATCCTAATACATCTTCGTCACTCCTAAATGAATAGAAAGTCTGGATCGATGATTTTCCCGAAGTAACTCCTGTCTCAATCCATCAACATTCGGGACACAAATCCGATTATTAATCCTCAAAATACCTCTATCATCGATCTTAGCTCGACTACCATCAAGACTACTGCCACCAACCCTACTACGAACATTCTCCTTAATAAGCCTAAGAATCCTATCCTTATCCTGCTTAGCCATGATACGATCCAAAAGAGGAGAAGAAACAACAAGCTGACACAACATCGCCTTCTTCCAACTCAAAGCATCGGCCACCACATTAGCCTTCCCAGGGGTATAGTTGATGTCGAGGTCATAAGAAGCAAGGAACTCTAACCACCTAACTTGTCTCTGATTGAAATCCTTCTGGGTAAAAATACACCTCAAAGACTGATGATCCGTAAAAAGCTCAAACTTAGTTCCTAAAAGATGATGCCTCCAAAGCTTCAAAGAAAAAACCACAGCAAGCAATTCCAAATCATGAGCAGCATAATTGGTTTCATGGGTCTTCAACTGACGGCTGGCATAAGCAATGACCTTCCCATCCTGCATCAGAACAGCTCCCAAACCTTCATGACTAGCATCAGTGTATACCGTTAATCCTTCATTTCCATTTGGAACGGTAAGAACTGGTGCAGAAGTAAGCTTACGCTTTAACTCATTGAATGCATCCTTACACTTATCATCCCATATAAACTTAGCATTCTTTCGAGTCAAAGCAGTGAGAGGTGCAGCAATCCGAGCAAAATTCTCAATGAATCTCCGGTAATATCCGACAAGGCCCAGAAAGCTACAGATATCAGTTGGAGTTCTAGGAATTTTCCAATCTTGAAAAGAATAGGGAAAATAAGAACTACAAGAAAGATAGAATAATTAGATCATAGAAGAAAGATGAGAAAAAAAAGTAGACTTACATTAATCGCAGCGATCTTGACTGGATCAACAGAAACTCCATTACTAGAAACAATATGTCCAAGGAATCGAACTTCATCCTTCCAGAAATGGCATTTAGAGAATTTAGCTTTCAATAGGTGACTCCTAAGAGTCTCAAGAACAAATCTCAAATGGGATTCATGCTCATCCTTAGTCTTAGAGAAGACGAGAATATCATCAACAAAAAGAAGCACAAACTTGTTAAGCACATCACGAAAAACATGATTCATCATATCAACAAAGAAAGCTGGGGCATTAGTCAAACCAAAAGGCATAACTAACCACTCATAGAAACCATTCTCATTACGAAAAGCAGTCTTGGGAATACTTTCCTCAGCAACTCTGAGCTGGTGGAAACTTATGGCAAGATCAAGCTGAGAGAAAACAGTAGCACCATAAAGCTGATCGAACATATCATTGATACAAGGCATAGGATATTTGTTCTTCATAGTGAGCTTGTTCAGCTCCCTATAATCAACACACATCCTCAAAGAACCATCGGACTTAGTGACGAAAACCACTACTGCTCCACATTCGAAATGACTAGGTCTGATCAAACCCTTGGAGAACAAGTCCTCAATTTGTTTCCTCAACTCAACCTTCTCACGGGGTGCCATTCTTCTAGGAGGAAGAACTACAGGTCGAGCTCCAGGAATAAGATCAATGCAGAAATCAATTTCCCGCTTAGGAGGTAAAGAAGAAACTTCACTAAATACATCGGGATAGAGCTTAACCACAGGGGTTGAATCAAGATCACCAGGAGAAGAATCCAAAGAGAAAATAAAACTGCCTGCAAAGTCCTGAGGCATACTGCACTGAATCACCAAAGAATTACCCCGATCATCAACAAGAGAAATAGTTTGGGATTTACAAAAGATAACAACGTCATGCCTATTAAGCCAATCACCTCCAAGCAACAAATCAAAAGCATCGAAACCAAGAACATAGAAATCACCACTAAAGCGATGAGCAAAATAGAGAAGTTTCACTTGCCTACAAATCCTATTAAGGTTTGCGGGACCACCAATGGGATTTTTAACACACAAAGATTCAACAGCATACATAGGAGACAGAAGATGCTCAAACTTATCACAAAGATCCATAAAAATAAAACTATGCGAAGCTCCAGTATCAAATAAAACACGAACAAGAAAATTAAATAGAGAAAAGGTGCCCTGAAGAGTACCTTGGTTATCACTAGGAGCAGGAGCAGGTGGAGCAGGTGAAGAAGCAGAGGTAACAGCAAAAATACCAAACGGCTTACCCTTCTGCTGAGTAGGACAATCCTTCCTGAAATGACCAGGCTGCAAACTAATATGGCATAGATCACGCCTAGTCAACTGAGGTGGAGGAATAGCAGCACCAACTGAAGTAGGGCAACTATTAGCATAGTGTCCCTTCTGATCACACTTGTAACAGGTAATAGAAGATAGGTCGATAGGCTACCTTTGAGAAGGAGAAGATGAAGATCCCAATCCTGGATTCTTGGGCCAATTCTTCTTCTACTGAAGGAAATTAGGCTTTCTCTTCTTAGAATTAGCAGAGAAAGACTGAGAAGAAGGAGCACGAGCAACAACAGAATCCTTAGAAGTAGGATTCTCATAACGGATAGCCATATCCATAAGCTCGGTAAATGTGCCATGAACATGAGAAATGAGACGATCATAATACTCCGGACGAGCACCAGCTATGAACTTCTCATTCTTCTTAAGTTGGGTGTCAATCAGGCTGGGACCGAACTTGGAAAGTTCATTGAACTTCCGCTCATACTCAGAAAAGGACATGCTACCCTGCTTAAGATCCATAAACTCACGATAAAGTTGAGATTTCCCGGCTTCTGGCATCCATTTTGCCACAAAAGCTTCCCTTGAAAAAGAGATAGATAGGCTTAAGATAGATTTCAAAGAGAGAAAGATGAAACAAACACAAGACTAACACAAAAGGATACCTAAACTGATCCTAAGAAATATCTACCTCCACAGTCTGAGCTGTGACAGACTCCCACCAATCCTGGGCTGCCTACTGAAGCTGCCAAGCTGCCAACTGACGCTTCTGAGCATCAGTAATCTCCAAACCAGTGAAGATCCTCTCCAGACTCCTCAACCATTGCTGAGCCTCTACGATGCTCTAAGATCCAGTAAACTTGGTACCACTAAGCTGAGTGAATTCCTTGCAAAGAGTAATGAACCTGATGGGTGCAATAGGCTCGGGAACTGGGGCAATACCACGACCCCTACCTCTGGCATTCCTACGATTCATCCTAGAAAAATCAAGAATGAATTTCAGGACAAAGGTAAAAATAGAAAGACAAAGATAAGATTCAACTAGAATGGAAATCCTAATCAAAGAATTCAAATAAACAAGGTGGATTCGAAAGGAATGAAGTTAAGAAAAGGAGATTTTAAAACAAGAAAAATTTTATATCCAAAATAATCTTTTAAAATCCTTTAAAATCATTTGAAAATCATTTTATACTTAAAAATACGTTCTCTCACAAAGAAATGATTCTAAGATTGTTTTCACTCATTCCAGGGTATTTCTACCCTATCTCTAATGAGTTTTTGCTCCATGGGCTAAGGTTTGCCTAAAACCAAAGCTCTGATACCAAATGTAACGACCCACTATTTTGGACCATTCAAATCGACAATAAAACCACACATGTTGGACTTGAATAATTCAAAACAACAGATTGTAAATAAATATGGAGCAAATACAATCAATCACAAAATCACAGACACGGAATATCAGAATAACTCACAGCGGAAATAAAAATACACAGTGGTTCATGAAGCCACTATAATACATAGTCTCAAACGGATAAAAAATACCATAGTCTGAAAAACAGAAACAACAGAAGTCTGAATACATAAGTTCACAATTACATAAGCAAAGCTGAATGAAATAACTGAAACAGAAATAGACAACTAGATAGACAGATAACTCCAGAAATCTCTAGCTCCAAAAGGTGAATCCAAAGCTGTAATACTCAGGCTGACCCGAGCATAAAGCAAAAACACAAACACTCAAGTCAGGACATACATACTTATACAATGTAAACCAACTCAAGTGAACTGCAACAGAAATGCACAAGTAAGTTAAAGGATGCTTGGGATCGCCCATCCCTTAAGGATCCTTTAAACTATCTACTATGTAGTAATATACGCTATTATAATAATGTCTAAAGTAAAGTAAACTTACTTAATAATAGCGTTAAGGCTTTACATTTTCCACCTTAACACAAAATAGTGCCCATAGTCTATACAATACTGTAGTACCTCCAGATCGGGAGGCTACCAGAGGATACTCCATAGGTACGACACAAATACAAACTAGTAGTAAAGCTCGCTATGGTAGGTGACACGGCACAACGAGGCAATGCCAGGGTAGATATACCAATTATGCATCCGGACTGGTGGTAACGCATAGCAGCCACTACCGCCCACCTCGAGCCACACTCCCAAAAATCAAAGGGTGCACCCAATCAATCACAAAGTAATATAATGGTATACGATGGAATGTGTCCGATCAAAGGGGCTACCTCATTGGCCCGTAATCGCTCCTGTTTTAGCCACCTTTTGCCAACTCAGGAGTCATGTCCATGTTTATACCTCAAAATAGAATCGTCACCACCATCCTACTTCATTCTGGAATCTCCACCGCGTACACAGTTGTTAAAGTGGTTTTCGGTATCGACAGAGAGTATGTCCATATCTGATCCCGGTCTCTTTAACAACCAATCGTTATTATAACCCATGGTTATAAATTTCAAAAATGGTTTATATTCCAAATTAAAATAATTCATTTAAACCCTTTAAATATGAAGTCATTATACTTTCAAATCAAATATTCAATTTCCAGAATTATAGCATTTTCTGAGTTCATTTATTTAATTACGAAATTTCAAAACATTGTATTTTTAGAAACAGCAGCACTTATAAAGTGTTATGGTAGATATAGTAGTATTTCAAAACATTGTCAATTTCAAAAACAGCAGCACTTACAAAGTGCTACAGTAAGTATTTTAGTATTTTCAGAATTTAGTTTAATTTCAGAAACAGCAGCTTTTATAAACTATTACAGTAGGTATAATAGTAATTCAGAAAACAGTTCATTTCAGAAACAACAGCATTTATAAACTGTTATAGTAGGTATAATAGTAATTCAGAAAACAGTTCATTTCAGAACAGCAGCATTTATAAACTGTTACAATTACTGTTATAAGTTTATTATAACAATTTAAAACAATATATTTCAACTTTTCTCATTTTTAACTTATCAAACATATCACTTTTCAAAATTATTTATTTGGATATCATTTCACTTATGATTTAAATAAAATAATATTTATAAATAAAATATCTAAATTAAACTATAATTCATTTATTAAGTCAAAATTTCATTTAATTTGCTTAACTTTTAATTTAACAAACATCTAGATATTTTATTTACTTTTAAAAATATCCATTTCATAAATAAAATATTTTATTACCAAGTTAAGCCAAAGTTTCCATTTAAATCAAATTTTCAAATATTAAATTAAATCACATTTTATTTACATTTTCAATCATTTAATAACTCATACAATTTCAACTTACAGAAAATCACTATAAAATTTATTTAAATCATATAAATCCAGTTTAAGTTAAAATCTCATATATTTAAATTCCAAATACTTACATTTTTCAGAAAATCTTTATATTTAAAATTAACCACGGGTCTGTATAATATTTTCTAACCTAGGTCAAATGAATACGGATAATATATCATTTCAATCCGTAATGAATTAAAATCCCGGGTTTTATCATTTCAAACCGGCAATCCCAAGTCAAATAAAATAAAAATCGCTCGAGCCTATCATTTCAGCTCATAACGACTTTTCCTTATCTAAAGTCCGTTCGGGTATGTATCATTTCAACCCATAGTGATCTATACTAACAGGGAACTTGCAGTGTGAGAAACAAAAATTAAATAAACAGTAAAACATATCACATGATGTCAGGTGATGTAACAAGTATATAAACAAGTTATATCATTATATAATGTCAGATAACAGGCAGATGTGAACATATAACATAACATATCAACTACTACAATTCAAATGACATTGTTTCACATTTATATATGTAAGATTTGTCGAGAGTGATAAACTCACCTTCTAAAGCTGGAGATAACAATCAAACACAAGACAAACAACTCCAAAAACCACGACAAAGCACGAATCAAATATGAGTGGATGGAGAGCCAAGATCCAAGTCTTGTAACAACAAAATATACAACATATATAAGCATATATATTCAATACAAAAATAAATTAAAGCAAGGTAAATTATGAATCAATAATGGAAAAAATGAGCTTAACCACACAAGTGGGCTCGGCCACATCACCTATAGACTCGGCCATCACCATACTTTGCTCGGCCATGATGTGTTTTGAGGTAAGTGGGCTCGGTATGGGCCACAAGGCATGGCTATGGTTTGAGGAAGTGAAAAATGGCAAGTTACAATGCATGGAAGGCAAAAGGTCAAGCAATTGAAGGTTAGTGGTTCAAGTGGGTTTGGCCTATGCAAGTATGGCTCGACCCATGGGTTCAAGCAAGGGGTCAGGTCAGGTCTGGGTGCGGCCATTGGTCATGTCAGGTCATGGCAAGGCAAGGAGGAGGACATGGTGGTGGAGGCCGAGGCAAACAAGGTAGGGAAGTGATCAAGTGGAGGTTTGGCTAGGGTTTCATGCATAGATGGTGATGGATTTGGATCTATTGGTCATGGCTATGGCATGTGGTGGTGATGAGGGTTGCTGGCCGTGGAAGGTGGTGGTGTAGGAGGGGTTGTGGTCGGCAATAGAATGATGGTCGAGCATATGCATTGAAAACAAAAGGAGAAAACAAAAGAAAATGGAAGAAGCAAATTTGAAAAAAAGAGGAAGAAGACATTAGAGAACTTACTATATTTTTTTTTCTTAGATGATAAAATGAAACGTGAGATGAGAAAGATGTTTTGTATGTGAAAATGAAAGAGAAGTGGATGGCTATGAGGAATGAAATGCACGGTGTAACGACCCGTATTTTTACGGATCGACAAGTTCGACAGAATCTGGAATTTTAGCATTTTTGAGCCATTTCAGATTTTAGGCAATATTTGGCTAAGTCCTAAGTCGTTCACGACTTAGCATAAGTCGTAAGTCATATACGACTTAGGAGATAGGAGTGACCCAGGACTTGGAGTTAAGTCGTTTGAACGACTTAAGAGTTGGAATGTTTGGAGCCTAGGTCGTGTAGGAAGTAAGTCGTGGGATGGCTTAAATTGACTGACCGACTTAAGGAGTGTTGGGGTTAGGATGTGAGCGACCTAAGTCTAGCAGTTAAGTCGTTGCCTAGATAAGTCGAAGTCCCTGTTTAGTTATGAGCCGTAAACTGGGGGTTTTGATAAGTCGTAACTTGTGAACGACTTATGAGTGTTAAGTCGTATATGACTTAAGTGTTTGTGGTTGAGTCGTATACCCAGTTAAATCGTAGACGACTTAAGAGTTTAACCCGGTTATTTGATAAGTCGTAGGATGAGCCCTTTGTTAAGTCGTATCTTCTATTGAGTCGTGAGCGACTTAGGAGTTAGCGGTCATAAGTCGTAGCCCAGTTAACTGTTAACTCGTAGCCTGGTTAAGTCGCGCGTAGGTGTTAACTCGTGCAAGTGGATGAGTCGTAGCCTTTGTGTTAAGTCGTAGACGACTTAGTAGTTGAGTCGTCTAACCAGTTAAGGCGCGTGCGCATTAAGTCGTAGGTGCGTGTGTTGAGTCGGAAGAGGCTATAAATCGGAGACGACTTAGGAGATAGCTGTTTTGTCGTGAGTCATAGGCAGAAGTATGTTAAGTCGTTGAAGCCAGAAGTTAAGTCGTAGGGGTGATAAGTCGTAAGTCGTGAACGACTTATAGAGGCGAACGAGTTACGACTTAGGGTATTTTCTGCTATAAATAGGAGAGCTTCTCTTCATTTTTGGGATCCGGATTTTGAAGCAACGAAGAGCCTCACTACATATCTCTCAGAGAATACAAAACAGCGGAATATCCAGTACATATAAGAAGATAATATGCAACCCTCTAGCTCGTCTTCGATATCAGCATCGTGAGAGGAGAACAGCACCTGTCACCTGCTACCTAGTCTGCCCGTCCCAAAATGGACGAACAGCCCAAGGCAATAAGAATTAAAAACATAAAGCCTTGAGTCAGACAACAGTCTTAGTGAGCAGTAGATTAACTAACAACGTACCAAAAGAGCATAAAGGAAAAGGAATAGGAATACAACCCTCCCACTCCACCTCTTTCTACAGTGATAGCCCCCAGACACACACTAAGCAGAAGCAACATAGCAGAGCATACAATTTAAAGTAAAGTAAAAATCATTCGAGTCAAGGGCGATGCTTTCCAAGTACCAAGGCCTAAATCAGATAAGCACCCAGAAAATACCGCTCTCGAGTCCGAATGACGATACAACCAAACATCCATGACTCTGGCTATCACTGTTATCATTGCTTCGATATCACCGTTAATTGAATGACCGGCACATTCTTTCAGTCGTCCGTCAAGGGCTAATGGAAACCCCGGTTCTAGACATAACTCCCGCACGTCGTCGCAACCCGTGCCTAGGACTATCGAATCTGCCCAGAGTACTCGACCATCAACAGTTAGTCGTTGGGACTATCGAATCTGCCCAAACGTACTCTTGCTTAGAGCATGCTAGAACCTTCAATAACGATGCTATCCAAACCTCCTAGTCGTCCTCCTCGACAACTATTCTCATATCCATTCATTATCCTCAACTCGAATCATATCACCGAGTTATCACATGCTTGGAATGATCCCGTCTGGATTAGACCAAGTCTTCATCACATGATTGCCTCGCTTCATCATATCCTCGCAAAGACTCATCTCAACATTACATCATCAAATCTATGCATAAGAGCTTCATCATCCCGCTACATATGCCACGAGCAGCTTTCCCAATTCAAGAGCCTTTCCCTTAGCTTCTGAATCATCTTCGATCTAAATCTAATCATCAATCATCTAGTTCATAACAATCAGTCAAATCAAACATCAATCCAAGCAATCAAGCATTCAAAAATGATCTAAGTAGACAGTTATAACAATAATGGCATTTTCGTAATTAAAGAGTTGAAAGTCCAATAAGCATGAAAACATGGATTATATCTCTACAAACTTGATGAATGAACTTGCATAGGTTAACATATGATAAAATGGATGTAACATCATCATGAACAATGGATCTATATGGATCTACACTTAGGATGAAGAAAATGCATGGAAATCACTATTTTAACACCAAATTGAGCCAACAATCCGATATACTCCTTTGGATCCATATGAGAGATAATCACCACTCACCAAATCACCTAAACAAACCCAAATCAACACGCTTCAGATCTGGACAGCGAGGAATCAAGCTTGATCTATCACGAATCCGCTTCAACGAAGAAATCTCTCTTGAAAAGATGAAGATCTTCAATCTATGCTCTTGAATCTTCAATTTGACCTTCAACTTGGATGGATGAAAGCACTAGATTAGAGTGGAGAAAAGAAATGAAGAAGTGTAGAAGTCGAGCTCTCAAAATGGCAGCACTTCGTCGCTTCAAAATCCGGATCCCAAAAATGAAGAGAAGCTCTCCTATTTATAGCAGAAAATACCCTAAGTCGTAACTCGTCCGCCTCTATAAGTCGTTCACGACTTACGACTTATCACCCCTACGACTTAACTTCTGGCTTCAACGACTTAACATACTTCTGCCTATGACTCACGACAAAACAGCTATCTCCTAAGTCGTCTCCGACTTATAGCCTCTTCCGACTCAACACACGCACCTACGACTTAATGCGCACGCGCCTTAACCACTAAGACTGTTGTCTGACTCAAGGCTTTATGTTTTTAATTCTTATTGCCTTGGGCTGTTCGTCCATTTTGGGACGGGCAGACTAGGTAGCAGGTGACAGGTGCTGTTCTCTTCTCACGATGCTGATATCGAAGACGAGCTAGAGGGTTGCATATTATCTTCTTATATGTACTGGATATTCCGCTGTTTTGTATTCTCTAAGAGATATGTAGTGAGGCTTGATGTATTGACTATTTGGATGTTTGTATTCAACTATTATGGAGTTTTATATGATGGCATTTTGTTCTGTGAAGCTTCTCTATACATATGTTCTATTGTATTTTGTCCATGCGCTGTGAGTAATACGATAGATTCTGTGGTTTTAATCTACCCTGGCAATCGTCCATGGTCGCCTAGCACACTTTACAGGGTGCTGTTCTCTTCTCACGATGCTGATATCGAAGACGAGCTAGAGGGTTGCATATTATCTTCTTATATGTACTGGATATTCCGTTGTTTTGTATTCTCTGAGAGATATGTAGTGAGGCTTGATGTATTGACTATTTGGATGTTTGTATTCAACTATTATGGAGTTTTATATGATGGCATTTTGTTCTGTGAAGCTTCTCTATACATATGTTCTATTGTATTTTGTCCATGCGCTGTGAGTAATACGATAGATTCTGTGGTTTTAATCTACCCTGACAATCGTCCATGGTCGCCTGGCACACTTTACAGCGCACTATCTCTAGATTCGGTGCAGGGGTCATGGGCGGTCGTCACATTTGGTATCAGAGCATTGGTTAATCGATCTTACCCAACGCTCGCTGTCGTAACTACGTATGAGAGACGTAATTGTATTTTGATGGATGATTACTATATATAATATAGTAGCTTAGTAGAGTTTGAGTCCTTTATGCAGTTGTTTCTCTAGATGTTCTAATCATTCCTTTTTATAGATATTGAGAATGAGTCGAAGAGGGAGACCAGCTGCTAGGGAAGGCCGTGCTACTGAAGAGACTGCTGATTATGCAGCCATGTTCGAAGCTATGATGACTGCGATCATGAGAAGGATACCAGTTCCGGGGGCGGCAGTTGATGTTGGAGTTCAAGTCCAAACTCCGAAACCAGTGGATTTTGCTAAGTTGTGCAAGGATTATACTGCTCTTGGAGGGAAGGTTTTCTTGGGAACAGAATCAACTATTGAAGTCCAGAGATGGATCGATGCTTGTAGAAGGATCTTTGGTGATTTGGGAATTGATGATGCAACTAAGAGGAAGTTGGCATCAAGGCAGCTTCAAGGGAGAGCTTCTGATTGGTGGAACTCTATTACCATCGATACCGCGGAGGAAGAGATTACTTGGGAGCAATTCCAAGTCAGATTTGAAGCTAAGTTCATTTCTACAGCTCAGAAGTCTGTTCTGTTCAAGAAGTTTGTGGAGCTCAAGCAAGGTGGAAGATCAGTTCTTGAGTATGTTTCTGAGTTTGAAGCCTTGTCCAAGTATGCCCGGTCATATATTGAGTCTGCATATCAGAAGAATGAGAAGTTCGTGATAGGCTTGGACAGTTATCTTGGGAGGCAGTTAGTGGATCATTTGGATGATTCATTTGAGAAGCTTGTGGAGAAAGCTCTTAGGCATGAGAGTCTGTTTCCTAAGGAAGGACCTGTTGTTGCTGTTACAGGGGGGAGTCTAAACCACCGCAGGGTGGAAACCAGAAGAGGAAGCAGCAGCAGCAGAAGGGTAAGGATGGCCAGAAGAAGCCGAAAGGCGAAGTGACTTGCTACAATTGTCAGCAGAAGGGCCATTTCTCGAAGGATTGTAAGAATCCGAAGGTGCCAATGAAGTGTCACAACTGTGACAAGCCAGGGCACATCAGGAAGAATTGTCCAGAACCGAGGAAGGACAAGCAGATTGTGCAAGCTTATGCTTTGGGAGCTGTTCCGTCGTCTTCGAAAGCTCCTACTGCTGAAGAGAAGGGAAAGAGTGTGGTTGTTCAAGGTACTCTTTTCCTATGTGGTATTCCAGTTAGAGTTCTGTTTGATACTGGAGCGTCGCATTCGTTTGTTTGTAATGAACTCGTAAGCCGGTTAGGTTTGGAACCGGATATTGTTGATAGGCCATTGGTTGTGACTAATCCAGTTGGGGGTTCGTCTTGTTTGTGTATGTTATGCCATGGTCTGATTGTGTCGAGTCATGGTTGCTCTTTTGTTTGTGATTGTTATGTTCTGAACTTTGCGGGGTTCGGAATTATTTTGGGTATGGACTGGCTTAGGAAGTATGCGGCAAAGGTTGATTGTGAGAGGTTGGAAGTGACAGTCGAGAATGTGGAGGGGCGAAAGATTGTGATACGATGTAAGCATGAAGAAGGCGTCTTCATGAGCTTCATGTATTCGCTTGTTGTTCCACGAGATGGACTGTCATCTGTGCCAATCGCGAATGGATTCGAGGATGTCTTTGACGAAGTCAAAGGGTTGCCGCCGCATAGAGAGATCGAGTTTCGTATAGATCTAGTTGAAGGAGCCAGACCCGTTGTGATGCCTCTTAGGCGGATGGCGCCTAAGGAACAGCATGAGTTAAAGGTGCAAGTTGATGACCTTTTACAGAGAGGATTCATTCGGCGTAGTGTGTCCGAGTGGGGTGCACCAGTTGTGTTCGCAACCAAGGCAGATGGATCGTTGAGATTGTGTGTGGATTATCGTGAGCTGAATAAGGTGACTAAGAAGAACAAGTATCCATTGCCGAGAATAGATGACTTGTTTGATCAGCTTCACGAAGCTAAGGTGTTTTCTCGGATGGATTTGGCAACGGGATTTCACCAGTTGAGAGTGGCTAAGGATAGTGTGCCGAAGACTGCTTTTAGGACACCATCCGGTTTCTTTGAGTGGCTGGTAATGCCGTTTGGATTGACTAATGCGCCAGCATATTTTGTGGATCTTATGAATAGAGTGTTCAGAGATCAGTTGAACAAGTTCGTGCTTGTGTTCGTGGATGATATTCTGATCTATTCCAGAACGGAAGAAGAGCACAAGACGCACTTGCGTATTGTTTTGGAGATCTTGCGGAAACATCAGCTGAAGGCTAAGTTTTCGAAGTGTCACTTCTGGAAGAGTGAAGTGAGGTTCTTAGGCCATGTGATTTCTGGAAGTGGAATAGCGGTTGATCCCGCTAAGGTGGCAGCAATCCAGGATTGGGTTAGACCTAAGAATGCATCTGATGTGAGAAGTTTTCTTGGATTAGCAGGATATTATCAACGGTTTATCAAAGACTTCTCCAAGATAGATGCACCGTTAACAGGATTGACGAAGAAGAACCAAGTGTTCAGTTGGGATGCTAAGTGTGAGCAAGCTTTCGGAATCCTGAAAGAGAGACTGACGAGTGCTCCTGTTTTGACTATTCCAAGTGGGAATGATGAGATGGTGGTTTACACCGACGCATGTGGTACTGGACTTGGAGCAGTGCTGATGCAGAGGGATAAAGTTGTTGCGTATGCCAGTCGACAATTGAAGCCGCATGAAAGGAATTACCCGACCCATGATTTGGAGTTAGCGGCGATTGTTTTTGCTCTGAAGATGTGGAGACATTATCTATTGGGAGTTCGATTTGAGTTGTTTACGGATCATAAGTCGTTAAAGTATCTTTTCTCCCAAAAGGATTTGAATCTTCGGCAGCAACGTTGGCTAGAGTTTTTGGCATCATATGATTTTGGTATAGCTTATACTCCGGGAAAAGGTAACGTAGTGGCAGATGCGTTAAGTCGAAGACATGCAGGATTGGGAGCCATGTTTTCAGAATGGAAGAATCTCGAGTATCTAGCTGGATTTGACTTCAGGCCCAGATGTGAATTGGAACCTGAGATGTTGGCAAACTTATCCATAAGACCGACTCTTGTGGAAAGGATTGGCGAGGGCCAAAAGCGAGACGATAAGCTTGTCAAGATTATCCGTGATTTGGAATCTGGATTGGATCCAGAAAAGAATAAAGGATTCGAGGTCGATCGAGAGGGTTGGCTTCGGAAGCAAGGACGACTAGTTGTTCCCGATATAGATGAATTGAGGAGTGAAGTTCTGAAGGAAAGTCATCACTCGAAGCTGACAATTCATCCAGGTGGAAATAAGATGTATCGGGATATGAAGAGAACCTACTACTGGGAAGGTATGAAGAAGGATGTTGGAAATTTTATTTCCAAATGTATGAACTGCCAGTTGGTAAAAGCCGAACAGAAGAAGCCAAGCGGATTGCTTCAGCCATTAGAAGTTCCTACATGGAAGTGGGAACAAGTGTCGATGGATTTTATCGATGGATTGCCTAGAACCAGAACGGGAAATGAAGGGATTTGGGTCATTGTAGATCGCCTGACCAAGAGTGCAAGATTCATTCCTGTTCGATCGACTAGGACTGCATCAAAGTTGGCCGAGTTGTATGTTAAGTGGATAGTTCGATTCCATGGTATTCCGAAGAGTATAGTGAGCGATCGAGACCCATTGTTCACTAGTGGATTTTGGAAGAGCTTCCAGGAAGTTTTAGGAACCAAGTTGTGTTTGAGTACAGCTTATCACCCTCAAACAGATGGTCAGACCGAGAGAGTCAACCGAGTTTTGGAAGATCTTCTTAGAGCATGTGTTATGGACTTCGGAGGATCATGGGAAGATCACCTTCATTTGGTGGAGTTTGCGTACAACAACAGTTACCAGTCAAGCATTGGTATGGCACCGTATGAGGCATTGTATGGAAGACCGTGTAACTCTCCAACATGTTGGTTGGAAATTGGAGAAAAGCTGATGCTTGGGCCAGAGATGATTCGGCAGACTTCAGATTGCATAGAGATCATTCGGCAACGAATGAAGGCAGCCCAAGACCGTCAAAAGAGTTATGCCGATAAGCGTCGGAAGGATTTGGAATTCGACGTAGGAGACATGGTTTTTGTGAAGATTTCTCCTCTGAAGAATGTTATCAGATTCGGGAAGAAAGGAAAATTGACACCGAGATTTGTTGGACCATTCCCGATTATCGAGCGAATTGGAAAGCTCGCTTATAGATTGGAATTACCAGAGAAGATGTCGAGTGTGCACAATGTTTTTCATGTATCGTATCTACGGAAGTATGTGCACGACTCAAATATGGTGGTTTCTGCTGATAGCTGTGAAGATTTCGAAGTTGATCCAGTCGATAGAAGACCTCGTAAGCCGCTTCGTGTTGTGGAAACCGACACGAAATAGCTTAGGAGGAAGGTAGTTAAGTTGCTCAAGGTACAATGGAGTGATGATGATAACGACTGTACGTGGGAGGTGGAAGAGAGGATGAAAGCAGCTCATCCTGAACTCTTCAAGGTATGGCCCTAAGGTGTCGTGTCATCTCGCGATATTGTAACTTGTTCTAATTTTAGAATTCTGTACGCTAAGCTAGAATTGGATGCATGGTTTGCTGATTGTTATGGTTGGTAGGCGTACAGAATAGTCTTTAATTGCTTTGTTTGTTTGGAATTTCGGGGGCGAAATTCCTAAGGGGGAGAGAATGTAACGACCCGTATTTTTACGGATCGACAAGTTCGACAGAATCTGGAATTTTAGCATTTTTGAGCCATTTCAGATTTTAGGCAATATTTGGCTAAGTCCTAAGTCGTTCACGACTTAGCATAAGTCGTAAGTCGTATACGACTTAGGAGATAGGAGTGACCCAGGACTTGGAGTTAAGTCGTTTGAACGACTTAAGAGTTGGAATGTTTGGAGCCTAGGTCGTGTAGGAAGTAAGTCGTGGGATGGCTTAAATTGACTGACCGACTTAAGGAGTGTTGGGGTTAGGATGTGAGCGACCTAAGTCTAGCAGTTAAGTCGTTGCCTAGATAAGTCGAAGTCCCTGTTTAGTTATGAGCCGTAAACTGGGGGGTTTGATAAGTCGTAACTTGTGAACGACTTATGAGTGTTAAGTCGTAGATGACTTAAGTGTTTGTGGTTGAGTCGTATACCCAGTTAAGTCGTAGACGACTTAAGAGTTTAACCCGGTTATTTGATAAGTCGTAGGATGAGCCCTTTGTTAAGTCGTATCTTCTGTTGAGTCGTGAGCGACTTAGGAGTTAGCGGTCATAAGTCGTAGCCCAGTTAACTGTTAACTCGTAGCCTGGTTAAGTCGCGCGTAGGTGTTAACTCGTGCAAGTGGATGAGTCGTAGCCTTTGTGTTAAGTCATAGACGACTTAGTAGTTGAGTCGTCTAACCAGTTAAGGCGCGTGCGCATTAAGTCGTAGGTGCGTGTGTTGAGTCGGAAGAGGCTATAAGTCGGAGACGACTTAGGAGATAGCTGTTTTGTCGTGAGTCATAGGCAGAAGTATGTTAATTCGTTGAAGCCAGAAGTTAAGTCGTAGGGGTGATAAGTCGTAAGTCGTGAACGACTTATAGAGGCGGACGAGTTACGACTTAGGGTATTTTCTGCTATAAATAGGAGAGCTTCTCTTCATTTTTGGGATCCGGATTTTGAAGCGACGAAGTGCTGCCATTTTGAGAGCTCGACTTCTACACTTCTTCATTTCTTTTCTCCACTCTAATCTAGTGCTTTCATCCATCCAAGTTGAAGATCAAATTGAAGATTCAAGAGCATAGATTGAAGATCTTCATCTTTTCAAGAGAGATTTCTTCGTTGAAGCGGATTCGTGATAGATCAAGCTTGATTCCTCGCTGTCCAGATCTGAAGCGTGTTGATTTGGGTTTGTTTAGGTGATTTGGTGAGTGGTGATTATCTCTCACACGGATCCAAAGGAGTATATCGGATTGTTGGCTCAATTTGGTGTTAAAATAGTGATTTCCATGCATTTTCTTCATCCTAAGTGTAGATCCATATAGATCCATTGTTCATGATGATGTTATATCCATTTTATCATATGTTAACCTATGCAAGTTCATTCATCAAGTTTGTAGAGATATAATCCATGTTTTCATGCTTATTGGACTTTCAACTCTTTAATTACGAAAATGCCATTATTGTTATAATTGTCTACTTAGATCATTTTTGAATGCTTGATTGCTTGGATTGATGTTTGATTTGATTGATTGTTATGAACTAGATGATTGATGATTAGATTTAGATCGAAGATGATTCAAAAGCTAAGGGAAAGGCTCTTGAATTGGGAAAGCTGCTCGTGGCATATGTAGCGGGATGATGAAGCTCTTATGCATAGATTTGATGATGTAATGTTGAGATGAGGCTTTGCGAGGATATGATGAAGCGAGGCAATCATGTGATGAAGACTTGGTCTAATCCAGACGGGATCATTCCAAGCATGTGATAACTCGGTGATATGATTCGAGTTGAGGATAATGAATGGATATGAGAATAGTTGTCGAGGAGGATGACTAGGAGGTTTGGATAGCATCGTTGTTGAAGGTTCTAGCATGCTCTAAGCAAGAGTACGTTTGGGCAGATTCGATAGTCCCAACGACTAACTGTTGATGGTCGAGTACTCTGGGCAGATTCGATAGTCCTAGGCACGGGTTGCGACGACGTGCGGGAGTTATGTCTAGAACCGGGGTTTCCATTAGCCCTTGACGGACGGCTGAAAGAATGTGCCGGTCATTCAATTAACGGTGATATCGAAGCAATGATAACAGTGATAGCCAGAGTCATGGATGTTTGGTTGTATCGTCATTCGGACTCGAGAGCGGTATTTTCTGGGTGCTTATCTGATTTAGGCCTTGGTACTTGGAAAGCATCACCCTTGACTCGAATGATTTTTACTTTACTTTAAATTGTATGCTCTGCTATGTTGCTTCTGCTTAGTGTGTGTCTGGGGGCTATCACTATAGAAAGAGGTGGAGTGGGAGGGTTGTATTCCTATTCCTTTTCCTTTATGCTCTTTTGGTATGTTGTTAGTTAATCTACTGCTCACTAAGACTGTTGTCTGACTCAAGGCTTTATGTTTTTAATTCTTATTGCCTTGGGCTGTTCGTCCATTTTGGGACGGGCAGACTAGGTAGCAGGTGACAGGTGCTGTTCTCTTCTCACGATGCTGATATCGAAGATGAGCTAGAGGGTTGCATATTATCTTCTTATATGTACTGGATATTCCGCTGTTTTGTATTCTCTGAGAGATATGTAGTGAGGCTTGATGTATTGACTATTTGGATGTTTGTATTCAACTATTATGGAGTTTTATATGATGGCATTTTGTTCTGTGAAGCTTCTCTATACATATGTTCTATTGTATTTTGTCCATGCGCTGTGAGTAATACGATAGATTCTGTGGTTTTAATCTACCCTGACAATCGTCCATGGTCGCCTGGCACACTTTACAGCGCACTATCTCTAGATTCGGTGCAGGGGTCATGGGCGGTCGTCACATTTGGGACGGGCAGACTAGGTAGCAGGTGACAGGTGCTGTTCTCTTCTCACGATGCTGATATCGAAGACGAGCTAGAGGGTTGCATATTATCTTCTTATATGTACTGGATATTCCGCTGTTTTGTATTCTCTGAGAGATATGTAGTGAGGTTTGATGTATTGACTATTTGGATGTTTGTATTCAACTATTATGGAGTTTTATATGATGGCATTTTGTTCTGTGAAGCTTCTCTATACATATGTTATATTGTATTTTGTCCATGCGCTGTGAGTAATACGATAGATTCTGTGGTTTTAATCTACCCAGACAATCGTCCATGGTCGCCTGGCACACTTTACAGTGCACTATCTCTAGATTCGGTGCAGGGGTCATGGGCGGTCGTCACATTTGGTATCAGAGCCATAAATCAAGTCATAAGTTAAAACATGTAACTCAAGTCTCTTTGAATTTCTAAGCCATAAATCAAATAAAAGAAAAAACAGAAAGTAGAGAAATGAAAAATAATAAAATGAAAATATAGAAAATATAAAATAGAGAATAGACCAAAATATAAAATTTCCAGAAAATCAATATTTAATTATATTTGGAAAACAAAATATAAACAAAATCCAAAATACATTGGAAAATTCCAATATTTCAAATTTTAATTATTTAAAAATCAAAGTTTTCAAATAAATAAATTTTAAGATATTTGTTAAAAATATTGGTTGTTACAAACTCCACTCCCCACCGCTACTGATGAAGATGCTACTTCCTTCTTTGCCTTCTCCAATTCCGAACACTCATTCCTCCAATGATCGGGCTTCTTGCAAATATAGGACATGCCTTTTCTTTCCTTCGACTTGCCTCTCCAACCGGGGTTCCTTGATTTAGAACATCCCCGGTTCTCCTTCTTCACATACCTCTCCTTCTCCACAAATAAACCATGACCATTACTAGTTCCACTACTTCCATCACTTAACTCCTTCATTTGATCCTGAAACTTCTCGCTAAGAAGACCGGTCTTGACATCATCAAGAGCCAATGTATCCCGGCTATAGATCAAACTATTTGAGAAACCTCTATAGCGGTCCGATAACGAACACAAAAATATCATCACCTTTTGCTCTTCCTCAATCTTCAAATCTACTACCTTCATCTTCATTAGCAAATCATCAAAAGTATTCAAGTGCGCCTTTTGCGGAGTACCTTTCTTCATCTTATAGGTGAAGAACGTTCGCAATAAGATCAAACGATTAGTCAGTGACTTCTTCATATGCAACTCCTCCAACTTGTCCCAAATACCCTTAGTGGTTGTCTCACCACTAATTTCAGAGATAACATTCTCTCCCATAGCAAGTTGAAATGTAGTGTATGCCCACTCTTTCATCTCTTCTCTCTCAACATTTGAGATGTCCACTGGCAACAAATGTGTGTCAAACACTACCCTATGCACCCAATTCCTCCTTAGAACCGCTTTCATCTTCCATTGCCATTTTTCAAAATCATTATCGCCATTCCACTTATCTATTACCTATTGTGATCCTGAAGCTGCATACGAACCACATACATAAGGAGCTACACCACTTGGATTACCCATCGAGGAACTACTTGAGGTATTACTTAATTCCGGCATTTCTACAACCACCTACCAACACCAATGCTCCGATACCAAATGTTGGGACGAGATTCCAACTGGAGACCACTCAAATCGAAACCCCACAAGCACAGTGGAAGACGGGATCGTGGTAAGAAGTGTAGAAACAACCAATCAATATCTTAATTCCAATCAATCCAATCCAAAAGCAATCACAATCCCCAAATAATCAATATAGAAATTAAAGCAATAACGAAAAATAAATCACACAGAGATTTATAGTGGTTCCACTAATGTTGTGTTATGTACATCCATTTTAAGAGAAAGCTTTATTAAGATTGATGAGAAGAGTACAAGAGATTGAATACAATGATCAAAATTCTAATTAGAATTGATTTGTAGAGAAGAGAATTGAAGAAAATTATGTTTTGATAAACCCTAATTAGTGGAGGCTAATCTCTTGCAGTCGCTTTTCATCGCTTTCACGCATACAGATCTAGAACCTGAAGCTAGCTTATATAGGAGACTAGAAACCCTAGGTAATGTTCTGAAATTGCCCCTACAGATATCACAAATCTTCACGCCAAGACCACGCCTAAAAACAGGCGGAAGTCGCCTTAGACGTCTGTCATAAAGGGACAGACGTCTATCCATATCCTCTGGAAAAAGTTCTCTACAGGCTCAGACGTCTAACCATTTTGGTCAGATGTCTGACTTAAGCCTCTGGAAGAAATTCTGCACAGCCTCAGACGTCTGACCCATTTGATCAAACGTTTGACCTAACTCTCTGGAATAGGTCTGGTGCAAATTTACTGAAGTGTCAGACGTCTGAATTTTTCCTCAGACGTCTAACGCTGTCAATTCAGCCCACTTCACCTTTTCTATTATATCTTCCACCTTAGAACTCCGATTTGCGAACCGTTTTCTCCATTACGAAGCTACTTCCAACCTCTACAATTCTCCATATAGTGTGGCCAAAATTTAACATGAGAGGTATAGTTGTCTTAGCTAGATAGTAATTTTTAGTTTAGTAAAACAATTAATGTCCTTCCATTTACCGGTTAGACGCCCTTATCTCTTGAGTTTAGCTAGAATGTTGTTGACTGAATCATCTATAATATCATTATCACTTCGAGGTTCATTGATAAAACTTGAATTAACACGATTATCGAAATTACGACTGAAAAATATGATTGCTTTCTCGATAACACAAGTTGAAAAATAGAGCCTTTAGCGTGTGCTTTTTGTTTCACATTCTTTTTTAGGTGACCCAAGTACCTTGATCATACAATATAAAAATGTTTCATATTGATAAAATATAATAAACATGTTCATACATAAACATGATCATATATAAGAATGCTGAAAATGTTATTTATACATCTCCAATGGATACATCCTACCATTTTGATTTGGTCCATGCATCAGAGTTTTCGGTTAGTAGATGTATCGGTAAATGTTCCTGCAATTAAGTACTAGAGGAGGAAATTTTTACTCTATTTTACACAATATCTTTGGTATGTCTTTTCCAAGCTTTAGCAAGTGGTTTTTATTAGGAGTGGTCAAGCATAAATCATTCTAGAATAGACTAAGCTCCGTTATGGGACTCTAAATTTTGGTTGTGACAACAATTTAAATAATATCGAGAAATTAGTCTCAATACGTGACAATCACAACGCTTCATAACCGACAATATAAGATCTTTCATGTAAATACATCATTTCAAATTAGAAGCAGTTCCATCCAAGGACCTTAAAAAATGATCCACTCTAATAGTTTTGTACGACTAGAACTACTCAACTCATAACAAGCAAGACAATTAAAGTTAGGACGCTTAGGATTAAGTTTAAGATTTACACGATTGCAATTGTACTTAATATTGCGTCTTGATTTCAAATCATCTTTGGTGCTCCCTTTAACATTCATTATCTTGTTAAATAAATTTGCAAACAAATTTTTTCAATATGCATTACATCAAGATAATGTCAAAATTTCAAATCCTTCCAATATGGTAATTTTCAAAATATCACTATACCGTAAATGCCATTTTGCAATGGTTCTGAGCCGTTGCAAACGAATTTTGCAACGAGTCCAAGCCATTGCTAAATTGGCAGTGGTAAAAAATTAGCAACGGCTCAAAGCCGTTGTAAAACCTTATTTTACAACGGTTTAAAGCCGTTGCAAAACCAGATGTAGCAACGGCTGGCAGCCGTTGCGAAACCAAAAGTAGCAACGGCTCAAAATCGTTGTAAAAACTTATTTTACAACGGTTTTGAGCCGTTGCTACTTTTGGTTTTGCAATGGCTCTAAACCGTTGCTATTTTTCATTTTTTTTTAAAATATTGCTTTTTCGGCCCTCCTATAGTAACAGTCATTTAATTATCATTTTCAATACAAACATTTGCAAATTTAACATAATATCCCAAAATAAAGATCATTAAACACAATATTTTTCATAGATTCAACACAAAGACCAAACATAACAAATCTTGAAATTACAATGTTCAACATCAATACATTACACTACATAGTTGATCAGCAGCAGCAACAACAATAGTATTATAGTGTACACTGTATAGTACATAGTTTGGCAAGCAAGTTACAATGTACAATGCAAAGATCTATCGTTAATCGGTACATAGTTCATTGTCTCGACGCCTTCCTCCAATCTGTTCCTGCTTGATCGTCATTGCTGCAATACTAGTCATATATCACTAGATGACAAGGTAAAAGGACATGTCATATATCATTGGAATAGCCTAAGCATACTCAACATGGTAAAAAGACATGTCAGATATGTTAATGTATTGACAAATAATGGAGTAAGAAACTTACTATGCATTCTTTTAATGATGCAAAATTCCTTTTAATGAAGCAAATTTTTTTAATTAAACGCAAAATCTCTAGAAAAAACAATATATAGATCATTTGACCTATTTGAGCTGGTGGTCATTGATCATTCAAAACTTGCTCTAAAAATAATTTGATTTGATTAAATTGGGATTTGTGTTTGCACAATTTACAGTGTCCAGACATAAATTTTAATTTGTATTTTAATTAGAAATAGAACCAGATCACTTTTATAACTTGAAGCTTGTGTTGTTGGATACATATCCTGTTAAATGTCTAAATAAACAGAGTTCTGTTTATGTGAGTATTTAAAAAAATTGTTATTGCAACTATCAGTGAAAGCTAATTCGTGTTTCTACGTTACAATGCATATATGTGTATGACCTATATTTTTTTCCCTCGTTGTTTTCTTTCACGTTTTAGAGACACTGAAAACATAGGGCTCGTAACACGTAAGAAAACAAAAACAAAAAAAGAAAAAGAAAAATGAGAATGGCATGTGCTATCCTACCCACAAAATGTATATGCGTCAACAATCTACTTTACCAAACATGTAGATGGATTCAATAAAGTGAGTGTTAAAAACCTCCTAGAAAGTATTACTGTATGGAGTTGATTTTATTCATTTCATTGAAAATATGATGTTTTGCATACAGTCAATTTTTGTTAGCTACCATCAGTTTAGATATCCTTAACCAAGCAACACATGTAAAATTTTAACTCTGACAAACTAGTAATAATTTTTATAAAGAGAGGTATGTCTGAATTTGCAGGCACAAGATTTCAGGCAACAAGGAAAGAAAGTGAAGAGAAAATTGTGGTTTGAGAATATGAAGGTCAAACTTACTGCCTTAGGCATAACCATTGCCTTAATCCTAATCATAATCCTGACAATTTGCCATGGATTCAAATGCCCAATTTAGATAGCAAATAGTACTAATTTCGCTTATAGTAGAAATTCACTAGCTTATGCATTGTGTACTGTATACAAACTAACCTCCAATATCACAACCATAACCTCCAATTCCACCACTTCCCCGTACCTGTTATGTTAATCAAAATATCATAATTACACTATATAAAGTGCATATTTTTGTAAAAGGACTCAACAAATATAACTCAAAGTACCATGTGTTTTTTAACTAGACAACTGTGAATACCTTGATGTGCAGTCATACATTCATCAGATTATATATGTACATTTATATGTATTTCATTATTTTATTTCCAGAAAAAGCACATGTTGTTTTGAAATATATATGTATTTCAATATTAATAAGTTGCGTTAAAAAATAGCAGCGCTCACTTGTACATGCTTGAATTTAAAAATAGACAAAATTTGAACTGCTACTCAATATACTCTTCCAAGTCATTAAAAATAGACAGAAATAACTAAGTTTTGTTTCATATAAAACCAAGCACAATATAGTCTATAAACCTGGTACAGATTGCGTAGTGGTTTTGAGTGCCAAGTCTTCAAAGAGAAAGTGTAGCATAGTATTAAAACTAGTTTCATAAACTGTTCATTCTTAAAGTTAAACAAAACTTTCATAAGAACCATTCTTAATTAATAAGTGATACAGTCTACACATAGGCAAAAACATGCATAAGAATAAAAACATGCATAAACTTGTGGGAACATATTATCAAAATTTGGAGCAGGACTTAAATTTGAGAAAAAAACTTAATTTTAAGTACACAAACTTAGTGTTAAGGACTGTACATTTATTTTCATTAATTTGGTACAGATTTAATGAAAATCAAGAGATTGGAAAACATATCATTTATTTTCATTAAGTTGCAGGTTTTACATGCATCATCAATTCATCATCCAATAATTTATGTACATTTCAGTATTTTCCAATGCTACTAGTTTTAGCATCCTATGCCAAAAAAAAGTTAGTAGGAAGCATGGAAGACGATCTTTTTTCTTTCTAATTGTTAAAGCAAGTCAGGTTTAACACGATTTGATTTTACAAAATGCATTGAACGTCCAAATTGCATTTCGTTTAGCATACATTTTGCAGTAAATGTGAGCTGTCTATTGATACCAAATGTGAGTCAGGTTAGACTTGAAGTTGTACCCTACATGTTCTATTTTAATGGAAGGGTAAATTTTAAAATTGCTAGTAAAATGATTACACCAAAATATTCCTTAATACCAGCATATATTTCAGGATACTGAATGCCGAATAATTAACATTCTTATCTTTATGTAAATATAATACTCTTTAATTTATCATAGGATGCCATTTTTAAGTTAATATGTTTCCATACGGAATAACATATATAATATCAAATTCAATTATCTTTGGGGCGAAGATTCTCATAAAAAAGAAGAAGAAAAGAACTGCAAGATCTACTGCACAAAAGTAGTACTGTAAAAGTTCAGTACACATCTTAAAAAAATTTCAACCAGACAAATAGTTACGTAGGACTCTGGAAAAAAGATAATTTTATTTAAAACAGAGAGCAAAAAGTTAGTGGTTTTAAGCAGAGAGAAAGGAACAGTCAATCTTAACCTCTAAATTTATATTCAAATTATCAAGAGTGTTAGCAGAATATAAGAAGAAAACAATAGAAGCTAAGGTAAACAAACTACAAAATAAATGCCTTCTTGCTTTCAGTATCAACCAATCTTCTTTCTTATTCTCCTTCTTAGTACGTCACAGCTAATTATTTCAACAAATCAAGTGAGTTTACTTACTTCTTCTAACCATCATTACAATATATAAAACTTCAAAAGTTCACTTTTTTCCTTTTTGATTTCATTTTATGTAGGAAAATAGAGGACTGAAGCCATTAATGGTTGAAGAGAAGATTATAAAGAGAAGAGAGTTGCATGGAAGTTTTCAGATATGTGCACCATGTACGTGCTGTGCAGGTGCACCAAAAAAATAAATGCACATGCATGTTTTAATATTAAATGTCAGTATAACACATTGATCTCAATAGCATGCCGGTTATTAAGTATATGTCAAAAAGAGAAAATCTAAATTCGAAATACGTGATTACAACTAGAAGTTTATAAGTGCACTTCGATATATGTACTACAAGGCAAAATAATTCATTTAGGGTCTCGTATTGGAAGTCTTATAAAAATATAGGATGTTTATGACAACAAACAACCTGGTAGTTTTTTGGAATCTAACACAGAAAAACCCAGAAACAACTTCCTTAGTGGCAATGTCAAAAAAATTGGATAAAAAATCTGTATGTTTGAGAAGTTGGGAAAAAAAGAACATACCGAGATATTTGGTACCTCGATTAGCCTTCCTGTAGGGACAAGCCAAGGATTTGATAAAGGAAGAGCCAATTTTTTTTATACTAACTTATCTATAATATTTTACAAAACTTTTAACATGATATAAATTATATGGTTTAGCTATTAATCAACATTAAATTATCAAATGTTGCATACATATTTGATTAACTTGATAAAAAACCAAACTAGGAATGCCATAACATCAAAATATGAATTATTTTTGCATAAGTTCCACTCGACAGATTTTCATCATATCAAACTCATCAATTATTGAATCATTGTTGAACTAATCTGCAATTTCTTTCTCAATATAAACTGTCATACTATCTTCAAGAAATTCGTCCTTCATTTTGTTCCGAAGGCTAGATTTAACTAGCTTCATAACTATAAAATGCCCTTTTAGTAATCGCTGTAGAAACGGAAAGAGTCAAACTCTCTAATCCTTAGTTCAAAAACTCTCTTCTCCCTGTAGTCACTTGCCATGCATATGTCTGCTTAGCCTGATATTTTTTTAACTTAAGAATTGTAAATTAATTTGTAACAAAAAACACCAACATAGCCTTTTTGACTTAAAACTCATGATTAAGCATGCAATTAGTTAGAAAATATTAAGGAATGCATTGATGGTTTTCTCTAATTGCTATTTAAATAATTCAGGAGAACATAATAATAAAAAATCATATAGGAAGACTGTAACATATCATAGGCACAATCTTATTCTATGATGTATCATGAACATTAAGGACAATACATATGCTACCCTTAACAATATAGCTTACTATATCAATATGCTTAAGAAATTTCAAAGCTTTTATAAAACTTTTCTGTCGCTTCCATTTATCAATAAATAGAACAAATAAGATGTAAATCTGACCTAATTAATAGATTAAATGTATGAAAACATATTGGGCATAACTGAAACATTAAATCTTACATAATTAAACACAACCCCATTGGTACCACATGAAATATCTCTTACCTAATCCTTAGTTCATTAAAAGTAAAAAAATAAATAAAGTACAGTTATGCACTTACGCTTGACTGTTGGTAGGATGGAATAATTTGATTAACAGTGGCTAAAAGGTGGAGGTTGTTCTTACCCAGTTTATTTGATGAGTTACTTTAAAGGGATTAAGTGGGTTATGAATGACAACATCAAATGAGACCCTATAAAACAAACTTCAATAAATAATCATAATATTTTTTCATAACCCAACTTCAAATTAAAACAGAAAAATAATTTGCTATGCACACTTTTTTACAAATGCAGGCCATAAAGTAGATCAGAAATTTTCTTATGGCTGCAATGACCTCCAATATGCTTATAGCTCCAAATGTAACAGTAAGATTAAAATAAATTAGAGAAAGTAAAATAAATAGGACCAAACTTTTGCTTTTAGAGTTCTTGTAGTATTGAACAAAAGCATGAAATCAATGAAACTTGAAATCGATCCAGCCTACTACTACTTACACATACTACAATATCAGGAAAAAGACACTACAACAGACTTCCTACACATTCATGGTTTGTTATTTCTGGATTTATTAAACACAACCAGGTATTCTAGATTGGTTAGTAGATATAGAAATTGTAATAAATGTTGCTTAAACTAATGTGCTCTACAAGCTATCGAAGTCAGTGACCATGAGTACGGCATTATTTAAGCATACAAAATCAAAATGTATTGAGCGTGTACAAATTACTTGATCATAAAACAAATCTGAATTTACTGGAAGCTCAATCATATAAGACTTGCAAGTTGTAACTACAAATGAGAACTCAGATTACTGAACTTAACCAAATTGAAGAATCAAAATCAAACTGCAATCTAACAAGACTTAAATTTAGTTTAAAAACTATTATATACCAAACCATTCATAAGGAACAAAAATTAAAATCGAACCATTTACAAGGAATAAAAGTCGAAACTAGGAAAACTATTATATTCGAAAACTATCATATACCGAACCATTCATGCGAAAATACGAACCAAATTGATGATTTAAACATAACGAACCATTCATAAGGAATAAAAATAAAAATTGATTCGTATTAAATACCTTGACCGGATCGATTGGAAAACGAGATCACCAGATTCTTTTTGAACTATGTCGATAATCGATATCTTTACCTTAATTGAGTGTAGTATGTCAGAGTTTAACAATTGATAGCTTTCAGAAGATTAAAATTTGGCGATCTGGAAGACGAAATTAGAGAAGAGTACGGGGGGCGAAATTAGGGCAAACGGTAAAGGAGCGTACTATTTTGGGAATGAGGGGGAGTTACGTAGGTGGTCAACGAACTTAAAGAAAAAAAAACTTCAGAATGGCTTTGAGCCGTTGCAAAAGTAAAACGGCTTTAGCCGTTCTTACTGATTTTACAATGGCTCCAAACCGTTGTTATTTAGCAATGGCTCAGAATCGTTGCTATTCTTCTGCATGGGGGAGTTACGAAACTGCCAATATGGTGTGGTATATACTCTATTTGCACCAACTGTGATAACAAGAAAAGAGTCACAGGTCCCTGTTTTTGATGTTGTTATACAAAAAGTTCCTGCAGAAATGAATATGTAAATTTGGTCCCTATTTTTCAAAAATAAAAAAACGCAAAGTGTCTTGCACTTTTCTGACAGAAAATGCAAGATAACTTGCATTTTTCTAATTTTGAAATTTTTTTCGAAAATTTTGAAAAGCGCAAGTTAACTTGCACTTTTTATCAGAAAAGCGCAAGCTAGTTTGCGCTTTCTAATTTTAATATTTTTTTTAAAATTTTAAAACTTTTAAAATTTTTGAAAAGCGCAAGGTAACTTGCGCTTTCTATTAGGAAAGCGCAAGCTAGTTTGCGTTTTCTGATTTTGAAAATTTTGAAAAGTTAAAAAGCGCAAGTTAATTTGCGTTTTCTTATTTAGAAAAAAACAGGAACTTAATTTAGATACGTATTTCTACAGGGACTTTTATTGTAACACCATCAGAAATAGGGACCTTTCGTGCAAAGCCCCTTGTGATAATCCCCATTACTATCAGTTTTCAGATATTTATTTCCTGTTTCATGTACTTTTGAATAAGTCTTTTACGATATCAATCACTTGTTAATTGCTCAAAACTCAGGTGGTTGTAAATTTTCAACCTCGTTTTTTTCTTCAGAATTCTTCTTATCACATCTAAATGGGTGGTAAATTATCTTTCTAAATTCTTCTTTTTCTCATTTTTTCATGTAAAAAATGACGATAACGATCCCACCAACATTGCTTAGCACTGTATTTTAACTGAAATGCTTTCATCGAATCCATGCATAGTGGACAAGATAATTTGCCACCCATCTTCCATTCGGAAAGCATACCGTACATTGAAAAATTACTTATCATTCGTAATAAGTAAGCCAATAGTTTAAACTTTTGTAGCACGTAAGTGTTAGCACCTTCCACCCATAATTTCTTCATCTCCTCAATTAAAGGCCATAGATAAACATTATCCATTTTTGGAGGCTTTAGGTCTAAGAAAAGTGAGAGTTAAAAACAAGTACATATCTTTCATACACATTGATGGAGGCAAATTGTACGATGTTAGAATGACTTGCCAAGTTGAGTATTTTTTACCAAACTGACTAAAAACTTGAAAACCATCTGTACACTGGCCAAAGCAAACATTTCTTAAGTCTGTAGAAAAATCAAGATATACATTATGGAAATATTTCCATGCTTTTCCATCTAAAGGATAACATAAATCTACTTCTCAAACTCGCCTAATATGTCGTCTCATATGCTCTACAGTAGCATAAGATTCATACAATCTCTTTAATCTAGGAATATGCACGAGATACTGCATACAAGTGAAAGGAACCATTAATTACCATTGCTTTTTTTCTTTTCATGTCTATCTGAATAACAAAATTTACAGTGTTCAAGTTATATTGTTCCGATATAACATGCATCCACTTCGACACATGTCACTTTTTTGTATGATAAATAAAATAATGATTTTTTAATAGATACCGGTCATCTGTCAACCTATTTTGCAAATCGGTTCGGACGACATCTCGAACCAAACTAAAAACATCATTCACTAATTTATATGTAGCATTGTTTATGGATTTTATATAAACTAACCTATATGTTGTTTCTAATGTTGGGTTTGCCATGTTTGTTTAGAGGATGAAATGAGTAAATTTCAAAAAAAAATCTACTTAGATGTTAATGGTCCCATGTAATATATTAACTAGAAGTAGATTTGATCTATTTATTAAAATAAAATTATATTTTAATATAAAAAATTTCATATTTGTTTAATTAATCAAATTAATTAAATTTATTTAATATATATATATTGAACATATCTAATGTATTCATATACTAACATGATAACATAATGACATACATCACACTTAAATATATTATAAGTGTGAAATACACATACAAATATACACATACATACATACATACATTTGTGTGTATGTGTAATTTAGTTATGTATTTATGTTCTATCATTCAAGTATGTGAAGGTTCATATGATTATTTTTATTAAAATGAGTGATCCTTTCAAGGAGGTGAGCACCCATGTAATTTTCTTCCATACTCAAAAATAGGTATTGCCAACAAGCTTGGTAGGTAGTAATTCTCCTCCCTGTACAAATAAAAAAATAAAGTAAATCCAATCTCCAAGACCTATGACTGGACTCAGAAAGAGCCTGAAAAAAAAACTAATGAGTCAAGCATATAGTTAATATGACCTAAGAGAAGATCCACTACAAAAACTAATCATAGCGGGTCTAAATAACACGAGACCGAGGAACGATCCATATATACAATGAGATCCCATAGTGTAGCCACCAAGGAAGCAATCCGGAGCCTACGAGTAATCGAAAATCACCCTCGGCAAAATCGTGAGTGGATAACCTATATGAATCCATCTTGTCCCCTTCACAACTATTGTTATAAAATAACTCCACCAAAAGTTAGTCTGACACACGCATATTTGTAGATAAGTCAAAGTTTATATACATATTTGTGCGGTAATAAAAAACGACGAAAGTAAGAGCTAATAGATCTAGTTATTAAGGATAGGTTATAAGGTCGAGTCGTTGCTTAAATCTGTGGTGTGTACTAGTTCAATACTCAGGACTGTACTGCATCTCCTATTGCTATGGTCAAGTTTGGTGTGAGGTGTCATATTGTTATTTATGGAAATAACTTAATAGATCATAAATGTGTTAAGTGAGTGATTGATTAGGAGTTTCATCTCCTTTTGGTATGTGAAAGGGCATATATAAGGTGTATATTGCAAAGTGAACATATATGTGACATGAAGTATGATGATAAACAATATATATGGTTAGACATAAATATGTGTATGTGATATATATATATATATATGTATATGTATGTATATCTCCATATAATTATAAAATTAAGTTTATATACATAAAGAATAATTTGAAAATAACTAAAATAAATTCACAGTCATCTCTTTGCTAAGTAAGTATCAAAATACCTTAAATTATAATTTGAAATCAACTTGGTCAAATATTTAAATTGAATGACAAACAATATAAAGATACTTATAAAATCCTAATTTGAATAATTCAATGTTAATTATACTAAATGTATTAACTTATAAAATTAATATATTAAATTTATTTTGATAACTAAGTTTATGTTTTATATCTAATTTACATTATAAAATAATATATATAAATAATTTTGGATACAAAGAATTTGCATAGTTTGAATCATTAAATAAATAATCATTATATATATTAGGTATTAAATAAGACATAATTTGTATGTCTTAATTAACATGATTAACCTAACTTAATGTATAAATCAAATGCTATTACATATACATGTTTCAATTTGAATCCTATTTATAGACAACGTATACAATAATTTTAAAGTATATCAAATTCAAAGGCAATTAAAACATATTACATACATCAACATCAACATGGGTCATGAGTGAGCATTTATAAACATGTAATATGAAGTAAGAATTGTACCTAATTAGATTCAACCCTGTTTGACACCTTGATTTGAGAATAGACTCCTAGGCTACCTAAATCACCACTCGATGTTGTTAGGATCGAACCAACCACCTTTATTTGATTTTATTTTGATGCGGTATGGTGAAGTAAATTCCAATCATCATTGTTTCTTTAAGGGGAGGATGGCCATGAATTAAGAAGCAGGAACCAAAAAGAAGGAGGAGTTAAAAAAGAATTAATGTGAAAGCTTTTGTATTTAAAGAGATAAAGGAGACATTTCCTGTCCCCTCATTAAGTGTAACGACCCAGAATTTTTGAACAATTTAAATTGAAAATATTTAATTGATTTTAAATATTTGAATGATAATTTAACTTGAATTTCAAATAATCTGTTTATTTAGCAATTTAAATTATTGAATTTAATAATTGGAAATTGAATAAATTGCTGAATTGTAAATTTTGGACTTGTTAAAAATATTTTCAGAGCTTGGAAAATTTATATTGATGACACTGAAGATAATAGAAGCTTTAAAATTGAGTTTGAAAATGATTTGTTCAGTTTTGAAATCATATCGTTTGAATCGATATTTAAAAATAGCCTTCCGAGGCACAGTCTCGGAATTCGACGAAACCAGTTCCATTGGTCCGTAATATTGAATTATTATCGGATTTCAAATTTCTTATTTTTCGGAGTTGTTATGTGAGCACGCGGTGAGTAAACGCGTTGAAATTTAATCGAATTCAATTTAAATTTAAATTTAAAATTGGTCAAATGACAGCACATTATCTCCCGTTAGATACGCCGAATCACGCCTGAAATCACAAAAATTAATCGTGCAAAGCTTACCCCTTCGTTTCAAAGTAATGGCCGCCTGTTTCTTTCCTTTTTAAAAATCAAACGAAAACATTTTTCGTCTCTATTCGTTCGAAACGAAAAATGGCCGCATCTTTATCTTCCACTTCCTCTTCAAAAAATTCAAAACCGAAACTTTTCTCTCCCTCAGTTTCGTTTGCGAATTTCAAACGAAAAAAAGGAGATAATGAATCGAATCGAATTCCTCTCCAGCTAGTTCGAAGTCGAGCCAATCATCGGGAAGCCTGAACGCGTGTTCTTCGGTGGCATTTGGTTTGGAGGTGCCAGCGCCTTCGATGATGCACTGACTCGCGTAGCAGTTCATCAAGAAGAGGGGGTTCAAATCGAGTCTGGGCTGTCGCGTTCGATGGCAGGTGTTCGTACGAGACGATGGTCAAACGCAGCGATGGGAGGTTTGGTTCGCGGTAGTTTAGGGCTTTGCGTGCAGCAGCGGTATGGGTTCATCGTTGATGTGCTCGAGTGGCTGCAGTTTTCTCAAATAGGTCTGGGTTCTCTGTTGGCAATGAGGTAATCACTTGTTTAGTCTCGTTCGATTTAGGAAAAATAATATATCACTTTTGATTTTACAGTCAGTTAGTATATAGGTATAAAATAATAGATGTTTATAGTAAAGAAATTTAGTTTTAGATTTTATTTGTAGTTAAATAAATTTATTTTAAAAAGGGAATCAGTTTAAAAATTTATATTTGTTTGTTTAAAAAAAATCATTCGATAAAATTAAATTATTAGTTTAAATAAATTAACAGATGGTAATTTATTGTCAATTGATTCGAATATTTATCAATTACAAAATTGTTTATACAAGGTCAAAACCGTGAAGAAATGGTCAAAACGGAAGTGGATTGCAAATTTAAAAGCTAAGGTGAGATCTTCTCACTCAAAATGAAAAGTTGGATTTTACAGTTATTGACTGATTGATTGCTGTTTGTATGTGATATAGTATATATTGTAGTATATAGCAATATATATATATATATATTGGCATATGTATATATTGCAGTTGTTGATATTTCCCGCACTATATAGCGGATGAGACCCTATTGCGCCGCATAATAGCGGATAATATTTATAAATCCCATATACCGCGATATTCCACCTCGAAGTGGAATTGGTATTGTGCTAACGTCTGTGGATGTAGGGAAACAGGTTGGAGGGATCCAACTGGATTCCTCACCGTATTGATTTATTTACAGATATTGTTATATATTCTGTTGTCATATCGATATATGATGTTTGGATGCCGTGATTGATTATTTGGTGCTGTTGCATCATCGGATCCATTTTTGAAGTATGAAAAATAACGATTTTGATTTTAAAGGGATTTTTAAAGTGATTTTTGAGATTATACGTTTTATTAAAATTTCGGATTGATTCATCCTAAATAAATAAACGTTAAAATTTTATAGTTATAAAAACTAAGATTTTTGTGAAATATAACCAAAATGTGATTATTGAAATAAATAGTTGATTGATTTATAAAATGGTTTAAATTGGGATTTTTGAATAATTATAAATGGTTTATATAACAAAAGATTTATAAAATTGATATTTATAAATTAAAAATATTGGAATTATAAAACAAGTTTTTATAAGTGTTAAAAGGAAGTACAAATGGATTTCATAAGTGAATGAAATTAATAGATTTATAATGTGAAGTTATAAAATGAATAGATGTTGTAAATTAAAAGATTTATAAGTAATTTACTTATAAATTAGATTTTGGCACTTAGATGGGGTATAAATAGAATTTGCTAGTAAAATGTTTTTATAAGTTGAAATTGTTATAAAGTGTAAATGTGATTTATAAACGTTGCTTATAAATCCGAAATCACTTATTTTGATAAGTGAATTATATAAGTTAATTAAAGGAATTATATCCACGATTTTAGACAGTGGATAATCTTTTAAATAAATGTGTAGAAACATTGAATTAGGTAAATAAAGTATATTCACGATTTTGGACAGTGAATATATTATTAAATAAAATGGATATGTTTTGGGGAAGTGACGTTATAAAACAAAGTTAATTGTTTTAACGATGTTTTAAAATGTGTTAAATATCGAAACCATAGATTTCAACATTCATTGTTGAAATAGACGTTTTCGAAAAAATAAGGAAATGGTGGACTATAACACTGTTGTTATAGTAAATGGTTTCCGAAAGGAAATGTTTTATATAGTATTGGGATTTATATATATATATCTATCTTACTTTCGAATCACTATACTAGTGATTTTGGGTCGTCGTAACGATGTTTTACGCAACATTCGTTTTGACTCAAATAAATGTGTTTAAGAGAACATTTTCTTTAAAGAATGAAATATATACTTAATTATGATTTAAGTATATTGAATATTTTCCAAGTGTTGAAAATAAATAAGATTTGTTAATTACTTATTATTAAATAAGTATGGAAATGTTTTTCCAAAATGAAGTGAAATGTTTTTAAGATTTTATCTTTTAAAGATAAATTGAAAGTGATTTGAAATTTGGTTTCAAATGGTTGAAGTGTGGAAATTATATATCTTGTAAAGATATTTTTGGAAAATAAATAATTTGGAAAATTATTTGGAATCTGATGATGCTGTGTAGACCTATTGATAGTTAAATAACTGACTATCAATAATTACCTTGAATGGGTATTTGTTGTGATTTGCTTGAATTTGAATGCCACACTTATTTTTGAATAAGCGCTCACTATTCGGGTTAGGTGGGAAAGGACCTATGGGTCGTATAACCCATTCCGAATACGTGATACGACGTAATGGATCGCATTTGATGACCGGCGTTGAAGACCGGATATTTTTGAAAATGGAAGGATTACCGTCGAGTTGCTCTGCATCGGCTGATCTCCGATATAGAGATTTTATCACCCTTAGTGACGGGAAGTCCGGACGTGATTAGAAATTATCCGGATTGCAAGGGCTTCTTTTGAAGTGCCTTCGGTTCTGTTCGAGCCCGGAACAGACTTGTATGGATTGTGTGTCTGACATTACAAATTGAGATATAAAGCTGATTTTTTTCAAATACATATCTGTTAGTAGCAGAGAATTTATTCTCTTAGCTTAACACCCTTCTTTGAGATGTACGAGCTCAGTGGTTATGTAGTTGAAATTTATCAGCAATATACTCCCAATTTGGTAATGTGACATGCTGAGTGTTGCTGTGTGATGATCATTGTTTGATCATTTGTGATATTGTCACGTACGGGAGTTTTCGACTTTCAAAAATTCGACATCGATACTCACTTTATCGACTGCCGAGCAATTGAGTGCCGGAAACTCCAATAGTTAGGGTTTTAGAAAGAAAGAAAAGGTAGAAGAATAAGAGAAGAAGAAAGAACAGAACAACATCAGAACAGAAACAGAAAACAATATCAGAATCTCACATATCGCAGCGGAACAATATATAATAGATAACACTAGTCTTTTAAAACAAAGAACTATATCAGTTTATACATACATCAATCAGAGTCATATACAACAATGGACAGTTATATAACTTGTCCTCATACAAAATACACAGCGGAATAAATACTATCAGATACAAATACTACGTCTCGCCATCCAGCTTGCTTCCAAAGCTCCAGAATATCCTGATAACATAACTCTAGGCTGCCCGTGTGGAAATTTGTGGGCACCCAGAGTTTAGAAGGGAAAAATAAACTCCGAGTCAGTCATGGTGACTGGTGTGAGATCGTAAAACAGTTATTCTTTAAAATAAACAACAGGAAAATTTTAAAGTCAATTCGCAATGCTTTTGGAAAATGAAACTACCATAAGACCTCCCACCACACACACAATGCAAACGCAGAATTGGAGGAGATTTCTTCTTATGATAGTCAAAGATGCTTACTACGCAAAATCAAATCACTTTTTGATATTATTAATAGTGCATAGTGTAGAAAACATTTCGAAAGTATAATATTAATCTTAGCCAACATACGACCAGTATCGTATGCCTACTATAGCTACTATGTTCAATAGCAGGTTACCGCCACATTCCATAGCAGGTAATACAACTAAAACCGTACACGTCGCGTATTGTTTCTTTGGATTTCCAACAAATGGTCAGGCTAAGGAACTTCCTATCCACGATGGGTACGTCCCTGGAATAGACGACCCGAGAACCTAACCGGATCTCTGCCAACACAAGGCCGGGTTACCTCTGCAAAAATAGGTAACTACTGACACGCGTATGCCATCCCCCGATCGTAACCGATCTTCCCGAGGATCCCCGATTTCCAACAAACCACATAGTAAAAATGCAGCAACCACATAGGTTAAATATCTGGGCTCCATACCATGATACCACCTCTATCCAGAAGGAATGACATACACTAAGGGGCGCTACTCCCTAGAACCTTGCTGCATCCTTCCTGTTTCGACCATTTCCGGGGTGTGAGGCTCGATGAAGTCTCGTCCACAAAGCTACGCTTTCTCAAAAAGCCCTGCTTCGGGTCAAACAAAATGATCAACCTATGATCACAAAGATATAAGATCAAACAAATGATCATATCACAAATGATCAAACACTGATCATTTCACAGCAACACTCAGTATGCCACGTTACCAAGTTGGGATATATCGCTGATAAATTTCAACTACATAACCTCTGAGCTCGTACGTCTCAGAGAAGGGTGTTAAGCTAAAAGAATAAATTCTCCGCCACCAACAGAAATGTATTTGAAAGAAATCAGCTTTATATCTCAAATTGTAACGTCAGACACACAATCCATACAAGTCTGTTCCGGGATCGAACAGAACCGAAGGCACTTCTCACGAAGCCCTTGCATTTCCGGATAATTTTCAATCACGTCAGGACTTCCCGTCACTAAGGGTGATAAAACCTCTAAATCGAAGATCAGTCGATGTAGAGTAACTCGACGGTAATCCTTCCGTTTTCAAAAATATCCGGTCTTCAACACCGGTCTTCAATTGCGATTCATAACGACGTATCACATATTCGGAATGGGTTATACTACCCCATGGTCCTTTCCCGGCTAACCCGAATAGTGAGCGATTATTCAAAAACAAGTGTGGCATTCAAATTCATCCAATTCACAACAAATACCTATCTAAAGGTAATTATTGATAGTCGGTTATTTAACTATCAATAAAGATGCGCAACATCATCAGATTCCAAATAATTTTCCAAATTATTTCATCTTCAAAAATATCTTTTACTAGATATAAAATTTCCACACTTAACCATTTGAAAACAATTTTCAAATCAATTTCCACATTTCATTTTATCTTTGAAGATAAAATCTCAAAACAGTTCATTTCATATTGGAAAAGCATTTCCATACTTATTTAAATAATAAGTATTTCACAATCATTTATTTTCAACATTTGAAAATATTCGATATACTTAAATCAATATTAAGTATATATTCATTCTTTAAGGAAATCATTTACTATAACAACATTTATTCGAGTCAAAGCGAATGTTGCGTAAAACATCGTTACGACGACTCAAAATCACTAGTATAGGGATTCGAAATTTAGAGAGATATATAAATCCAATACTATGTAAAACATTTCCTTTCGGAAATCATTTACTATAACAACAGTGTTATAGTCCACCATTTCCTTATTTCTTGAAAACGTCTATTTCAACAATAAATGTTGAAATCTATGATTTCGATATTTAACACATTTTAAAACATCTTTAAAATGTTTAACTTCATTTTTAATATCATTTCTTCAAAAATAAATCCATTTCATTCAATAATATATTCACTGTCCAAAATCGTGAATATAATTCACTAATTACTTTCCACTATTTTCTACACATTTTATTTCAATAATAATTCGCTATCCAAAATCGCGAATATATCTCCTTTAACAATCTTCTATATTTAATTTATCAAATTCAATTGATTTCGAATTTATAAAAAACAACGTTTATAAATTCAAATTTTATTTTATAACAACTTTGATTTAAAATCTTCCTTTATTAACTTCTATACTTTACTTATCAAAATAAGTGATTTCGGATTTATAACCAACTTTTATAAATTCCAATCCCATTTATAAAAACTTCAATACCAAATCAATTTCAATATTGATTTCTAAATTTATTTTCCATCCCATCTCATTTTATATTGACTTTCCAAATTCGTTTCAATTTGCCAATTAAATTTATAGTTGGACTTCCAACTTATTTCCTTTTTAAATAAATTTCTCTTAAAGAAAATAAATCTCTTTATCTTTTTCAAACTATTTAGAAATCCAAATTTTAATTAAATTCTTCAATTTAAAATCACTATTATACGAAATTCATTTATTTGACATTTTCACTTGATTCTGGAATTAATTCAATAAGATTATAAAAATTAACTTTTTATACTTTAAAATTCCTTTCTTCGAATTTATTCAATTTATAAAAATTTATTTACTTAAAAATTTCTATTTTTATTTCAAAAATTCAATTTCATTTATTTTTGGAATCCAATGATATCAAACATCCATTCAGCTAAATTTTAGCTTTCAAACGATTTCCAGACATCAATTCAATAACATCAATAATCATTCACAGGTTATCGCATCACAGTAGAAATAAATTCAATCAATGTGAGGGGTCCAGTTGGATCCCTCCAACCTGTTTCCCTGCATCCAAAGACGTTAGCACAATACCAATTCCGCTCCAGTACGGAATTATCGCGGTATATGGGTTTTATAAAAATCCGCTTACTAACGGCGCAATAGGGTCTCATCCGCTATACGAGGCGGGAAAATCATCAATCCAATATATACATATGCCAATATGTATATATTGCTATATATATAGATATATCCTATTATATCTAATAGCACATTCAATAGCAATCAAAACAAATCAATCAATAACTGCAAAAATTCCACTTTAAATTTTGAGTGAGAAGATCTCACCTTAGCTTTTATTTTGCAATCCATTTCCAAACTTGACTCGATTTCCTTGATTTATACCTTTAGCAAAATCGTAGACAACAGTTTGCCCCAAGTTTTCGAGCTCGAGCCATCGTCGCAGTTTACCCAACAACCACCTACCCTTCGATCGACACCTCCACTTCGGCTTCGTCGATGATGCTTCCACGGGCCACACGAACCCGAACAATCGATACGCGATTTCCTCTCCTACCACGACTCCCCACGTCGCCGAGTCGTCGAAACCCACTGCCTAGCTTACTCGATCTCGCAAAACCCCCAGCCTCTTCCCGATCGAACGAGTCGCTGCGCCTCCTCTTCGTGATGCTCGAAATCGATTTTGATTTTTAAAGAGGCTTCGGCCAACTGATTTTTATTTTAAATGAGGGATTTCGATTTTCTTTGAAAATGAGAGAGGAAGGGGAGTTTGTTTATAAAAGGAAGGGAACGAGATTCCTTTACGTTGATTTCGAATGACAGAAAATGTACGCGGCCATTATTTGTTTCTTCCATTTTTTTTTTAAAACTGTGCGTGATGAAAGAAACGAAGGAGACAAGGTGTGATATTTGCAGAGATAAAGGATACGCGACCCTGCTCTGAGATGAAGGGGTATGTCGCGTGTACGAGTGGGGGACAAGAAAACATGGTGGTGTTGACCAATATTTATTTAAATTCAAATTTGAATTCGATGAAGATTCAACGCGTTTATGTGTCGTATGTTCACATAACAACTCTGAAAAATACGAAATTTGAAATTCGGTAATAATAAAATATTACGGATCCAATGGAACTCGTTTCGTCGAATTCCGAGACTGCGCCTCGGACGGCTATTTTTAAATATCGATTCGAACAATATAATTTCAAAACTGATCAGAGCAGTTCCAAATTCGATTCTGAAGCTTCAATTATCTTCAGTATTATCAATACGAATTTTAAAAGCTTTTCGAAATATCTTTCTTCAACTTAAAATTGAAGATATAAATTTTTATTCAACTTTCAATAGATTAAATTTTAAAGTTTAATCGCAAATATCAAAGTTCAATCGGGAATTCAAATTAAATCATCGTTCAAATATTTAAAATAAATTAAATATTCTCAATTTAATTTGTTCGAAATTCAGGATCGTTACAGATATGATCATTTGTTTGATCATTTATCTTTGTGATCATTACTTTGATCATCTGTTGACCCAAAGCATGGCTTTGTGACAAAGCGTAGCTTTGTGGACGAGACTTCGTCGGACCTCACACCGCGGAAATGGTCAAAACAGGAAGGATGCGGCAAGGTTATTAGGGGGTAGCGCCCCTTTAGTGTATGTAATTCCTTCTGGATAGAGGTGGTATCATGGTATGGAGCCCAGATATTTAACCTATGTTGTTGCTGCAAATTTATTACTTTGTGGTTGTTGGAAATCGAGGATCCTCGGAAAGATCGGTTACGATCGAGGGATGACATATTCGTGTCAGTAGTTACCCAATTAGGGGTAACCCAGCCTTGTGTTGGCAGAGATCCGGTTAGGTTCTCGGGTCGTCTTTCCAGAGGCGTACTTATGTGGCAATGGGAAGTTCCTTGGCCTGACCATTTGTTGGAAATCCAAAGAAACAATACGATTCTTGTACGGTTTTAGTTGTATTTCCTGCAATGGAATATGGCGGTAATCTGCTATTAAACATGGTAGCTATAGTAGACATACGATAATGGTCGTATGTTGGCTAAGATTTATATTATACTTTCAAAATGTTTTCTACACTATGCACTAATAATAATATCAAAAATGATTTGTTTTACGTAGTAAGCATCTTTGACTATCATAAGAAGAAATCTCCTCCAATTCTGCGTTTGCATTGTGTGTGTGGCGGGAGGTCTTATGGTAGTTTCATTTTCCAAAAGCATTTCAAATAAAAAAAAAATTCTTTGCGAAAATAACTGTTTTACAATCTCACACCAGTCACCATGACTGACTCGGAGTTTATTGTTTCCCTTCTAAACTCTGGGTGCCCACAAATTTTCCATACGGGCAGCCTAGAGTTATGTTATCAGGATATTCTGGATATTCTGGAGCTGTGGAAGCAAGCTGGATGGCGAAACGTACACCCGTACTTGTTTATTTATTCCGCTGTGTATTTCTGTATGAGGACAGGTTTATATAACTGTCCATTGTTGTATTGAGTTGTATATTGACTCTGATTGATGTATTGTATAAAACTGGTATAGTTCTTTGTTTAAAAGATTATTGATTTATCTATCATATATTGTTCCGCTGCGAATGTGGGATTCTGATATTGTTCCTGTTTCTGTGTTTTCTGTTCTTTCTTCTTTCTTTTTCTTCTGTTTTCTTCTAGCTCTTCTTTTTCTTCATAACAATTCGGTTTTCCGGCATTCGATTGCTCGGCAGTTGATACAGTGGATGTATCGATGTCGATTTTCGAGCGACGAAAAATCGAAGTCGTTACATTTGGTATAAGAGCATATGGTTAAGCGACAACCATGGCTCTGTTGGGAATTACTCATTAGAGATAGAGTCAGTAGTACTCTAGGATGAGTTGAGTGTAATAATAGATATGAGCGCGTATTTGTTAGTGAATATAAATTTGTTTTGTATTGTGTTGACTTATGGTTGATTGTTTATAGATTCTGGTCGGTGCAGGGTGGCCAACTATAATCGATAGGATTTCTAAACTTTTAAACAAGATAAACTGACACAGTATTGTTTTAAAATAGGGTAAATGAGATAATTTTGCCCACAATTATTTTTTTATAGAAAAGTAATAATTTTCTATGAATTATCATAGTATATGGATGCTTGGTTGTTAGGAAGAAATAACATTGAAATATTATCATTGTTATATGGAAATTGAATAAGAAATTAAATGTATAACCAAAGATTGAAGATAAATTCATTTAACGAATGAAATTTATAGATATGAATTGTAAATGTGATTTATAAATTGAAATAGAATTCCAGAGAGAATATTTGAAAATAAAATTCATTAATGGAATGTAAATAAGTTGATAACTTATAAAATATTTGAAATCTGATTGGAATGAGATTCAAATTGAAAATGAATGAAGTTGTGAATGAAAAATAGGATGAAATTCAATGTTCAAAAGTTAAACTGAATCCAAATTAAATTGAAATTGTAAATTGAATTCAAATGAAATTTGAAATGTAAAATTGAATGATAATGGATATAACTTCAATAGTAAACTAAAGATGATATAAGAAGTAAGTATCGAAATTTTGTAATGGAATTGGCAAAATGGTTTGAATATTGTAACTGGATATTATGGCTAGTAGGATATACAGGTGTTATAATGAAATTGGAATTTTAATTTCAATGATAATTTTGAATTGCTCGACAAAAAGGTATGTATTTAAATTTCAATATGAAATTTGATGATCTTCTGATTTTGCCACTTGGCATTTTGTTTTCTATTGAGATTTGGGAGTCCGTTGTGCCATTTTGTAGTCATACCGAGCTAGCCGCGCAAAGGAGACGCTGGCAAAATTTTCGGGAATTTAGAGCGTTAGGAAAATTTCGAGAAAATTTTGAAAGTTTAAAATTTGAATTCAAATTTAAATTTGAATTGTTAAGAAAAAATGTTGTTTGAAACTTATAATTGAAGTTGGAAAGTTAGTTTAAATGATAACGAATCTTTAATAGAAAGATTTGTTTTGAAATTTGATAAAACTATTGGATTGTGAAAAATAGTAGACGGGTTAAGGACCATTTTTCCAAACTTGTAATTTTAGGACGAAATTCTTTTAAGGGGGGAAGATTGTAACGACCCAGAATTTTTGAACAATTTAAATTGAAAATATTTAATTGATTTTAAATATTTGAATGATAATTTAACTTGAATTTCAAATAATCTGTTTATTTAGCAATTTAAATTATTGAATTTAATAATTGGAAATTAAATAAATTGCTGAATTGTAAATTTTGGACTTGTTAAAAATATTTTCAGAGCTTGGAAAATTTATATTGATGACACTGAAGATAATAGAAGCTTTAGAATTGAGTTTGAAAATGATTTGTTCAGTTTTGAAATCATATCGTTTGAATCGATATTTAAAAATAGCCTTCCGAGGCACAGTCTCGGAATTCGACGAAACTAGTTCCATTGGGTCCGTAATATTGAATTATTATCGGATTTCAAATTTCGTATTTTTCGGAGTTGTTATGTGAGCACGCGGTGAGTAAACGCATTGAAATTTAATCGAATTCAATTTAAATTTAAAATTGGTCAAATGACAGCACGTTATCTCCCGTTAGATATGCCTTGAATCACGCCTGAAATCACGAAAATTAATCGTGCAAAGCTTACCCCTTCGTTTCAAAGTAATGGCCGCCTGTTTCTTTCCTTTTTAAAAATCAAACGACAACATTTTTCGTCTCTATTCGTTCGAAATGAAAAATGGCCGCATCTTTATCTTCCACTTCCTCTTCAAAAAAATTCAAAACCGAAAATTTTCTCTCCCTCAGTTTCGTTCGCGAATTTCAAACGAAAAAAAAGGAGATAATGAATCGAATTCCTCTCCAGCTAGTTCGAAGTCGAGCCAATCATCGGGAAGCCTGAATGCGTGTTCTTTGGCGGCATTTGGTTTGGAGGTGCCAGCGACTTCGACGATGCACTGACTCGCGTAGCAGTTCGTCAAGAAGATGGAGTTCAAATCGGGTCTGGGCTGTCGGGTTCGATGGCAGGTGTTCGTACGAGACGATGGTCAAACGCGGCGATGGGAGGTTTGGTTCGCGGTAGTTTAGGGCTTTGGGTGCAGCAGCGGTATGGGTTCGTCGTTGATGTGCTCGAGTGGCTGCAGTTTTCTCAAATAAGCCTGGGTTCTCTGTTGGCAGTGAGGTAATCACTTGTTTAGTCTCGTTCGATTTAGGAAAAATAATATATCACTTTTGATTTTACAGTCAGTTAGTATATAGGTATAAAATAATAGATGTTTACAGTAAAGAAATTTAGTTTTAGATTTTATTTGTAGTTAAATAAATTTATTTTAAAAAGGGAATCGGTTTAAAAATTTATATTTGTTTATTTAAAAAAAAATCATTCGATAAAATTAAATTATTAGTTTAAATAAATTAACAGATGGTAATTTATTGTCAATTGATTCGAATATTTATCAATTACAAAATTGTTTATACAAGGTCAAAATCGTGAAGAAATGGTCAAAACGGAAGTGGATTGCAAATTTAAAAGCTAAGGTGAGATCTTCTCACTCAAAATGAAAAGTTGGATTTTGCAGTTATTGAATGATTGATTGTTGTTTGTATGTGATATAGTATATATAGTAGTATATAGCAATATATAATATATATATATATATATATATATTGGCATATGTATATATTGCAGTTGTTGATATTTCCCGCACTATATAGCGGATTAGACCCTATTGCGCCGCATAATAGCGGATAATATTTTATAAATCCCATATACCGCGATATTCCACCTCGAAGTGGAATTGGTATTGTGCTAACGTCTGTGGATACAGGGAAACAAGTTGGAGGGATCCAACTGGATTCCTCACCGTATTGATTTATTTATAGATATTGTTATATATTCTGTTGTCATATCGATATATGATGTTTGGATGCCGTGATTGATTATTTGGTGTTGTTGCATCATCGGATCCATTTTTGAAGTTTGAAAAATAACGATTTTGATTTTAAAGGGATTTTTTTAAAGTGATTTTTGAGATTATACGTTTTATTAAAATTTTGGATTGATTCATCCTAAATAAATAAACTTTAAAATTTTAAAGTTATAAAAACTAAGATTTTTGTGAAATATAACCAAAATGTGATTTTTGACATAAATAGTTGATTGATTTATAAAATGGTTTAAATTGGGATTTTTGAATAATTATAAATGGTTCATATAAAAAAAGATTTATAAAATTGATATTTATAAATTAAAAATATTGGAATTATAAAACAAGTTTTTATAAGTGTTAAAAGGAAGTACAAATGGATTTCATAAGTGAATGAAATTAATAGATTTATAATGTGAAGTTATAAAATGAATAGATGTTGTAAATTAAAAGATTTATAAGTAATTTACTTATAAATTAGATTTTGGCACTTAGATGGGGTATAAATAGAATTTTCTAGTAAAATGATTTTATAAGTTGAAATTGTTATAAAGTATAAATGTGATTTATAAACGTTGCTTATAAATCCGAAATCACTTATTTTGATAAGTGAATTATGGAAGTTAATTAAAGGAATTATATCCACGATTTTAGACAGTGGATAATCTTTTAAATAAATGTGTAGAAACATTGAATTGGGTAAATAAAGTATAATCACGATTTTGGACAGTGAATATATTATTAAATAAAATGGATATGTTTTGGGGAAGTGATATTATAAAACAAAGTTAATTGTTTTAACGATGTTTTAAAATGTGTTAAATATCGAAACCATAGATTTCAACATTCATTGTTGAAATAGACGTTTTCAAAAAAATAAGCAAATGGTGGACTATAACATTGTTGTTATAGTAAATGGTTTTCGAAAGGAAATGTTTCATATAGTATTGGGATTTATATATATATCTATCTTACTTTCGAATCCCTATACTAGTGATTTTGGGTCATCGTAACGATGTTTTACGCAACATTTGTTTTGACTCAAATAAATGTGTTTAAGAGAACGTTTTCTTTAAAGAATGAAATATATACTTAATTATGATTTAAGTATATTGAATATTTTCCAAGTGCTGAAAATAAATAAGATTTGTGAATTACTTATTATTAAATAAGTATGGAAATGTTTTTCCAAAATGAAGTGAAATGTTTTTAAGATTTTATCTTTTAAAGATAAATTGAAAGTGATTTGAAATTTGGTTTCAAATGGTTGAAGTGTGGAAATTATATATCTTGTAAAGATATTTTTGGAAAATAAATAATTTGGAAAATTATTTGGAATCTGATGATGCTGTGCAGACCTATTGATAGTTAAATAACCGACTATCAATAATTACCTTGAATGGGTATTTGTTGTGATTTGCTTGAATTTGAATGCCACACTTATTTTTGAATAAGCGCTCACTATTCGGGTTAGCCGGGAAAGAACCTTTGGGTCGTATAACCCATTCTGAATACGTGATACGACGTAATGGATCACATTTGATGACCGGTGTTGAAGACTGGATATTTTTGAAAATGGAAGGATTACCGTCGAGTTGCTCTGCATCAGCTGATCTCCGATATAGATATTTTATCGCCCTTAGTGACGGGAAGTCCAGACGTGATTAGAAATTATCCGGATTGCAAGGGCTTCTTTTGAAGTGCCTTCGGTTCTGTTCGAGCCCGGAACAGACTTGTATGGATTGTGTGTCTGACATTACAAATTGAGATATAAAGCTGATTTCTTTCAAATACATATCTGTTGGTGGCGAAGAATTTATTCTCTTAGCTTAACACCCTTCTCTGAGACGTACGAGCTCAGAGGTTATGTAGTTGAAATTTATCAGCAATATACTCCCAATTTGGTAATGTGACATGCTGAGTGTTGCTGTGTGATGATCATTGTTTGATCATTTGTGATATGATCATTTGTTTGATCATTTATCTTTGTGATCATTACTTTGATCATCTGTTGACCCAAAGCATGGCTTTGTGACAAAGCGTAGCTTTGTGGACGAGACTTTGTCGGACCTCACACCTCGGAAATGGTCAAAACAGGAAGGATGCGGCAAGGTTATTAGGAGGTATGGCCCCTTTAGTGTATGTCATTCATTCTGGATAGAGGTGGTATCATGGTATGGAGCCCAGATATTTAACCTATGTTATTGCTGCAAATTTATTACTTTGTGGTTGTTGGTAATCGAGGATCCTCGGGAAGATCGGTTACGATCGGGGGATGACATATTCGTGTCAGTAGTTACCTAGTTAGGGGTAACCCGGCTTTGTGTTAGCAGAGATCCGGTTAGGTTCTCGGGTCGTCTTTCCAGAGGCGTACCTATGTGGCAATGGGAAGTTCCCTGGCCTGACCATTTGTTGGAAATCCAAAGAAACAATACGATCCTTGTACGGTTTTAGTTGTATTTCCTGCCATGGAATGTGGCGGTAACCTGCTATTGAACATGGTAGCTATAGCAGACATACGATAACGGCCGTATGTTGGCTAAGATTTATATTATACTTTCGAAATGTTTTCTACACTATGCACTAATAATAATATCAAAAATGATTTGTTTTACGTAGTAAGCATCTTTGACTATCATAAGAAGAAATCTCCTCCAATTATGCATTTGCATTGTGTGTGTGGCGGGAGGTCTTATGGTAATTTCATTTTCCAAAAGCATTTCGAATAAAAAAAATTTTCTTTGCGAAAATAACTGTTTTACGATCTCACACCAGTCACCATGACTGACTCGAAGTTTATTGTTTCCCTTCTAAACTCTGGGTGCCCACAAATTTTCCACACGGGCAGCCTAGAGTTATGTTATCAGGATATTCTAGATATTCTGGAGCTGTGGAAGCAAGCTGGATGGCGAAACGTACACCCGTACTTGTTCATTTATTCCATTGTGTATTTCTGTATGAGGACAGGTTTATATAACTGTCCATTGTTGTATTGAGTTGTATATTGACTCTGATTGATGTATTATATAAAACTGGTATAGTTCTTTGTTTAAAAGATTATTGATTTATCTATCATATATTGTTCCGCTGCGAATGTGAGATTCTGATATTGTTCATGTTTCTGTGTTTTCTGTTGTTTCTTCTTTCTTTTTCTTCATAACAATTCGGTTTTCCGGCATTCGATTGCTCGGCAGTTGATACAGTGGACGTATCGATGTCGATTTTCGAGCGACGAAAAATCGAAGTCGTTACATTAAGACCACCTTTCTTTAATTTCATTTATGTTTGGATCAACATCTAAACCACTTCATTTCTTTACATGGATTGCTGTAGATAGTCCTATTCATGAACCAGTAAATTCCAAAGCCCATTAAGAATTAAGTATATTTAAATCTTATTTAAATATCCATCAATATCGTATATCGATATGTGCATATTTAACTTTTATATACACATATAAATAATTACTAATAACTCCCAGAACATTTCTAAAAGCTACTTCACATACCAAAAACTCCTCAAATATTAAATAGATCAATAATTAATATTTCTTAAACATTAATTAATTTAATTTAGTTATAACACTTTATAAACAAATTAAATTGTGTGTTTTTCGAAGAATTCATAAATACAGTTGTGAGATTCAAAGGTGTGAATTCATTCAGTAATTAATATTGCATAATTCACATGTCACCTTTTTTAGTTGTGCGATGTTTGGCCAAATTATCACTAGAAGATCTTTTCAGTAAAATCGTATTTTATATTATCTTAAGCACTATATTATAATAGGATGTATGGAATTTGATATTGATCAAAACTCCAATATTATTCACATTCGACTTGATCGATCCATAAACAAAGTCCTTGGTTCAATAATGACATTTTTATTAACCATTCTACTCAGCTAGAGATTTTTATTGTGTTGACTATAATTAACTGTGATACTAACCTTATGTAACTGAGAAGGAAATTCTCTGTTGAATAATGCTTCACTCCTAATGCTTCAACGCGGGAGCAACTATTGTCGTTCAATAAACCTCAAAGCCATGATTTAACTATAATCAAAGTTGAGTATCCACATTAATGCTCCATGATATTCTCGAGTCGATAGAATTGTGTAACATCATCACATCGAGATTTTCTATTTGACCTAGTTATTATCAACGAACAGGAAACATTCAAATGAGTCATTCCATATTTATCTAACAACTACGAGTACATAACCCCTTGGTATACCTAAGAGCCATGAGTAATACACTACCTAACATTTGGAGAGCGTTACATAGTTTGGTCTCAATGGATAAATTGATATCCTTTCTCAAAACACCTTGACTATGAATATTTGAAACAAAGTGTTTTTATTGTAACGATCTGGAATTTTTAACATTTTGAATAGGAATATTTAATTTATTTAAATATTAAGATTTGATTCAAATTTAATAAATTATAAGAAAATCAATTTTTAATAAAACAGCTCGATTTTTAATGGCGCATTTTAATTTTAATTTTTAGGATTTATCCGTAATTTTTAATCTGGAAAATATTTAAATTACCATTTGACATATTTTTTGGCAAACGACGGTATTTTTGAAATTTTTAGAATGAGATAACCAGTGTATTTTATTATTATTTTGGGATATTGTCGCATTTTTTGCGCGGCGCGGACATATTTTTATTTTTACGTTCGCAGTTTGTACGCGAATTGAATTTTGCGTAGCGAGACGTCAGAAATTTCAAACTAAACCGACCTTTACCCTAAGGCGATTTGTAACAACCCGCATATTTGTCGATTTTATATTTAAATATTTTATCGTTAGTCAGATTTTAGTCCGAAAAGCTACTTTTTGCAAACGGTCAAATTAGGACTCGAGACCACCCCCATTGAGTTCAAAATGAAGTTTGCGATCTTTTTGATTATAAACTTCGATATGTTTGGAGTTAGTGGAATTTTCACCACTTTTTCGCTTAGGGCTTTGGTTTGGGCTGAACCACTTATTAATTCAGTCCCAACTCACCTCCTCTTCATCACTTCCTTCTTCATTTCCTAACACTTCAAGCTTCATCAAAAATAAAGGAGGGAATGGGAAATTAAAACTCCAAGCTCAAGTTCTCTTGCAAATCCATCATTCAACTCCAAATTCAAAGAGAAGACATTGATTCAAGCTTGTGATAGTTCTTGCTTTGCTTTCAAACTTCATCTCCATCAATTTCTGTGAAAAGGTGAGATTTTTATCTCACAATCTTGTCTATAACTATCTTGGATTGTTGGGAATGAATTCCTATCACTTTAGCATGTACATTTGCATTTGGTTTGGATTGGATTGGCGAAAAACTCCAATTTTTAGTGTTTTTGGTGAATTCCTGGGGTTAGGTCGCTCTGCCTCGATGAGTCTCGGCCTGCATATTTTCGTTAACCCCTTAGGTCGTTCGCATGAGTTAGGTCGTGAATCTTAGGTTGCGGCAACGTTAGGTCGCTTCGCCTTTAGGTCGTTCGGCGTGCACGTTTGGACTCTCGGCCTTGGCTAGCTCGTAAACCCTTTGGTCATGGCTTTGTACTAGGTCGTTAGCCCAAGGTCGCTCCACTTAGTCGATCGTCCTTAGGTCGCTAGGTCGCGACAGGTTAGGTCGTTCACCCTATGTCGTTTGGTAAAGCTCTTGGCCAATCCTTTAGGTCGCTCGACCATTCATCTAGTTAGGTCGCTTGACCCCATTCCACCTTAAAGTCGCTCGGCCCTAAATGGTTAGGTCGCTTGGCCTCGTCACCTTCTTAGGTCGCGAGATTAATTAGGTCGTTCGGCCTTAGATGGTTAGGTCGCTCGGCATGTGCAACCTTGTTAGGTCGCTCACCACTTTAGGTCGCAACGTTTCGGCCTGCTTTAACTCCTTAGGTCGTTCCAATGCTTTAACACGTTGGGTCGCACGGCCTTGTTAAGACATTAGGTCGCTCGCCTTTTTATACCTAGGTCGTTCGACCTGTATTTCGTTAGGTCACTCTGCATGCTAGGCCGCACCACCTACTTCCACTTTGATGCATTTTGAGCTGATTTCCTTGGATTTTGCTCTCGTCTTCGAATGTGAATTTTTGTGATAGATTGTTTCTACAATCATTTTTGTGATTTGTCACTTTATAAATATGAAGGTTTCAATACTACTAGTAAATATCAAAACCCTTTCCTCCAAATGATTTCAACACTATTTTAAATATAAAGCTCGTTTTCTCAAACCGTTTTCCAATCTACTAGTATATACAAACCTTTACCTCACTCGGATGAGAAATCTAATTAAACGGCTTAGTAAAACAAGTGGTATGAAACGCTTGCGTTTACTTCGTCGGTTAATTCTTGGACTTGTTCGATTGAACCTCTTGTGACAATTTTCTAGTGAAGATCTACAGTTTGTTCGTAAATATTTAAGTTAAGCAAGTGGTTATGGGACATGAAACTAAACTCATATATTTACTGACTTAGTGTAATTGACACTTCTTGATGATCATGACGATCTTTTTTGTGATTTAGACTAGCAATTGTGCGATGTCTCTTTGTCTACGAGGGAGACTAAACCCCGTTTGTGTGATGTTTCTACATCACATATATGGGGTAGCACCCCATGGTCTTCAGGCCATTCTTGTGGAGCTTCAGCTCAAAATTAATGGTTAGCTACCATGAGATAGCGTCTCGTTTTGTGTTACACGTGTTGGTGAGTTTTCATACTCCCGTTTTGTGATAGGCCTCCCCCTTCTTGTGATTTCTGGATTTCTTGAGATGATTTCTGGAATTTTGTGCTTCACCAATTTTCGTGATTTCCATTGATAAGTTTTATCAATTTTTATGCATTGGTGAATTTGTGTGTCATTGACTTGTTATGAATACAAGTTTAGGGTATGATACCCTATTTTATCTTTGAGATTCTTGTGATATTGATTAATCTCATGTTGATTTTCAATTACATACTTATAGTATTATGCCATTATTGTTATTACATGTCTATGCCATATCTTTTATTCTATACCATGGCATCTGGTATTTATAGCTAGACTGATCCGTTTATTATTTTCTTATGAAATAATACTCGGGTCAGACCGAGATGTTACAGGTGCTTCTCTTCTGGGATTACTCTGACTTTTGGCTAACTACTTAGATTAGTAGTTTTTTGTTGTATACATTTGAGATATAGACTCCGTGATGTATACTTATTCTTTTGTGTAACTTGTAGCTACTCTTTTGTATTATCGTGGATCTTTCAGACCACTACTCTGATGTACACTTTCATGTGTTATATATACATATTCATATCTTTTTCCTCCTTTGTGATATGAATGTCTGTGACTGATTGGTGTTATGATTATTTCTATATTTGTTCCGAAGATTATATATAGCCACTGTGTGATAGCTTTGAGTCTGTATCGGTATGTCGGATTTCCTCCTTAAATGAAATGCATGCTATACTATCTGACATATCGGTGCTTGCACAAAGAAGTTACATGGATGGTCGCTCCTCAACAGCCTTATTCTCCGTGCTAGTTGGCAGCATTACTCCGTAGTGTTCTTGGCTAGCGTGGGTATAGAGGTGGGGCGTCACAGCTTGGTATCAGAGCCAAACTTCAGAACAATGTAGAATAACTTAACAAGGATCATCGTCCTAAGTCCACCTTAGGAGTTGTGTTATAGGATTTAGTTCGGGTCTTCGTACCGATTCATCCTATTTCCTTTTATGTATCCTTGTTTTATCTATCAAGATTTGCTTGATATTTATTAGGAGAATAACTTTTCTTCTTCTCTCTTTCTTAAAGAAGAGAATGTCTAGACCAGGCCGTCCCAGAGCCGGACCATCTACTGTTGCTCCCCAGGATGGAGTATTTATGACTGCTCAACAGCTTCTTGATTTAGTAAAGAATGCTCAAGCAGCTGGTCCTAATAAGGAACTTACTCACCCTAAGTCAGGATTTTCATGCTTGTGCAACGATTATACCAACTAGGGTGGGAAGCCATTCAAAGGTTCTGAAACTATTATTGAGGTCCAGGCTTGGCTAAGAACATGCGACCGAATCTTTTATCGCATGAACCTTATTGATCTTCACCGAGTTCAGGTAGCCTCTAGTATGCTCCAAGAAAGAGCATTGGACTGGTATGAACTTCTTATTTCTGAGATTAATGAAGCGGATCTCACCTGGGAGCAATTCCGGGAACGCTTCGAATTGAAATTTGTACCAAAAGCTGAGAAAGTAACATTGGCTCGTCGTTTCATAGACCTTGTTCAAGGTGAATCCTCTGTGACAAATTATGTCGCATCTTTCGAGTCACTGTCTAAATATGGGGTTGAATACATAAACACCCCATTGAAGAAGAACCAAAGATTTGTCTATGGCTTGAACAAAAATCTCAAGAAGCCATTACTTCTAAAATTAGAAGTTTCCTTTGACCAACTCATTGATATCGCTCTTCGTCTTGAAGAGGCGGATAGGGAAAGTGATGTTGAAGTGGTGGGTTCCAAACCAAACTTCAACAACAAGAAGAGGCCAAACAAATTCAAAGGTCCTTATCCCAACAAAAAGGGGAAACCTGCACCTCCGGCAGCAAAGACTTCTACCCTAAGTAGCGGGCAATGCTATAACTGTGGTTCTAAGGACCATTTTGCGAACAAGTGTTCAAAGCCCCGTTCTTGTCGCTATTGTAAAAGCCCGGATCATTATATACATTTATGCCCCAGACTTCAAGGCAAGAAGGAGGGAAAGTTATACGTGGCTCAAGCCCCTGGCAACACATCTCGCGGTCAAGGTATGTCTTATTCTGTCCTTGATGGCATAATTATATTTCGTGATCAACCTATTAGAGTTCTCTTTGATACGGGTGCATCCCATTCTTTTATATCAAAGGAACTTGTCGATACTTTTTCCTTAAGTGTTGTTGCTTTAATGACTTCTTTAAGAATTGTGAATCCGGTTAGTGGATCCGCAACTCTTAGTTTGCTTTGTAAAGATGTGGAGATTATTTTGTGTGATTTTCCTTTCCTAGCCGATTTGCATGTCATGCGTTATTTAGGCTTTGGAATGATTTTGGGTATGGATTGGCTTAACCGTTATGAGGCTCATATCCTATGTCCTGAGCGGACTATTTATCTCCGACATCCGCAATCTATAAAGCAGATTTCTATTATTCTTAAAGATTCGGATTCCACTTTGGCTACATCTTTATATTCTTTAAATCCTCATGATGATGATAATGATGATGAGGAAGATGTCATTTCTCGTATTCACGTCGTTCGTGAATTTTCCGACATATTTGAGCCCGTTTTAGGATTACCATCTAAGCGAGCAATTGAGTTCAGAATTAATCTTACACCTGAAGCTCAACCTATTACTCGTCCTCCTTATTGCATGTCCAATAAGGAAAACGAGGAGATGCACAAACAATTATCCGAATTGGAGACGAAGAAATTTATCCGCTCTAGTTCCTCGCCTTAGGGAGCTTCGGCAATTTTCGTGAAGAAGTCCGATGGTACACTTAGGCTTTGCGTTAACTACCGCAAGCTTAATGATCTTACTATTAAAAATAAATATCCTTTACCTCGGCTAGATGATCTATTCGATCGGCTTAGTGGTGCTAGAGTCTTTTCACAATTGGACTTGGCTACTGGTTTTCATCAGCTTCGTATTGCAGAGGATAGCATTCCTTTGACTTCGTTCTGTACTCGTTATGGATCTTATGAATGGCTAGTTATGCCATTTGGGTTAATGAATGCTCCGGCTTATTTCGTTGACCTTATGAATCGAGTTTTCAAAGATTTCCTCGATCGGTTTGTTCTCATCTTTATTGATGATATTCTTGTGTATTCTAAAACCGAGGAGGAACACGAAAAGAATCTTCGGATTGTGTTGGAAACTCTTAGGAGCAATCAATTAAAAGCAAAATTTTCTAAATGCCACTTTTGGCAATCTAGTGTGAAGTTTCTCGATCATATTATTTCCGAATCCTGAATATCAATGGATCCTTCAAAGATTAAAGCGATTCAAAATTGGAAGAGACCGGAAAGCGTGACTGAAATCCGTAGCTTCCTTGGATTGGCGGGTTATTACCATCGTTTTATCAAGGACTTTTCTAAAATTGTCGTGCCTCTCACTAGCTTAACAAAGAAAGGTCTTAAATACATTTGGTCGGACAAATGTGAAACTTCTTTTCAGAAATTAAAAGAACTCCTTTCAGATGCTCCTATTCTTGTTATTTCCGAAGGGAATCAAGATTTTGTTGTTTATACCGATGCTAGTCGCGTTGGTTTGGGTGTCGTTCTTATGCAAAAAGAACGTGTTATTGCTTATGCTTCTAGCCAATTGAAGCCGGCTGAGACTAGATATGCCACACATGATTTAGAACTCGCGGCTATCGTTTTCGCCCTTCGAATTTGGCGACATTATCTTTTGGGAGAGAAATTTATACTTTATACTGATCATAAGTCTTTGAAATATTTATTTTCTCAAAAGGAACTTAATTTGCGTCAACAGCGTTGTCTCAAATTCCTTGCCTCTTATGATCTTGATATTCTTTATACTCTCGGAAAGGGAAATCGAGTTGCTGATGCTCTTAGTCGTAAGCAGCAAGCGGTTGTTTCTATGATGATATCCGAATGGCATGATCTCGAGGTTTTATCCACTTGTGAGATTAGAGATCGTGTATCCGATTTATGTTCATCTCTGGTTTTATGTAGCCTTGAGGCTCATCCTTCTCTTTTGGACCGCATTCTTGAAGCTCAAAAGCTAGATCCTGGATTGGCTCTTCTTGGACAAAATGTTAGGGATAAAATTGATATTGAAGGTTTGAAAGACTTTGATATTGATTCTCGTGGCGGCATTCAAAAATTTGGTAGACTTATAGTGCCAAATATTAATGATCTTCGTAAAGATATTCTAGAAGATTCTCATCGTTCCAAATTTTCCATTCATCCCGGTAGTAGTAAAATGTACGCTGATATGAAGCGACTTTATTATTGGGAGGGAATGAAATCTGATATTGCTAACTTTGTTAAGTGTTGCATGACTTGCCAACTTTTCAAGGCCGAACATCAAAGGCCCGGTGGGTTATTGCAACCATTGGAAATTCCAATTTGGAAGTGGGATCAAATTTCCATGGATTTTATTGATGGCCTTCCCCGTTCTCGTTCGGGTCATGATACCTTATGGGTGATTGTTGACAGACTTACTAAATCCGCCCATTTTATTCCCGTTCGGTCTAACCGAACCGTTCCTCTTTTGGCCAAACTCTTTATCAAAGAAATTGTTAAATTGCATGGAGTTCTTATTTCTATTGTTAGTGATCGTGATCCATTATTTACTAGTGGATTTTGGAAGAGTCTTCAAAAAGCTTTAGGAACGAAGCTAAATTTTAGCACCGCTTATCACCCTTAGTCCGATGGACAAACCGAGCGTGTGAATCAAATTCTTGAAGATCTTCTTCGTGCTTGTGTGCTTGATTTTGGTGGAAGTTGGGAGGATCATATTTCTCTTGTTGAATTTTCCTATAATAATAGCTTCCAATCTAGTATTGGTATGGCACCTTTCGAGGCACTCTATGGAAGGCCATGTCGATCTCCTTCTTGTTGGCTTGAGTCCGGTGAGAAGCTAGTTTTAGGTCCAGATTTTATTCGTGATTCCACAGAAAAGATTGAACTTATTCGTCATAGGATGAAAGAAGCCCAGAGTAGACAAAAATCCTATGTCGATAATCGAAGAAGGAAATTAGAATTTTCTGTTGGAGATCTTGTATTTATTCGTGTTTCCTCTATGAAGGGTGTGGTACGTTTCAGTCGATCGGGAAAGTTAGCGCCTCGATATATTGGGCTATTTCCTATCACCGAACGTATTGGTTCCATGGCTTATCACCTTTCTTTACCGGCTCAGTTTTCTGCCATGCATGACGTGTTTCACGTTTCTCAATTATGGAAATGCCTTCGAGATTCTGATTCTATTCTTGAGGCCGGTGTTGTGGAAGAAATTGAAGTTTCGCCGAATTTAACTTATGATCAGCATCCTATTCGAATTATTGCTTCAGAGGTTAAACGACTTCGAAATAAAGATGTTCCACTTATGAAGGTTCAATGGTCCTCAAATCCTAAGGATTGCTCTTGGGAATCTAGGGAATTCATCGAGCGAACACATCCGGACTTACTTTCTCATGCTCTTTGAGGTGAACTTCTTATTTCAAATTTCTTTTGTGTTAATATGCTTTTATGGTTGTTACTTTTTATTTCCATCTTATATATTGCGAGGACGCAATTTCTTTAAGAAGGGGAGTCTGTAACAACCCGCATATTTGTCGATTTTATATTTAAATATTTTATCTAAATATTTTATCGTTAGTCGGATTTTAGTCCGAAAAGCTACTTTTTGCAAACGGTCAAATTAGGACTCGAGACCACCCCCATTGAGTTCAAAATGACGTTTGCAATCTTTTTGAGTATAAACTTCAATATGTTTGAAGTTAGTGGAATTTTCGCCACTTTTTCGCTTAGGGCTTTGGTTTGGGCTGAACCACTTATTAATTCAGTCCCAACCCATCTCCTCTTCATCACTTCCTTCTTCATTTCCTAACACTTCAAGCTTCATCAAAAATGGAGGAGGGAATGGGAAATTAAAACTCCAAGCTCAAGTTCTCTTGCAAATCCATCATTCAACTCCAAATTCAAAGAGAAGACATTGATTCAAGCTTGTGATTGTTCTTGCTTTGCTTTCAAACTTCATCTCCATCAATTTCCATGAAAAGGTGAGATTTTTATCTCACAATCTTGTCTATAACTATCTTGGATTGTTGGGAATGAATTCCTATCACTTTAGCATGTACATTTGCATTTGGTTTGGATTGGATTGGCGAAAAACTCCAATTTTTAGTGTTTTTTGGTGAATTCCTGGGGTTAGGTCGCTCTGCCTCGATGAGTCTCGGCCTGCATATTTTCGTTAACCTCTTAGGTCGTTCGCATGAGTTAGGTCATGAATCTTAGGTCGCGGCAACATTAGGTCGCTTCGCCTTTAGGTCGTTCAGCGTGCACGTTTGGACTCTCGGCCTTGGCTAGCTCGTTCTTGTTAGCTCGTAAACCCTTTGGTCATGGCTTTGTACTAGGTCGTTAGCCCTAGGTCACTCCACTTAGTCGATCGTCCTTAGGTCGCTAGGTCGCGACAGGTTAGGTCATTCACCCTATGTCGTTTGGTAAAGCTCTTGGCCAATCCTTTAGGTCACTCGACCATTCATCTAGTTAGGTCGCTTGACCCCATTCCACCTTAAAGTCGCTCGGGCCTAAATGGTTAGGTCGCTTGGCCTCGTCACCTTCTTAGGTCGCGAGATTAATTAGGTCGTTCGTCCTTAGATGGTTAGGTCGCTCGGCATGTGCAACCTTGTCAGGTCGCTCACCACTTTAGGTCGCAACGTTTCGGCCTGCTTTAACTCCTTAGGTCGTTCCAATGCTTTAACACGTTGGGTCGCATGGCCTTGTTAAGACGTTAGGTCGCTCGCCTTTTTATACTTAGGTCGTTCGACCTGTATTTCGTTAGGTCGCTACGCATGCTAGGCCGCACCACCTACTTCCACTTTGATGCATTTTGAGCTGATTTCCTTGGATTTTGTTCTCGTCTTTGAACGTGAATTTTTGTGATAGATTGTTTCTACAATCATTTTTGTGATTTGTCACTTTATAAATATGAAGGTTTCAATACTAGTAGTAAATATCTAAACCCTTTCCTCCAAATGATTTCAACACTATTTTAAATATAAAGCTCGTTTTCTCAAACCGTTTTCTAATCTACTAGTATATACAAACCTTTACCTCACTCGGATGAGAAATCTAATTAAACGGCTTAGTAAAACAAGTGGTATGAAACGCTTTCGTTTACTTCGTCGATTAATTCTTGGACTTGTTCGATTGAACCTCTTGTTACAATTTTCTAGTAAAGATCTACAATTTGTTCGTAATTATTTAAGTTAAGCAAGTGGTTATGGGACATGAAGCTAAACTCATGTATTTACTGACTTAGTGTAATTGACACTTCTTGATGATCACGGCGATCATTTTTGTGATTTAGACTAGCAATTGTGCGATGTCTCTTTGTCTACGAGGGAGACTAAACCCCGTTTGTGTGATGTTTCTACATCACATATGTGGGGTAGCGCCCCACGGTCTCCGGGCCATTCTTGTGGAGCTTCGGCTCAAAATTAATGGTTAGCTACCATGAGATAGCGTCTCGTTTTGTGTTACACGTGTTGGTGAGATTTCATACTCCCGTTTTGTGATAGGCCTCCCCCTTCTTGTGATTTCTGGATTTCTTGAGATGATTTCTGGAATTTTGTGCTTCACCAATTTTTGTGATTTCCATTGATAAGTTTTATCAATTTTTGTGCATTGGTGAATTTGTGTGTCATTGACTTGTTATGAATACAAGTTTAGGGTATGATACCCTATTTTATCTTTGAGAAGATTCTTGTGATATTGATTAATCTCATGTTGATTTTCAATTACATACTTATAGTGTTATACCATTATTGTTATTACATGTCTATGCCATATCTTTTATTCTATATCATGTCATCTGATATTTATAGCTAGACTGATCCGTTTATTATTTTCTTATGAAATTATACTCGGGTCAAACCGAGATGTTACAGGTGCTTCTCTTTTGGGATTACTCTGACTTTTGGCTAACTACTTAGATTAGTAGTTTTTGGTTGTATACATTTGAGATATAGACTCCGTGATGTATACTTATTCTTTTGTGTAGCTTGTAGCTACTCTTTTGTTTTATCGTGGATCTTTCAGACCACTACTCTGATGTACACTTTCATGTGTTATATATACATATTCATATCTTTTTCCGCCTTTGTGATATGGATGTCTGTGACTGATTGGTGTTATGATTATTTCTATATTTGTTTCCGAAGATTATATATAGCCACTGTGTGATAGCTTTGAGTCTGTATTGGTATGTCGGATTTCCTCCTTAAATAAAATGCATGCTATACTATCTGACATATCGGTGCTCGCACAAAGAAGTTACATGGATGGTCGCTCCTCAACAGCCTTATTCTTCGTGCTAGTTGACAGCATTACTCCGTAGTGTTCTTGGCTAGCGTGAGTATAGAGGTGGGGCGTCACACGATTCAACACTCTTTCTTTTTTCTTCCCTCTCTCTTGTTCATTTGTCACTTCCTGTAAAACAAAAGAAAGTGACCACCTCAGTTTAATAATTAAAATAAAAGGTTTACCAAACAACAAATTACAAAACAAGGTTCTTTAAACTCCTATGAGTATGTGTTATAAATCTGTGGGTTGTTTGGGGGTTTTGGTGATGTTTGGAGCTGTTTGACATGAATGGTTGGAAGTACGGTTTGGGTTTAAGTTTGATTTAGGCAATGGTTGAATGTGTCGTTGGTTGCATCAGGTTTGTGGAATAAAGGGGCATCGTTTGGGCGAGTTTAAGATGGTGCGGTTAAGGGATAAGGATCACGACATTAAGATTGTCGTTTTTTGTTTTGGGTCGCAATGTGGTAAATGGAGTTGGAAGATATTTCGAGCTTGTTTTTGGACTCGGGGTTTCAATTGATGGTGTTTAGAAGTCGTTGGAAGGGCTCTAGGTAGCCGAAGGGGAATGCGACATGTGTTGTCATTGATTTAGGGCTTCAGTTCGCATCTTGATTTGGGGGATCGATCTTGAAATTTTAAGGTATATGGCGAAGCCTAGGTAAAGAGAAGATCGTTGGAATCATTGGTGCTTGGTTTCGTGGTCCGAGGAAGCGGGGAGGATTGATGGCGTGCATGTTTTGGATGTGTGTGTACAGGATATGTACATGGTGAGGATTAGTGTGTTTGAGGAAGAAGGTTTAAATGGGGTAATTAACTTATTAAGAATGTAATTAGCAAATAAATTATATTATTTAATTCTCAAATCTTATAAAATCAATATCTCTCATACGAGGTCTAATCGAGACACGGTCTTTTGTGTTGCGTTCGTAGGAGAGACATCTACGCATTAGAACTGGTTTCATCGAGTTTGGAGAAAATGGAATTTCGGACTAGAATCGAACGTCATTTGATATTAGATCAAACCAGAATGCTTAAGCGTCTGCTGGAATTTTGGTGAGTTATCTCACATCTGAATGATTATTATATGTTATATAGTAGATAAAAATTATTGTTTTGTGATTAAATGATTTATTGGTTGGTTTGGTTGAATTTCCGCTTTGAAAATTGAATGACATTTAAAATGAAATACAAAGAATTTAATAGAGAAATTCAGATTTCTCCCTCATTTGATTTTAAATTTCAGTTATATACCTATTGATTGTAATTTCATTTATATATTTGTTATATAAATGTTAAATGCTAAAAGTTGATAGTTTGGCCATATTGGATATGACATTGATATATGTTAAAAGCTAAACATTTATAATGATAAAGGTAGTAGTAGCATCGGTTAAGTGCTGTGGTAGTCATTGGCCTCACGTAGTATTTGAAATACTATTATTTGCTATTTGGATTTGAAAATGGTTTTGATTCGGAAAATGGTTTTAAAAGTGATTTTTTGGGATATTTTATTTAAAAATAGTTTTTGTACTTCTCTATTTTACTTCAACATTATTATTAGTCTTTTCTAATATATATGGTAAAAGTATTTATTTTTATAGGAAGTTATTATAATTATAAATGTTTATTTTGAAGGAAGATACAAGGGAATATATCTTTTATAAGAGCATCTCCAACATTTCGGAGTGTAGAAATACAATTTTCCACACTCCGAAATTGCGGAGGCCTTATTTCTCCAATAGAAATGAGGCCAAGCGCTTGATGCTCAGGCGCCTGTTGAACAAGCGCCCGAGAATTCGGGCACCTGTTCAACAGGCGACTGACGCGCTTGTGTAATAGCGCCTAGGTATTAGGCGCCTGTTCAACAAGCGCCTGATACCCAGGCGCCTGTTACAAAAGTGCCTCAATAAATCCGGAATACACACACTATGAACCCCCAAATCGACACTATCCAGATTTCTACACCCTGTTGGAGCCAGCTTCTAGTGTAGATTTTCATATTTCTGATATCCAACCAACAGTTGGAGTTGCTCTAATAAAGTGATTTTTGTTTTTAAAAGAAGATAGAAATATTTTAGAATAAATATTTTGGAATGTTTTATATAAATGTTGTATTAAAAGAATAGTTTTATAAATGTTGTATTAAAATAATAGTTTCGTAAATATTATTTTATAAATAAAAGAATAGTTTTATAAATGTTATTTTATAAATAGAAGAATAGTTATAAATGTTATTTTGTACACAAAAAGAATAGATTTATAAATAATTGTTTTACAGGGAAATGATATCATTTTGAGGAATTGGATAATAAATCACATTTGTGAATTTATAGTGATATGTGAAATGACCATTTATGGAAAGTATTTGGTTCTATTTTGAAAACAAAGACTTGTGTTAAGTATAAAATGAGTTTTATAATTATATTTGGAGATTTATAAAAGGAGTTTTATAATTATATTTGAGACTTATAAAAGGAGATTTACAAATGATATTTTATAAAGGAGATTATAAAATGAATATATAAATGGAGTTTGTTAATATAAAAGAGATTTATAAAAATGAGTTTTATAAAAGGAATGAGATTTGATTTGCATAAGTGATCTTTTTAAATTGTGGTGGTATGGAAAGTATTCTTTCCGTACTTAACAACAAATCTGAGGTATGGAAAGTCGTCTCTTTCTTGAGAATTAAGAATGTGTGTCGAGTCAAGGATAGTTTTCTAACTAATCCGATCTCATTGTTAATCGAGGAATAGTACTATTTGAAATAGGAAAGTGGTGGTAAGTATATTTGGTCTAGTTTCTATACGATCCTTTTACTTACATCAAAAGTGTTTTAGGTTTATTTTTATCAACGTTTAAGTTATATTTGTTTTAACCCAAATAAGTATGGTTTTGGAAATGGAATCTTTCTTAAGTTTTGTTAACATACTTATACCGTTGGGATAAGTATATGGGTACATTTCCTAAGTATTGAAAGTATAGTGTTTTGTGAATATACTTATACCGTTGAGATAAGTATATGGAAAAGTTTTCTAAGTATTGAAAGTAAAATGTTTGTGAGTATACTTATATAATTGAGATAAGTATATAAATATTATTTAAGTATTGGAAATAGTAGAGAGGGTTTGTGATTATATCTTTGTAAAAGTATTTTAACATAAGAATTTACAAAGTGGTTTTAATTATGAAAGGGTTAATTAAAAAGGTTTACTGGTTACTTATGTGCTTAACATGCTTGGTTTCCATGTGAAATTAAATCTCTAATTTGGTTGCTTGTTTATTTGATAGTTAAATAATCAACTATCAAATGTTGGACAGTTTTTAAAAATATCGTTATCGATCTAGAAAGACTAGGATCAGATATATTATCCAAAAACTACTTCGAACCGGCATAAGGTTCAAATTGAAGACATCTTAAAGATGATGGAATTGAAGACGGGGTACTTTGAAGTGCAAGGGCTACTTGCTACTAATCCTGAGGGTGATTCCAAAAAGAATATAGTAGAAGTAGTGCCTTCGATTTGTTCATATTCTGAACAACTTGTATGGATGAATGTTGGCAAGCATTGTTGCCTGAGGCGGTGTTAGCATTCCAAGTGGGATTACTATATAAAAGGAAAACGTAGCCTCAGACCTCACACCTGGTAATGACTAAAGCAAGGATGTGCCACAGGGTTAAGTGAGTCGCTCCCATTAGGGTATGATCATCACTTGTATCTAGATCAACATTTTCTGATTATGTATTCTTGTGGCCACGGAAACAGTTTAGCAAGTTAACAGCCGGGGTGATCATATTCGGTACTATCCAGGAAGGGGTAAGTCGGTCTTCGGTAGAATATGTGTAAATTAATGCAGCCTCGGCCTATTTTCTCTAGAGGTGTACTGTACGGAAGGTAGACCGTTACCTTGTCATGTATGGAATCCATTCTACAATACGTTCCTTTCGGTTGTATACCTATTATGCTAGAATGTAATTAATGTAACCATTTCGGCTATGATTAAATATTTATTTAAATCCTAGACATTATAATAACATCAGAAGATTTCCTATAAATGGTTTGGTTATCGTAAGGTAAAAACTTGTCCATGTTTATATGCGGCGTGGTCTTATGAGATACCTTTAATTTGGAAAGGTTTTTATAACAATAAAATCCATATGATGTGCGTTTCTCATGCTGGTTTACCAAACTGATCCGGACGTTATTTTCTTATAATGCTCGGGTCAGCCCAAGCATGTTCTCTAGATTTAGTTTGGATGCTTTGGAGGTTCAGGAGATGGGCTGGATGCCACCAAGACGAATTCAAGTATATTTATTTCCACTGCGTTGGTTGTTTGTATCTATCAGCATTTATGAGGACAGACTATTATAACTATCCAGGGTAATGATATGTTAGTTTACTATGATTAATGTATGTATATTATAGTGTTTATTTTGTATATTTCTATTGTATATTATATATTACTCGTCACGATGTGAGATTTTGTTCTGTCTTTTCTTTCCTTTCTCCCAACAATCTGTCTCTTTGACACTTGGATGCTTGGCATGCGAATACCGTAAATGTATTAGTATCGAGTTTTGAGGGTCGAAAAGGCGGGTTTTTACATTTATGTTATGATCAATTACTGAATCTTGACCAGGAATATATAAAATAAAGTGTTATTTTAAATTGTGATTAATTATCGATAATTGCAATGATTTACAACTACAATAACATTTTATACAAGGATTTTCTCATTAATATACTTTAATTATACAATTAATTATATCATAATATAACAAAGTATTTATATGAAATAAACACCTTTGTTATGGCTATAGAGTTAGGTATATGTAAAAATAATAATTACACAATTGTGCCTAGGGCATATTACTAACTCTCTCAGCTAACTCTATCAATGGACATCCATCAAAATGTAGTCATTTTGATGCTTATAACAACTCAAAATAAATTAATTTTCAAGTTAGGTTTTTCTTCTACACATGTTGAATTCATCCATATACTTGAACCATCGGCACCTAACACTATTTTAATCATTCTATTCTCTGGAATAGGTTTATCAAAATTGGCAACCGTTTCATTCTTGTTTTCCGTAGTGGGTGGTGTATTAAGTGTTCTTATATCTTTACCATGAAATTTAAATGCATAAGAATCTTTCACAAAACCATGTTTTGTCAAATGGATCTCTATAATATTATAATTGAGTAGTTTTAGAGCTTTACACTTTTTGCAAGGACATCGCACACTTATCTTATTTGTCTTATTGCAAGATGCCACTTTCATGAATTCTTGAAAACCTATTAGAAAAGCTGTTGGTATTGATCCTTTACGCTCCAAAATTTTGTACACCCAACCACGTTGAACTTTCAAATGTTTCATACTTTACTGCATAATTATCATAAATATACTCATTCATTAAACATATTATAATTTTTTTTTATAAATTTATTATAATTAATATTTACCATAACTTACAACTGATTATATTTTAACTATTAATAATTAAGTATCTTAATAACTTTCTTATAAATTTAAAATTAATCATCTTAATTATAAATTACCTAATATTAATTGTTTACTCATAATTTATTATCTTTTAGCTACACTTATAAATTATCTTAACATTAACTATTAATAATTAAATACCCTATAGATTTTCTTATAAATTAAAAATTAATTATCACAACATTATATACAAATGCGCTCCCCTTATTTCCTATATTGTAAACTAATGCATGTACATGGAAAGCAAAAAGGAAATACCATCAAATTTTCATGAAACATTTGAGATGAAATAATTCATAAAACACATAAACATCATCATGATTATACCTTGTCCAATACTGGGATAAATCCGATAAATATTGTATCATATGAATATTGATGTCTGCTTTACAATGAATAAACATCTGTATAGCGATCAGATACAACACTTATTAGACGGAGCCAAAGAATTTTCTACAAGAACATCTATGTATATAAATATTAATAACATAAACACACATTGCCAGATACAATTTTTTAAGGCCATGATACAAAATATTCTCAATAAGCTTTGCAAGAAACATGCAGTCAATTAAGTAAACATCTTCCACTCCAACTAGAGAGGAGCACTCCTAGTGCTCAACTTTCCATAAAACACTAACTAGGAGAGCTTCAACTCTAATAAAGTGGATGATATATTTGATATGTCGACTTATATTGCCTCCATTCAAATTAACTAATCCATTATCTAATCAGTTACCTGACTAATTATCAAATTAAAATCAACATCTAACTAATAACACCTAGAAGCTGGAAGAGGGAGATGGTCTGGAAGGAAATACTATTAGCTTGGGTGCTATTAGAGGTGCCATACGTACTCGAGGCATGGGTAGGAAGTGTTGGTGGTACTAGGAGGCACTGATGTTGTTGTTAGTCAATGATTGGTGGTGGCTGTTGAAAATGAAGACTAGTCGGTGATGATGCTCGATCGATGGAGGAAGGTAGTAATGGCATTGTTAGTGGATGCTCGATTGATAGAGGAGTCGATGATGATTTTTTTATTGTTTTAAGAATTTAGGATTTTAGAATTTGGGGAGAAAATGAAGGAGAACAAAATCATCATTATAGCATAAAGGGGAATTGAGTCAGTAATGCGTCTGGAATGTGTAAGTATTTCAAAAAAAATTCTATAGAATCATATTATATACTTACAAAACTAAACCCGTCGAAATAACGTTGGGAATTTCTACACATTTATAACGCACGATGCATTTATCCTTATGCAAATTTACTTTCTATTATCAAATAGTTTACTAATTAATATTCTAATTTAATGTACGTATATAATTTTATTTAAATTACTACATATCATATGATTTAAATAATATTGGAACTTAAACTTAGATTATAAATTTATTATAGTTTGATTTATTATTAAAAACTATTTAGATTTTAAGATTGTGTAAAATTTGTTGTGATTCTAATTTTAGTTTCAATAACTATTACTAGATATTTTCATATTATATCAAAATTTAAATTTAACTTTAGTTTTAATTTTATTTTATTATTTAAATTTAAAATAGCATATAGTTTTTATAATTAATTTTAATTTATAAAATTTAATAAATATTACTAATTAATTAAATGTTAATTAAAAAGGTTTCGATATTCTATAATTAAAAATGACTATATATTTAAGCTTTTTAGACAATATTAATGCTTTTATAAGGTTTTACGAGAATTACAAACGTAAAATGAACTTCTTGTTCAAACTGATCTCTTCGATCATTAGAATTCTACCGAAAACAATAGCTAATTTGAATGAACAGTTGATATTACATTAAAATCTTAAAACAAATACATGACATCAAAAATTATTATAAATAAATAATTCATAAATTAATAACAATTATTATCTAATAAATTCATATATATATATATATATATATATATATATGTATGTATGTATGTATGTGTTTTTCAAAAAAAAGTATGTATGTACGTTTGTATGAATATATATGTATGTATGTATGTGTGTGTATGTACATGCATATATATCATAACATTTTATTTAACAGTAGTGTTAAAAAATGAAAATAATATCTAATAATAATATCTATAAAATTAATAACATTTTATCCAATAATATTTAAATTAATTACAATATATATTTTAATAGTACAAACTAGTGTGTATAATTTTATATTATATAATTTGTAGTGTGTATATATACATATATCATTTATAGTTAATACATAAATTAAAGTTTATTCGTATATAATATATTTATTTATAATGGAACAAAAATTAGTAAAAATAAATAAAAAAAGTTAAGAATAATTATTGAAATTTTTGCTTTAAAGATTACCAATGTATTTTTTACGCTTTGTTGTAATGGCACCCAGAAATTTTAAATAATTTACAGCGGGAATTGCCATGAAGCGCAACACGTATCGCTACAAAAACGTAAGCAATGACCTATGAATTATCGATGATTTTACGATGAGTTATAAATGGTTGATCCTTCGTCGATGCATTGTCCGCGGGCGTTGAGAAGTTTCGATGAAATATAAACATTTTTTGGTGCAACTTTCGTGTCCGATATGTAGAAGTTTGATGCTTGTTTTGAAATTTAAAATTAGGAAATATGTGAGTTTAAAATAAAAAAAACTAGAACTCTCTGTACAGTTTGTAGTTACATTTTCATAATTAAGGAGGTTGAAATAAAAATGCTCGTATACCTTTTAAAAAGTTATAGTTAAATTATGATGAGAGAAACAAGGAAGCCCCTAAAAATATTCCCGTTGCTTTATTGTTTGTCTCTAGTATGATTTATTAACTTGTAATATTGAACATCCTAGCACCGTTTGCTTGAAGTAGGATTGTAAAAGTAAGATATTTTGGAATTTCCTTAGTTAAATAATGTTAAGAAAAAACACAAACAAAAAAAGAAGATTTTACTGTAAATTTGTTCATCACCAATTTCAACTCAATGACCAGTTGTTTATTCGCTAACATTAAACAAATAAATTATTTTCTTCTTAAACCCCTTTTATACAATAAAAAAACATTGATTCGTTCCAAATTCCACACTAAGCCTCTAACATAATCCATTTTCTGAAATTCTGAAAATTAGTCATAGGTCCCTAGTTCTTAGTGTAAATATAAAGAAGGTTTTTTCTACTCTTTATTTTGTAAACTTGGTCCATACATACACGTTTTTACTGATCTGCCCTTTAACTTTTTTAACCACGTGTAAGCCTACGTCTCTGTTGGAATAAATATCGTTTTTACTTAATAGTGTTTTCAATTTTGTTTTTAAAAAACACCTTTCTAAACCCTATGTCTTTTGTCAATCAAATTGGTGCTTGCAATCTTGAATCTAACCTATACAAATGAGATTTAAGTTTGAAATATGGGTGACTAGGAGTAAAGGTGTTGAAGTTACTGTTGAGATCGAAGTTACTGTTGAGATCGAGAGTTCTCAATATTATAAATCACATAGAATTTTGAAATGTAGAGTTAGGTTATGTGGTGAAAATGCTGAGGAAGGTAATTTGTATTGTAGTAAACATCATAAATTGTACGAATCAAAAAAGGCATAATTGTTCATTAGCGTTATTGCGATTACTTTTGATTAATTTGTAGTTATTGTTGTTACAAAAAGCAGGGCCGACCTTTGGGTAAAGCGGGGAAAGCATCCGCTTTAGGCCTCATCAAAAACTAGGGCACCACTCGTTGAAAACTTCCGCACAGCAAAATAAAAAGAAAAGGAATCGTGATTGCCAATCGGACGTGGAGGTGGAACTCCAGAATTGCAACAGTCGACAAGACTCTGAACAACGACACATCGGAATGGCAGCGATCCTCACCAATGGACGGCGACTTGGTGGTGACCCAAACAGGCGATATTTGCTCCAATCAGAGTCTTAGACTTCAATGAGGGCAAGCGGGGCTACGGGAAAAAGTTATCTGATGTTAATTAATCTTGTTTGTGAATCGTGGACTGGCTCTAGACATTAAGTTGAAATGCAAAGAAGGACCTAAAGCAGGTGTGTTGTAAATTTTCTGTAAACTCTAATTAAAGTTTACGATTTCTATATTTCTGAAAGTATGTTTACATTCATGATTTGTTTGTTGAAATGTTGAATTCGTATAATTTGAAGGATCAAATTTCTATAAATTTGGATTAATATTAAGGTTTAAGTAATAGTTTATTTTATTTTTTGTAATGGTTAGTTAATATAAAATTTGTTGATAAATAACAAGTTTGTAAAATTTATAGTTTATGTTTTAAAGTCAAATCGAATAGTAAATGAGAATTTTTGTTGCAAATTATTTTGTGTAAATAATTCTGATAAAATATAACTCATAGACAAGATAGTCAATTAAATTTTATTTTTAAATACCAGTGACCTATAAATGGTTGGACAAATTCATTTTCTTGAATGCAGATATTTTATTTTGAGATTCATTTTGAAGAATTGTTTGTGGATAGAAAATTATACAATTTAGTGAAAAAAGACATTAACCTATAAATTTTAATTTTTAATACTTTCTAATATGAAAATATTATGGTAATTTTGCAAGTCGGATGGCTAGGAAAATGTCCATAAGAAATTCATATTAATTTTGTTGTTTAACTTGAATTATTGTTAAAAGTAAGTTATTTCTTTTTATTCCCCTTTTCATTATTTATAAACAACATAAATTATTTTGATGAATTAATTAATGATAGTAGCATTAGCTTTTGTATAGGGTCTTAGTTTTGCAATGGGCTTTAGGTAGCAAAACTTCTAGGACTGGCCTTGAGAAAAACGTATTATCGTAGACTGTATGATTAATTTTAGTGCATTAATTTTATGTAATTGTTTTTAATGAATTAGGGTTATGATATTGGATATAGCTGATTTTGTTCATTTTTAACCATATTAAGGTTATGCAGTTATCTTTCAGTTCATTTGTGTTATGCTAATTAATATGGTTTTACTGCATTTGGATTATGCAATTTTTTTACTATGATAACTAATTAATTGTTGTTAATAATAGTTTCTATTGAAAAGGTTATTCTATTTTTTAAATTCGACTACATTTGGGTTATGCAGCTATATTTTTTAAGTTATACATTAATGTAATTACATTAACTTACCATGTTGTAAAAAAAATTAGATGCTTAAAATTACAGCATTTATTAAGTGTAGCCAAAAATAGTTATTTTTGGTTAATTGATAATTTTTTATTGCCTTTTTAATAATTGTTATTAGTGCATGTACTTTATGTAGTTACAAAATGTAGTTATAATATTCTGAAACTAGGATTTGATAATTACATTCACAAAATGCAATTAAATTTTAAATTATAATGTAACTACATTTGTGTTATGCAGTCTTAAAGTACATTTTAGTAAGTTCAATTAGTAACTATTACTTTCATTTTAAGTGTATTTTTTCAATTGAAAAATGCATTTAGTAACTGCATTTATAATATGTAGTTATATCTTAGTTAACACTTAATCTAATCCAAAAAATTTATATACTTATTATTACTGCATCTTTGAAATGCAATTAATATTTAATTTGTTATTATAATTTTTTAAATTTAGAATAACTCATTTCAAAAATGTAGATTTTTTAAGTTTGATTTGATAATTACTGAATTTAAAAAATGTTGAAATTTAACTGCATTAGGGTTATGCAATTATCTTTTGGTTCATTAGTGTTATGGTAATCAATATGGTTTTACTACATTTGGGTTGTGTAGTTTTTTTACTATGATAATTAATTATTATTGTTAATAATAGTTTCTATTGAAAAGGTTATTTTTTTAAAATTTTACCGCATTTATGTTATGCAGTTGAATTTTTTTATGTTACATAATGTAATTGCATTTACTTACAATGTTGTAAAAAAAATTATTGTACTGAGAAAAAATTATTAGTCTCAGTCTTTATTAGTGCATTAGGGCTATGCAGTAAAAAAAATTAGATGCTTGTAATTATTGCATTTGTTAAGTGCACTCAAAAATATTTAGTTTTAGTTAATTGATATGTTTTTATTTCCTTTTTGATAATTGTTATTAGTGCATGTATTATATGAAATTACAAAATGTAGTTATAATATTCTGAAAAATAGAATTTGATAACTAAATTCACAAAATGCAGTTAAATTTTTATAATGTAATTGCATTTGTGTTATGCAGTCTTAAAGTGCATTTTAGTAAATTCAATTAGTAACTATTTCTTTCATCTTAATTGTATTTTCTTTAGTTGAAAAATGCATTTTGTGACTGCATTTATAATATGAAGTTATATCTTAGTTAGCAGTTTCATCTAATTCAATATATATATATATATATATATATTATTACTAAAATTTTGAAATGCAGTTAGTTTAGTTTGGTATTATTTTATTGTAAATTTAGAATAGCTGCATTTACAAAATGCAGAATTTTTTCAAAGTTTGATTTGATAATTATTTTATTTACAAAATGTTGAAATTTAAGAAATATATGATTTGTGTAGATTGATTGATTCATCAAATTTAATTTTTTAATGTTTTTTGTAAAAATCAACTGAGGAAACATTTCAAGAAGATGTAGGTGTTGAAAAATCTGGTGATTCAAACAAACTGATTCTATAGATTCTGGTTCACAATATGGAATCTATTTTAGAAAAAAGAAGAAGAACTTGCACATGTTGATAAGGCAGAAGATTCCGATGAAGGTGTTGAAGAAACTAAGAAAGAAGTTTTTATATCAAATGAGTCATATAGATGTTGTTTGAAATCACTTTTAGATTTCTTCAAGCATTACAAGAAAAAAGATTAAAAGAAGACAAGTTAGTAAATGTACTTAAAAGATTTGTTTGTTGGAAATTTTTAGAGGGTTTCATTCATAATTATTATGATTGTGGTGCATGGAAATATAATGATGATGTTGATCAAATCATATCTTATTATAATAGTGGAAATATTTTTAGTTTTTGGACATAAGCAACTTGCCATTTTGTCGGATGATATTGCTGATATTTTTGGAGTGGAGAAAAAAGTTTGTTTGTTAATGAAATATACGTAGTTAATTTTTTATATTAAACTAAATAATTAAGTCCAACTTGTTTTTTTAAGGGTTATGAGTGTTCTGTTTGAAAGAAAAGTTAGAGTTGCTCATTTGCTTCAGCTACTCAAAGTATTATTGGTCATTATTTGATATCAAAAAAAGGATTTATTGGGAAATATGTTTGTTCAGAACTTTTGATAGTTATTGATAAAAAAGGACCGATGGAAATACCATTGAAAATTTCTGTGGACTAATGATTATGTACTTACTTGGTACATTTTTCTTAGCAAATATTACTTAACTAGTGTGAACCCATGCTACGCACACGGATGTTGTTATAAAACCAAGATAAAAAAATTTCAAAGTAAATTTAATCATTCATTGCTTATGTTTAGTCATGTTTGATAGTATTTGATCATTGGTGTAATTATAAATATGCATGGAAAGCCTTGGTGATCTGGTATAAATAGCTGGAATTTGATATATTTGGACCAATCATCGATGAACCACATTTCTGTTCCTGTAAAAAATGGTTACCCAACAAACTAAGTAACGGACGAAAGCAAGAAAGCGTAACTCAAAAAACAAAATAAATTGGAAATACAACACACTATTTAGGTGAACATTGAACTGCTATCTAAATAAATAGTAGTAATTAATACAACATAACAACCTATGCACTAAGCACTGGAAGAGTGTATCATATGAACAGATGATAACCAAATATTGAAGGAAACCAATTTCGGCCACTGTATTCATCTCTGAAAATAATGGGTAAGCTTAAGAAACTTTCATGCATAATTTTTTGCCATTGCCTTTGTATGCATATATAAACAGAAAGATTATAATTCAATATACTAACACCATATTCTATGTCTTATTTACTATCAAATATGAAGACAACCACTATTTGCCATTAACATCCTCTTGCCATTAACATCCTCTTATTTTACTTTTCTTTAACTTCTAGCTAACTTCATCTGTTTAGGACTGGAAGCCTGATTGTGTTCCTGCACATGGAAATTAACTTATTATGTATGAGTAGCAAATATATACTATAACCGAACAAATAATGGTCAGTATACCCATATTGATTCCTTTTACGCATATAACACACGGTAAAATACAGTTTATAATAATCTTAGCTGAATGATAATATAATCTGATTGGTTGAAAACAACCTTTTCCCACTTTCTCACCTCTATTATGTTTCTTAATGATATAGGCTGAGTTATTCTTAGTTGACCAACGCCCTTCATATCCATGTATGTCAATAATGGCCTTTTATTCAAGCTTGTTGACACATCCTCGACTACCACCAACTTAATTTACTACAATAAGCGATTTAGTATATTAATGTTAATTGATGATTACTTACTCCTAATCGTTGTTTATTTTTTGAAAAAAAGCATAGATATATGAACCATAAATAAATGAGGAAGTATGAATCATGATAGAGAAGAAAAAGATTTGAAAAGGTAACACCCGTACTTTGCTTTTTGTTCAGCATTCTTTTCCCTATCTCATCTGTTATAAATGATTGTATTACTAGTTTGCACTTTAAAAAAAATTATGTTTATACATAGACAAATAATCTAAAAGGCATAAACAACAACATCAACATAAAAATTAGCAAAGAATGTAAGTATGCATTTGCGAAGAAGGAATCACAAACATAAAATGAACCTGATAATTTTAAGTAATATAAGAATTTCAGTAATATATATGAAAATCATGAAAAATCTTATTAGAACCTGATGGTTTTGAGCAGATAACCATTGCGTAAAAATTGGGTAAATGACGATAATGAGGCAAAATTGAAATGGAGCAAAAGCACCTACTTTTACAGTTATTTTTTCGATAAAAGTCATGTATATGTTTTTTTTAAGACCTAGAAAAGCAAGCTTTGCTTGTAAACTCTAAGGAAGCATGCACCGAACCCACAACACATACTTCAGGAAGCCATGTATATGTTGCTTCTAAAGCTTTTGGTTTGTGCATCTAAAATTTAATCTGTAAAAATATTGAAATAGAATGCAAAATGGTAGTGAAAATAATAAAAGCCAAGTAAAATAAGATGCTACTACATTATTAACTTGTCATATTAATCGATCCAAAATTATTCACTGTAAGTTGGTAGTGTGTGTAGAGACACACATATTAGTAACTCATGTTAGTAATAATAATGTACCAAGTCTCAAAATTTCATGAAAGACATGTTGTTCTTGTGGAGGTTCACAACTTCTTGTTGAATATGTTCATTAACTTAACAAAAAATTTCAAATACACACACATAAAATGACGAAACCTAAATCTTTGGAATACTCTATAACCAAAATTATGCCAACTAAGTCAGGGGTAAAATTATAGTAAAATGAATGCATAATTAAAAATATAAGAGAAACAACCTACTTATAAGAAAATGAAAATAATAAAGTTATGGTTTGAGTTGTTTGAAATTGGCATGAGGTAAATGAAAATTAAACGGGATAAAAGACAAACTATAGAAAATAACTAAAACTTAATATCACCTAAAGGTAACAATACCAAGGAAATTTGAATAGCATTTTATTTGCTACGTAAGTAACCTTGGCCCTCAAATATCAAACAGAGGAGGTTTGGGAATAAAGAAGGTTGGCAAATTTATTTCTGTTTACATTTATATATCTGTAATAACACTGGAAAGTTGATTCAGTTCATTCATAAGTATACCGATAAATATGAAAATGCTCATCAAACTCACATAAAACCCAAAGTTGATTTTAAATTTGTAATCATATGAAAAACTATGGGGGTAAATGAATTAAATACTTGCAGTTACATGCACATATATACAATCAGAAGTGGGAAACCATGTACAATACTGCACTATCACCGTCACTGCCACATAGAGAAATCCATTAGTTTTTCTTAAATAATAATGTTTTAGAGAATTTAAGGGAAAATTATTACCAACAAACAAAACTAAATTAGTATTAATAATTTAGGCATAAAATCAATACAAATTATGATTAAGTTCGATTCTACAAGAAAATCATGCAAGAGTATGAAATAACACACCAACCTGTACATTTTCAATGAATTTTAAATAAGTCCAAATATAAAGGTAGAAAAAGAAATGGTTCAAAAGATAATTTATAAAAAATGCATAACTAAAATTTTAAAGATTTTAAATTTCAATGCATATTAAACATTGTTCTAGTTAAGATATAAAAAATACGTTTCTTATGAATTTGCAACTTATAAAAGTCAACATTAGTTTTGAAAGTGCGAGGAAACGCATGTACTTCTAGAGGTCAGGAGGAAAAATATTTCACTACCTAGGTTGTTGCAAAACCAAATCACAATTTAAGATTTAAATTTTAGAGTTTTAAAATTTAAAGCTATGGAATTCTTACAGACTGAACAAAAATCATGTACGTTATTATAACAGTAGTAATTATTAATAAATAACTTTCATAGAATCGTAAAAAAGGTTATTGTTTATTCCTGTATATCATCAGTAGTAAAAAATACAGAATTAACTTGGATGAAATCATCATGTAAGACTAAATAGGGTGCTGAGTTCAAATTCATTACATAAAATCATAATGCAATTACTAAACTTTTGAATCAACTTGTAAAATGACTGAGATACCCAAAATCAATACATAATCATTAAATGTTATTGTCCATAGTTATAAATTGTTAAAAATAAAGTTAATCTTTAATCTGTCATGGAAATTGAATATGCAAAGCAAATGGGCTTGACTATAAATCCAATACATACCATCTAGAGGCATAATACAGTTGAAGTACAGAAGTTTACATCTATATGAAACTATGGAATTTTAGAAGGAAAACGGGTAAGAAAATATATTTAGACTTAATAAGAACAAAATTTGAAATTATTCAATTGAAAATGCAATATGTACAATTGGAAAGCCCTTTGATATATTGTCAATTACTTAAAAAATGACTTTAACTGCAAATCTAAGGCTAAATTTGGGATACGTTCTTTTGAACCCGGAAAGTTAATGCTGCGAGGGATGGGAAAACCCATCTAATCCATAGTTAATAGCCTTAAAAAGAACTTTTATTTCATTTGGTAAGCTAAGTTTGGAGTACATTCTTTTGAACACAGAAAAGCTAATATTGTGATGGGTGAGAATAACAAATAGTTCAAAATCAACTTAAGTTAAAATGGCATACATTTTTATGATACCGTACTCATTAAAGGTTACTGCTAAATATATAAATTATTGAACACAAAGAATAAATTTCAAATCTATCCAACTCATACAAAATAACACAGTTTGAAATAAAAACCAATGGCACCGGGTCGCAATATAACACAGTTTGAAAGTATTTATGCATGATCAATGCTTAAGGACATGTTAAACATAAGTATAATGCATGAAATAAGCTAAAGAAATTTATTTTTTACAAATTAACTACCTTACATTCATTGTCCATTACCACATCATTATTAGTTTTGAATTGTATGACAATAAATTAATTTGTATATCTTTGTAGGTGTTTTATTATTATTATTGCTATATTTTTAGGTGAAGAAGTTGAAAATTGAAACCTCTCGTGAAATAAGAATACTTAAAAAAAACAATAATGAAACTATAGAGAACATGATTATTGGATTGTGACTTCATTTACAACAGTATAATAATAGAAATCAAAGCAATTAGTTTATACATGATACTACGATTTAATCTGGTCTGATCAAATTTTATATCAAGACAATTAGATGACATGAGGACATCAAAGTAATAAAAACTAAAAATTTAAAAATAAATATTTTGCCTTAAAATAATAAAAGAATTAATTTCATCATTTTTTAATAAATCATGATAGTGCACAAATTTATCATTAAAGGTGATGTAACGATTTATTTGGTCTATGAGTTTGTAAATTGATGAAACAAATATGGTATTAATAGTTTATACCAATATGATCATGAAATATTCATATTGTTAGTTATGAATTTACATAATCAATTAAAACAATTATAGCTAATGGAATACAATGGTGGTCACCATTACACTATTATGGAGTATTACATTTAGTTTAAATTTAGGAAAAAGTGATGCAGTGAATTATGATTCTTTACTCCACAACTTAATAAAATATATCTAGTATTAACAGATAATGTCACTATAATTATTGGTTTTGTATATGTTAGCTTTCAAATAACATAATCACTGATAAAAATTATTGTTAATTGAATATAATGATAGTCTATGTTATATGAGTATGTAATAATAATATTTCACATGATTATTGCCATATTTCCATAAAGATGCAGTTTCCATAACATTGCTTCTATGTAATTATAATTGTTATACAATTTCATTATAGGTTATTTATCAAAAACACTATGTAATAATATTTATTGAAAGTACGAAAAATTATCAAGGCTAAAAAATCACTCTTCACACCTACCCCAAAGTCTGTGTGAAGCAGGAAAGCAATAAATTTACCACCGTTGTGTTGTAGAACTCATGGACTATTAACTTACATAGTACGCTGTTAAATATTATATGCTTTTAAGAAGTAAGCACAGATTGCTATGAGCATTAGGATTTCTTCATCAAACTTTCTCATTGTGGTAATTGTATTGGCATGTTATTAGAATATTACAGGCTTTAAAAAGTATGGTCTATAATTTGTTTCAATATTTTGGTTTTTAGGATGAGGCAGGAGATGAGATTAAGGAAGCACCAAAGAAAGAGGGAGAGGGTCAGTGAGACAGTAAATCCTTTATTAATATGCAAGCAGGTGTTGGCTTATATTCATTTGCCTCTCCTTTTGCTTTTGTGCTTTCCTATTTATAGATTTAGCTGTATTTTTTTCTGCTTTGTGATAAAATGCTCACCACTATTTTGAGCTTGTTGGCATACTTTTGAACTAATATGTTTTATTATCGCTCTTATTTTCTTATTGCTGTTTTCAGTGCTGCAATTGAAACTTCTGAAAGATTATTTCCTCCTATATATGCCACTTTCTAAGTATCTTTAAGAAATATAATCATAGAGAAGACCCGTTCTTTGCACACGGGTAGATGTACTTAGTAAGTGAAAGATGCTGAACAGTGTGCACACCGTAGCAGTACTTAGTAAGTGAGAGACTATGAACAATGGTGAACCCATGATTTTTGACTATTTAGATTTGATGAGCCATGAAGATAATTTTTAACCAAAATGGTGCAGATAACGATGTTGCATTAGTTTGTAGCCTAGCACGTACAGTACCTAGGTGTAGCATATAGTTAAAGTAGTATAATATGTTATAAGTTGGTCATTTAGAAAACAACATTTCTTGATCTCAGAACAAACGGAATAAGCCATGTTACCTGAGCATGCACAGCAGTTGGGCTGAAGTAATCCTGCACAGACCTTGCACTTCTTCAGCTTCAGCATAGGTCTCCTAAAAAACATCATATTCTACGATGCATGTCATTGAACTTCAAAAACACAAAGTCTATCATAAACTTGCTAAATCGGTACCAATCTAAATTGAGAGAGTATGATGTATTGAATCAGTTAGGAAAATTGGTAAAATCACGTATATTATACTAATCAGAAATTTGTAGCAAAAGTTCAAACATACATTTCACATCTGCTGTCATGAAAGATTACAGTTCAGTATAGATTCATGTTCTTTTAATAAAAATATTAGTCGCTTAATAGAAATACACTCATGCACAAAATAGCAAAAAAGCTAGACTATAAATAACAGTATAAAATTACCCTTTACGATTTCTCATAATTAACAACTAATGTGAAGCAATAAGAAAACAGGCACATTCTGGGTTCACCCATAAAAATATATACTCAAGAATACCCAACATTTAGTTGAAGTGGTCTTTAGTTTCTTAATTTCATCTGCTGTTGAGATTCTTGAACGGTGAATGTCATACATAGCTGGGCCAATATCAACTCATGATTTTTGCCTTAATGGAATAAAAAAGGAGCTTCTCACTCAGCTGACTTGGACTACTCTACTGTGATCACGCCAGCATTTAAGATGATGATGGAGTGGATGATGTCGTTAAATTGAAGTTGTACTTCTGATTATTATCCTTAATGTCGACGTTATTGATACGTCAAGAGTGTATAGCCCAATCGAAGTAAAATGCATGCTCCGAATTGCAAAGAGGCAACTGGTGGAATAATAGTACAATGCTACTTATTAAATGTATCTGTTAATGAAAAATATTAATGATTTCAACATTCAAACCGATAATGTCAATAGTAATTACTAATCATGTAAACGGTACATGGTAGCTAATCAAGCAAAGCGGTGAACCTTGACTATGTACATGATGACGAATGACATTGAATAACATGGTCAAACATTTACATGATGTGCTGAGCTTGATGATTTCTGATTAACAATTTAAAAGGCTCTCCCAAATGTTTTATCTATTGGTTGAACCTAGTAAAAAAATTAAAATGGACATCCAAAAGTCTGTCTGTGTGTGTGTAACTTTCATTTACAATATTGTCACAATATCAATAAAATTTAGAATCTTTTCAGAGAAGTTCTAATAAGGAATAAGGGCACATATTGTCATATGACAAAATAATCATACCTCATCTTGAGAACCTCTTTAGTGAACTGGCATCAGATTCTTATCCATCTTATTACCGTCAGTTGTTAATTTTTTGTTTTTTGACCTCCCCTTCTCTAAAAGAAAACTAATTAGTATACAGATATAGAGAGTGAATACTTGAACTGTAAATGAGTAATATTTCAACTTTGAATTAAAATGCAATATCTATATATGACAAAATAATCATACCTCGTCTTGAGAACCTCTTTGGTGAACTAACATCTGATTCATATCCATCTTATTATCATCAGTTGTTAATTTTTTGCTTTTTGATCTCCTCTTCTCTAAAAGAAAACTAATCACTAGATAGATATAGGGAGTGATTACTTGCACCTAATACATAATATTTCAACTTTGAATAATATTGCAAATACCTCACCGTATACTATTCATACAATATTGAGTGTTCAAATGTTACAATATCTGTGCAAATATTACAATACCTTATAAACAATTGATTCCATTTCAAATGACAGAACCTAGAAACTGAACACAATTAAAGCAAAGAAATGAATGATAATCAAGAGCATAATCAAAGATAAGCTATGTTAAAAACAAAATTTTACATTTGGATATGTATACAATACCTGACTTGGGATTGATGAACAATCGAACATACCTTTGTATGATGATGCATCGGAAAATTGCAGGAGTCGGGCGAGGGTGAATCGACGACTATAAATTGAATAGGTGGTGAAAACAATGGAAAGGAAGGGGCGAATTCGATGGACGAATCATCGACGAATTGTAGAAGTCTGGCTGGGTTGAATTTGGGGCTATCAATTGAATCAGAGCAGAAACAATGGAGAGGAAGGGAAAAACATTCGTTAGGGTTTTCGTGGAGTAGGAGAAAGAGTAGGACAATGTATAAATTGTCACAAAATAAACGCGTAAGAACAAAAAATTACGTCAGCGTAGTTGAAGAAAAATTCAGAGACTATTCAGTTGGCAAATTTCAAGAGGGTCTGTGTGAGCTTGAAATTTAACTCACTAATAATAATATAGTATAGATAAATGCTATTTGATTAATTGAATCCATTAAGGTGTATTCAATATGCTACATATGTTAACGCTAAAAAGTGAATGCTAACACCCGGTGTATGTAATAGAATCGTGAAAGCACCACCCGTTGGTACGGGAACAGAATACAAGCTGAAAATAGCAATAAAACGGTAAATAACAACAGATTTATAGTGGTTCGGCCCGTAACTGAGCCTACATCCACTTTATAGTCTTTTATTGCTGATTTGATTACAATTCGATACAACGTTCTTCTAAACACAACACAATTTGATCACGAAAACACTCTTGACTATTAGCTCAATCTTCGATGATGAAATTCGATGAATCCGTGTCGGATGTATGGAATTCCTCCCGAAGCTTGTTGTAGTGTCTCGAGTATTTGAAGATCTTCGTGTGTTGATTGAGTTGAGAGTTCGGCAGAGTAACGACGCTCCAAGAAATGACTGGCCAAAAGTCCCCTACTTGTTGGAGATGGCAATCTATTTATAGGAGAAGAATCTGGCCTGAACTCGGCTTCTAAGTCCTTAGGTCGTTTACGACTTATGATAGGTCGTAAGTCGTCTCCGACCTAAGAAGCTCGGGCTATCTTTTAACAGCTGCACATAATGGTTTCATATATTTGCTAAGGCATAGGTCGTGAACGGGCTCAGGGAAAATGGTAGGTCGTGAGCGGGCTAAGGAAATGGCATGAGAAGCCTTAGGTCGTTGGGTAGAAGCTTTAGGTCGGGGACGACCTAAGATAGGTCGTAGGTCGTTCGCACCTTAGTTCCTCAGGTTGCTGTATTTAAGGATAGGATCCAGTAAGTCGTTAGATCGCTACCGCCCATAGGTCGTAAGTCGTTAACTCGTAGGTCCCTGAGTAGTTAGATCGGCAACCACTAGATCGGCATGACTTTAGGTCGTAAGTCGTAGCTTGTTAAGTCACTAAGTCGTAAATCCTCTGAATAGTTAAGTCGTAGATCCTCTTAAGTCGTAGGCTGTTGAGATCACTTAAGTCGTAGGTCGTTGAGATTACTTAAGTCGTAGGTCGTTAAACTTTTTAACTCGTAGGTCGTTGAGTCGGACCATTCCTTAGGTCGGAGCCTGTTGAGTCGTAGGTCATCTAAGTCTTAACTCGTTAAGTCTTGCAATCCCTTAACTCGTTAACTCTTGAGTCGTGTACTTCTTAAGTCATGGAGAATTAAGGGTTAACATTTGCCCCTCGAAATACACGCCTAAGCCGTAGGTCGCGTGTTTCGACTCATCTTAACTCGTGTGGGTCGATTCCAATTCCTTCAACCTGGGGTATAAAATGCTTAGGTCGTTCCTCTTATCTCCTTCTTCATATTACTCGTTCCTTAAGCCGTATCTGCCATTAACGCAATTTCAAGCTTCCAAAGGCGATTTCGACTTGATTTACTTTCAACCATTCCCAATTACACCGCGTAAGCATCTTTTCCCTTTTTCCAATCGCCGATCATTGCCATCGACCTTTGTCTATGATTTCTTCCCTTTGGACCTTGCGAATACTGTTATACAGGATATCCATGAACTTAAGGTGGCTCGGTATGACTTGCAACGATTTGTGATTTGCGGTGGTTTATAAATAGAGTTGATGGAGAGGCTAACTGGTTAATGGGTTAATGGGTTGGATAGTTAACGGGTTAGAAGTGACAAAGCTCAAGAGTTAGGAGGTAAACGGGTTAGGAATTGGATGGATAGACGGTTAACGAGTTAAGGATTAATCGAGTCAGGAGTTAGATGGACTGGTAATTTCGCGCGATCCAGCAGTTTTGATGTTACGACTTACGACTTACGACTTACGACTTGAAGCCTCTTTTTATTCCTCACGACTTACGACTTAGAGAATAGTTGACCCTAGCTCGCAGGAACCATTTGAGTCGTTCGCGACTTAGCACTTGTTCAGATTTTGCTTGAATGTGTAGTACGATTTAAGAGTTACGACTCAACCTGACTCATAGCATATCTTTTAGACCGTGAACGAACTAGAACTTGAGGAAATTCCGACCCATGCTAAGTCGTGAACGAGTTAGAACTTGAGCAAATTTTTCACTGCCTTGAATGTTAAGACTTGAGCAGCACGACTTAAAAATGCTCCGACTTATGTTAGGTCGTGAACGACCTAGGACTTGGAAATTTGAGCAGAATTTGACTGATTTTTGAATTTGAATTGTTTTGGACTTTGTTGTACTTCTTTTCAGATTGCCTTATCTTTAACGCTAATAACCTGTTTAAAAGCAACATTTGCAGAAAAATGGGATGAATATACTGTCATTGATTGCCCACATCGAATGACAGATTAGTCGACAAAGAATAACAAACCTAAATGAACTTTGTGAATGAAATGCTGCGAACTAACAAATCTAAGTGAAGTATTAAAGCAAAATTGAAATGGTCAACTAAAGCTGATTTATTTGCATTAACACGACGCTGCACTTGGACTTAAGATAACAAGCCTTGAAACTTTATAATCGATAAGTATCAATTAATTTAGTTTCTGTTATATTTGCTTGTTATTGTATTAGTTTTGCACAACACTTCACTCTTTTTAGGAAACGTGCACCTTCATATTTGAATATCCAGTTCCTTGTGTAGAATGGCGTCGCAACAAGAAGATACAGAATCTGCCGGAGAAACTTTTCCGATTGCCAATCCACTAATCGATCCTCCGGAAAGAACTCCGACCACACTAAGCCACAAAGTCTTCAGACAACTGTGCATCCAGTTTGGCATTGCCGAAGCTGACGCTTTGTTCCCTGGAATAAATGATACCGCTGATAGGCCGCCCCATGGCTTTGTCGCAGTTAACCGCCAAATGTGTTTAAGTGGAGCTATCCTCCCATTCAACGATTGTCTTCGAGAACTTCTCCTCCGACTATCTATCTCCCCTTTTCAACTACACCCTAATGGCTACGCCATCCTGCTGGGACTGTGTGTGCTTTTTAGGAGAATGCTGGACCGTTTTCCCAGTTTTGGAGAAATTTGCTTCCTGTGCTCATTTGCAAAGAACAAAGACCATCCCTCTATCACACTTGTAAGGAGTGCCAAGAACCGTAAACTGATTATTGGTCTTCCCGAAAGCGTTCCTGGGTTCCTGAGCCAGTTTTTCTTTGTTCGCTGTCCCCCGGGATTTTACGCCATCTGGAGAGTGGAAAGTACGACCTTTTGTCTTCGCTCCTTATTTTTTCTGAATTCTTCGAAGTCCGAATTGTCAAGTATTAACTTCTTTTTCTACTTTTTCAGCGCTCCCTCCCCCTTCTAGGGAATCTCGTTACAAAACCACATTCGAGAGGCTTATGGCCGTGCCGGTTGAGGAGAGGAGTGTTCAATTTCTATTGAAAGATGAGTTCCTCCGTCAATTTGGACTCTTACATCCTTCCCGCTCCATTCAGCCACATGAAGTCCCTGATTCTCCAGCTGAGGAGTCAGATGCCCCTGCTCCTGCTAAAGAACCTTCACCGAAAGAACTAACCATTGAGACTTCATTGGTAAAGTGTTCTACTCCTACTGTCATTGCGGGGTCGTCCAGTAAGTTAGCACTTGCCCCGGTTATGGAAGAAGAGGAAGATCTTCACATTTCTAAAAAGACGGCTGAGGCGGAAGTTGAAAAAGATAATTCTCCCGTGCATCATGGCGACGATACTTTTGACAATCTGAGCGATATCATGATAACCTCTCAGGAGCTCTTTAAAGATGATGTTTCAAAAACGATCTCTCCTGTTGTCGAGGCAACTTATTTCTTGCGACAAACCATAACGCCTTCTACACAAGCCGTTGCCACTCCCACACCACAGGGTGGTTTGTAATTTGATGCGCATAGCTTACACGCCACACATACTTATGATGCCAAGCACTTATATGCACTTAAATTCTCTACTTCGAAGATTTCTAAGATTTGTCTTTCTTCTTCAATTTCAGGTTCTGCAATGGGGCGAAGTGGCTCGTATTATGACAACTTTCGGCGCTACGGGGGGGCGCGATAATTATGATTACAGACGCTATCTCCCTGCTCGCAAAGAATCTGACGAAGAGCGAGCCATTAGAAAAGCTCAAGAGAAGCGAGCTTATGAAGAACAGCAGAGGAGGAGAGACGATGAACAGTACCATGGGAGTAGGGACGAGCGACATGACTCTTCCCGCAGAAGTGACGATTCTTACAAGAGGAAATCTTATGACGACAAGGGGAAAAGTCACCTTGCCGATGATTCTAGCAAGCGGATCAGACTCGACGACAAGGACGCGTCTACCATTTCGGAAAAGACTGCCGCTTCTATTCCTCCTGACACTTCTTCCGGTTCTCCTGCACTTAAGAAGTCTGACATCTAGGTAATTATTAATAGGCCTCAGTACCAAGCCGGGGATGGACCTTCCACACTACAGAGCAGATTTCCAAATTGGTGTCTAAAAGGGGTTTGCTTTGATTTAGACTTAGTTCCCATTGATAAACAAGCCATGCTCAGAAATCTAGATGCTGTCAAGCTTGACATTGAAAGAATGTCTGGATGGCAGAAACTGGTCGATGAACTTCAAAGGGTCAACCGCATGAATCTTGAAGCCATGATGACCATGGAGAACGATAAAGCTGAATGGGACAAATGGTGTAAGCAGCATGATGCTGAAATGAAAAGCATTACTGATGATTACGGGAAGCTTGAAGCCGAAGTTGAAAGACTCAAAAATGAGCTTGCTACTTCCTCCACTTCTTATTCACGGAAGGAAGAAATGCTCCAAAAGCAAGTTCGAAATGCTCATGCTGCTCAGCGAGATACTGAAGTGAAACTCGAAGCAGAGCAGCAGGTTTCTAGAAAATATTGCGATGACGCTGCTCAACTTCGGGAGAAAGTCAGTTCTCAAGACTTAGAAATTGCGAGACTGCAGTCTCAGTTATTGAAGGCTGAAAGAGAGCGTGATGAAGCTCTCGCTGGAAAAGCTGCAGCTGAAGAATCCCATAAGGCAACCATAGCCACCGTTAACACGACTTTATTCGACTTTTATGTCCATTGCGTCTTGGGGCGTGGGAGCCTTTCATTTTTGGGACCGGAATATGAAGTCACCTTAGCTGAAGTATGGGAGGCGATCATTGATATGCTGGGCGGCGCCGGTTATGCTGAAGCAGATCTTGAAGCTACTTATTTAAATGAGAGCGCCCGTGCTGCACTTGCCAAAGGAAAAGAACAGCTTTCCCGAGTGCGAGCCGAAGTGCCGGGAGAGAAGCTTCCTGAGAATACTTCCTATTGCCCCTGATTATACTTCGGCTTCAGCTCACGTGGATATTGCTGGCTCTAGTTCTCACTCTTCGCCTCCTGCTAAAGTCGACAAAGAAATTGTGACCACTCCTACAGAGGAAGAGGCTATGAAGGACTTTCAGGCTCAGGATTTTGAGATCGATCTTGCCAAACCGACTTCTCCAGGTAACTTTGACGTCGACCCAGTTCCAGTGAATTACTTATTAGATTTGACCGAGCTCGATGAACTTCTCACTTATTTACTTAAGCCTGGACGAACCAATATCTTCTCTTATCTTTGAGAATACTGATTTTAACTTCTTTTCTTATGTAGCGGAAGTACCGAAAGCTGTGCCAACTTCTCCTACTTCAGCTGCCGTTCCTCCTCCTTCTCAAGTTACCCCTCTTCCAGCTTCTCAACCAGGATCGCAAGAAGAGAAAATTGAAGCCCTTAAAGACTTGGACGATCCAGTTGTTTCACAAGAGCCAAAAACTGGGGAACTTGAAGAAGGCGAGAATACTCCGGAGCAGTCTTGCGGCAACGACACTAAGCTTTCATAAATTTGTACTCCAGGCAGTGAGCCTTCCTCGAAAAAGAAGGGAAAACACGTAATTTCGAAGAAAGGCATGAAAAGCTCTTCTGCCGCTGGAGAGGAAGCAGAAGTTGATCCGGCTGTGCCTCTTTCTCCTTCTTCTCCGACTCATCCACAACGACCTCCGAAGCTAATTATCAGGCCGGGTAGAGGCTCTAAAGGCGGGAAGAAGGAGAAATGAGCCTGATTTTGCCTTTTCTGTTTTTTGTATGTATTGACCGGAAGTTGTGCGGATACCGGTCTCCGCTTCTTTTTGTAATCTGCATAATGTAAAAAGTTTTCATAGCATTGAATAAAATAGCTATTTTACTTGTTGCAAATTCTTGTGTATGTGAGAATGCATTTGTTTCTCATTTTTAGTGTAGAATAAACGATTCTTTTTACTTGTACAAACTTTTTGTCTGTGTTTGAGAATGCATTTATTCCACATCTACTTTTTCGTGATATTGCAATGAACTTGCGGTATGTTGCTTGCATATTACTTTTATTAATGCAACTGAATTGCATATTGTTGCCCCCATATCACAAGTGCATTGCAACATTTCTAGCTTCTACGAGACTGATATTCTCATTTCAGAGAATAACTATTCCACTTTTAGGGGAAGAATCATTCTGCTTTTAATGGATTATATCTCGTTTTTGGAGAAATTTTTACTTTCTCTTTCTTTCTGAAGAACACTTCAACTTTCGAGGACGATCACTTTTTTATTTGTTAAAAAGTGGATTTTCCTACGCAGTGAAGTGAGCTCCTGAAGAAAGTTTTGATCCGTTGAATGGATTCACAGGACAGTCCTTGGCTGTTTTACTACACATTTGTTTGTACAAATAATCATAAGTATTCAGCTGCGGACGTTAGTGGTTCCATCAACAAAGTTTTCTGAATGTGACTTGTCAAAAGGCTTTATTTGTCTTAGTGCTTCCGAAGAAGGCTTCGTGGTCTCCGAAGAGAAGCAATTTTGGTCTCCGTAGAGAAGCAAGTTTGGTCTCCGTAGAGAAGCGATTTTGGTCTCCGAAGAGAAGCGATTTTGGTCTCCGTAGAGAAGCGATTTTGGTCTCCGTAGAGAAGCAATTTTGGTCTCCGTAGAGAAGCAATTTTGGTCTCCGTAGAGAAGCAATTTGGTCTCTGAAGAGAAGCAGTGTGCCTCCGGAGATGGCTTGTGCCTCCGAAGAGGGCTTGTGCCTCCGAAGAGGGCTTATGCCTCCGAAGATGACTTGTGCCTTCGAAGAGGGCTTGTTGATTGCCTGGAAGTTACTCTCTCATGGTCAGACGGGTCCATGGGGCGGGCGCAAGTTGCTTGATTGGATGTTCGTTTGTACAAACGATCGCAATCAACTAACAAGGTACCCCTTCGGTGGTCCCACCGATCTTTTTGATTGAGGAAAGCACTCCCATTTATTGGCGTGCCTCGTTAGAGGGCTTTGGTTGGTTGGTACCAGGAAGGTTGCGTCTCAGGGGCGAGTGGATCCACGGGACGGACGCAAGCTGTCTGATTGGATGCATCACAACCAGTTAGCAAGGGTCCTGTTCCTTCTGCTTGGGAAGGTGTCCCTTTAGTGGATCTACCGGCTTTCCTGTTGAGAGGCATACCTCCTTTTGGCTGCTTCTATGTTTGTCGGCTCATGTTTTTCCATCATCTGCCCATCTGCGATCCTTTATCATTGCTTCCAAGCGTGTCTTCCTTTCTTTTGCAAGTAAATTGCTTTATCCGAAGAAGTAAACTTCACTGTTGAGTGACTCCACAGGGTAAACGCAAGTTACCTGGTTGGATGTCTTGTTATATCAACGATCGCAACCAGTTAACAAGGGCTTGACATAGTGGGGTCGTCAACTTTTTATGTGAAGTTCCTCTTGTACGGGATTTGAGTTTGGAATTTTTGTTGCTTGAAATTCGTTTATTGAGCGACTTATAGAGCTCGCTTGGCTTTGTGATGGGTGAGCTTTGCTTTAATGACCTGTAATATTAGATCGATATTTTAGCAATACATTTAGAGTATTTACACATCGAAATATAACAGGCATTTTGTAATAAGGAACACAGAATTTATAGTTTTTCATTATTGAATCACACTGATTTCTCAGCGGTTTACAATGCAAAAGTTATACATTCATCATGATTTTTCAAATTTAAGCAATGCTGTTAAGTAAGAAATAGATGCAAGCGATTGTAGTTTCAGAATCTCCAAGCTGGATTTCCATTTGCGCTTGATTCATAGCTTTTGGATTTTTATGCTAGAGAAAATGAAAGATGCCCCAGCCGCAGTTTTGTGGGTAATTAGCAGTCGTCCCAACTTCTGCTTGCTGGGTATGGACCTCCTATGACAGCATTAATGATAAGCTGCTACTCTTGCACTGCTGTGTTGTTGCGAGAGCCGGGCTGATGGATAGGATGTTGTTACCCCCGAATAGATGAGGTTGGACCAACTCCGCCTTTCTTCACATACTGTTGAAGTTTACCTTCTTTCAGCAATTCTTCAATCACGCTTTTTAACTGGCGACATTGATCGGTGTCATGGCCTGGTTGATTGTGAAATTGGCAGAATTTCCCATTACGCACGGCACCTCGTTTCATCTCCGGTGGCTTAGGATACTTGACAACATCTTTTGTTGCAAAAAAGATATTTTCCGGGGTGTCAGTTAAAGGAGTAAAATCCGAAGGATTAGAGCGGCGGAGTTTCTTTTCATTCCTCTGGCTCTTTCCCCCATCATTTTCCCTTTTCTGATTTCCAGAATCCCTTTCATTAGACGCAGCATTGTTATTATTAGTTTGGGCAACAACTACTTTCGATGTCGTAGAAAGGCTTTCAAGGCGAATGAACTCGTCGGCATTTTTATAAAACTTCTCAAGCGAGTTCGGTTCTTTCATCTTTAGCCATATTCCAAATTCGCTCGATTTATCGATGGCTCGCATCAAATAATTCAGGATCATACGTGGCTCTGCATTATCTACTTCTGCCAAAGCTATATTGAAACGGCTTAAGAAAGATTTGATTGATTCTCCGGGCGCTTGTTCAAGGTTGGTTAGTGACATTATATCCTTAGCTTTCAAAGCATACAATCTAAACTGTTCTTTGAACTTTCGAGTTAAGTCAGAGAATTGATTTACTGACCGAATTGGGAGCTTTGTAAACCAAAGTAAAGCCACACCTTCCAAGTACACTGGAAAGTATCGACACTTGATCTCATCTGATGCTCTTGCATCGGTCATATGCCAATCGTACTTGTATAGGAAATGATTAGGGTCACTCGTTCCCCTATAGGCTTGGATAGTAGGAGGTGCAAATTTCCTTGGAAATTCCGCCTTCAGGATCCTTTTAGTAAACGGAGTTCTGCTCGGCGCAAATCCCCAGTCACTCTCATTCTCTTCCCTTTGCATGCTCTCTTTCATGATGCGACCAACCATTTCGGACAGGTACTCTTTATTGTTCAGAGACGTCTCCAGACAGGCATCAGTCCTTCTCTCGGAAGCTTGCCTGGGCACATGTTCGTGATAAGTTGGCTGCGACATAGAACCTTCAGCTTGGAAAGGCGGCATTTCAGGAAAGGTTGTTTGATGGTTTTCTGGTTGACGATTTTCCCCAAGCAGAGTAGTTAATCTATCCATTACCAAAGCGTTTTGAGTTTCAATTCGTTGATATAATCCAGAAACTGCTTCATCTAATTCAGCCCTTGTGACCCCAATGGTAGGAGTTGTTTGATCTGCTGTTGGAGAAGCGGAGGTTCCTTCATGAGCAGTTCCAGATCTGATAGGTCTACCTCTTCTTCCAGGAGCCATTATTTCAGATAAACTTCTGGTTTCAAGAGAGGTTCTTTTCACAAGTTTTTGCGAAGCAACGGTGAAAATCTTCCTGAGTTCAGTTCTCAGTGAAAGCACCAAAATGTTAACGCTAAAAAGTGAATGCTAACACCCGGTGTATGTAATAGAATCGTGAAAGCACCACCCGTTGGTACGGGAATAGAATACAAGCTGAAAATAGCAGTAAAACGGTAAATAACAACAGATTTATAGTGGTTCGGCCCGTAACTGAGCCTACATCCACTTTATAGTCTTTTATTGCTGATTTGATTACAATTCGATACAACGTTCTTCTAAACACAACATAATTTGATCACGAAAACACTCTTGACTATTAGCTCAATCTTCGATGATGAAATTCGATGAATCCGTGTCGGATGTATGGAATTCCTCCCGAAGCTTGTTGTAGTGTCTCGAGTATTTGAAGATCTTCGTGTGTTGATTGAGTTGAGAGTTCGGCAGAGTAACGACGCTCCAAGAAATGACTGGCCAAAAGTCCCCTACTTGTTGGAGATGGCAATCTATTTATAGGAGAAGAATCTGGCCTGAACTCGGCTTCTAAGTCCTTAGGTCGTTTACGACTTATGATAGGTCGTAAGTCGTCTCCGACCTAAGAAGCTCGGGCTATCTTTTAACAACTGCACATAATGGTTTCATATATTTGCTAAGGCATAGGTCGTGAACGGGCTCAGGGAAAATGGTAGGTCGTGAGCGACCTAAGGAAATGGCATGAGAAGCCTTAGGTCGTTGGGTAGAAGCTTTAGGTCGGGGACGACCTAAGATAGGTCGTAGGTCGTTCGCACCTTAGTTCCTCAGGTTGCTGTATTTAAGGACAGGATCCAGTAAGTCGTTAGATCGCTACCGCCCATAGGTCGTAAGTCATTAACTCGTAGGTCCCTGAGTAGTTAGATCGGCAACCACTAGATCGGCATGACTTTAGGTCATAAGTCGTAGCTTGTTAAGTCACTAAGTCGTAAATCCTCTGAATAGTTAAGTCGTAGATCCTCTTAAGTCGTAGGCTGTTGAGATCACTTAAGTCGTAGGTCGTTGAGATTACTTAATTCGTAGGTCGTTAAACTTTTTAACTCGTAGGTCGTTGAGTCGGACCATTCCTTAGGTCGGAGCCTGTTGAGTCGTAGGTCATCTAAGTCTTAACTCGTTAAGTCTTGCAATCCCTTAACTCGTTAACTCTTAAGTCGTGTACTTCTTAAGTCGTGGAGAATTAAGGGTTAACAACAAAATTTCATTTTACGTTTGCAAATTACATAGCAAATGGACCCGTTATAATTGAAGTCTTTGTTACAGTAAAATATAATAGTTGAACAACGTAAATAAAAACAATATATAACTTGAATAAGATGTACAATTCTTGTTGTTCACACTATGTTTAAATAGTAGAAATGGAATTTATTGAATAATAAATTAACCAATAGTATCTAAGAGGCTAATGACAACTAATATATGTGGAAACATCAACTACACATCGTGAAGAATAATTATTTTTCTCACCACTGATTATTCAAATGAAATTAAAAGCTAAGTATAGTATGGAGAATATGCCATGAAAGGAAATATTCAATCTAAAATAAATGCTAATTGATGAACTGCATCCATCAAGGTATATTGACTATGCTAAATAAATTACATTTTCCTTTTAATTTGCAAATTACATAGCAAATGAATCAATTATGATTGAAGTCTTTATGCCATTGATATATATATATATATATATTTATTTAAGTAAAATAATTAAACAACGTAGATAAAGATAATAAAGAACTTGAATAAGATGTACAATCTTTGTATTCACTCCTGGTTTAGATAGTAGAAGTGGAATTTATTGAGTAGTAAACCATGTTATTTTGACAAACTTACCTCATTCCAAACGAAAACGAACTTCAGTTTCTAACAAATCCATATAAAATAGTAAACCATGTTATTTTGGCAGATCATGAAATGCGTTAGTAAGTCGGATGTTTAAGTAGAAACTCAAAGTAATCAATGATTCAATAATAAACAAACTAACAGATAATATGAAGAGGGAATGAGAAATAAATTACCTTAGAGAATCAGGATAACGCGATTAATGGTGGAGGAGCTTATGATGCATAAATCGATATGCGAACATGATGTGCACAATTAAGAGCAACTGATATGAGGATGATTTCATAATCTATTTAGGTTCAAACCAACATTAGTTAGGGTTTCTAATTAAGCGTATGTGGAGGTTAGTGAAATAAATTTAATTAAAAATTACAATCAATGGATAAGTTTTTAGGATACAAGAATAATCTAGTTACTAAAGCAACATGCTTCGTTCAATAGAAGATGTAAAGGAAACGCCATAGTAGATCAATATCAAAGCTGATCAAAATGTGAGGTATGACGGCCTTAGCCATAGTTGTACTTCACCTAATAAAATGCTTTCCAATGTAGTGTGCTAACAAAAATAAAGCTCAATACGTGTAAAGCTCTACAATGATCGACCACAGCTGGTTGTGTATTATGCATTGTTACATTAAATGCTTAAGCTAAGAATATGAAAAAACATAGCATGATGTATTGGGTGGTAACATTTTATTCCTTATCCTACTGTAATGCAAGATTAATGAAAGCAAAGCTCTTATTTTGTTTTTGGAAACCCTTTGTTGCATTTGTCATAACCTGCTAAAAAGTAAATCATTTATCATAATAAGAGTGTCAATCATTTATTTTAGGGTCTGCTTATGCAATATTATTTCAGGACTGGATAATATTTTACGTGTATTATCTATCAAGGAGGTAAAAGGGATGTTAATTTTGTACAACCGTGCTAAAAAATTCATAAAGCAAACAGAGCATCTTTTAGAACCTCTCATATAGAGGAAAATCTTATATAATAGATATGCTGAAGTTACGGTATACCTTCATAGAAACTTCTGCAATCATTACTAATGCGTATTACACTGGATATGATATATGAATACAAATTTCAAGGAAGAATGCAAAGACAGGAAACAAATATGCATGACGTGTGAAGAAGTATGTGACAGTTATGCTCCCTAAGCGACCATTAACTATAAAAAATTTATAGGAAGGTAAGGATGGAAAATTCGATGCGGGTAGATAAAGTTAATCGTTATGAAGGGATAATCTTGGTTGTCTTACTATTTGACGGTTCAATTTTTTAATTAAAAAATACGTTTGAAGGAGAATCTATATTTGATTGAACATGTGTTTGGGAAAAAACTCACCTTTATTACTTTCATTTTGCACTCCAGTTATATCTCATCTAGTCTAGTGCATAATGCTCTTTGTTTCCCTAAAAATATAAATAGCAACAAAAAAGATGTAACATCAACAATGTCATATAGGCAATAATGTAATAATAAAGATAAGCATAAAGGAAACGGAGAAGAATACAGTTCCATGATAAAATGAAAGCATAAGCAACCAAAAAAAGCAAATATTCACAAAAACGTAAAAAATGAAATGTCAGTTTCTAAAGCATCTTGGTACTTAGCTCCATGAATCATAGCATGTATATGTTTGACTATCTAGCATAAGGTATCAATAAAATATCAACCACTATTTTATTTTCATACAAAAAGATAAATATTCATTTTGTAGTGAAAATTAATCCCAAAAATAACATGAAAATTATGAATTTGTGAAGAAAAGAAAATTTGGAACAAAATCTATCCAAAAACAGCTCAGGCATCTGTCTATGTATATGAGAAAAAATAAAATTAGAAATTAGTTCAAAGTACCTTTTATAGAATTTGCGAAGACATTGGGCTGTCAATTAAACATACTAATATCAGGTATGGAAGAAAAGTATTATTCAATTACAAAAAAAAAATTGATTGCAGATTACTCCAATAGTCAAAGGCTAACTGATTAGTGTAGAATGTAAAGGCAATATATGTTTTTTGATTAATTAGTCCAATAGAAATCACTAATTGGCAATCACATAAAAAGAGGAAATTAAACTTTAAAAAAACAGATTTGAAAAAAAAGTGAATGCTTCCATTATATAGGGATTCCATTATATAAGGAAACTTATGCTTTAAATTCTTCAAATTATTTATGTTAATGAATTTAATGTGGTTTACACCATTGGAAAATGAAATATAGTTTAAATTCTCTAAGTTATACAATATATGTATTTAGTATCCATTAGAACTACTCAGATTGTATCCACTCAAAAGTCAGTTTATATCAAACATACCAATATAGAAGAAAGGAAAAAACATACAGTAATGGACAATTCCAACTTTTTATTGCATAAATGTACACAACTATTATCAAATATGGCTAAAAAATAACGGAGCGATGAGTTCAATTTGAAATGAATAGGCGAACAATTTGAAGATCAAATAACTGCACCATAGATACATGTATCAAGGTTCCTTGACACGAATCTGCAATACAGTAACTTTATTGAATAATATCAACAAATACGAATTAGTAATATAGCTATATATTGAATATGAATAAGAAGAAGAAATCAAATGGCAACAAAAGAAAACGCAGATTAAAGAAAACGCAGGAAAAAAAGAAAATTTGTAATTTTAGATTAACCATTGAAGCAAACGCAGTATAAGCTATCCGATTTGGTATGATCAATCAAACAGAGAGTAGTGGAAGGAAGCGCCTAAACAAAGTACATAAGAATCGATCAGAAGGAGGCTGAGGCGAGGAATTGGGAAAATTCTTTAACTTGAAAGAAATAAATTACCAAAAATCAATAGTATTTCTTTAGAATTTCGGTTCCCTGCCCTTTATGCTTTAGATCGGTTCCAAAGTGACAGTGGATACTTGATTTGGAGGATGAAGCGATAACAGGTTGTAGTCGATGATCGATATGTAAGAGAGAATGATTTATCTAATATCTAATTTGGGTTAGGGTTTTCATGAGGACTTGATTATGTCGGCTAGAAGAAAAGGGAGGAAGAGGGGAGTAGTGATGCTGAGAAAGAAATTTTCAACTGCACGAAATGGTAGAGAGCTCGGTACAAATAGAAAGGAATTAAAGCAAATCAGAGACGGTTCAGTTGCCAAATTTCAAGGAGGCCTGTGTGAGCTTGAAATTTAACTCACTAATAATAATATAGTATAGATGTGTACATAATCAATTGGTTCCACTTATTATGGATGTTGAAGTGTTCAATAATAGATATCAGGCTCAAGCTATACATTGTAAGTTGATTGAGTAGTTGAAGAAATACGAACATAATCCAAGAAAAATGCAATCTAGCATAATTGTTTTATTGGTAATAATTTTATTTTATTTTAAATTTCTCCAGAATAACTGCATCCTCTAGAGTGTCGGGAGCGGGATCGACAACTTCCAGTGGAAGTATGGGAACTGCATCAGAAAGATCAAATTAAGGGCCCGGACTTTTCGGTTGTTCCGAATAATGACTAGAGCGATTATTAGATCAGTTGTAGAACTTGGTTCCACGTCTGGGTTACCCTATTGAGAAGATGATCCAGTTGGCATAACTGCAAGATGCCCAGAATGTCTAGAACCCATTGCTACTAAACTTAGTAAAAATCATGATTAGATAAAGCAACCAGTACCCCCAAGTGCATAGTGAGTGCTAGTGTGATGTGCTGAAGCGTTATACGATACAGCAATAAGTTGTACGAAACTAAAGATGAAAAAGATGATGGGACTCGAGGTTTGACTGGAGAGACCGTCATTCCTGACCGCCAGTGGTTTTTCATCTTATTACTTTACTTGTTTATAAAAAAAATTCTATAGTACTAGTTTTGCAACAAATTTAATATTGTTGAGCCAAGGTTAGGATATAAAGAAGGTCGTCCTGAAGCTGAAAAGTGGGATTTAATGGAAATCCACAATAAATTTAGTGTTGGAGTAGTTGTGGAAAAAATTAATATGGAATAAATGCAATTTTTTATATGTTTTTTCTTATATTTTTTATTTATTTATAATTAGTTAGGATATAGTTCTATTTGTGTAAATTTAAAATTCTATTTATAATGAGTTTATAATATATTATCTTAAAAAAATTAAAACTGTATTTTATAAATGCAGTTGTAAATCCGTTATATTTTAAAACTTCATTTAAGTTTTGCATTTATAAGTGAACTAGAGTGATGTAGCTAAAAAAGTATATGAGTTGCATTTGTAAGTTATATGAGTTTTATTCAATTATCTAAGTATTGTCAAATGCATATAGCAGCTTAAAAATTATTGTTTGCCATCATTACTAATATGAAGGTTAAAGATGATATTGGTTTTTATATATTATTTCTTTAAAACAAAGGTCCTTAAGAGAAGAAATGGATAAAAGTAATGAAGAAATGCAAACCGGTAAGATTTTGGATAAATGATACAATTAAGGAAGTTGAGAAGGAAAGGAAAAAGTTGAAAAAATGAATGAAGAGTTGGAAAAGGTATAAATCTATTTTCAAATAATTTGTATTATTGGTTATATTGTTTTAATTAAATATGAATTTTTGGTTAAAATTATTTGTTGAAGGCTATTAAAACTACGTATTATTTTAGATTTAAAATCAATAACTGTGTATTGGATTGGTATGAATATGATATATATTTTTAACTGCTTGGATTATGAAGATGAAAATGCATTTTATATATATATTTTATTATATTTGATTTGATATATAATTTTATTGCATAATTTATATACATGTTTAGATTGGTTTTAACTTTAATATTTTTATTATTTAAAAATTAAGTGTTAAAATTTCTAATGTTAATCTAATTTGGATTTTTGCGGTTTATTTCTTCAGATGAAGATATTTCAATTAGCAATGACAAAGTCAAAGAAATTGAAAAAGAAAAGGATTGTCTAAACAATGTGATTTTGGATCAAAAAAAAGAATGGGGAGTTGAAAATGGTTTGAATAGTTAAATTCAATCAATAAATTTTTATTTTATCGATTCGATATTGTATTAATATGTTATTTTTATTTTATAGAAAATTATTTCTAAAGCTCAAGATTTTGAGAAAGAAATGGCAGAAGCTATTGAAAATTTAGGCTTAAAGAGAGAAATGAATTTTTGAAAGAAAGAGAAATTATTAATCAAGAAATCCAAGACTTCAAAATAATAAATGCAGAGGTAGAAAAGAAGATTTTAATTGGTAATGAAAATAAGAATTTAAGTTAAAATGTTGTTGATTTAAAACAAAAGAAGGATGAATTTGAGAAAGAAATTTTGAGATTGAAAAATGCCGTTGATGAACTTACAAAAGAGAGTAAGGAGAAAGATAAACCGAAGGAAGATTATGAAAGTAGACTTAAAGTTGTTATAGAAAAAAGAGATAAAAAGAAGAAAGAATTGGAGAACAAGAGATACTCGATGACGACACCACCAAATTTTAGTCCTGGTATATATGATATTGTGCAAAATGTTAAAGAAAATGAAAATGTGATTTCTGATGTTGGAGATATTAAAAATCAAGAGAAAATTAATAAAAATATGGTGAGGAAAAATTTAGGCACAAGGAATGTTAAAGACGTTCACTTGTAAAATTGGATAAAGAAGGGAAGGAGAATAGATCTAGTTTATGAGTATGATGGTAATCATCAAAAGAAAAGAAAAAAGAAAAATGTAAAAGAAAAGAAGATTGTACTGGAAAAGAAAATAGAACTTATTGGAAATTCGGATCAGAGTATTGTTGATAAATTATCACTAAGAGCAAAGAATTTTATGGCTTATCTGTCAAAGAATACTTTAATTGTACTTCTTCCTAAAAATATGAGAAAAGTGGTTGATACTTATATTTACTTGGCTTGTTGTTCTTAGGTTCATTTATTTTAATTTAATAATTATTATATTAATTTTATTTTTTAACTTAATTGAATGATCCTATAAAATGTTTAGTTGAATAATGCAGTTTTAACTGCACTTTATTTATGCAGTTATTTATATTCATCTTTGTGCAGTTTATTTACGTAGTTCATGATGTTATCTACATTCATTTTTATGTTTTATAGGGAAGTTGTTTGGCAAAGTGATGATGGTTTTATCTCTATTGATGGAAATCAAGTGAAATAATTGCTTGATTGTAATCAATATATAGATTTTGTGGTAAGTATTTTCTTCAATGTTTAGTTTTTTTTACTAACATGTTTATAACCGCATTTGATTTATATATTTTTTATAGTTGCATCTGGTTGATGTGTGTATATTTAATTATCTGCTGCATTTGGATTATGTAGTTATTTTATGTTCTGATTTTACTTATGTTATAAACATAGTTTAATCTTTTTATAATTAGTTGCATTTGTATAAAATAGTTATATTTACTTATATTTTTGTATGAAATTTGTTTTTTGCAGATTATTAAATTGTATGGAAAATATCTTGCAGAAAGATTAATGGACATTTTTTTTCAAACTTATGCAGTGATATGGTTGTTTATATTTAAGCAGTTACTTTTTCTCATTTGTTATAAATATTAACTAATTTCTTTTTCATAGCATGGTGTTTTAAATAATGCTATGGATTATATCAAAATGTATGTTGAAGATGTACTTGAAGTTATCGGTCCTTCAATTGAAATGCATGGTATATTTTTTCCAATTGTGAATATTAAACACTTTACGTCATTAATTTTTAACAACGGTATTGTAAAGTGGATACTTTCCGATTCTTTAAAAGGACTAACTCATGGAATTCAGGAAGAACTAGCAAGCAAGATTGTAAGTATATTATGGATTGGTTTTATTTAATATCATCTTTCATAAAAAAATTGTTAATTTATTGAATATTTGAATAAAAGTAAAAATATATTTGAATTAAGTTTAGCTTAAAATTTAACTGCATAAGTCAAATGCCGTTAAATATAAGTAGTGAACTGTATATTTTAAATGTAAGCAGCGAAATGTTTAGTTTTGGGAAGAATTTTAACTACGTAAGTCTAACGTAGTTATATGTACATGGTGAACTATATGGTTTTATGAGTGAAATTTAACTGCATTAGTGTAATGCAGTTAAATTAAACAGTGAACTGTATAGTTTTTACATGAATTTTAACTATGTAAGTCTAATGCGGTTAAATTTAAACATTTGACTTGTATTGTTTATAAGTGAAATTTGATAACTTGAATGTAACATAGTTAAATATAAGTGGTGAAATATATGGTTTTATGTAAGTTTAACGCAACTATATGTACATGGAGAAATATAAGGTTTTACAAGTGAAATTTAACTGCATTAGTGTAATGCAGTTAAATATAATTATTGAGATGTATAGTTTTTAGGTGAATTTTAACTGTGTAAGTCTAATGCAGTTAAATGTGAAAAGTGACTTGTATTATTTTATAGGTGAAATTTAACTGCTTAAATTTAATGCAGTTAAATATAAATAGTGAACTGTATGGTTTTATATTGTTATGTAAGTTTAATTCAATTAAATTCAGATATATTTATTTGAGTATACTAGAGCTAATTGTTAACATTATTACTATTTTTGTGTTTGTTGGCTTATAGAAATTTTTTATTGAACCTATTATAAAAAGAAAGGCATAAGAGAAAAAAAATTATGCAGATTAAAAGATGGAACATGTCTTGAATTTGCACAATGTCCTCGGTAGAAAAATAGGCAATATCCTTGTTCAAATAATACATATAAATATATATGTGTGTGTGTGTGTATATGATAATTTTTTAGTTGGTGTGTGTCACAGAAGATGTTAAATTGGATTGAAGTAGGTTGTCGTACGGTATGCTTACTGATTATCCAAAAAGTTGGTGCATTTCTGAAATAAGTAAGTTGAAGGAATGAAACTTAGTGAATTTTTTGATGTATATTTATGATGTATGAAATGTTAACTTATAGTATAGTTTGGATATGTTTGCATGAGAATTAGTGAAGTTGATGTACAAAGAATTTTTGATGTACATAACTAGTTGTTGTTGTTGAAGAACTATTTTTATTGCATTTTATCAGTGAAGTTATGAATTGGATATCTTGTCTTTATTTTTGAATAGTGTTTGATTGTATGATAAAAATTTAATACTATTATGAATACAATATGTTTGTTATTCCTTATCGTTTTATAATGCATTTTGGTTGCATTTAATAATCTATTAAATCTAATGAACTTGTAGTTTAACTGCATTAAGTAAAAGCAGTTATATTTTATTTTAATCTATATTTTAAATGCTTTTAAAATAACTGAGATAAAGGAAATAGCTGCATTATTATAATTCCACTATTGAAAAGGTAAGCAAATTTATCTGCAAAACTTCATCAACCATTGCAATTATAATGCAAATTTTATATGCTTCAAAATAATTGAGAGAGAACATGGAATTGATGAATAAAGGATATTCTAATACATTAAGTTGGTGTTTTTCTTATTATGCTGTAACACCCCGTAAAATGAACCATAAATAAAGTAAATTGAATTAAATATGATAAGGATTGAATATGGAAATTTTATAAAAGTTGGAATTTGACCATGAAAGTTATTCCATTGTGTTTGTGGTAAAATTCTGATCTGTTTCCATGTATAATACACTGAAAACAGAGCTCAAGCAAAGAAGTTATGAGCATTTGCAGTCAGATTTAAATTAATTTAGTTTGAATTCAAATTCAAATGAAAAATCAAATTTAGGTTTAAATTTCAAAAATTAGCTTGGGGTTAAGTAAACGTTTAATTAACGTTAAAAAGTTAATTAGGGAATAAAATAATCTTGCAACAAAAATAAATAAATGTTCCCTGAAACAAAGGAGCGGTCAACATATATAGGTCAACCGTAGCAGTCGACCGGCCACCCAAAGGCGGTCGACCGCTTGGCAACAAAAGTTGCCAATGATGGCTAGGGTTTGAAGCATTGCTTTATTCGGTTGTACGCTTCAGATTTACCTGCTTCCTACTTACTTCCATTCTACAGTTCTGGTGCATTTCAACTCCTATAAATAGAACCCTATCCTCTCCACTTTTATTCATATTCTTTTGAGAATATGACGAAATTCTGCCATTGCTATCTCTCTCTAATAAGATTCAGAAACTCCATAGAGAATTCAGGTAAGAATTCAACTTATTTGTTATTTGTTTCTTCCTTCTCCAATCTGTTCTTATCTTATTCTCCTCCAATTATTCTGAATCTAATTAATATATATACATTTTCCCTATTGTGTGTATATATCAAAAGAGAGAGATTTTGGAAGAGATTGGAAGGTGGCAAATCCATTTGAGTAAAGCTAAGGCTAATCTGTGAGTGGAAAACTTAGTATTTCTTTTCAACAATTGTTTAGTGTATTTCTTTTGGATTTGATTATGCCCTAGGGATTTGAGGATTTTGAAAATATGATAGATAAAATCCTCCAAAATTTCTTTTTAATTCGATATGTCAGTTCTATACTGAGTTCCGTAATTATTTACATTAATTTGGTGTAATTTGTTTCATTTATGCAATTATTGATAATTTCATAATCTATTCCACTTCTCCTTCTTCTTTAGGTCAAATTCTGATCCTTCAATGAAATAAGGGGTTTAGATTACAAATTCTATTCGTAGTTTACACCACTTATTCTTATCTATTTCTTTGTAAAAGAGGAGTTGAATAGAATATAGGGTTTATATTGCAATTCTTATTATTTAAGATATTCCATTGAATTAGTGTAATAAATTGAGTTTCTATTTTATTTACAAGTCTATTATTGCAGTTTTGGTTATGAATATTTATTCCTTGTTTTGGACGTTAGAATCCCATGAAACCTTGGTAATTTGAAGAAAAAGGACTTGTAATAATAATTGGTTAGGGAATTGACATTTAATGCTAGTTTAGAGCGTAAAATTCATGCGTTTAGAACTTAATAGGCATGAGCATTTATTTATCTCTATTTACGTAGTTAATGTATAATTATTGCGTATATGGCGTAGTTAATTAGGCATTTATTTACATTTATTTCCATAATTAGAAAGGTATTTGATTATGAGGCGAAAATAAGAGGAAACTCTTATATAGCCTAATTATTATTTTAAGGCGTAATAAGGAAGACTCCTTATAAGGCCTTATTTATAAAGCGGTGAGATGAGAGTGTGTATCTGTGTGGAGAGTAATTGATTTGTGGCTAAGTCATAGAGATGCGAGGTCAATAGAGTTACATGATGGAAGTCCGCCCTTCACTTTGAGGCAATTAGCAGTTGTGTACACTTTTATTGATGTGAGATATTCTTATGATAAATATTTGTAATGACGCGAGGTTGGTCCCAAATTATGTAAGGGAAATCTACCCAGCTAATGTGGCTACCAGTTCCTACGAATAGCGGACTAATGTGAGACATCATTATGATTATGGGCCATAAGACGAAGGGCCTGCTTCGGGGTTTTGAGGTATTAAGTGGTTGGACCTACCTCTTTTCCCCAGATGAAGTGTTAAATGGCCAAGGGGACACGTTAGATGGTATCTCTACAGGGATCCACTTCTGGAAATAGGTCTTAAATGATGGGGTCTGCCTTAATTAAGGTCTCAAAATGAACAGAGTCTGCCTATTTTCCACTTGGAAGTATTAAATGGCCAATGAGATTCCATATGATTTTAGTCAGATAGTATTATTAAGAAGCATGCTTTTGGAAATACGTCTTAAATGATAGGGTCTACCTTAATTAAGGTCTTAAATGACCAAAGTCTGCCTATTTTCCACTTGAAAGTATTAAGTGGCTTGGGTACCGTCTCTCACATTATTAGCTATTTATGACGTATGATTGGGATATGGGATTTTAGAAACCTACTGCTGGAATGGAAGGTATTAAGTGGTTGGACCCGCCTCCTTTCCTTATAAAGAAGTATTAAATGACTTTAATGGTTTTATGTTCGTAGACGTATTGTTATTTGAAACATACTGCCCAAGTATTGAAAAGGTAAGACTTGATGTTTTTATTCACCAGACAGTTGTTGTTCCGATTCCCTCTTCATTACAATATAGGTTAAGGATGGAGTGATGGCGGTGATGAAGCTTAGAGATGGAGAAGCTTGGCTAGTGGCAGTATTCATTATTATTTGCTTTTATGTGTATCCATGGGTTTAGACAATTGTTATAATATATATTATGCTACGGTTTTTATGGAATTTTGTGTTATGACATTTTTATGGTTTTGAATAAATGGGTACACTTTACTATCATATTTTGTTCCACCCGCTATGAGTTCTGAAAGTTTAGTTATGGGTATGCAATGTCATTTCTTTTTACTATCAACAGCTTGCGTTAGAATGGGTTTAAGTTTCAATGGGTCTTTTCTAGATCGAAATTTAGGCATGTTCCGAGGCGGGTTGCTATATATGCAAGGAAGAAAAGTAGTGGCATATGCACGTCAATAGTTGAAGAATTATCAAAGGAATTATGCAGTGCACAACTTGGATTTTTATAAGCTTGATTATAGATTGGTTTTTATACATACCTGATTAAGTTTGATATATAGTTAGGTTTTCTATCCATACATACCTGATTAGGTTAGGTATTCAGTTAGCTTTTGCATCCATGCATACTCAATTAAGTTGGGCATCTGGTTAGCTTTTTCATCCATATGTACTAGATTAGGTTCGGCATTTGGATAGCTTTTGCATTCGATAATATGCTCGGCTAAACAATATATCTTGGTTATAGATTGGTTTCCATATTTCCCAATTAGGTTTAGCATTCAGTTTGCTTTTGCATCCATATGTTCCTGATTACATTTGGCATCCAATTAAATTTTGTATCCATATGTACCCCATTAGGTTTGACATTCGCTAAGGTTTTATGTCCATATTTACCCAATTAAAAAATTAGGAATTCGATGGAATTCTCGATTAAACAATATATCTCGGTCATAGATTGGTTTCCATACCTGATTGGGTTTGGCATCATGTTTGGTTTTGTATCCGTATGTACCCGATTAGCTTTGGCACCATATTTGGTTTGTGTGTCCATATGTACCCGATTATGTATGGAATTCAGTTAGCATTTGCATCCATTCATACCTGATTAGGTTTGGTATTTGGTTAGCTTTTGCATTCAATTGGTATGCTTTGTTAAATAATGTAAGATCCCCCATTTTGAGGTTCAAAACTAAGCGCTATGGATGCTGCAATCATCAATAGTATTAATTTCCAGTGACAATGCGGCTATATTAATCATATCAAAAATCAGAAGCACATGAATATGGAAAATATTAAGCACAATTTTTCTTGACAAATTTTCACATTTGATTTCACAAATGATATTTCATATTCATTACATAATCTCATTTGCAAACCCACGTTCGATGAAATCATAATTATTATAAAATACCCCAAGATCGACATATAAAGACACTACAAGGAGAAGGCTGTTTAGCATCAGCATATAGCCGACTCTAGCCGACTCCGGCCGACTCGAGCCGACGCTATATGCCGACGCTATATAACTCGTCGCCAAGTGATATAGTGACGGGAATGGGGACGGGTCCGTTTAGTAGTGTTTTTTATTTTTTCAAACGAAATAGGTGTATAAAAGAATTAGATTAGGAAAATAATTAAATAGCCGACGCTAGCCGACTCGGGCCATTGCAGGCCGTCCCCAGCCAACGCAAACTTCAATAGAATTTTGCGCCGTCCCCAGCCGACTCCATAATGGAGACAGAGCCGACTTCAGGCTCCGTCCCCATTTCAAAGTATTCTAGTAGTGAGATGCCCCTATGGTTCGTCAGAGTATAACACTTGGCAATTATATAACTTGCCATTACATCCATTCGGACAAAACCAACAAACACAACGGATTAGATAGGCGCTCCTAAATAACTAGATTGCCTCCTACATGTTTCCGGAAGCTTATTCGTCTAACTGAAATCTGAAAAACCCTTATGCCCGCCTACACAAATAAGTACCCGTGAGTTTAAAGGGAAAAACAAAACTTTGGGTCAGGCAAAAAGTCTGGTGTGAATAATAACCTACCATCTCGAACCAAATAGATATCTAGTGAGACCACGCCGCTGAGTGGAATGAGTTTTCCCCTCACTAGTACCTTAACCAGAACATATTAACCATATACTATCATTCTACATCCATAATTGTTAGAACATTAAAGATTATTTGCAGTTATGCAAAATATACTAGTTATCCATCCCAATTTATTAGACTACCCATCTAAATTTTTGTTGACTATCCATTTTATACTTATGTAGACTACCCATCTCACATATGATTACTTGGATTACCCATCCCCCTACCACATGGACTACCCATCACACATGGTTTCGTTGTTAAAGTTATATGGACGATCCATCTCACATATAAACATTTTTATTGACTATCTATACCCTTCCATATGGACTACCATCACATATGGTTTCGTCTATTTAAAATTATGTGGACTATCCATCGCACATTTCATAGTTTTCATAGGATGACTATTAACCCATTGTTAACCATCTAGAGACTGTCCATCTCCGACATGATGTAGACTATCCATCACACATCCTATAGGTTTCCTAGGATGAATATGAACACATCACTTAACAATTTAATTCATGTTATCCACATGTTTAATCTATGTCTATTGGTATCCCCAATTAGGTTATCATCCCATTAAATTATAGCATCTCAAAATGATGTGCAATGGTATCCCCATAATCCATGTCAAACTTATCAACAATCTATATTGGTATCCCCAATGATCTATATTAAAGTTGCAAAGTTAATTACATTGGTATCCCCAATGACAGTGTCGAGTTTATTAAAACACATAGCATGTTAAAAATAAACTTCATTGGTTCCCCAATGATAATGTCGAAATTTACCATTTAAATACATTGGTATCTCCAATTATGACATCGAAAAAGACAATTTAAGGCTTGACACTCTTAATAATGATGATAAACGACATCCATGTTGCACTATCTCGTCGATCCTCTACCCAATGTTAGTAAACAAGACTTACATTCTTTTAAGTATAAAACCTCTTGCCGAAAACGAGGGGATCGAATTTCATATACGATAGGTTATCCACCTATTTAAAACAATATTGACACCAATAGTCATGGCAACAATATCACATGACATCATTACCCAGCAATGCAAAGGTAGCTTTGTTGACCTTGATGAATAGCGGCTCCAAGAATAGCGGCGTCTTTATAAAATTGTTTGGATGAAGATTGGCGGCTCCAATGCTAATTACATGATGGACACCGAAAGTAATAAAAAGTAGGGTGTCGACCGTAATGGACTTCAGCACCAATAAAACTGCAATAAGAATGCGATGATGATATGCGACAAGACACGTGGCGTTAAGGTTTAGAAATTAAGGTTTAGACATTTAGAAGATTCACGAGAGTGCAGTGCCGCCTATAATAGGTTGTCGTCTTGGTCGACTTCGCCGTGGTTGGAATCACTCCACAACTACCTAAGTAGTTATCATGCACTTCCTTCCTTGTCTGTGTCGACACCCTTGGTTACGGCGCTGCTCTAGCCTTGGTATGGAGAAGAGGGGCATGGCACTATCGTAATTATTGAGAAAACAGAAATTTTACTACTAAAAACAATATCTTTTCAACAACCTTAATCTCTTATCCAATTTCTATTGGATAAAAACATCTTTCAACATTTCCTTTTAATAAAAACTATCGCATATCAGTTTTAAAGTTCCAAAACATATATCAAATTAATTAATTGATATCCTTAATTAATTATCTATATAAATGCTTATCTAACATAATAAATTCATAGTAATTCGAAATCATTTTTAAAAATTCCTCAAAAATCACAAAAATTCCAAAATACCATATTCTTCATCGTATAAAAATTTCAGGGTCAAAAACTATATTTAATTATTTTTAATAATTAAAACCTGAAATAAACCCAATTTATATCTTAGGAAATTCATAAAATATTTATTTTAACTCGAAAAATTATGAAAATAAAAACCCTTCTCCGAAATAGTGTTTTACTCAACATGCTAGAAAATTAAAACAATTGGATATTAAATACTTAGTTTTTACCTTTAAAACCCACTTAAATAATTTTATAAAAATTCCATAAATCATTATTCTATCCAAACAATGATTATACAACTATATCTTGGTAAAACAAATAATAATAATTCAGGTACTACCCATAACTGAATATAAACAAAAGCAAAAGAGATGGTTCGTGTATTATTCATGTTCGATTTAATGTTGGAGTAGAGATTTGATGTAGCTCTTGAATTCCTAAGTCTTTTCTTTGATTAGCTTTACTCTCTTCTTCTAACCCCTTATTTAATGGTCGGCCTCTCTCTTCTTCTTGATTGATTTTCACGTTATGATAATAAGAGAACGATAATGAAGGGGAGAGGGTTTGTGGTTTAAAAGGTGGATCTGCCTATTTTGCCCATTTTATATACTCGACCTTATAAATAACCAAACCTCCTTCTCCTTGATCGTTGACATTATTCTATTTAATCTATCCAATTAAATATCATGAATGATGTTTAACTAAAATTAGGTGTGTTACAGGCTCCCCTCCTTAAAGAATTTCGTCCTTGAAATTCAATAAGGACTATATAACAAGCATATCAAACATGCAACCAATGCTAATATATCCTACCAGCTATAAAGCCTATATACAACAAGTATAGAGCACACCATCATAACAACTCAGGATAAATATCTCTAATCCTGTCATCTGTCTCCCAAGTATAGTCCTTCTCATTGTCACTCCATTGGACTTTTATTAACTTGACTGTCTTGTTCCTTAACTTTTTCTCATCTCTTATTATAACTCGAACTAGTTGTCTCACAAAAGTCAGATCCAGTTCTACTACTAAATCTTCCAATGCAGTTGGAGCAATAGTAGTCTTTGGATCAACCACATACTTCCTAAGATGAGAAACATGAAACACATTATGGACACCTGCCAAATTACTCGGTAACTCAACTCGGTACGCGAGCTTTCCGATCATCTTAATAATAAGAAATGGTCCAACATATCTCGGTGTCAGTTTCCCTGACTTTCCAAATCGTACCACACCATTCATCGGTGATGCCTTAATGAAAACACGATCTCCAACTGAGAACTCTAAATCTTTATGCTTTTATCTGCGTAACTTTTCTGCCTAGACTGAGCTTCTCTCATCCTATCCTAGATTAAATCAACCTTTTATGTGGCTTCTTTCAGCATATCTGGACCAAAGACCAATCTGTCTCTAGTCTTTAACCAACACGCTGGTGATTTGCACGGCCTTCCATACAAAGCTTCGAAAGACGCCATACCTATACTAGTCTGATAACTATTATTATAGGAAAACTCAACCAAGTGCAAATGGTCTTCCCATGACCTACCAAAATATAGTACACAAGCTCTTAATGAACCTTCGAGTACTTATTGACTCTCTCTGTCTGCTCATCCGTCTGTGGGTGATAAGCGGTACTTATCTTAAGCTTGGTACCTAATACCTCATATAGACTCTTTTAGAATTCACTAGTGAAAAAAGCATCTCTACCACTAACTATACTATTAGAAATCTCATGCGGTCTAACAATATTCTTCATAAACAACTTAGCAAATATAGGTGACGTCCTGATTGACTTAACAGGAATGAAGTGTGCCCACTTCGTCAATCTATCCACTATGTCCCAAATACTTTCATTTCCCCTGTTCGACCTTACCAACCTATCAACAAAATCCATAGATATAGAACCCCATTTCCAAACCGGTACATCTAAAGGCTGAAGCAATCTGCTCGACTTCTGATGCTCGACTTTTACTTGCTGGAAATTCAAACACCGCTTTACCCATAAGCCTACATCCCTTTTCATACCTTCCCAAAAGAAACTTCTCTTCATATCCGAAGACATCTTAGTTCTAAGATGTATAGTAAAATTCAATCAATGACACTCCCTAAGAACTTCATTTCTTAGGTCACCAACATCTGGAACACATAATCGTTCCTTCTTCCTAAACCATTCTCTTTGGTCAAGACTAAAATCTTTTAGATTATCGATCTCGGTTCCACCTTCCAACCTTCTAATCTTTTCGACTAACAATGGATCATTTCTCTACTCAAAAGCAATCCTCTCGATCAATACTGGTCAAACTTCCAAGCAAGACAATGTGACAGTACTTTGACTAGAACTAGCAGTCGACCTTAACTGCACGCTGAAAGTAGTCAATGCCTCAAAATCCTTCCATTCAGGCAACATAACTAACACCACATTCTAATGTTTCCTGCTAAGTGCATTCGTAACTTTATTTCCTTTCCCTGGTGTATACTCGATACCAAAATCATAAGTGGCTAAAAAAATCCAACCACCTCTACTGTCTTATATTCAACTCTTTCTGAGTGAATAAATACCTTAAAGACTTGTGATCTGTATACAACTTGAATTGTTCTCCTAAGAGGTAGTGTCTCCACACTTTCAATGTGAAAATCAACGCTGCCAACTCCAAATCATGAGTTGGATATCTAACTTCATGTGGACTGAGCTGTCGAGAAGCGTAGGTAATCGCTTTACCCCTCTCCATTAATACAGCTCCTAATCTTATTCCACATGCATCCGTATACACCACCAAATCTTGATTTCCATCTGGAACAACTAACAGGGGCGCATTGGTCAACAAATAATTTAACTCAAGGATGCTTCCTTGCATTTATTGGACCAAATAAACTTTACATCCTTCCTAATTAGTTTACTCAAGGGTGCTGCTATCTGCGAGAAATCCTTAATGAATCGGTAATAGCCAACCAATTCAAGAAACATCCTTATCTCGATCACTGTCTTGGGTCTTTTCCAACTATTTAAATCCTTAATCTTTGTTGGATTCACAGACAACCCTTCCTCTAAGACTACATGACCAAGAAACTTTACCTCTTTTTTACAGGAATGACACTTTGAAAACTTCGCTTTTAGTTGATGTTGCCTCAACATCTCAAGCACCACTCTAAGATGAATCTCACGATCTCTTTCATCCTAAGAATATATCAGAATGCATCAATGAATACCAACACAAACCTATCCACGTGCTCTCGAAAAATCCATTTCATCAAATCCACAAGGAAAGCATGTGCATTAGTTAATCCGAATGGCATCACTAACCACTCGTATGAAAAATATCTCATTCAGAAACGCCGTTAAAGGAATACTATCCTCCGCCACCCTTAATTGATGGGACCCTATCGCTGAATCCAACTAGAAAAATACCTTAGCTTCGCTCAACTAATTAAATAAATCATTTATTCTTGGTAAGAGAAATATATTGTTTATCATCCTCTCATTCAAATTACGATAATTAATATATAATCTCAACGACCCTTTCAGTTTCTTTATGAACATCGCGGCCTCTCCCTAAGGCGAACTGCTTGGTCTAATAAAACTATTTCCTTCTAATTCCACTAGCTGCACCTTTAACTACTTTATCTCGATAGGTGTCATCCTACTAGGTGGTCTATTTACAGGTTCAGTTCGAAGTACAAGGTCTATTCGAAACTCAATAGCTTGTTTCCGGTGGTAGTCCTGTAACAGGCTCAAAAACATCTGCAAATTCCATTGCAACCAAAACCCGATCCATTTTGTCTTCTACTTCCATTGCTCCCAACAAAGTACAAATATCCATACTCGAGTTACCTACCGAGTATATAATTCGATCACTACTACCAGGGTGTCTAACTGATATTTTCCTATCCTAGCAAAATATCCTAGGATCATATTTGCTCAACCAATCCATACCCAAAATAATCCCAAAACCCATAAAATCAAACACATACATAATGCAGGCAAAAGTATAACCTAGCAACTCAAATTCTAGATGGTTACATCTCATCTTGAGAGTTGCATACCCTCCTATTGGATTAGCCCTCCTTAAGGAAGTAACAAGGTATGATGGTTCTAAACATAACTTATCTACCACACACTGAGATAAAAATAAATGCGATGCACCAGTATCAAATAGTACCCTGACTGGTATGCTATGAATCAAAAGAGTGCCTTTCGTCATGGACTTTCCCTTCTTAGCTGTTATTGGTCGTGATGCAAATGGCTTCAAAGCAAATACCTTTCCTTTATTATCCTTAGTCGCTTCTGGACATTTGTTCTTATAATGCCCTACATAGTTATAGTTAAAGCACTTTACATTCTGCTTGCCTACAACCATATTGCCATTACCTGACCGACACTCATTTGCATAGTGCCTCTTCTTATCACACTTATAACAAATGATATCCGCCTTTCCTTTCTCATCAACTCCACCCTTTCCCTTTCCATTAAAGAACTTCATCTTCTTATTATGAGAACTTTGGGTTTCAACTGGCTTCTCCTTTCCAAAAGTAGAAAGCATCTCCTCGTTTCAATAACCATTTTCACTACTACATTCGATGGATCCTGGAGATGTAGCAGGGTTGCCCTAGAAATATCCGGTCTCGACCCCAGATAAACTTCATGTTCCTCTTGATAACATTGTCAATAGTGGCATAACCATATCTACACAGCTCATCAAACTTAGCAGTGTATTCCAACACTGACATTACCCCCTGCTCCAACTCTATAAATTCTTGAGCAAGGCTGACTTAGCTACTTCAAACAAAAACCTTTCCTCGAATATCCTTCGAAATTCCACCCATCCTCCTCTGATACCCCTATGGTCACCCCATTCCACCAGAACAAAGCAGCTCCTTGCACTCAAAGCCAACATCCTTTTCTACTCATCATTCAAACCCAAATAAGCAAAAATCCTTTGATAATATAACAGCTAGTTCTCCACTTCTATTACATCCTCAATCCTCAAAAAAGGCTTCCCATCTAGACTAGTGTAATCTCGACTCGGCTTAGCATAGTTATTACCAACTGGCGCTATAGGATTGACTCCTCCCGCATTAGCAGCATTACCTCCAGCTACTCCTACAGCTACTCCAGCTTGCATCAGATTGAAAAAAACCCGATACATAGCCCACATATCTACTAGTGTGGTTGCATCACCTACATTGGCATCTGCATTTTGATTACAATTTTCCTGCCAACCCAGATTCCTTCTGGTGTTAGGCCGAGCATTTCCATTAGTTGTGGTGCTTCCACCACCTAGATTCACTCTTCCATTTCCTACTTCCATATCTTTCTTTCTCATAAATCTGCATACGAGCCTTAGTAAGATATAGAAGAATGGTCTAAGAAAGAGGGGAGAATAGAGATAGAATACATACTTATATATAGCAAATATAAATACGTTAATATAACATTATCCCATATCCTAATCTTTTTCACTGATTTATTAGGGTTACGTTTTCAAAAATATTTTAATTTTTTAAGTTTTTTATAAACATATACTCTGATACCAACTTGTAACATCCCCATTTTGAGGTCCGAAACTAAGCACTACAGATGCTGCAGTCATCCGTAGTATTAATTTCCAATGATAAATGTGGCTATGTTAACCATATCAATAATTAGAAGCACATGAATATGAAAAATATTAAACACAAATTTCTTGACAAATTTTCACATTTCATTTCATAAATGATATTTCATATTCATTACATAATTCCATTCGCAAACCCACGTTCAGAGAAATTATAATTATTACAAAATACTCTAAGAGCGACATATGAAGATGCCCTATTGGTTTATTAGAGTCGAACATTTGGCAATTATATAACATGCCATTACATCCTTTCAGACAAAACCAAACAACACAGTAGATTGGATAGGTACTCCTAAATAGCTAGATTGCCTCCTGCACGACTCTGGAAGCTTATTCGTCTAACTGAAAACCCGAAAACCCGAAAACCCTTACTTCCAACCTACTCAAATGAGTATCCGAGAGCTTAAGGGGAAAAATAAAAACTTTGGGTCGGACAAAAAGTCTGGTGTGAATAATAGTCTACTATCTCGAACCAAATAGATATCTAGTGAGATCATGCCGTTGAGTGAAACAGGTTTTCCCTCACTAGTACCTTAACCAAAACATATTAACCATATACTATGCTCATACATCCACAATGGTTAGAACATTAACGATTATCTGCAGTTATGCAACATACACTGGATTATCTATCCCAATTTACTAGACTACCCATCTAATTTTTTATTGACTATCTGTCTTATACTTATGTAGACCACCTGTTTCATATATGATTACTTGGATTACCCATCCCCCTACCACATGGACTACCCATCACACATGGTTTCATTGTCAAAGCTATATGGACTATCCATCTCACATATAAACGTTTCAATGGACTATCTATCCCCTCCCATATGGACTACCCATCACATATGGTTTGCTAATTTAAAATGATGTGGACTATCCATCACACATCTCATAGTTTTCCTAGGATGACTATGAACCCTTCATTAATCATCTAGAGACTATCCATCTCCAACATGATGTGGACTATCCATCATACATCTCATAGTTTTCCTAGGATGAATATGAACCCGTCACTTAACAATTTAATTTATGTTACACACATGTTTAACTATGTCTATTGGTATCCCCAATTAGATTATCATCCCGTAAAGTTATAGCATCTCAAAATGATGTGGAATGGTATCCCCATAATCTATGTCAAACTTATCAATAATCTACATTGGTATCCCCAATGATCTATATTGAAGTTGTAAAGTTAATTACATTGGTATCCCCAATGATAAGGTCGAGTTTATTAAAACACATAGCATGTTGAAAATAAACTTCATTGGTGTCCCTAATGATAGTGTCAAAATTTACAATTTAAATACATTGGTATCTCTAATTATGATGTCAAAAAAGAAAACTTAAGGCTTTCCATGCTTAATAAAGATGACAAGCGACACCCTTGCCAAAGTATCAATCGATCCTTTACCCAACGTTAGAAAACAAGACTTACATTCTTTTAAGTATAAAACCTCTTGTCAAAAATGAGGGGATCGACTTTCATATACGATAGGTTATCCGCCTATTTAAAATAATGTCAACACCAATAGTCATAGCAACAATATTGGACAACATCGTTACTAATGCAAAGGTAGCTTTACTGCCGTTGATGCATAGCAGTGCCAAGAATAGTGGCGTCTTTATAAAATAGTTTAGATGAAGATTAGTGGCTCTAATGCCATTACATTATTGATTCCAAAAGTAATAAAAATTAAGGTGTCGACCTCAATAGACTTCGGCACCAATAAAGCGGCAACAAGAATGCGGTGATGATATGCGACAAGACACGTTGCGTTATGGTTTAGACATTTAGAAGATTCACGAGAGTGCAGTGCCGCATATAATAGGTTGCCATCTTGGTTGATTTCAACGTGGTTGGAAACACTCCACAACTACCTAAGTAGTTATCATGTGCTTCCCTCCTCATCGACGTCGACACCCTTGGTTACGGTGCTACTCTAGCCTTGGTATAGATAAGAGCGGCATAGCAGTATCATAATTATTGTGAAAACTGAATTTTTACTACTAAAAGCAATATCTTTAACCTTAATCTCTTGTCCAATTTCTATTGGATAGAAAATCTTTTAGTTTTTCATTTTTAGAAAAACTACCGCATATCAGTTTTAAAGTTTCAAACATATATCAAATTAATTAATTAATATCCTTAATTAATTATTCATTTAAATGCTTATCTAACATAGTAAATTTATAGTAATTCTAAAGCATTTGGAAAAAATCACCAAAAATCATAGAATTTCCAAAATACCATATTCTTCATCGTATAAAAATTCCAGGGACAAAAACTATATTTAATTATTTTTAATAATTAAACCCCAAAATTAACCCAATTTCCACATTAGGAAATTCGTAACATATTTATTTTAACTTGGAAAATTATAAAATTAAAAACCCATCTCTAAAATAGTGTTTTACTCAACATACCAGAATTTCAAATCGATTGAAGATTAAAAATATAGGTTTTACCCTTAAAACCCACTTAAATAATTTCATAAAAATTCCATAAAAATCATTAGTCTATCCGAACAATGATTATAAAACCATATCTTGGTAAAAAAAACAATACTAATTTAGGTACTATCCATAACTGAATATAAACACAAGCAAAAGAAATGGTTCATTTATTATTCACTGTAGATTTAATGTTGGAGTTGAGATTTGATGTAGCACTTGAATCCCTAAGTCTTTTCTTTGATTAGCTTTACTTTCCTCTTCTAACCCCTTGTTTAATGGCTGGCCTTTCTCTTCTTTTTGATTGTTTTTTATGTTACGAAAATAAGAGAATGATAATGAGGGGGAGAGGGTTTATGGTTTAGAAGATGGATCCAACTATTTTGCCCCTCTCATATATTCTTTTATATGTTAAAACTTTAAACAGTCTTACTTATTTCATTAGTAATGGCTCGACCTTATAAATAACAAAATATCATTCTCCTTAATCATTTATACATTATTCTATTTAATCTATCCAGTTAAATATCTTAAATAATGTTTAACTAAAAATAGAGGTGATATAAATAATATATCTTGGTTATAGATTTATTTCCATATGTACTCGATTTGGTTTGGCGTTCAATTATTTTTTGCAACCATATGTACCTAATTAGTTTTGGCATCTGGTTAGTTTTTTCATCTATACATACTTGATTATGTCTGGTATTCGATTAGCTTTTGCATTCGGTGGTAGTCTCGGTTAAGCAATATATCTTGGTTATAGATTGGTCTGAAAATGTACTCGATTAGGTTTGGCATTAGGTTAACTTATGCGTATATACGTACCCGATTAGGTTTGACATCTGATTAGCTTTTTCATCCATACATACTTGATTAGGTCTGGCATCTAGTTAGTTTTTGCACCCGGTGGTAAGCTCGGTTAAACAATATATCTCGATTATAGATTGGTTTCCATATGTACTAATTAGGTTTGACATCCAGTTAGCTTTTGCTTTCATATATACCCAATTAGGTTTGACATTTCGGTTAACTTTTGTATCCATACTTATCCAATTAGGTTTGTCATCTGATTAGCTTTTGCATCCATACGTACCCAATTAGGTTTGGCATCTGGTTAGCTTTTGCATTCAGTGGTAAGCTCGATTAAAAAATATATCTAAGTTATGGATTGGTTTCCATCATACCCGATTAGGTTTGGCATTGGTTAACTTATGCATTCATATGTACCCGATTAGGTTTGGCATTTGATTATCCATACATACCCGATTAGGTGTGGCATCTGGTTAGCTTTTGAATTCAGTGGTAAGCTCGGCTAAACAATATATCTTAGTTATAGATTGGTTTCCATATGTACACAATTAAGCTTGGCATCCAATTAGCTTTTGCATCCTTACGTTCTCAATTAGGTTTAACATCCAGTTAGTTTTAGCATCCATACATACCCGACTAGGTTTGACATCCAGTCAGCTTTTGCATTCAGTGGTAAGCTCGGTTAAAAAATGTATCTCGATTATAGATTGGTTTCTATATATACACGATTAGATTTTCCATTTGGTTAGCTTTTTCATCTATACATATCTGATTAAGTTTGGCATCCAGATAGCTTTTGCATCCATATATACCCGATTATGTTTGACATTCAATTTGCTTTTGCATTCAATGGTAAGCTCGGTTAAACAATATATCTCAGTTATAGATTAGTTTCGTTTTGTACCCGATTAGGTTAGGCATTCCGTTAGCTTTTGCATCCGTACATACCCGATTAGGTTTGGCATCCAATTAGCTTTTGCATCTATACATACCCGATCAGGTTTGGCATTCGGTTAGCATTTTCATTCAGTGGTAAGCTCGGTTAAATAAAATATCTTGGTTATAGATTTATTCCTTACATACCTGATTAGGTTTGGCATTCAGTTAGCTTTAGCATCCATACATACTTGATTAGGTTTGCCATCAGGTTAGCTTTTGCATCCATATGTAGCCGATTATGTTTTGCATCCGGTTAGCTTTTGTATTCGATGGTAAGCTCGATTAAACCATATATCTCGGTTATAGATTGGGTTCCATATGTACCCGATTAGGTTTTGCATTCGGTTAGCTTTTGCATCCATACATACCTAATTAGCACTACAAGAAATTTTATTTTTTGTGGCGCTCAAAAAATGCTATAAAAACTTTTGGTGGCATTTTGATAAACGCCGCGAGAAAACATACGACTAAAAATCCATGATTTTTTGTTGCATTTATTTTAACGCCACTATAAATGCATTTTTGGCAGCGTTTTTCAAACGCCACCATAAATCTTTTTGTAGCGTTTAAAAAACGCCACCAAAAGATTTTTTGGCACTACTAATAGAATTTCCAACTTTACCCCTGTTTTACGGTTGCATTTACTCAACGCCACTATATATATTTCGGAAGTGTTTTTGAAATGCTACTAAAAGTTGTTTATTATTTTACACCATTTTTTCATACTATTATTTCCTTTTAATGGTCTATTTTGGTTCTATTATATCAATCAACAATTACTCACATAATCATCATATTCAAATAAGTTAAAAAACACATTAACCATATAATCAAATAAAATATCCATAACCATTCCAATGCAATAGTTTTTTAACAAAATGACCTAACTCACATACAATAACCATTTGTATACAAATTTACACATCGGGTACTAATAAATGTTATATCTAACTAGTGCTAACAAAACGTTTGATTACCCATAATTCTTTGTTGCATACACAAGTGAAAGCTAGCATCATCAAGTCCAAATTTGCTCTCTTCAAAAGTACGATGCCTACACAAGTGAAAGCACAACAGATAGTCAAACAATTACGTTAACTCGTAGGACTTCAAATATGAGATCAAACATCTACAACATTATACAAGTATATCCTACTATAAATGATGTCATATAAATTATCAAAGTTATAAAAAAATGAAATAAAGTCCTTTCTTGAGCTTAAATAGTAGGAATCAATTTTGCACACTTACGAACCCTCCTTTGATAGAATGGTGAATCCAACAACCTGAGCAAGAAAAAAATGACAATGTAAGCACCTAAATTCATAATATTTTTGTAAATTGTAATTTAATGCATAATATGTAAAGCAATTAGTTAACAGTAAAGCAATTAGTTAACAGTTTAGTTGAAGGTACTAAAATTTTAAGTTTTAAATTTAATTTAATTTAAAGTTTTAAGTTAATTTAAAATTAAAGTTAATTTAAAGTTTAAAATTAAAGTTAATTTCAAATTAGAGTTAATTTAAAGTTAATTTAAAGTAAAATTAAAGTTAATTTAAAGTTAATTTAAAGTAAAATTAAAGTTAATTTAAAGTTTTAAGTTTAAACTTTTAAAAGTTAATTTAATTTTGAATTTAATTTTTAAAAGTTAATTAATTTTAAGTTTTAATTTTAAGTTTGTGCAAAGTAAGTGAGTGATAATAGGCTGTTTGTGTAAAGTAAGTGTCTGCATTTGATTGATTAGCAGTTTTGTAATAAACAAAATTATCCTATTATCTAATTGCAACTGTTTGTGTAATGCATGTACATATTGCTTTACCTTTGAACACCATCCAGAAGTTCTTGGTTATTAGCATCGTATTATCCTATACTGATTGCCGTACAGTATTTTCTTGCATGCAATAATTTAAAAGCGGTAAATTTTACCTGCATACATGCACAGACCCTGAGTTAAAAAGAAACGTGGATAGGTAAGAACGATAATGTTGTGGAATTATAAATTTTAGAATAGTGATATGGAGGAAAAATAGCTTACGAGCAGTAAACCATATCAGATAAGCAAGAGAGAATCTGAGAAGCTTCCGAGAGTTCTTCGCTTCCCACTATCATTGCAACTAAGGAGAATATACACGCCACTTGGCTCAAGCAAAACATGCATCCCTGTAACAGTATCAAGAGATGAACCATAATTTATTATATTAATCAGCATTTAATAGAAATTTATGCAATGATCGAGTACGATGATGTAGTTGTCGCATTTGGTGGTTATGTTGAACTCGTCTTGCAGCATGAACTTGGTGGAAGCTACTGAATTACCAAAACACAAGAAAACCTGCAAACATAAAAGTCGAGTACTAATTCAAAAGAGAAACATGTATACATTTATAAATGTATTTGGAAAACAAAAGGCCACAACTAACAATCAATCAATCACTTGTTATTTTCATTCAAATAGCACAAATGTCAAATGAAATTAGCAACTAGTCCATCTCCAATTCCACCAATGTTAAAAAACTACATTTTATGATACTTTGTCATTTCTCCTCACAATTCTACACAACTTTCTTCCCACTGAACACCAATTCAATTGAAATGAACAACATCATGTTTCTGGAAAACCATCATATTATTTTTGTTCCATCAGTTTTGTTAAAACCATCGTAAATTAGAAGTATTTTTTTATTGCAATTATAAATGATGTTAGATAAGTATTATTTTGCTTCATATATCAAGTAACTAAACGGAATATGGCTACCATTTCAGAAAAATTTAACTATTGAAAAATTTAAGTATTTCTTTCATTCGAAGAATACCGATATCTGTTACAACTTACAAGATGCCAATAAAAACAGTTCATATCAGCGATAAGTAATAAAAAAGCAGACTTTTTTAATGGAAGAAAAGAAATAAGTATAACAAAAAAAGTAAGAAATCTAACTAGAAATTCCAATAACTTCCATGTCGGGGAAGTCGGTCTGAAGAAAATCCAAAACATTCTGCACACTTTTGGAGACCATGTTCATACCCATAGCATCACCAGTTCTGCATGTGAATCTAATGCACAAATTCCTTCCTGCAAGCGCACATTTTATTTTTTGAAGTCGAGCAAATCTGCTTGACCTGAATGCATCATCATAAGATAATAAATTTTAATATACTTTACACATAAGCTATAATTTCATAGCAACACAAATATCAATAGAATGGTAATACAAATCATATGATAATTTTGCTAAAAGCTTTTCAAAAAGATGTGTCGAACTTGTGAAAATTAAAGCATACCTAGCACTAGAATTGTAACCATTTAAAAAAAAATAAGATCATCTGTATTGTTGATGCTGTATGATAAGTTGTCAGAATTGTAACCATTTAATAGAATTTGCAGCAGCAACTGCTGCCTTTGCCATTTTTTTACTTGCAACTTGAAGATTATTGTAATATCAGACTTAGCCAACGTGGTATGTTTTCTCCTTCAAATAATTCATAAGTGTTAACTAAATCTTTTTCGGTATACAATCACACGTCCAATGGGTATTATAATTACATTCTGTTATTACATTAAACAAAGTTCACATACTTGTTTTCCTGTCGAGTACTCTTGCTAAGCAATTTCATTTAGTACAAAACATCCGTTTAAGTTTTAAATATTGTCATCTTGTTATAAGTTTAAGAAACTAATCCAAACTTTCAAATAAAAACAATTACCTGCCAGTAATTAGTCATTTAGTGTACCTAAATGCTTTTGTGCTCTTGACATAATAACTTTGTTAACAAGGTCATGAAAATTTTTGATATAATGTCGTAAAGATTCCATATCGTTTTCGTAAGTTAGTGAGCATATCAACCACAAACATAAATGTACATGTACTCATGTATATAAAATAAACTGGAGGAAAGAAAACAGAAAATGTGAATGGTAATAACCAAATTACTATAGTAATTAAAAACGATAGAGTATAACATAAGAATAATTTTTTGCGACTTGGTATAAGTGTGAGAATAAAGTTTGACTATTAGGGAAAAAAATACTTAACAATGAACAATTGGGTATGTGAATGAACTAAATATAAAATAATTAAAACAGCTTCAGTAATGAGTCAAGTAAACAACAACTAAAATATACCAGAGAATTAATTAAACAACAATTAAAGTAGACAAGAGCATCAATTAAACAAAAATTAACGTAAAATTAGGGAGGTATCCCTATCATACTTTCATATTGTAAAGCGGGTCCCTGTCAAAGTTTCATTGTAAATCCGGTCCCTATTTTCTAGAAACAAAGAAAAATTATTGCTGAAATGTCAACAACTTTTATAAATAAGTGCTGATATTTCAGCAACTTTCCCTGTCGAAGTTTCATTGTAAATCCGATCCCTATTTTCTAGAAACAAAGAAAAATTATTGTTGAAATTTCAGCAACTTTTATAAATAAGTGCTGATATTTCAGCAACTTTCATACACTATGTTCACAGTGTACATAAATGTTTCTGAAATGTCGGCAACTTTCATACGCTATGTTCACAGTGTACAGAAAAGTTGCGGAAATGTCAGCAACTTTTATGAAAAGTTGCATCATGCTCTGCAATAATCGTGAATAAAAAAACAGGGACCTAATTTACACTGAAATTTAGTGAAGGAATTTTCGTGTATTTTGAACCTTAATAAGGACATGTGCCAAAAATACCCTTTAAACAACTCATAGGCAATCATTTAGCAGAAAAGGAGAATAGCATCCACTATGGGTAACTGACTAAAACATCAATTAAAATCAATTACCAATCAAAATAATAAATTTAATAATACATAATTTACTCACATGTCTAAATCTCAAATTGTTTCAACTCAGGCGATCAATTGGTTCTTCAATTTAGATTCGATAATTAATTAAGAAGCTATAGAATGTTGATGCGGCGATGGCTACAGCAAGGAGCACGAAGGCGTGATGACTAGTTAACCAGAATAGTTTGGCATATTTTGATTGAAATTACCTAAAGAGACTGATTTGAACTAATAGCTAAGGCCGGAAAATAATCATATAGAAATCAAAATACTTTAATGAATCCTGCAGCAAAGAAGACAAATTATGTATCAGACTTATCTGAGCTCAAAAGACAAGACAATAAAGGCAGCAAATCAAAGTCTAGCTTGATGCCTCTCCATACAGTGAATACATGTTCCTTGAAGAGATCTGACGATGAAAAACTATTGGGTCGCATCATTTACCTTCTGCGGTAGCTTTCAATCGAGGATGAAAAACTATTGGGTCGTGAATGAACTGGAACGGGACAGATTTGGATTTGGGAACGTGTGATTCAGTGTTGTTGAATTTGGATTTGAGAAAGTAAAATAAATTTTAATGGGTGATGAAAATAAAAGAGGGAGGAAATACCTCCTTGAAAAAATTAAGTCCCGCCTTTTTGCGGCCACGAAAATAAGGTCTGTGCGGTGACGAAAAAATTAAGCCCGCTTAAATTTCTATTCCCGGTTACATTATTGGTTGCACTTAAATAACTTTTTGCTTGCACAATAAACGCTACTAAAAAATGCAACTAAAAATGCTTTTTCTTGTAATGTAGATTTGACATTCGATAAGCTTTTGTATCCATACGTACCCGATTAGGTTTGTCATTCGATTAGCTTTTGCATAAACGAGCCTATAATCGAGCCCATAACTGAACAAAACTAATACTATACAATATTAGTGGCTAATTATGACTATAACCAAAAAACATAACCAAGCCTATAATCTAGCTCATAACTGATACTAAATTAAACTAATACGATATAGTAGTTGTGGTTAACCATGCCCAATTAGTTTTTGTATTTATAGGTACTCGATTAAATTTGGTATACGGTTAGATTTTGCATTCATACATACTCAATTAGGTTTGGCTTCTAATTAACTTTTGCATTTAATGGTATGCTCGGTTAAACAATGTGTCTCTTTTATATATTGATTTCCATATGTATATAATTAGGTTTAGCATCAGGTTTGCTTTTGTATCCATATGTACCCAATTAGGTTTGGCATCTAGTTAGCTTTTGTATTTGATGGTATGCTTAGTTAAATAATTTTTTTTATAGATTGGTTTTTACGTAATAACAATTTTTGTATGATTGACAACTGTACATCGAGTCTTTTTGGTCTATAGAAGCTCAATGAATATTTTATTTAAAATATGTTTGATCGGATGGGAAGAGGTTTGAAATACATCAATCCTAGTAAATGTAGGATTCAAGGATTTACCGGCAAGGAAAATGATACTGTTTGGAAAATTGACTTTCCCATTGAGTTAGGGATGGGACTGCAAGATTGTGTGGGTTTAGAAATGTGATTATGGATGAGATTTCGACATACAGTGCCTTTTTGGGCCAACTAACCCTTGCTAATTATTCGGACTTGAATAAAGCATGTTTGAATGACAATTTCATGTTGCCCAAGATTGACCAACTAGTAAACAACATTGCTAAACATGAGTTACTTTTTTTCATGGATGCTTACTTCGAATATAACTAAGTTCTAACGCATGTTCTGTAGCAGGGGCACACAAGTTTTATAATGGATCTGGGATTATACTACCGCCGAGTGATATCTTTCGATTTGAAGGAATGTTGGAGATACTTACTAGAGATTGGTAAATTCTATATTTAAGAACTATACCCGGATAGATCATGGATGTTTATATGGATTATATACTTCATCTATTTGGCGATGTTTGCTCATGCATTAAGTGCAACATTGGTATGTGAGGAGGTAAGGATTCGAAGGCTAGTTCATTATATCCATAGATGATTTATCGGAATTGAAACAAACTATCTGAAGTTGGAAAATTTCTTATTACTGCATCAAATGAATAGTTTTATGGCCAATGAACTGTTATTTTTCAGGGTTTACATATATTTGAATATAATATAGGTTTGGTTAGGTGTTATTTTGTATGTGTGGCATTGCCAGAATTGCTTGTTTTTATGCAGTAGTTTGTCTAATGGTATTTTAATTGTTTTGATGTATAAAAATAGAAATAGTTTTAAATTATGAATATTTATTTGTTAACTGCATAAGTTAAATGCGACTAACTATAAACTGTAATCATGTATAATAGACTATAATACATAAGTTTCAAACCTAAGGCTTGTTGCTCTATAAAATACAGACAGTTTCTAAATTTGTATAAAATGCATTTGAATTTTTTTATGATATATTTAATTTTAATTCTTTGAATTTTGAATTTATATTAAAAATTTTTAACTGCTTAATTAAAATACAGTTAAACTTATAATATTTTTTAGAGTTGACATATTACAAATATATTGAGTTACCGTACTATAAAATGTTGTTAAATTTTTGAATGTTTTTGTGCATAGAAATATTAAAAGTTTTAAATTAAGAACAATTATTTTTTTTACTGCTTCAGTCAAATGTGTGTATATATAAACTGTAAACATATACGGTAAACTTTAACACAACAATAATTAAACCTAAGTTTTACTACATTATAAAATATAGATGATTTTCATTTGGTTTAATGCATTATAAAAAGCAGTCAATTTATTATTATTATATATTTATTTATAATTATACAAATTTTTAATTCATATTAATTTTTGAAATAACTGCTCAAGTAAAATACAGTTAAATTTAATAATAGTTTTTACAGTTGACCCATCATAAATATATTATTTCACTACATTATAAATGTAGTTAATTTTTCAACTGTTTTTAAGCATAGAAATATAAACGGTTTTAAATTAACAAAAATTATTTGTTAGCTGCATAAGTCAAATGCAAGTGTATATAAACTATAATCATGTATAGTAGTAAATACATTGGTTAAACTGTAATGAAGCCATACTGATACAAGAAGCATGAAATTAAGTTTCATTGCTTACTTAGCTTCATAAGTCAAATGAAATTAAATATAATGAAGTTAAATATGAATGGTACATTTTAATATAACAATTTTAAAAGGTCATTCAATAATAAATCCATGATTTTATACAATGAATTTAACCAATTTTTTTATCACAACGTCATGCAGATCTAACAAAACTATAATTTCAAACATTATACTGCTGACATGTTCTTTTATTATGTCCATAACTTTGACATATGGCGCATTTTCTTTTTCTTTTTGGAACTCTTTCTACAATATTTAATCTACGACTTGTGGTGTGTCTACCAAGTTGTCTTTTATATTCTAGCGGATGTAACAAAATAGTTTTTGGAGCTTTATTTATATTTTGTAAAGTTGAGATTGGCTTGATGTTATGAGAATAAGTTAAACGATGATGTCTTGAAGTAATCTTTAATGTAATTATAAATTGTAAGATTTTGACATAGTGATTGCATGATCAGATGGGAAGTTGTTAATATGTCATATATTGCAAGAGCATATACGAAAGTTAATATCTACAACTTCAACTTTTCCTATGATTGTTTGTGCTTAAAAAATATCATCATACGATTTGTTCACTATCTAACCCATGCTAGTAAAAAATGAGTTTTTCTTCTTCTGATTATGGACATAAAATAGTATTCCAATTTTTTGATTCTTCTCTCTGGTTTGACATTAAGACCATTATTTGGTTTCATATAACATCCAATGATGGAGTTATTGACAAACTTATTTCTTTTAATATCCAGCTATTAAAACATTATACCATATTTGATGCCATTTCTGCATAACGGTTTCCAAGAAATAGAGCAGACGTCCAATGTTCAAGGGGTAAATTTAAGAAGCTTAGCAGCAATTTTCCTACCAATTAATTTAAATGTCTCAATAGCTTTTTTGTATTGAGAAAAAGTCGGTGCATAAGCACATTTTGTGAATAATCTTACTATCCATTATCTATAACTTTGACAACTTTCCAAAGATGCTATTAAATTTTGCTTTAAATGATATAAGCAATAGCTATGATAAATATCTAGGAAAACTTTTGGGATAAACAATTTGATTACATGATGCCTATCTGGCATAAAAACATATATCATTAATGAGCATTTGATAAAGATGTTCTAAAACCAACACCAATTATCTACAATTTCATAGGATACTATAGCTATAGCCAACATAAACATACCAAAAATACATATAGAATATGTTAGTGAAAATATATGTAAAAGAAGAAGGAAATATTTATAACTGCATTCGTGTTATGTAGTAATTATTTAAAACATACAGATGTAGATATAAAGAAATTATCTAAAACAAAATATATGAATGTTTGGTATAATTAATTCAATTTTGTTTAACTTCATTGCCATCTTTTCCTGATGCTGAAATTAAACATCCAGAAATTTTTCTCATAAAAGTTGCATCTACAAAGATAACATGATGAAAATATTTGAAACCAAAAGAACAAACTTCTAATCCAATGAAAACTCGTTCAAATTTTCTAATTAATGGATTTCCTTCCAAATTAGTTGTGCTTCCCGTATTTGTCGTGTTTACTGAAATTAATATATGCCACTAAATTATAATATGATAAATTTGAAGTTTTGTGTAGCTCTTTAATTGTTAAAGCTTATCCTTTATAAGCGTGTAGTAGCTAAGAACAATCTTGAATTCAGAATTACATTGAGTGATAACATCCCTTGTTTTCATAGAAGGATTAGAATGAATATAACTCGTTGCTAATTTTTTAACAAATCTACTTGAAATTGGAGGATGATTTACATCAAAAACCACAGCACCACATGTATGAATATTTTCATAGTTTTAACAATAATAGTATTTGGACTAGTAAATGGAAAAGATGCATGAATTCTAAATTTACAATTAGGTTAAGCACCTTTCGTAGTAATACGCTTCTTTTCATTTTTCACATTTTTAAGCTTATATCCATTGTCAAGTTGATAGAGTATCAGTTTGTTTCTAAATTCTTCAACAGTGCTAGAACACTGACCAACTCCTGTAAAAATTTGAATTGGACTTTTGCGGTCCATTCTAAGAATATTTAATGGTCCACTGGTAGTATCATCAGAGCAAGCTATTTTAGAACTAAAATCTTCTACACAATTACTTGAAGTGGAAACAGTTATGTTAGAAACAGATGATAATATACCTTTTACATCAATCTTCATCACAAGAAAATCCACTTTGTTGAATACAAATGGCACAACAAAGCTTACAAATCAAAATCCGATTCAGTAGTTATATTTTTTTATCTTTAATATAAGATAAATCCCACTGCATGAAATTAAGATTTTTCCATTTTGAAATATTAAAACCCTCACAAGTTTTGATTTTGAATCCTAGAAAAGACGAACATCGTAACTTTTTGCTTTGGACATGAATCACACAAGAATGGAAGGTGTTTCCGATTTGCAATTGTAATAAATAAATTATTTTGGCTATGTTAAAGTTTAATGTATAAGTCTTTAGCAATTAAAGATGCATTAGTTTAATGTATAAGCCATCTGTAATTAAAGTATAATGTAGTTAAAACTAATTTGTAAAGAATTTAGAAAATTTAATTTTACTGCATAATTGTATTGCAGTTAATATTTTTAAGTAAAATTTTAATTTGCTAATATTCAAATATATATATTTATTGCATTTTATGATCTAGTAAAATTTTAAATGTTTTTAAGACTAGAAGTTTTGATAAATTTGAAATAAACACATTAATAATTTAACTACTTAAGTATTATGCAGTTAAATTTTTAAATGTTTTAAACAGTGGAAAGATGAATATTTCCAAATTAAGTGAGATTAATTATTTAATTGCTCAAGTATAATAAAGTTTAATATATATAAATTAATATATTTAAATTGATAATCTAAAAATATTTTTATTATTTTACAGTTTTATAAAGTACTTTATTTATCTACATGAGTAACTTATAATGCAGTTAAATATATAAATTAAATTACTAAAACCTAGATATTAAATATATATATTTACTTACGGCATTTCAAAATGGAGTTAAATTTTTTATTACATATATATGTTCAGAAGCACAATTAATTTTTAATAAAACTGAATTATTTATTTAACTACATCAATGTAATACAGTTAAATATGAAAAAACATAAAAGTAAATTCTACAGTTGTTAATTTTTTTAAATGCACAAGTATAATGCAATTAAAGATGAACATATTTGTACTAATCTGTATATTTGTTTTCTCTTGTAAACAATATATATAAGTAATATAATTATATAATTCAATACATTTATAATTTTTAAAACTTAGATATTATATATATATATATATGTATGTATGTATGTATGTATTTACTTACTGCATTTCAAAATGCAGCTAAATTTTTTAAATACATATACATGTTTAGAAGTTCAATTAATCTTTATTTAAATTGAATTATTTATTTAACTGTATAAGTATAATGCAATTAAATGTAAATAAATATAAAAGTAAATTCTATAGTAGGTAATTTTTTAAATACATAAGTGTAATGCAGTTAAAAATGAAAATATTCATACTAAAGTTTATATATGTTTTCACTTATAAACAATATCATATAAGTAATATAATTATATAATTCAATATATTTATAATTATTATAACTTGAATATTAAATATATATTTCCTTACTGCATTTCAAAATGCAGTTAAAATTTTTAATTACCATTATAGGTTCAGAAATTTAATTAATTTGTATTTAAATTGAACTATTTATATAAATGCAGAAGTGTAAAGCAGTTAAATGTAAAAGTGAACTCTATAGTTGATAATTTTTTTAAATGCATTAGTGTAATGCGGTTAAAGATGAATATTTCTACTAATACGTGTATCTGCTTTCACTTATAAACAATATCATATAAGTAATATAATTATATAATTCAACACATTTTTCCAATACTTATCCATCTGGCAGCAATAATGAGAAGTTTTAATTTATTCTTAATTGAATTATGTATTTAACTGCATAAGTATAATGTGGTTAAATGTTAATAAACATAAAAGTGAACTCTATAATTGATATTTTTTTTAAATGCATATCTGTAATGCAGTTGATAATATAATTATATAATTCAATACATTTAAATATCGATACCGACATCTGTCCATACTAGATTTTGCAGCAATAATTGAAAACTGATTTAAATCCAATGAAGACATTGAAGATCTGGATTGTTGTGGTGGAGGTTTGATTTAAATCCATCGTAATTTCTGATCTACTAAGATCTACTAATAAAAATACATTCAAATAACTAAAAATTATGAAATACAACAATTAGATTATGGGCTTTTCATCCGATTCCACTTTTAAATTTTAAAACTACAATGTTCCAACGGAAAAAAGACGCAACGTACGTACACGAAAAATACGCACCGTTCCATGTCACTCTCCACGCTAAAAGTGACGGATGAGTGCTGAGTATGCATTAAACCGCTCCACGCCACTTGTCAACACACGCATCGTAATGCAAGGGACACGTGTCTGTTCAGCACCTGATTCATTTTCGTACCTTTTCCTCAACTGGGCCCGGCCCAGTCTTTTCCTTCTCCTACCTTCTCATTCACTGTCCCCCCCCCCCTCTTCTCCATTCAAGCGCACTACATAATCCCCTTCCCCCGTTTCCACACATTTCATCTTTAAGCTCACTCAAACAATGGACAACGGAGTACGGCTACCCTACGTGGACCAGCAGCTGCAGTCGTTTTGGGCCGAGCGGGCCGGTGAGATAAACCGGGCCACGGAACCGAGGAACCACAGCCTGCCGCTGGCCCGGATAAAGAAGATAATGAAGGCGGACGAGGAGGTCCGCATGATATCGGCCGAAGCGCCCGTCGTGTTCTCCAAGGCGTGCGAGATTTTCATACTGGAGCTGACGCTGAGGGCGTGGATCAACACGGAGGAGAATAGGAGGCGGACGCTGCAGAAGAACGACATAGCGTCCGCGGTCGCGAGGACGGACGTGTTCGACTTTCTGGTGGATATCGTGCCGAGGGAGGAGCTGATGAGCGAAGATGGGCTCGGGGCGGTGGGCCCGGTCGGGGTGCCCGCGGTTGGTGGGCCGGACGGTGGTGGGACGTACTATTATATGCCTTGGTCGGGGTTCCGTTTGCCTGCTCAGCAGGGTTCCATGCCCGATGATGGCTGAAATTTCGGTTGTCCGTTTTTTTTTCTTTTTTCTGTTGTGTTTTGTTTGCATGTTTCGGTGGATGATGTCCCATTGAAGGTATGAGGACAGTAGTAAGCCTTTCTTTCTGTCCATTGTTTTAAACCAGTAATGTGCTTTTTGTTACCTGCAATTAATAATGTGAATGACAGTTCTGTAGCTAAGAACAAATAGGCCTTGTTTAAGATGTTCAGTTCAAGAATTCATTGTTGTTGCTGTTATTGAGTTCAATTTTTTGGCAGAGTAAAATGAGCATTTTTATTAGCAGAAGAGGTATTTGAGTCTACACTTGTTGGTTAGAAGTGTACTATATTAGTGGGTGAGGTTTTATTTGTTAAGGATAAGATACAATTAACAAGATAATAACATACTCCCTTTTGGTTTATATAAAAATTTGTTTATTTTGTTGAGTAGATTGTAATATCTGTCCCACACCACCTAATTTTCATGAGTATTGCAAGTTAGAAAATGTCCGTAGATATTCAGTGAATAATTGTGGAAATTTCTGTAATTTTTTTAATGAATAATTACGGAAATGTCCAGAATTTTTTTATGAATAATTGCGGAAATTTCTGTAAAATTTTCAATAAATAATTGTGGCAATGTCTGTAATTTTTAGAATATAATTGTACAAATATCTGCAATTATTCACTAAATAATTGCATAAATGTTTGCAGTAATTCAGTAACTTAATCTTAAGGATCCAATTTATAGACTTTTTTTGAAAAGGATGTTTGCTGTATCTTTGAACTTAACAGTATGTCCCTAAATAAAATTTACTAACCCTCCTAACTTGCTGTAAGAAAAACTATCACAACAGTGTAGTACTTTGAAGATTGATGAGAAGTCATTGAGGTTCATCCAAAGAACTCTTGACCCAAAGAGACATGGATGGCTGAAGGCTATCATGAGTATAGGCCATTGAACATTAAACACTATCGAATGTTGAAGCCTATCATAAGTTGAAAACCATCTAAAGGTGAGTGCTAAAGAGTTAAGCTATCACATGTCAGCTATCAGCTGTACAAAAAGCTACCGTTAATACACAAAGCTATTTGGATACAGAGAAGCTATAAAAAATAAAGGCAAAAATGACAATGAGCTTATCATGATACATTAATGATCTCTCACCGAGCAAATTGGTTACAAAGCAAACATTTATGAATGATATTTGACACAAGAAAATAGGGATGAATCGATTGTAAGAAGAGTTAATGTAAAACCTGCCAAAATCGATAAATATTTTAATTAAATATTAATGATATAATATAATATGAAAATAACTGGAATTAATTAAATAAATTAAAAATAAGGAGGGGCGATCTACTTGTCGAAATGACCATATGGAAAAGGATCACGATCTGGACAAATGGTTAGGATGAAAATTGAAGGATTCTGGTGGGAAAAAGAAGAAACAGCGAAAGCAAGAGCAACTTTGAAGTAATTATGAGTGATTCTTGCTCTCTTCTTCGTATGATTTGATTATGATCCTGTAATCATGAAATATAGCCTAATTAGAGTAGTTAAACATTTATAGATGATTAAATTCAGATTAAAATGGGTTTTGGGAGATATTTGGTTGATATAAAGAACTAGAAACTAGGTTTATGTAATTTTTGAAAATTCAAAAATTTAACACATAAATCCACAAAATAAATGGTATAAATGACTCAGGTATCTAAAGCTAGGATCTGGGTACATTTTTTGCTAATCGAGACAAAGCGATAGCGGTCGGAGGCGGGAACGACGTCGAAAACATGAAAACCTAAAACAAGAAAAATCTGAAACGATTACGTACACCGATGTACTTGACCGATGCTGTAACGACCCGCAAATTTATCACTTTGATAAATTATATTTATTTTAAAAATATTTAAATATGGGTTTAAAAGTAAAAATAATCATGTGGTGGTAAACATTAATAGATATTTTGTTTGGGTAAAATATTTGCGGACAAATTATCGAGGTAAAATATTGATAATTTGTAAATATAGTCCTAGGTAAAATATCGATAAAACAGTCGGAAATCGTTTTATCAATAAAATTGCTTTTAAATAATAAGGATCGCGTATAGCTCTTGACTCATACACTAGTATATGTATTCAAACAAGATTATGAAATAAACTAATTTATTTTAATTTTTGGAAAATAAAATGTATTTATGACATCGACGGTTGATATCATCGGTTATATATATTTCTTTGAAAATTCAAGTTAAGTTTAAATAATAAATAAATGGGTTTTTATTTACAAATAAGCCTATTATCATTATTTAATAATGATGGTAAAATCGTTTAAAATTTATTTACCAAAATAGACAGTTCGTAGAAAAATAGAAAATATGATTGAAGAACGTTTTCCAGAATTTCGACTTTTCGACACCGGAAAGTTGTAGGGAACGTTGTTCGCCTTTATGCACTGTATATACACATATATAAGATATAATTAACAATATAATAACACACTTAATTATATATTATCTTATGTTAAATATGTTTAGATAGTGATGTGTGATAAGTCATGGTTTAAATTATAACATATATATACATATATACACACACACACACACACACACACACATATATATATATATATATATATATATAACACCTTATATCTTGTTATATCTTAGCTTTATCATCATTATCCATCATAATCTAGGTAATGTAACTAGAGAGGGGGAGTGTGACATATGAAGGTAAGGAAGGTGGTGATGTGACTTGTCAAAATAATGATATGTTATGATATTTTAACATAAGGTTAGTTTTGTAATTTCCTTATTTTCTTTTGTCTGTAAATACGCATCTCCTTCACCATATTCTCATCTCCATTTTTGTTTCCCTAAAGTTTTCTTAACAATTTCATGGCTTCTTATGTTAATTTTAAGTTTTTTTTAAATCAAAACATTTAAATTGTTTTAAAGATGTAAACTTGTTTTTAAACTCCTTCTTCATTTTTCCTCCACTTTATTCGACCATAACTTCCTCTACTTTAGACCAAATCAAGATTTTCTTTTTTTCAAATCGTATAAAATTTTAGTTTTAAAGGTTGATTATGAATGGTTTCGAAAGGTATGTTTTGACCTTCGGTCTAGATTATAAAGTAAAGTGGTTTACTTGTATCCAAAGGGGTACATTCAATGGTTTCGAAAGGTGCACTTTCAAAGGTTTTGAATGTTTTCATCAACAATGTTTTGCAAAGTATATACATCATGGCAAGATGATTTGAGTAAAGCATAGAATATATTTTCACTTTTTAAGTGTGATTTAAAGGTTTAAATCAATATGAGAAAAAATGTTTTCAAGAAAAAATTTAAGGGTAGATGGCTCTAAGTAAAATGACTCAAATATTTGTATAACAGATGGGACTGGTATGGGGCCGCACCATATACTTTAACTAGTATCCTCTAGCTAATATACACGACAAGAAATAGGGCAATTTCTGACGACTTCCGATAGCACCCGTCGCCACTTTTCCGACGGCTACAAACGGCACACCGACGGCTGCCGACGACCGTCGGAAGACACGTGGACGATCACAGTTAGTACCGAAAGCCGTCGTAAGCCATCGGAAGCTGGCTATTTTTGTCCACCACAAGCCGTCGGAATTTTTTGGCCAACAGGCCGTCGGGAGCCATCGGAAGCCGTTGGAGTAGCTGCTGCTGTTTTTCAGTTTTCCTGCTGCATTTTCGTGATCCATCCACAATCCATAAACGCAATATATTCCTTCCAATAAGCATATATCCAATTCAGATATTCATTATGAAATCAAACCATACAAACATAATCAAATCACATAAAGAAATAAATCAAGCATAATTCATATAAAATCAGACCAAACTTCGCTACCATAATTTACATACATCTCATTGTACAATATATACATCAATCATTCATCAACTCCTCACCATCAACTCCCAAATGTCAAAATTAGTACCACCAAATGTATCATCAAACAATATACACAACATTTCAAATCCAACTCCACCAACTCAATGTATTATCAAAACTTAATAAACAATGACGCAAAATATAAAAAAACATATGTATCACTCCAGTCAATCACCTCCAGAGCCTCCCGAACCAGTTGAGGATGGAAAGCGGCCACCAAACTGCTGCATATATTCAGCAATACGCTTGTCCAATAGCTGTGTCATCTTAATGGCTTGGTGACGGTTCTGCTCTTCTAGCTGCGCCACCCTAGCTCTCAACTCTTCGATCTCTGCTAGATCGATCTCAGCTCTGACCGTTTGGTTGGCTGTCCTCTGTCTGCTGATATGCAATACTTATTTAATTTAGTCTATAATCTTACTATCAAAGCTACAGCATAATGTATTAATTGTTATATCTATAAAATTATTACTAAAGCTACAACATAATGTGTTAATTGTTATATCTTAATATATTATTCATTATCACTTGATTACCAAAGCCGTAGCACCTGTTCCGTGACGGTGGATTCATGACTGACTCAAAAATGACATCCTCCTCATCCGTCGTCAGCTGCTCTCGACCGCTATCCTCCAAGAGTTTCTGGCGTTGTTCGACAAATCTGCTATGCATAAACAAATAAAAATATAGTTAAAATTAATAGCATGATATCTTAATTCATTATACTTTAACAATTAAAATAATTACTAATAGTATATAAACTAAAATATGCTTACATGACTCTTTCTCGATTTATCGTTGTGCCATGTATATGAAACTGTCCCGTCTGAATTTACATGCTCGACGACAAGAGTACGAGTAAATACATTTATATACGACACGGGACCATGCGCCTCGGCTTTTTGAAATTGATTATTATGTACTGTTATTGTATATTCAAAATTATATAGCACAATAACTAATTACAATTCACATTTAATAAATTTACCAACTTCTGGCGATATTGCTGGAACGACTTTGACCCTCCTCGATGAGTGACAGTATTTTTGTTCCTATTTGCATAGTTTCTTTCCGACTCTGCCCGTACATATATACACACAATCACAAATTATACATACTCTTTAAAATTTCATGATAACGTATGAAATATGCATACCATGTAATACTATAAACCATTATTAGGCTATAGAAAACAATTACAATCACTAGTTAGTCCTGATTTATCAACTTAAGCAAATCTAGATTTATGATAAAAATTAGATTTTTGGTGGAAATAAGAGATTATACCTAAAATTGAGAGTAATAGAGTTTGATCAGACAGCCGTGGAGGATCGGGAAGCTTGAAATCGGAGATTGGAAGCTTGGAGGAGGGATTTGGGGGTTTCAATGGATTTTTTTTGTGCTGGAAAATGAGGAAGAAGAGGCTCGATTGGAGCCTGTAATTCGCAAATTTTCGACGCCTTCCGACGGCCGCCGACGGCCCATCGGAAGCCATCGGAAATCAGCCGTCGCTACGTGCTGTTGATATTTTAGTCTTTTCTAGTAGTGATAAGTCCAAAATTCCAGTGTGTAGGGCTTTGTACTGGTAAGACTAAAATGATGTTGCACATAGAAAGAAATATAAATAGTGGAGATAGGTTATTGGCGAGCCCGCAAAACCATTAGGATAAGTTCATCCTGGGAGAAGTAAGTTAGAGACAGATCATCCAGAAGAGGAGTATCTAACAGAAGTTGGATTATTTGTTATTTTGTCTGATAGGTCCGAGTCACCAAAGGTTAGTAGTTAACCAAATAAAACTATAGTGTCCCGACAGATAGTCCATTGATTGTCTGATTTGTATGCATATATGATATTGTTTTATTGTTTTAACCAGTTTTGGTTGCATGATTAAGAATTACAAAAGATATGTTTTAAAAGGATATTAGTGAGGAAAAACCCGTTCCGCTAAGCGGCATGGTCTCACTTAATATCAAATAACCGAGATGTATAGTATTATTTACATCAGGCTTTATGTTTACTTAAAATTTATGTTTTCCCCTTAAACTCTCGGGTATTCAAAATTGATTTGAGTAGGTTGAGCGTTTGAGGATTTACAGGTTTTTAGTAAGTGGATGCATAAAGCTTTCGGAGACGAGCAGAAGGCTGATGATTAGTTATCTAGAAGTTGTTTGTTTTTATTCCGATGCGTTGTATTAAGTCGGTTATGACTATTTAGTGCTCTGGTAAACCAAAGAGGCATCATCATATGTCGATTTTGGCGTATTTATGCAATAATCATATTTGATCTAAACTTGGGAAATGATTGAGATTATGTAATTGGATATGAAACATATTTTATGAAATGTAATCAAAAATGTTGGTTTTGAAATCTGCGATTTTGTTTCATATTCATATGCTTCGGATATTATGGTTACCATTAGCATTACCATATTTTGTTGTCGAAAGTTAATATTATAGATGACTGCGGCATCTGTAGCGCTTAGTTTTGGACCTCAAGATAGGGGATGTTACAATGACTCGGTTACGTTTACTTGCACAGACCCTAAATCTCAAGCTATAATGGTAAACATGCTTTAATTTTTTTTCTTATTCCACATTACATAAATTATAAATTGAATATTTATTGTGGAAAAATTATATTCTAAATCACAGGAAAGGTTGAAATGGAGCAAGATCGGGTCTGGAGGCTACCGATTGAGAGGAGTTGACCCATGAGGAGGAGAACATGTTTTTTGATGCTGTAGCTCTCACGCCGACATTGGAATAAGTGATACAGTTACGGTAATCAGGAGGTAATGTTTATTGAGTTTAACTACTTCATAACTAGTTTATAATTTTTATTTAATATTATGTATAAATTATAACTAGCTATTAACTAATTTACGGGCAATGACTTTTCAGACCGATTATAGAAAATTACAGGTCGAGAAGAAGATAGTACAGCTGAGAGCTCATATATCATAATTGAACGATTGGCGGAAGAGTGGATTGACTACGCTGCTAAATGATCGAATTGCGGCATACATGGCAGAGCATGAGATATTTCCTTTGCAGGGGTCGAAAAATGATGAAAATGATGATGAGTAGGTAAGGTTGTGTTTTTTGATGTATGTTTGATTGTTTTGGTTTGTACTTATTTGACATGTGTTGATGGATTTGATATATGTTTGATGGTTGTGTTGTTTGTGGATGTTTGATTGTTAAACATGAGTTTGTATGAATGTTTGATAATTGTGTTGTTTGATGGAAATGAGGATTGTAGGTATAGTTGTATTACTTGATGGATTGTTGATGTAAATATAAATTTTTATGATATAAACGTGGTTTTTGTGTGGCATGGATAATATTATGCGATGTATGTGATGTTTGTACTTGTGAAATTAGATTTATATGTGTTATATATGAGTTGTAGCGATGGATGAATCTATGTGTGGTTTGATGGATGAAAGAGCAGCTATTTTGTAAAACAACATTTCCAGTATAGCGACGGCTTAATAGTTACAGGTTAACAATGGCTAGCGACGCCCGTTGGCAAATTCATAATTCTTAGATTCTTGACACGTGTTTTTCGACTAGTGATAGTTATTGATGGCTGTGTTGTCGATAGCCGTCGAAAAGTTACCGACGAGACTATCGCTAAGGTCGCTGCTCTTTCTTGGATCGACGGCTATTTGGACAACGGCTATTAGCGACGACCAACGACGGCTATTTGCCATCGCTAAATAATGTGTTTCTTGTAGTGAATTGTCCAATTCATAAGTACCGAAATACTGCGTTCCTTCGAGTGATAAAACCTAAAACCATCCATTATGTTATGGCATCAGCAAACTCGCATCGGAATAAAAAAACATGCAGTAGCAAAAGCACAGTATATCATATAATATAATACATGAGATACAAGGACAACAAAGTAACAGAGATTTGACAGTTCATCTCATATACGTACATGATGCTTATTAGTACATCATATGAAAACCTGGATTTGATAATAGATAGAAGATCTCCAAACTCCACCAGCTGGCCCAACACATGCCACTCCTGAACACCCGACCCTCAGCCTACGGGAGAGTATCCATACAGCACCTGATCTCAATAACCTCCTTTCACCTTTTCCACACATTTCACCTTTAAGCTCCTCAAACAATGGAACATCAACTACCGAATACCCTACTTGGACCAGCAACTACGGTCCTTTTGGGTCAAGCAGGGCCGGTCCTAGAAGTTTTGGTACCTAAAGCCAACTGTAAAACCAAGACCGTGTACAAAAACTAATTCTACCGTTGTTAATTAAATCTCAACAATGTTTGCACAAAATAATTTATTCCAAACTGCAAATGTCCGTACACATCTAGATTTAAGCACTGGATCTAGACCAAAGCACTCTCCATGCACATTTTAACTAGATTGAGAAATTAGGAATATAGGAGCATCAAGCAAAAAAAATTAAATTAACATCTCAAGCATTTTAAAGCAAATATCAATATTACTCATGCAGCAATGGCCATCAAATTGAACAAACACAAACAAGATCATCCAAATTTATTCTATTATTGGCAACACAAACTAGGGAGACTAGACTGCAACAGACGTGACCAAATCAGGCTATGCAATAGGAAAGAACAGTGAGTTTCATCTATTACTAGACAAAATTTAAACAAATCTCCATCTCTAGATCTGCGACTCACACAATTACATCTCCACTCAATCATGCTGATACAATCTCTTGAAACAAGCGGTGCAGGAAGAATCCTGATGTGGTTCTGGTTCTAGAGTTCCGCCTCCACGCCTAATCGACAATTGATTTTTTTTTGGCAGTGTGTAATAAAAATTTTGTTGAATGGTGCCCTAGTTTTTGAGGAGGCCCAAAGCGGATGCTTTCTCCGCTTTACCCAAAGGCCGGCCTTGGGGTCAAGTAGGCCCATGAGATTGACCGGGCCACGGACTTGAGGAACCACAGCATACCGCTGGCCCGGATAAAGAAGATAACGAAGGGGGACGAGGAGGTCCATATGATATCGGCTGAAGCGCCTGTCGTATGCTTCGGCCCGTCGTATGTTCCAAGGCATGCGAGATTTTCATACTGGAACTGACGCTGAGGGCGTGGATTAACACGGAGGAGAATAAGAGGTGGACGCTGCAGAAGAACGACATAGCGTCCGCGGTTGCGAGGACGGACACGGACATCTTCGATTTTCTGGTGGATATCGTGCCGAGGGAGGATCTGGTAAGCGAAGATGGGCTCGGGGTGGTGGGCCTGGGGTTGGTGGGCAATACTTTTATATGCCTTGGTCGGAGTTCCGTTTGCCAGCTCAGCAGGGTTCGATGTCCGATGATGGTTAAAATTTCGGTTGTCTTTTTTTTCCTTTCTCTGTATTTGTCGTGGATGACATTTTACTGTTGCGTTTTGTTTGCATGTTTGAAGTGAAGGTTTGGTTGGATGATGTCACATTGAAGGCATGAGGACAGTAGTAAGCCTTTCTTTATGTCTATTGTTTTGAACCAGCAATGTGCTTTTGTTACCTGCAATTAATAATGTGAATGACAGTTTAAGAATTCCTGTTGCTGGTATTGGGTTCAAATTTTTGGCAGAATAAAATGAACATTTTTATTAACAGAAGAGGTGTTTGAGTCTACACTTGCTGGCTAGAAGTTTACTATGTTAAGGGTAAGATTTTAACTGTTAAGGATGGATACAATTAACTGGATAATAACACATTACTTTTTGGTTTATACAAAAAATTGTTTATTTTGTTGAGTAGATCTTAATATATGTACCACACCATCAAATTTTATTGGCTATGTCAATATATATGTATGAACATGGAAACATATAGCGAGCGAGAAGTCAAGTATGAAGAATCAATTGGTTTCCCATAATTACATTAAATGTGAAAGACGAGGCACCGATGTTAAAAACCACAGGTGCCAATGTACCTGACTATTCATCTTTCATATTTAACATGTAAAACCAAGCCTATATGCTCCTTCATACTTAATTCTCGATTTTTTCTCCCTCCGTGTGTGCTTTTTTTTTTGCGATTACTGTCAAAAGCAACAACCCGTCTTTCGTGCCCTTTTGATTCTACACACATATTTTATTGATTGTAGTTACATTTGTGTTCACAGCCTTGAACATTGAATTGGTATATACATACTTGCATCATAAGCATCTCTTGTCAAAGACGCATCGAGAAAAAGATATCAATACGCTAAACAATGTATTACTCATTACCGTTGGAAATACCAAAAAATTACGTGCTTGAGTTTGTTTGAAGCAATCATGAAACGACTTAGCGAGAGTCTTATATGGGTTAGTACAACTAAGTTAAAATAAAAGATCTCATGTTAATGACGTACAATAGTCTTCCAACTTAAGGGTACTGTTGATTTGAAGTACTTTGATTACGGTCAAGCACACGACAAAGCGATCATATTACGACCATAGTAGGGTATACGTTGAACTTTGAATTGACCCACTATTGAAAAGATGATTCGTCTTCTTCATTGTAGAAGGTTAGTTTTATCGCAATTAGTAGTCAATGTAAAATCAAACTCTCTGGTCGAAATCGATATGTGTTATCGGGTTGAACTAAAGACTTTACTGTAATCTACGCAATTAACTACATATATTTATAAAGTTTTAGACTATACACCAAACTCTAGCCATCTTACAAATACAGTGATGACAAAATCAAAACATGCATAAAATATCGTTATTAGGTGCAACTTAATAAAGATTAGAATTAGATTTTACCTAAATGATCTAAGAGATTGAACTTGCGTCTGATGCTGTACTTTAGCAAATTTTGTATAAGCATCAGTATTTAGATTGTTTAAATATTGACCGAGGATCGAGTACACATCAAAGAGTCAACACATCCGTGTTGTTGTTAATATATGAGTTCGACCAATTTGAAATCAATTTATAGTGTTACAAATTGATAGTAAAATTAATACATATATATGCTGTGTTAAATTTCTAAAGCCTAAACAATTAATTATAACAAATGTATAGAAATTATAGGTCAATTTAGTTAAAGAACGTTCTCAAATAAATTAATTAAACAATTGATTTAATTGTTAAATCAATTGGACCCGAAGTTTGAAAGCCAAAACACAAGAGGTAGGGGGTTGGATATAGCATAGAGTTGAGGGTGGAGACTTAGTCTTCAGATCCATAGAGAAGAGGTTAGATATTTTATGATCTAATTGGCTATAAATAGCAACGTCATTCACTCTCTTTTACACTAAAAAAAGCCCTTACCCTAGCTTCCACTACTGAACATGGATGATGTCGTATATGGATCGCGTGGTCAAGTGGAAAGAACTAGGAAGTTTGAAGATGGAAACAGCTAGCTATCCAGATGTTCGAGGGATCAAAAAAAGGTAGTCATTTTTAATCATTTCACTTGTGTGTATGCATGTGTGTGTGTATATGTGTGTGTGTGTGTATATATATATATATATATATATATATATATATATATATGCGCTATTATTATATGTACTATGATGGCCTGTTATTGCTGGGTCTTTTTTATTTGATCGTACTCTGTAATTTATATAATAACAATAAAAGGAACACATTTTCAATACATACATACATACATATATGTATATAATAAGCTTACTCTCCAATTTATATATTCAGCCAAAATAAAACTAAAAAATGAAATAAAATGTATATTAAATAACATATACATATATACAATATATACACGCTGTTTTATTCAAATTAATAACTAAAAAACGATATTTCTTTTTCTTCCCTTAGTATGGAAAAAAAATTGTGTGTGAATTTCTAATTTAAAGCATATTCTACTTTTAAATTATATTAAAAAAATTGGCGTTTTTAAAATAAAATATATTATATGTACATAGACATACACAGATACATATGTATGCAAATATGTGTAGATTTCGAATTTAAAACATATTTGGTTTTAGAATTATATTAAAAAAATCGTCAATGGCTTTCTTGTGTTTGGAAAAAAAAAATTAACTAAAAAATTTAATTTTATGTAGGTTGTCCTTTTTTTTCCTTCTGTATTTGTCGACGATGCCATTTTACTGTTCTGTTTTGTTTGCATGTTTGAAGTGAAAGTCTGGTTGGATGATGTCATAGTGAAGGCATGAGGAACAGTAGTAAGCCTTCTTTCTGTCCATTGTTTTGAACCAGTAATGTGCTTTTGTTACCTGCGATTAATAATGTGAATGACGGTTCTGTAGCTAACAACAAATGGGCCTGGTTTCAGATGTTCAGTTTAATACTTCCTATTGCTGTTGCTGAGTTCCATTTTTTGGCAGAGTAAAATGGATATTTTTATTAACGGAAGTGGTATTCGAGTCTACAATTGTTGGTTAGATGTTTACAATGTTAGGGGTAAAGTTTTAATTGTTAAGGATGGATACAACAAATAAGATAATAACACACTCTATTTTGGTTTATACAAAAACTTGTTTACTGTTGAATAGTTTGTAATATTTGTCCCACGCCAACAAATTTTCTTGAGTACATGTAACAACCCGTCTTTTCAACCATCCAAAATCGACACCAACACTATAAAAGAATATTGGACGGCGCTGGAAATCAAATTTCCCTACGCTACCCGTACATCAAAAAAGAAGTCGGAAAACAGTGTATCGTAAAAATTTTCTACGGTTTTCTTACGTCGTTTCCCTACGCATTCCGTACGCCATATTCCGTATGCCAGATTCCATATGCATTACCTACGCCAAATTGTAGTGAAATTTGTTTTAATTTGAGCGGAAGCGAATTATTTGATCAGGATCTAGTATTGCCTATTTAAATACTAATGGAACTTAAAAATCAATTATGCGGTCTCACAGAAATAATAGCAGAAATAAGAGACACGGAAGATTTAGCGTGGTTTGGATATGAATATCCTACGTCCACGGAGACTCAACCACTTTTTATTTCACTAAAGAAAAGAGTACGAAAGAGAGGGAAGAATAATGGTGGATTCTCTCACACTTGCTTGTACATATGAAGATGAAATTTCTTCATTTAAATAGACTTGATAATGAAGGGTTGCTTCGAGATTAAGCAAATCAATTTCCCGATTATCCAGATATCTTTCCAAATTGCATGATTTGATTTTTATACAAATAGATGGCGTAATCTTCGTTTCAATATCTTTCCTTTATTCTCAATGCCTAATCATTTATTTCTTCATATAGCAAATATATTGACTAATTAATTGATTGACTAATTAATTAGTTTCCTTCAAAATATGCTTCCATATATCAGCCAAATTAATTGATTTGAGTGAATCAATTAACCAATTTATTTCATCTTTAATAAATATTTGAATCATTCAAATTTAACACTCCACCTTGATTCAAATATAACAATTTCTCTTCATCATCTTATCATCAAGCAATCAACATAGAAGTTGTTGGGTCTAGCGCCCCATGACGCTCAAGTAACAGGAATCAAACTGATCAAGTTTGAGCAATGCTCAAACTTGTCCTTTGGAAGTGACTTTGTCATCATATCTGAAGGATTATCCGAAGTACTTACTTTCAACAATTTGATCTTGCTTCGTTCTTCCTCAAGCATAAGAAAGAAACCTCTAACATCAATGTGCTTCGTTCTTGAACTATAAGCTTGATTCTCTACTAGATGAATCGCACTCTGACTGTCTGAAAATATCTCTACTGTCCGCTGCACTATTGAAAGATCATCCAACAACTAAAGTAAGTATAATCCTTCCTTTGTTGCTTCCACAATCGATATCAACTCTGCTTCGGTAGTCGATAAAGCTACGATAGATTGAGCTTTGATCTCCATGAAATCGAGCCTATGCCAAGTGTAAAAACATAGCCCGACACTGACTTCCTAGCATCTCTATCCCCAGCATAATCAGAATCACAGTATCCTCTAAGAAAGATGTCACCATCCACTCCACCATATAACAAGCCCACCGAAGAAGTGCCTCGAAGATATCTAAGAATCCACTTCACAGCTTGCCAATGCTCTTTGCCTGGGTTAGACATATATCGACTCACAACACCCATTACATGGGCCAAATCTGGTCTTGTGCACACCATCGCATACATAAGACTACCAACAGCACTAGAATAAGGTATATCAACCATATACCTTTTGTCTTCTTACGATGAGGGAGATAAGTCTTTTGACAACTTAAAATGAGAGCCTAACGGAGTGCCAACCGGTTTGGCTTTCTCCATTCCAAATCGAGCGAGGACCTTCTCGATATACTATGCTTGAGTGAGCCTTAACTCTCTCCGCTTCTTATCCCTGCTTATCTCCATACCCAATATTCTTTGTGCCTTTCCCAAATCCTTCATGTCAAACTCTCTACTGAGCTCCGCATTCAACTCCTTAATTCTGACCATACTCCGAGATGCAATCAGCATATCATCAACATATAACAACAAATAAATCATATCACCATCACATCTTCTGAAATAAACACACTGGTCTTTGAAACTTCAGGAGTATCCCTGTGAAAGCATAAACTTATCAAACCTCTTATACCATAGTCTAGGAGACTGCTTCAGTCCATATAGAGATTTGTTGAGTTTGCAAACATAGTCTGGTCTGCTACTATCAATGAACCCTTCCGACTGCTTTAAATAAATCTCCTCATCCAGATCACCGTGCAAGATTGCAGTTTTGACATCTAGTTGCTCTAATTCCATATTATAATGAGCAACTAATGCCAAAAGAATACGAATAGAAGTATGCCTAACCACTGGAGCAAAGATATCATGATACTCTACCCCCTTCTTCTGAACATACCCCTTTGCGACTAATCTTGCCTTGTATCTGAGATTACCATTTTCACCGTCTTTCACTCTATAGATCCACTTGCATCCAATAGCTCTCTTGTCGGTGGGAAGAGCCACCAAATCCCAAGTATGATTTCTCTGTAATGATTCAATCTCCTCCTCCATAGCAACTAACCAACTGGAACTATTAATTGATGCGATAGCTTCTCTATAATTACAGGGCTCATCATGGACAACATTCAAAGCATATGTTGTCATATCATCGAAGTTAATGTCTTCGATGCTCAATCCAACAAACTCATCAAGCCACTTAGGCTTTCTTCTTTGTCTAACAGGCCTAGGTTCTGAATGAGCTCCACCTTGAGTTTGATTCTCTGTACCAACATCGATATTATCCTCATCAACCATGGTGTCATCGGAAACACCATCTGAACGTCTATGGAAAGAATCAACAGATGACTTGCTTTGTGTTTGGTATTCTTCACATGTCCTCTCATTGTCATCCGATGGGGAAGGCTCCACCTTCAACATAGCCTTCTCATCAAAAGTCACATGCCTGCTCATAACGATCTTCTTGCTAATAGGACACCACAACCTATATCCCTTCACTCCTCTCCTATAACCTAGAAAGATACACTTGCGAGCTCTAGGTTCCAACTTCCCTTTACTCTCATGCACCAAAGCTGGGCAACCAAACACTCTGAGAAATGAATAGCTAACAGGCTCTCCTTTCCATACTTCTTCAGGGATTTTCATATCTATGGCAGTAGAAGGTGTGCGGTTGATGAGGAAAGCCGCCATAGATAAAGCTTCATCCCAAAATCCCTTCTTCAATTTAGCAGTCAGTCTGAGGCATCTTGTTCTCACCAATAATGTCTGATTCATCCTTTCTGCAACTCCATTAGACTGGGGGTCGCCTGGTGTAGTGTAATGCCTCTTAATGCCTTCAGACTCACAATAATCGATGAATTCCTGTGATACAAATTCACCGCCATTATCTGAACGGAGAACTTTCAATTTCTTCTCTGACTGCTTCTGAACCATAGATTTCCACTTTCGAAACTTGGCAAAGGTTTCGCTCTTTGACTGAAGAAAGTATACCCATACTTTACGAGAGAAATCATCTATAAATGAAACGAAATACCTGGCTCCACCTAAAGACTGACAAGGAGAGGGACCCCAGACATCTGTATGAACATACTCCAAGACAACTTTTGCTTTATGCTCTCCTATACCAAAAGAAATCTTCGTCTGCTTTCCAAGAACACACTCTTCACAAAAACCAAGTTTTGAATGATGAACTCCATCAATCAATCCTCGTTTTCTCAACTCATCCATGCTGCGCTCACCGATGTGACCCATCCGTAAGTGCCATAATCTGGAAGAATCCGAATCAACAGATGTAACAAAAGCCGATTCACCAATTACAGTAGTGCCCTTTAATAGATAAAGATTTCCTGCCCTCACACCTCTCGTAACAATCATGGAACCCTTTGATATCTTCATTTTCTCTCCTTCTACTACAATCTTCAAACCAAGTCTACTCAATGCCCCAATAGAAATCAAGCTCCTCCTCAAATCAGGTACATGTCCAACATCAGTGATCGTACGTATAACACCATCAAACATCCTAATCATCACGCTACCAACACCAACCATTCGGCAAGAAGCATCATTACCCATCAGAACTTCTCCTCCATCAATTTCACGGTAAGTGGAAAAGCAGTTCCTATCAGGTGTCATATGATAGGATGCGCCAGAATCAATCAGCCATAAGTTGCTCTTCCCAGAAGAGCCAGAAGCTGTAAATACATCAGTGTCACTTTCTGTATCTGATTTCTCTGCTGTAGAAGTTGAAGCTTGCTTTGGATCTTTTCTTCTACCTTCAAGCTTGGGACATTGTGCTATGAAGTGCCCTGGTTTCTTACAATAATGACAAGTCAAATTCTTAGGCCCCCTAGACTGAGACCGTGAAGAATTCCGTCCTCCACCTTTCTTTGACCTGCTTTGTCCTCTACCTCTCTGAACAGATAAGCATTCGGTATCACTATCCAAGCTAGTGCTCGCTAATCTACCTCTTAATACTTCATTATGAAGACCAGCCTTTACATCAGACATGCTAATTTTACTGCGGCCATAAATCATAGAATTAACAAAAGCAGTATACTCCTTAGGCAATGAACATAAGAGGATCACAGCTTGAGCCTCATCGGTAATATCAACTTCCTCTGCCTTCAGGTTCATAATCAAAGTCGTCAAAGCATCTACATGCTCCATGAGATCAGCTCTAGGCTTCATCTTGAACGAATAGAGTTGTTGCTGAAGAATAATCCAATTAGTGAGAGACTTGTCTTGATATGCATCTGATAATGCATCCCATGGTTCCTTCGCCGTCTTCTTCTGAGAGAATTCTCTAAGAACTTCATCTGAAAGACTCAACTGAATTGTTGTGAGAGCTTCATCTTCCATCTCTTCCAAATCAGCTGCACCAATATCTTTCAATTTCTCAGGCGCAGAAACAATCTTATAAGTCTTCTCCTTCTTTAACACAGCCTCTATCTTCATCTTCCAAGTACCAAAATCTCCCTTTCCGTCAAAACGTGTTACTCCATAATTGACACCAGATCTACCAATAGACTTACTAGAAGTAGCCATTAATATCCAAATAGGAACAATAACACTAGATCTGATACCAAACTGTAGTGAAATTTGTTTTAATTTGAGCGAAAGAGAATTATTTGATCAGGATCTAGTATTGCCTATTTAAATACCAATGGAACTTAAAAAAAATCAATTATGCAGTCTCACAGAAATAATAGCAGAAATAAAAGACACAGAAGATTTAACGTGGTTCGGATATGAATATCCTACGTCCACGAAGATCCAACAACTTTTTATTTCACTAAAGAAAAGAGTACAAAAAGAGGGAAGAATAATGGTCGATTCTCTCACACTTGCTTGTACATATGAAGATGAAATTCCTTCATTTAAATAGACTTGATAATGAAGGGTTGCTTGGAGATTAAGAAAATCAATTTCCCGATTATCTAAATATCTTTCCAAATTGCATGATTTGATTTTTATACAAATAGATGGCGTAATCTTCGTTTCAATATCTTTCCTTTATTCTCCATGCCTAATCATTTATTTCTTCATATAGCAAATATATTGAGTAATTAATTGATTGACTAATTAATTAGTTTCCTTCAAAATATGCTTCCATATATCAGCCAAATTAATTGATTTGAGTGAATCAATTAATCAATTTCTTTCCTCTTTAACAAATATTTGAATCATTCAAATTTAACACAAATTTCATACGCATTACCTATGTCTCTTTCCATACGCATTCCCTACGCCAGATTTCATACGCATTACCTACATCAGGTTTCATACACATTACCTACGTCTCGTTCCATACACATTCCCTACGCCATATTTTATATGGATTACCTACGCCTTCATCCTTACACATTCTCTATGCCTAGCCTTCTTTTTTTCACAAATGCAAAAAATTGGTTTTTCTTACGAGTTTCATACGCCTTCTCTATGCCACTGTACACCAAAATTTAATATGATACTATTGTATTTGAAAGTCTATATGAGTGGATCGTATAGGATATATATATATATATATATATATATATATATATATATATATGCAAGTATTAACAGCTAACTATATAATATAACTTGATAAACGATAGTAGCAAAGTAAATGAAAATAATCACACCGGTATTTTATACTGGTTCGGACCTCCCGTCCTACGTCCAGTCCCGAAGCTCCTCTTCGGAATTTCCTTTCAACTAACCCTCACTTGACCCGGAGGAACAGGTTTACAATAGCAGAGTTTCTTTGTCAAGAATGTGTTCTATAACACGGATGTTGACTATTGAGTACAAATGCTTCCAATATATATATCTGTCTAGAGAATATTTGAATGAGGAGTTCTGTATATATGGAAGAGTTAAATACAGGTAGTTGATTGCTTATAGATCAGGAATAAATCAGAGTATAAGAGATAAGAGCGTAAGTGAGTAAGGTAGATCTTTCTCTTGAATTCCTGATGCTATTTATAGTGGTGAAGAGTTTCTATGTGTAGTTGCCTTCATTAACAATCGTTGTATAGTTGCTCCTGTTGGTGATGAAGAGTTGCGGTGAAGAGGAGCGGATGTGTCTTTTCGGATGTGACAGTTGGAGTTTGAAAATACACAGTCGAGCCTATAATCAGACGTCTGGAAAGTGACCTCAGACGTTTGGCCTTCATATATTTTTTGTGTCTGGTAGCATTTCAGACGTCTGTGTTTATTATCCAGACGTTTGGTCTTCATTTCTGTTTTATGTCTGGATGTCTTTCAGACGTCTGAGTTCAGGATCAGACGTTTGGTTTCTTCTGGGTTTGTGAACCAGAGAAGTTAACCAGACGTCTGGGCAGTGCACTCAGACGTCTGGATTAGTGCATGTTGCTTTTCTTGTGCCTTTATTATTTCTTTTCTGATTCTCTCGACTTGTAGCCTCTTGATACTTCTTTTGAGTCTTGTTCTTGTCTCTTTGGTGATGTTACTATATCAACTTCCTGTATATGTACATTTGTTTTCCATTGCATAGTTGTGATCATCGAAACCAAGGAATTGATTTCCTAACAATCTCCCCCTTTTTGATGATGACAACTATTCAATGTACTTATATATATTCTAAATCTCCCCCTGAATATGTGCTTAATTTTGTTTTAAGTTTATTTCTATATTTCTCCCCCTTTGACATTATCAAAAAGAATATATAAAAGTTCAAGCCAAAAAGAAATTTGCATTAATAATATGAAGGAGGTACATTCATAGATTTGAACAAAAAGACAACAAATCCTAAATTCTAGAGTTGCTTAGGAGAAGCTTGTTTTGGATCATCTTCCTTTGATTCTATTTTGTCAGAAGTGAGTCTTTGAAGGAGATGTTAAAGCTTCTTTGGATGGTTCACCCTCGAATAGTTTGGAATGTTTTGCGGGAGGAGAAGGCACAGGAGTTGTCCAATCTTCTGAGGATGGAGATGGATTACGTACTTTTTGAAGTACCTCCTTGAGAACTGATAACACAGTCGAAAGAGATTCTTCGACTGTGGCTAGTCTTGTAGCAAAAGATGTCTCGAAGCTGTCGATTCGTTTTGCTAGAAATTTTTGATTCTGAGACAAGATTTGTTGATTTCGAAGCGTTAGATCTCAAATGCTTTCATTTTGATTTGTTTCCGTTCGAGTTTCCAAAATGTCAACTTGTCCCGGATATTCAAATGAAGCGGGAGGTGGGGGAGTGATTTCCCGATTTTGTTCTTCTTCTTGAGATGGACCAATATGGGTTGGAGGAGGAGGCTCCCCTTCTAGATTGTTGATGGTGAGTCCAATCGTCGAAGGACATGAATTCCGGTGGAATTTCGGGTAAGTGCATCAAGGAGAAGAATTTGGTGGAGGCATACTTAGGTGAAATTTCTTCGAAGGTTGATAGATAAGACGGAATATTGTTTGCACGAAGAAGTTTTATAATATAAGTTGGGTAAATGATCGATGGCCGCGATCGATTCCAAAATTGCTTGAGTTCATCTAATATGAATTTGGCCCAATTAACTCGAGTTCCACTAAAAAGGGCATAGAGAGCTTTGTGTTCCAATTCGGTGATATGTTCATGACTACCCATGCGTGGAACAATTGTATTGATTATCATTCTTGTCAAGAGTCGAGCTTTTGGACGTAAGTATTTTGAAGCAAATTTCGGCATTTCGTCCTCCCATATTTGATGAGTGATATTATTCCTGGGTTTAAAACGCATATCCGGGATGTTGTGTAGATCCTCGCCGGTGTCGGAGCATCCCAAAGTTCTTCCTATTATTCCCAGAGTTAAACGAATAGTATTTCCATAAACGCTTGACCATAGCCAGTTGTCTTCGTTTTCGGTATTCCAAACTGCAGTGCTATCTATATTGGCGTAGAATAAGAATATAGCCAGTTGATCTATTTGAACATCATTGGATGTAAAAGAAATTAAAGTGTCCAATCCAGCATTCTCACAAAGTTCATCGAGATCATACATAAGAAACTTAAGTAGATTATAGAAAGGTCCTATATGAAGTTTTTTCTTTTGAATATCTTGATACCTTTTAATCGAATGAGGTGCCTTGAGAATCCATCGTTCGATCTGATCATCTGAACACACCTGAGGGTTTGAAGATGACGTAGGTTGATCTTGTTTGCGTTTTGGAGCTTTGATGTTCTTTGTACGAGGAGGCATTGTGATTTCGGTTTGAAATAATGTGGAATTTGAAATTGAATTGCAAATCGGCAGGGAGGAAATTTGATTTGAGTTTGAAAAGTGAAATATGACGTTATTTTGGGGGTATAAAAAAGGTTGATTGAATTCCAGACGTCTGAATTTGAAAGCAGACGTCTGGTTTTCCCTAAAAATTATACAAAAGATTCAAACAGACGTTTGTTTGTTATGTGTTAGACGTCTGGTTTGACATATTTTGGAAAATTTAGAGGCAGAGAGATTTATCAGACATCTGTTTTGGTTTAAATGTTTAAATAGAGAACTAATTTAGACGTCTGGATATTATTTCAGATGTCTGAAATATTCTGAATGTAATTTGGAGAAGACAGAGCTTCATTCCAGACGTCTGAGGGGTATATCAAACGTCTGACATATGCACATTGCTTAAAACTGCGACATCTATCAGTGGATCAGACGTCTGAAGGGAGCATTTTTGCTAAAAATAGTCTAAAATTGATGGTTGTATTTATTTATCAAATGTTGATAATAGAGATCTTTATTATTGTAAAATATAATAACATATACATATATACAATAATTAAATTGATTTATTTATTTAGTAGGCGACAGAGTTTTAGGATTTCCTGAGTCGTTATCCTTCCATGGTTTAAGTGGAGACCATATATTCCTACGTTCATGGGTCTGTGGGGAGCCAGAATATCGTCTTGGGGAAGGATCTGAAGGAGTGCGATACGAAGAAGATGGAACTAATGAACTACAAGGTTTTGGTAGTGGTTCATGTACTTCTTTCTTTCGTGACGAGCAAAACTTCATCGCCACTTGTTCTAGAAAACTTAGCCTTCGTGCCGTAACTTTCTGTTCGAAATAAAGCTCTCGTTGAAGATCCATCTGTTGTTTTTGGTAATGATGAATTCCATCAATTTTCTCCTTTGTATTAGGAGAAATAAACAAGGATCTTTTAGTTTTCTTATTCTCTGGAGTAAAACCCGTATGATATGAGGACCACCTATTTGTTGGTTCGTGCTTTGGTGTAGGTATCGGAAGGCGTTGTGGTGTGTCTACTGAGCTGTCCGTCGATGGTGTGGAGACGGAGATAGATATATAGGAACTCCCAAAAGACATTGTTTTTCTAAATTTTAAGAATTTGATATTTTGTATATATTTGTGATGTAAACATGTGTATATATATATGATGAAAACGTTATTTATAGAAAAACTAATTTTCTAAAATTTTAATGGTTCAGAAATTCATCAATTTGTGGTAATGAAGAGGTGAACTAAATTTAGTCTTTAATTCAATTTTAGTTAAGATCTTGAAGTGAACAAATTCCCAAACTTCGTCTGAGTTTTATGAAAGTTTGTTCGTTTAATGGTTTTGTAAATATGTCGGCTACTTGATTTTCGGTACTTACGTATTCTAAAGAGATAGTTCCTTTTTCAACATTGTCTCGTAAAAAATGATGTCGTATATCTATATGTTTGGTTCGTGAGTGATTTACAGGATTTTTTGATAAATTTATAGCGCTTGTGTTATCACAATATATTGGAGATTTTTTGATAATTTTACCAAAGTCCATTAGTGTTTGTTGCATGTATATTACTTGCGCACATGCTAGAGCTGCGGAGATGTATTCGGCTTCACAAGTAGATAAAGAAACACAATTTTGCTTTTTGCTAAACCATGAAACTAAAGATTGTCCGATAAAATGACATGTTCCACTAGTACTCTTACGGTCTGTTCTACAACCACCGAAATCCGCATCTCTATATGAGACAAGTTCAAAAGATGATCCTTTAGGATAAAACAAACCATAATCTTTAGTACTAGATAAATAACGTAAAATGCGCTTAACAGCTCGTAGATGAGATTCTTTTGGTTTTGCTTGAAATTGAGCACAAAGACATACACTCATCATAATATCTGGTCGACTAGCCGTTAAATATAGTAAAGAACCAATCATGCTTCGATATAACTTTTCATCAAAATCTTTTCCATTTTCATCTTTTTCTAAGTGAATAGTGGTACTCATTGGTGTTGGTTTGCTTGAAGTTTTATCCATTTTAAATCGATGTAATAAATTGTTACAATATTTTTCTTGGTGAATAAAAATTCCATTTTCTAGTTGTTTTATTTGTAATCCTAAGAAGAAATTTAATTCTCCCATGTGTGACATTTCAAATTCATTTGTCATAATATTTGAAAAATTATTACATAGATTTTCGTTGGTTGAACCAAAGATGATATCATCAACATAAATTTGTACAACCAAAATATCGTTATTTTCTCTTTTAATAAATAAAGTTGTATCTATTTTTCCTATATGGAAACGGATGTTATTAGGTGATTTTTAAGATGTTCGTACCATGCACGAGGTGCTTGTTTTAATCCATATAGTGCTTTATGTAATTTAAAAACATGATCAGGATATTTTTCATGAACAAAACGTGGTGGTTGTTCGACGTATACATTTTCTTTAATAAAACCATTCAAAAAGGCACTTTTGACATCCATTTGAAATAGTTTAAAATTGTTATGAGTTGCAAAGGAGAGTAAAGTACGAATGGCTTCTAATCTTGCTACCGGAGCAAAAGTTTCATCGTAATCTATGCCTTCTTCTTGATTGTAGCCCTGAGCAACTAATCGTGCTTTATTTCTAACAATATTTCCATTTTCGTCCGCCTTGTTTTTAAATACCCATTTTGTTCCTATTACCGATTGATCTTCAGGTCTTGGTACTAATTCCCATACGTTATTACGTTCAAATTGATGCAATTCTTCTTGCATAGCTATTATCCAAAAATTATCATTTGAGGCTTCTTTATAATTCTTTGGTTCAAAGTTTGATACAAACGCTATATGGCTTATTTGATTGAGTTGATTTCTAGTAACTCTTGAATTAAGATCTCCAATAATATTATCTATTGGATGATTCTTAAGAATTCTAGGAGATGATAAAATAGTGTTATTTTGTATATTGGCTTCATTATTACTAGAATTTGTTGAATTTGTTAGTGGAATAATTTTTTCTTCATCATTAGTCTGATGTTTGAAGGGATTTTCGTCGAATGAGACATGTAAGCTCTCTTCTATAGTATTATTCCTTTTATTAAAAATTCTATATGCCTTGCTACGATCCGAATACCCAACAAAGATACCCTCATCGGCTTTTGGATCAAATTTTCCTAATTTATCTTTTGTATTTAATATAAAACATTTTGAGCCAAAAGTTTTAAAGTATGACACTTTAGGTTTCTTACCAAAAAATATTTCAAAACAAGTTTGTTTAGTCATTGGGCGAATAGTTACTCGATTTAATACATAACAAGATGTAGCAATAGCTTCGGCCCAAAAATGTTTTGGTAATCCGCTACTATTTAATAATGTTCATGTGCATTCTTGTAATGTACGATTTTTTCTTTCTACGACACCATTTTGTTGGGGGGTACGAGGAAAAGAAAAATTATGAGTTATTCCTTTTTTATTGCAAAAATTTGAAAAAAGATCATTTTCGAATTCTCCTCCGTGATCACTTCTAATATTTTTAATTTTCAAATTCATTTGAGTTTTAATTCGTTTCGCAAATATTTTAAACATACCAAAAGTATCGCTTTTATGTTTTAGAAATAAAGTCCATGTATATCTCGAAAAATCATCGACTATTACTAAAACATATTTATTATGATTAATAGATCTTATTTGTGTTGGACCAAATAAATCTAAATGTAATAATTCTAATGGTTGTTTTGTAGAAATATTATTTTTAGATTTAAACAAGCTTTTCTTTAGTTTACCAATTTGACAATCGTCACATAAATTTTCTACTTTGTAACTTATTTTAGGTAACCCTCTTACTAACTCATATTTAGCTAACTTATTAATATTTTTAAAATTAATATGACAAAATCGTTTATGCCATAACCATGGATCATCATGTTTGGCGGTTAAGCATAAGTTTGAATTTTTATTAATATTCATGTTTAATACATAAATATTTTTGTTTCTAAAACCTTCAAAAATGAGTTGTTTGTTATTATCTAAACTATTACATCTATCTTTCTCAAAATTTATTTGAAAACCTTTATCACATAATTGACTAATTCTTAACAAGTTGTGTTTTAAATTTTCTACTAATAAAACATTTGTAATAATAGGAGAGTTAGATATACCAGAGTTGATGACTTCTCCAATGCCTATGACAAATCCCTTTGAATTGTCTCCAAATGTTACCGTTCCACCATCGATGTATGTTATATTTGATAACATTTTTGAGTTTCCGGTCATATGTTTGGAGCAACCGCTATCTAGTATCCATTTCTCCTTATTTTTTATTTTGGGTACCTGCAAGATAAAAAATGTTTTAATTGGTACCCATATATTTGATTAGGGTCCTAATTGTTAGAAGAAGGTAGCCACACCCAAGATGGTTTGGTACCTTTATAAATATAGTTTTTATTATAGACTACATTTTCTAAGTAATTACTGATATGCTTTTGTCTAATCAAATTATTATTTGTTTTAGGAACCCAAATCTTCATATTCAATTTTTGTTTAGATAAACTTCTAGTTTTTATATAACTAATATTTTTAGCATTATTTTCTTTTTGTTTAGAACATTTTTTAAATCCTATTCCATTTCTATTACCTGATGGCTTTGATGTTTTGATAAGATTTTCCAAATCTTGTTTTCCTTTGTTGAATTTTGACACATTATTGGTAATTTTATCTAATTTTTCTTTTAATTCTCTATTTTCTGTTTTCAATAATTCAATACTATTTTTAAAATCAACATTTTCTTTTGCTAGAGTAATGTTCTCACTTTCTATCACATTATTTCTTAATTTTTCTTGAGATATTTCAAGTTCTTCTTCTAAAATAGTTTTTTCATCTTTCAACATTCCTACTTCAATTTCTAATCTACTTATTTTTACTATATATTCTTTGTTCAATTTTTAATTTGTCTAAATTTATCATCTAATTCCATGCTAAGTTCAAATAATTCTTCATAGCTAAGTTCCGGACATACCTCATCTTTTTGTACCATAAAACATACATTAGCTTGTTCTCTGTCACTATCGCTATCACTTTCTGAAGATGAAGAATCGGTGTCATCCCATGTTACTTTGAAAGCTTTCTTCTTTTTGAATTTTTCAAATTTGCTCTTCTTTTTATCATTGTTAAGTTTTGGGCAATCCTTTTCATGTGTCTGTATTGATCACATTCATAACACTTAATTTGAGATAGATTTGTTGAGTTGGTCTTTCCTTCTTTTTCAAACTTGGTCATCTTTCTAAATTTCTTGAATCTATTATAGTTTTTGGCAATAAATACTATCTCATCTTCATCTAAATCTGAGTCATCATTCTTTATTGATGGAAATGCTATGTTCTTCTTCTCCGAATTTAATTCTTTACGTGCCTGCAAATTAGCTTCACAGGACATCAAATTTCCTATCAACTCTTCAACTTTGAGAGTAGAAAGATCATTAGCTTCTTCAATAGCTAATACCTTTCTTTCCCAATCAGGTGTTAAAGAGTTGAGTATTCGAGAAACTAAATCAAAATCAGTAAACTTAACTCCTAATGCCATAAGATCATGTTGAATAGTTTGAAATCTAGAATACATGTCTACTATAGTTTCATTTTGTTTCATTTTAAATGATGAAAAATGGTTTTGAAAAATTGAAATTTTAGTTTGTTTGACCTTTGTTGTACCTTCATGTTAATTTGTAAGGTACGCCAAATATCAAATGCAGTTGTACATAACATGACACGTGAAAATTCATTTTTGTCTAGTGAGCAAAACAAAACATTCATAGCTTTAGCATTAGTTGATGCTAAGGTCTTTTGTGCATCGATCCATGTGTTCATAGCAGTAGTTGGAGCTTCATATTTATCTTGAGTGGCTGACCAAATTTCTAAACCATTAGCTTCCATAAAAATTCTCATACGTGTTGACCAATATGAATAATTAGAGCCATTAAAAAGTGGGGGTCGTGCTGTGGATTGTCCTTCTTGAAAATTACTTGCCATATTAGAATGGTTAAAAAACGTGTTACTGTTCTTTTAAACAAACCTTGCTTTGATACCAATTGAAAGTCTATATGAGTGGATCGTATAGGATATATATATGCAAGTATAAACAGCTAACTATATAATATAACTTGATAAACGATAGTAGCAAAGTAAATGAAAATAATCACACCGGTATTTTATACTGGTTCGGACCTCCCGTCCTACGTCCAGTCCCGAAGCTCCTCTTCGGAATTTCCTTTCAACTAACCCTCACTTGACCTGGAGGAACATGTTTACAATAGCAGAGTTTCTTTGTCAAGAATGTGTTCTATAACACGGATGTTGACTATTGAGTACAAATGCTTCCAATATATATATCTGTCTAGAGAATATTTGAATGAGGAGTTCTGTATATATGGAAGAGTTAAATACAGGTAGTTGATTGCTTATAGATCAGGAATAAATCAGAGTATAAGAGATAAGAGCATAAGTGAGTAAGGTAGATCTTTCTCTTGAATTCCTGATGCTATTTATAGTGGTGAAGAGTTTCTATGTGTAGTTGCCTTCATTAACAATCGTTGTATAGTTGCTCCTGTTGGTGATGAAGAGTTGCGGTGAAGAGGAGCGGATGTGTCTTTTCGGATGTGACAGTTGGAGTTTGAAAATACACAGTCGAGCCTATAATCAGACGTCTGGAAAGTGACCTCAGACGTCTGGCCTTCATATATTTTTTGTGTCTGGTAGCATTTCAGACGTCTGTGTTTATTATCCAGATGTCTGGTCTTCATTTCTGTTTTATGTCTGGATGTCTTTCAGACGTCTGAGTTCAGGATCAGACGTCTGGTTTCTTCTGAGTTTGTGAACCAGAGAACTTAACCAGACGTCTGGATTAGTGCATGTTGCTTTTCTTGTGCCTTTATTATTTCTTTTCTGATTCTCTCGACTTGTAGCCTCTTGATACTTCTTTTGAGTCTTGTTCTTGTCTCTTTGGTGATGTTACTATATCAACTTCCTGTATATGTACATTTGTTTTCCATTGCATAGTTGTGATCATCGAAACCAAGGAATTGATTTCCTAACAGTATTCATATTCATCTATCTCACATATCACAAAAAAATTTAATAAAACCAAACATCAACAACAGAAAACATAAAATATATTATATAACCACATGCAAAAATCATAACTATATATCTCATGAAATGTATCTCGTTAAAAACATTAATGTAGAATGTATACCATGGTCAAATTACCATAATTTTTTTATATAATGTGTTTAAAACACATCATGTCCAATAAGCAATAAAATAAAGTTGTACATAACTCCAACATAGTTGTTTCATCTAATTCAAACATCATACAATGTACGTTATAAAAATAGAACATCAAACCCATAACCAAAATAGGAATAACTTACGAAGTTGGTCATATCTCTGGTCCTTACTCCCGCCTTAACCCCCGTATAAACTCCTGCACAGAACTCATCTCCTCCTCCATGGAACATAAATCCCCTTGTAGTTTGTTAATCGTGGCATTCATTTCTTGATTTTTACTCCGTAGCTCTTCTACTTCCTCCTCAAGTTTCTCTCTGTCATGTGAAACTCCAAACCTAGCAGTATATGTATTATCTCTGTATATCTGCATATAAATTATTTAATCAAATTAGAAAAATGTATAACTATTCGACTGTTCATTGCCTAAGAACAAATTTGCATGGTTTCGTTACAAATTAAGCCTAAAAAGCACGATTACAGTTTTAATTGCTTACAAATTTTCCGTGCACTGCCTTTTCAAAGGGACGACGATGCTGGTGCACTGCTTTTGCCTTGTGCAACCACTGCCTTTGCCTTTGCAAAGGCAGTGCACCAAGTGCTGTTGCACCGCCTTTGCAAAGGCAGTGTTGTGCAAAGGCTAGAGGGAACATTCTGTTCTGAAGCAAAAGCCTATATTAGTATGTCAAATGGTTCATATATCTATATGGCATTATAGAGCATGATTACTATGCTGCCAAGTTTATCAAAACAATCCATTTTTACATGTTAATGTATGCGTCAGCCTATATTTGTGTTCTGGCTTATGCCAGCACATGTTGTGTGACTTATATATAATAAAGCACTTTGTAACTTCAGTTTAGATAAGAATCAATATGTTTTCTGCACTTGTAACTTTGGTTTTTCTCTTTAGACATTTAAAATATTTTTCTATATTCATTATTAAGTATACTGCATGCACGTTCATATATTAAGATTTTTAGAAAGTATGAAGTCTTATATCATTTTGCAGTTGAGGTTCTAACACATAAATATTCTTGTTGGTGCTCTACGAAGTTGATCCTGAAGTAAATTTCCTTAAGAACTATTGTTGGGGATTTTGCGGTTCGAGACAAATTTGATGGCGATTGCGATGAAGATAATATTGTACTTCCGGCTTCAAGGATCTATGGAATAGATTCTTTCAGACAATAGTTCAACCCACCAGGTACAAACGGGTTATCGAACTATCGACTTTCAGGATTCAATGAAGCCCTATAACAGCGTAATCGGATTCAAAGTTTGCACGCCTTTGATCCGACCAAGAACACTTTAGCAATGGTTTCTGATGATGCAATTTGTATAGAGTAGAATGAAGAGGAAGAAGGAACAAATCTGCAACAATTCAGCGTTTGCAACACCTTGCAGATGTTACAAAATATAGAGTAATGGAAGTGCAGCGATTAGCAACACTTCCCTGGCGTTGCAGATCTGTGCAAGAAGAAGAAGAAGAAGAGCACTTGACAAAACTGTTATCAACGATTTCTGGGCATCACTATTTATAGTGGTAGAGAGGTGCCGATTCGCCAAGCGTCACAACTGTTTGCAACGGCCGTGTCTATTCATTTTGCAACGGTTCAAAAACGGTCGCGTCTATTCATTTTGCAACGTTTTTTTAAAAACGTTACAATTTCCCGCCATTAATTCAAATTTAGAAATTTCGGTTTTGGGTCCTTAACGGGCTAAAATCCAACCCATTACTGTTTACATATGATCCAAAAATATTTTCGGATCCGAACCCGAAACCCGTACCCGACTCGGCACGGTTCGGTCGGACGGACGGCGGCGGCGCGTGTGTGGTATTGCATGACTTCTCTCCTCACAACAAAGCAAACATGTGGGAGCCCCAAGGCCCGAACATCCACATGAAGATACTTTATTTATACAAATATATTGTATAAGATTCTATCATGTGGGTCTAACTTCTCTTCTTCCTCTTTACTTCTTCTCTTCCAAATCAAAAAAACAAAGCCCCAATAAAATGTTTGAAAATTTTACAATAATCTCCCCCAATTTTCAAAATAAGAAAAATTAATAAATAGAATGGCTGCATCCCTAGAGTGACTTCCTACATACCCAATTGGGATCAAGCCTATGTAGTTCTAAGATCAAGTTTTGCATCATCGTGAAAACCAACACATAAATAAAAGGTATCTTTTGGATTTGAACCTTTACTTAGTGTAAACCATTCAAAGCCTTATCTAGATTCTATGGTGAACGAATCTTGAACCAAGTATCCATAATGATAAAACCGGAACAATCACACATGTTGATTTCCTTAGGTAAAGTGTTTAGTATTGCTTAGCACATTAATGGCCATGTGCTTAAATCCTGGTTCATGAATCTACTTAGAAAGAGGTCTTACTTTCCTAGGAAATGGCCTGATTTCCATACTCATATAGGTAAGTCTCTTAAGGTGTTTCTGCGATTCACCTTTTAAGGTTTCTAAACTTATTAAGGATATATACCCATCCTTTGTTCCTGTAGAATCCAACACTAAATATTATGGGATTATCGATTTAGTGTTCCATAATCATTCTCTTAACTTGTTGGTACCCATTGAACTTTGTCTATCCTTTTCAAGACATAAGTTGGGTTTCTGTTAAGGATGATCAACCTTCATTCACAGACCTTAGTCCCATTTCTTGTGACTTTATAGAAACCATTGCCTTTGGAAGACTCTTTGTAAGTGGATCAGCCAAGTTTTTCTTCGTTTCTATGTAGTCAACAGTTATAACTCCTCGTTTGAGTAACTGTCTCACCATTTGATGTCTTAGACTCACATGTCTAGACTTTCCATTATATGTCTTATTAGACACATTGTATATCGTTGCTTGATTGTCACAGTTAATCAAGACTGCTGGAGATGGCTTCTTCCATAAAGGGATTTCCATTAATAAATTCTAAGCCATTCCGCTTCTTTACATGCATCTGCTAATGCAATCAATTCTGACAACATTGTTGAGTCAGAAATACAGGTCTACTTCTTGGAAGCCCAAGACACAGCAGCGCCTCCTAATGTAAAGATCCATCCAGTCGTAGACTTGGAATTGGATTCTACATTGTTCCAGGTTGCATCACTATATCCTTCTATTACAGCAGGATATCCTTTTATAAGATAACCATATTCAATGGTTCCTTTCAAATAAGCTAAAACTCTGGAAATAGCTTTCCAATGTTCGAAACCTGGATTGCTCGTAAATCGACATAATACACTTATAGCATGTGCGATGTCTGGTCTAGTGCAATGCATAGCATACATAAGACTCCCAATAACACTGGAATACTCTAGTTGAGAGATAGTACGTCCAGTGTTCTTTTCTAATTTAATACTAGGATCTAAAGGAGTTGGTGCTGGTTTGTCATCGTAATGACCATACTTTTGTAGGAATTTCACTATGTAATGAGATTGAGTTAGTAATAACCCCCCCCTCTTTCCTAATAATTTTAATTCCCAAAATTATATCAGCCTCTCCTAGATCTTTCATATTGAATTTAGAAGACAGAAACCTTTTTTTAGTTTCATTCACACATGATATATTGGAACCAAATATTAGCATGTCATCAACGTATAAACATATTATAACACTACCGTTGTTATCCGATTTGCTATAAATACATTTATCAGCATCATTAACAATGAATCCATATGATAATGCAACTTTATCAAATTTCTCATGCCATTGCATGGGAGCTTGCTTCAGGCCATAAAGAGATTTCACTAATTTGCAAACTTTCTTTTCTTGGCCTAGGGTTTTGAAACCTTCAGGTTGTTCCATATATGTCTATTCTTCTAAATCTCCATTTAGAAAGGCAGTCTTTATATCCATTTGATGTATGACTAATTTATGAATTGATGCAAGTGCAATTAAACAGCGTATAGAAGATATGCGAGCAACTAGAGCATATGTATCAAAGTAATCTACTCCATGTCTTTGCTTATATCCCTTAGCAACTAATCTGGCTTTAAACTTATCAATGGATCCATTTGTATTCAACTTTTTCTTGAATATCCATTTACATCCTATAGGTTTAGCACCAGGAGGTAAATCAGTTAAAACCCAAGTTTGGTTTCACAGTACGGAATTCATTTCATCATTGATAGCTTCTTTCCAGAAATTGGAATCTCTAGAACTCATAGCCTCAGAATAAGTTTTGGGATCGTCATCGATGTTCATTACATATTTAGTCACATTAAGGACTTCGTCCTTACTGCCTTCTACAAGATATGTAATGAAGTCAGGACCATAGTCCTTCTCTATTCTCGCTCTTTTACTTCTCTGTTGTTCAGTACTATTATCTGGTACTGATACTTCCTTGTTGTTTTGAGCAGGAGCATAATCATCGTCATTGATATCATTAGCCATACTAGGTTCTGGACTAGATGATCTTAATGGGATCTCAACAGTTTGATTTTCAAAAAATTCTACATCTACAGATTCTATAACTTCTAGGATGTCAAGAATAAGGAATCTATAAGTTATACTATTAAGTGAATATCCTATGAAAACACATTTAAATGCTCTATTTCCTAACTTTGGTCGTTTAGGGTCTGGTTTTCTAACATATGCTAAGCAACCCCAAACTTTAAGTCTAGTTAGGTTAGGTTTCCTATTAAACCATAATTCATAAGGGGAAATATTATTCTTTTTAAGTGGTACTCTATTTAAAATATAACATGCAGATAACATAACATCACCCCATAGGTTATAAGGTAAATTAGAACTTATGAGCATGGCATTAACCATTTCTACTAAAGTTCTATTCTTTCTTTCAGCAACACCATTTTGTTGTGGTGTATATGGGGCAGTACATTGGTGAACTATACCTTATTGTTTACAAAACAAGGTGAAATCATTTGAGAAATATTCACCACCTCAATCTGAATGTAATATTTTAATTTTAACTCCTAATTGTGTTTCGACCTCTGCTTTGTAAATTTTGAATTTATCAAAGGCCTCATCTTTAGTTTTCATTAGATATACATATGCATATCTAGTATAATCATCAATGAATGTTATATAGTATTGGTTACCACCATAGGTGATATGATTTTTTAAGTCACCCACATCACTATATACCAAATCAAGCAAACCAGTTTTCCTTTCTACGGATTTAAAGGATTTTCGGTGTATTTTTGCTTGAACATATATTTCACATTTAGAGATGGTATCGCAATCACAATCAGAAATTAATCCTAATTTATGTATATTTCTAATGGAATTATAATTAACATGTCCTAATCTACCATGCCATAAATTAATAGAATCAATAATATAAACAGAAGATTTCTTTATTAGATTCAACTTAATCATGCCGTTACAAGAGTATCCCTGTCCAATGAATCTACCATTCTTAGACAACACTAGCTTATCAGACTCATACACCATCTTGAATCCTCCTTTGTTAAGAAGGTATTCAGATACCAAATTCTTACACATATCAGGTACATAAAATACATTTACTAGTGTAAGAACTTTTCCAGAGGTGAAAGTAAGTTCTATAGTGCCTTTTCCCAGAACTTTGCTTGGAACCTTATTTGCTCCAGTAACTTCGTCGGCTACTCCTTTATTTTCTTCGTAACTCTTGATAAGATTACGGTCTTTGCAAATGTGAATTGTTGCTCCAGTATCGAACCACCAATCATTATCATTGCTGCTAACGGAGTTCGCCTCTTGCACTACAGCCACAAGCGAGTCTTCGACCAAATTCACTTTTTGTTGTTTCTTCCGCAGACGGCAGTCTCGGGCATAATGGCCGGGCTTGTTACAAAAATAACAAGCACCTTTCTTTTTGTTGTTGGTTTTGGAATGATTATTCTTCTTAAACTATGTCTCATTCTTTGGCTTTAACTTATCAGTAATCTCAACATTATTTGCCTTAGAATGGGATTCAGTTTGCGGATTATCATCTAGATCGCGTTTGCGAGAGTCTTCTTCAATACGAAGATGACGCTGTAAACTATCTAAATTATAATCTTTTTCCGCATACTTCATCTTTTTCTTATAATCATTCCAACTATGCGGAAGTCTCGAAATTATAACTCCAACAACAAAAGATTCAGGAAGATCAATTCCAGCATCTTTAAGTTGATTCACCAACAGTAAGATTTCGCTTACTTGTCCAATTATGGACTTATTGGTGACCATTTTGAAATCCATAAAATTAGAAATAAGAAACTTTTTATTACTTGCCTCGGATATGCGGTACTTATTCTCCAGGGCAGTCCAAAGTGCCTTCGCTATTTCCAAGGTCCTATGAGCATTGTAGACTGGGGTAGATAGCGCATTCAGAATATGGCCTCTGCATAGAAAATCGTCCTCTTTGTGCTTTGCACATTTAGCCTTTAGAGCAGCATCATCCTTATCAGTTTCCTCTGGGATTTCTTCCAAGTCATTTTCCAAAATGTAGAACAACTTGACGGTGACCAGGAAAAATTTCATCGTCTCTTGTCAACGAGTGAAATTGTCGCCATCAAAACGCTCTAATCGAGATAGATGCTGATTCATAACTTGTAGAGCGCTCGAACCTTCCATGGTTGAAAAATATTGTTTGAAATTTGTTGGGGATTTTGCGGTTCGAGACAAATTTGATGTCGATTGCGATGAAGATAATACTGTACTTCCGGCTTCAAGGATCTATGGAATAGATTCTTTCAGATAATAGTTCAACCCACCAGGTACAAACGGGTTATCAAACTATCGACTTTCAGGATTCAATGAAGCCCTATAACAGCGTAATCGGATTCAAAGTTTGCACGCCTTTGATCCGACCAAGAACACTTTAGAAATGGTTTCTGATGATGCAATTTGTATAGAGTAGAATGAAGAGGAAGAAGGAACAAATCTGCAACAATTCAGCGTTTGTAACACCTTGCAGATGTTACAAAATATAGAGTAATGGAAGTGCAGCGATTAGCAACACTTCCCTAGCGTTGCAGATCTGTGCAAGAAGAAGAAGAAGAGCACCAAACAAAACTGTTATCAACGATTACAAAAATAGAAATTTCGGTTTTGGGTCCTTAACGGGCTGAAATCCAACCCGTTACTATTTACATATGATCCAAAAATATTTTCAGATCCGAAACCCGATTCGGTCGGACGGACGGCGACGGCGCGCGTGGTGTTGCATGACTTCTCTCCTCACAACAAAGCAAACATGTGGGAGCCCCAAGGCCCCAACATCCACATGAAGATACTTTATTTATACATATATATTATATAAGATTCTATCATGTGGGACTAACTTCTCTTCTTTCTCTTTACTTCTTCTCTTCCGAATCAAAAAAAGCCCCAATAAAATGTTTGAAAATTTTACAACAACTATTACAAAAAGGATCGGTTTGTGGTTCCTATACACCACTGGCCAAACAAATAAAGAACTTGGTGTTTGTCGTTGATTTAAATTTTTTTCCACTTCCTAGCAAGATAGTGTGAAGTTCTCTTTTTATAAACCGCTCTGAAGGAATCATTTAGTTCATTTCTTTAAGCATTAATAATACTATTTCTTAGATTTATTCATCCTGCATCTATTTGATATGTGTAAGATAATATATATGATATATTTGGAAAGGCCTACTTCTAGGTTTAATTGCCATTTCGTGCATAACAAAAATGGTGCTATTTTTTATTACATTATTTGAGACTCCTAATACTCACAATACTTTTTTTTCTTCTTCTAGTTATTAAGGCAAATGGATCCTAGTGAGAGAGCTACTAGATGCAACCAATGAACTGCTACAAAGAGAATGCGCTGCATTGTAGGTACATTGCATGGACAGGCAAAACATACATATGTACGCTACTCAAGTGCTTATGTATTGATGCAAGTAGTAAGTTATGCAGTTTAATATCAGTTGTATCTAATTTCTATGCTTTCTTGCTTCTTTATGAGAGAAATTGAGTCCAAAGAACATCATGGAGATATATCTGACCTTATTTCGTATTTGTTATTAATTTGTAGCCACTCCTTCACTACAAGGAACGGAAGGCATAACAATGGCAAATAGCCGTTGGCGGCCGTTGCTAAAAGCCGTTGCAATTAAGCTCGTTGCTACTTGTTCCAGCAACGGCAATAGCAACGGCTCCGTTACCAATTTAGCAACGGCTAGCGACGACAAGTTGTCCACGTGGCAACTGTTAGTTCCAATCCTTGTCGTCCCGTGGCGTCGCGAGCCGTTGCAAGCCTGGAACCAGATAGCCGTTGCTAGCCGTTGCAAGCCTGGAACCAGATAGCCGTTGCTAGCCGTTGCAAGCCTGGAACCAGATAGCCGTTGCTAGCCGTTGCGAGCCGTTGCAAGCCTGGAACTTTTTTTTTCCAGCAGCTAGCTTTCACTCTTCCAACCTCTGTCGTCGCAAACCATTCCACATCACAATAATCACTTCCAATCCATCGTATACATTCCATTCCAACCATCATATAACCAAATACATCGCAAATAATCAAATAAAACACATATACATCAATAATCACGCAACTATATAATCAACAAACACAAATATTTCATCATCAACCAAACAAAATACATCTCAAATCCATCACACATAATATCCATCACCAACACCATAGGTACACAAAACACCAAACAAACTACCAAGTCCATCAACCAACATAAGTACACAAGTCCAACAAAACATACCTACTCATCATCATCATCATCATCAGCATCATCGTCATCACCACCACCACCACCACCAGACCCTGGCATGGTCCCATGCTCTGAAACGAATGCGGCAATGCGCTCATCTATCTGTTGAGACAAGAAGCTCTGTCGCCAATCATTTATCTCGTCCAACTGTCGTTGCATCTGGGCTATCTCCTCCTCGGGCATAGATTTCTTGTAAGCCCTCTGGAAGTTAAGAGCCTATAAAACGATCAAACAAACTAGTTCTAATTCACGCTCGCAACGGCTATATTAAATTCAAATATAAGTTATTAAAACAGTTTACCTCCTGATTGCCGTATCCATAATGCCTATTGCGAGAAGGCGGATCAATAATTCTATCCCATATTTGATTGGACTCTTGAAGCGTAATATCCTCCCGTCCAGTTCTTTGCGCCATCGCTGCCCGCTCCGCTTCATATCTACCCTGCAATTACGAATACAAATTTGACTCAATATATAGCTATACAATTTACTTATACACTACTAAAGGAATGTGAAATGTTGTCATTGCGAATAAACATATTTACCATAATAGATTCAGCCTTCGCATCTGTCCACTCATAGGTGACATTCCCATCATCATCGGTCTGCTCCACCGCATGAGTGACTCTAAAAACCTCGGCCATTGTAGGCTCCTATCCGGTTCTTGAATGCTGAAATTATACATGAATAAAAAACATTACTAATATGATTAAATAATATTACAGTTTATAAACTCAAATTACAAATTTACCAATTCCCTCCGCCATTGTTGGAATGACTTGGACCCACCACGGTGTAACGCTGGATTTTTATTTCTGTTCGCGCTATTTCGCTTTGCTATTTCCTATTAATTTAAATACACGGTTAATTAAATTAATAATGCAACTAACATACATAATTTAAATAAATAATACTAACAATACAGCAATACATAACTTACTTTGACAGCTTCACTTTCCTAGTGGGTGACTGTAACGACTAGGGTTTTGCCCGCTCGAAAATCAACATCCGTACTTCACATCGTACTCGAATGCCGCAGATTCGACCGTTCAAATCCGATTCGCCGGAGCTATAACAACATTAAGTAAACAACACAGCGGAAAGGAAAAGAATATAGATATACAACATCTGATACAATATCCAGATACAATGATGATACAATGAATATCTATATACATCAGAGATATGATACAACAAATAGCAGCGGAAAGAAAATAGATAACACCAGCAGCGGATAGAATGTCTCCAATAGAATGCTCCAAGATAAGCAACGTCAGTCCATGAACTCCAAGAACTGAACTAGCTCCAGATAATCTACTCAACCTGAATAGCTGAAAAACCCAACTCTAGACTGCCCGTGTGGAAAATAGTGGGCACCCAGAGTTTAGGAAGGGAACAATAAACTCCGGATCAGTCATGGGACTGGTGTGAGCAACAAAAACAGTTTATCTTTAAACAAACATGAAAGGCTTTTAAACATTGAAATCCGCAATGCTTTTCGAAAATGAAACTACCATAAGGCCTCCCGCCACACACACAATGCAATCGCAGACTTGGAGGAGATTTCTCCTTATGATAGTCAAAAATGCTTACTACGCAAAATCATTCGATATTATTATCATTAGTGCATAGTGTCGAAAACCATTTCGAAAATATAATATTAATCTTAGCCAGCATACAACCATTGTTGTATGCCTACTATAGCTACTACGTTCAATAGCAGGTTACCGCCACATTCCATAGCAGGTAATACAACTAAAACCGTACAGGGTTCGTATTGTTTCTTTGGATTTCCAACAAATGATCAGGCTAAGGAACTTCCTTACCGAAATAGAAACGCCTCTGGAAAGACGCCCCGAGAACCTAACCGGATCTCCGCAAACAAAAGGCCGACGCTACCTCACGCTCTAACTGAGCTGTAACTAGGTAACTAACACACGAGTCATGTCATCCCCCGGTCGTTACCGACCTTTATCCGAGATCTCGAAAACCAACAAAGCAACATCATACAGTAATAAATTACCGTGTCCACACGAGTTAAGTATCTGGGCTCCATACCATGATACCACCCTTTATCCAGAAGGAAATGACATACCCTAGGGGCGCTACCCCTACAAACCTTTGCCGCAACATTCCTGTTTCGACCATTACCGGGTTGTGAGGCTCGACGAAGTCTCGTCCACAAAGCTACGCTTTTTCACAAAGCCACGCTTTTTCACAAAGCCACGCTTTTTCACAAAGCCACGCTTCGATCAACAAATGATCAGCAGCACTTCGTATGCCACATTACCAAATTGGGAATGTATCACTAGTAACCATCAACTACATAACCTCTGAGCTCGTACGTCTCAGAGAAGGGTGTTAAGCTAAGAGAATAAATTCTCCGCCACCAACAGAAATGTATTTGATAGAAACCAGCTTTACATCTCAAAGTGTAATGTCAGACACACATCCATACAAGTCTGTTCCGGGTTCGAACAGAACCGAAGGCACTTCTCACGAAGCCCTTGCAAATCTGGATAATTTCCAATCACGTCCGGACTTCCCGTCACTAAGGGTGATAAAACCTCTATATCGGGGATCAGCCGATGCAGAGTAACTCGACGGTAATCCTTCCGTTTTCAAAAATATCCGGTCTTCACCACCGGTCTTCAAATGCTATCCATATACGTCGTATCATTATTCGGAATGGGTTATACGACACAAAGGTCCTTTCCCAGCTAAACCGAATAACGAGCTCAATTAAAAATCATATGGATACTGGGGTCTCAGTTAAATCACAGCTTAAAGCTTAAAACTTTTCATTCGAATGGTTAAAACAAATTACCATTTCCAATCTTTTAAATAAAAGATTTATTTCAAAAACCTTCAATGGTTTAACGATTTCCACACTTTTAATCTTTTAAACAAAAAGATTCAATTCACAAAGTTCACCCCATTCCCAAAGATTCATTTATGGATTTCAAAACAATTTCCATTTCAATTGAATTAACTCGTTAAATCCTTAAATCAAGATTTAACTTATAGCTTTCAAAACAATTCTATTTCAAGTTAGATTAACTCATCCGGTCTTTGAAATCAAAGACTCATTTCATAATTTCAAAACATTTCAATTCTATTTCAAACTTGAAATTCTTTCAACATAAATTGGAAGTTCATTACTTATGTGAAAGCTTTTACTATTTGAAAACAAATAGTTCGTTTCAGAAAAATCCAGTTATATTTACACGAATTAAAAACCCTTGAATTAAATTCAAATTCCTAAATCAATACCTTTAAATGGTTTAACCCAAATATAACTTGTATAGTATCTTTAATCCCTCGTTTCAAATAATAGAATTCAATTTCAAACTTGAATTCAAATTTAAATCAAATTATTTAAATTTCCAAAACTCGATTAAGTTATTCAAAATAACTTATATCTTTGAAACTCATTTCAAAAGCTTTTCACATTTAACCCCAATTCCCAATTTCAAAATCAATTGAAATTAAAATTTCAATTTCAAAAACATTAAATTTAAATCATCTGTGACTTAACCGATTTCCACGTGAAATCCATATTTATGTGTGTAACAGTGTAGTCCAGGGGTTTCACACAATAGTGCACAACATCAATCATCACAGATATATCGATAAGCGATATAATCGATAACGCTTATCTTCATTCACAGATTCATAGATAAAATAAATTTATCAGTCACAAAGATTCATCATTACAATTCGATGTGGGTTTCGGATATCCAACTGGAATCCGACTCCCTGTCGCATCGAAATTCAAATGCCGTTTACGGGTCAAGGGTTTTCATATTCACATAGCAATATATCACAGAAATAGAAATCACAGCTAAGTAAATTACAGATCACAGCATAAATCAGGGTGTATCACAAAACATCATATATCAGAGAATATCAAACAATTCAACCATTCAACGAAATCCAAACATCCATAAGTGGAATCAATTAATATCTGACTATAATTAATTTATACCCGATTAATTACTTATGAATAAACTACAAATCTTGGTCAATTCACCATTAATTAATTGTAAACCATTTCAATTTATTAATCTTTAATCATTACTTGATTAATCTTTAATTAAGTAATTATTATTAACTTACAAATTTATAATCCTTGGATCTTAAGATAACCCATTTATCTTAATTAATTTCAAAATCATCATTTAAATCTTATTTTTAAATAACCTTTGAAACAAATTAACAAAGTCATATGATTTAACTTAAACCCTTAAGGTTAATTGCTAATCGAAATCATTATTTAAAATAAACTGCTTATCTTTAAAATCTTATTAAATAACCTTGAAAATTAATTTATTTTTTTACATACTTTAAAAACTTGTTCCTGCTTTGTTTTAAAAATCTGTTAACATAGTTGTTAGGGTAAAACCCATCAATGAAAACATACTCGAGTAAATTAAACAAAAACCCGAGCTAACTTCAATTCTTCCCCGAGTAACCTCCCAAGACCACTCGCGTTACATCTCATCTTCGAGTAAACCCGCCTGGAAACGCGAGAACAACCCGAGACAACATCGTCTTCCCCAGAACGATAATAACACCAGATACTGGTGATATGCGGTGCACGTGTACACCTGATCAGATCGTCGCCGACCATCTCCAAGACTTCCTGCACGTCACCGACAACTTCTCCGATCACCACGACTACTCAAACTTCATCGATTTGCCCCAGATCAAAATCGAGCTACCCACACTTCCATCTGGAACGCAACTATACATCTAAAATTATCTCGTCACGCCGACCAAGATCACCAGACTCGATCACGACCACCGGAAATCCAACAACAATTCGAAATCGAATTCGAGTTTAAAACTCGAAACCTGGAAACGCGAAAGCACTGCGCCTCGAAACCTGTCAATCACGCTGTTCTCACCGCCTCGTCCACCAGAGAGTTTGAAACTCCGTCCATCTGTTCGTCATCGCCCAAACTACCATCTCCCAAAAAATTGCAGCACTCGATCACCTATATCCATCATGCCGAACAAAACTGTAGCACCATACAGAAACTAGGTTTAGAAATTTCAAGTTCTTCCCGTCGCCTCCACGATGATCGATAGCGTCTCCGAGTATTTTTCCTAGCAACGCCGATTGCTCCACTATCCCTAGACAAAATCTCGTCACCTCCGATCCCCTAGATCACCAGAGGTTGCTCGAGAATCACTTTCTGGTCAACCCAGAATTTCTAACCCAAAACTTAATTAAAAATTATGATTTTAATTTTAAAAATCATCATCTTGTGTTAGAATTCCAATCATATGCATGAATTTATGAATTAAGATGTTTGAAATTTGGCTTATATTACATATGCTCAGCTTTTTCTTGATTTCCAGAGAAGTTAGAAGTTGTTTTAACTCACATATAATTTTAAAACTTAATACGTACTGTAACCACCAATTTTTGTTTATAATTTAAGATTCAATGGTTATTAAATCAAAGAACATGAATTTAGTTTGCAAATCTGGAAAAAGCAAGTAACTCATTTTATACAGGCATGCATATATTACATATTCATATATATTAACAGCAACAAGTTCAACACACATATCTTTTAGATATAAACCTGCTACTAATTCAAATACCTTAAGTTTAAGATTGAATGTTACTCACTGTTGTTTTGGAAGAAGAACAGAGGGTAGAGCAGACTTGGAGTTTTCATCTGAAAATTCTAGTTCCATTTTGATTTTCCAGTTCGAAAGCTTGAACACTTGCTTTTGATCTCTGGTTTGTCTTGTTTATTGTTTGTTTTGATTGAAGTTTTGTTTAAGTTTTTAAATGGTGCTCATTTCAGATTTTACTCGGCTTTGAAGATGGATGAAATGAGATGAAGAGCTTGATATAAGAAAATGAAGTTACTGGGTATTTTGTACAGGGTGATCATGTTGTTTTGTACAACACCAGACCATATTTTTCCTTGTTTGTACAATATAAGATCGAGATCTTTTTCTTTGGAGGCTGAAAACATTTTATACAAATTCGAATTGACTAAAATTTTGCTAACATTTAATGCATGAGTCCTTTATGTCTCTATACTTGTCCCCTTTTACTTTTATATTCATAGATATTTTACTATGTTTATATTCTTGCCTTTGTTTTACATAACTCCTAACAGGCTTTACTCCTATTTATATAAACCTGGATTGCTTTTATACTTATACATATATAAAGTTGCTTTAATCCTTTGTATTGGTTTATTACTTAATTTATATCCATATACTTTTATACTTTGTCTTAGTTATTTGTTATAAATTTTGACTTATGAATTTTAGTTCTAATCTTAACATATGTGCATATTTTTATTTCTCTTTTATTTTAAAACTTAAACTATTAAATACTACATTTATTTACTTAGTAATTATTTTATTTCATACATTTGATTTACACTTAAGTTTTAAATATTTATAAAGTTTATTTTATTGTATCTTCAAACCATAGTTCCTTCCAATTATATGCACACACACACACATATATATATATATATATCAATTTCTATTTATTTTTAAAACCATTGGTCTTGAATTTCTATATATATATTCTCATACACTCAAATTATTATTTACAATTTAAACACAAATCAAATCTATTATATTATTTCAAATTTACTCCGATGTGTTCAAATACATATATATTCTCATATATACACATATTTACAATATTTAAATTTTAAATGATTTAACATAGAATTTATTTTAATCCGGGGAAACTCGCATCACTTTATAAATCAATTTCCACAATTTTTATTCAAAAATTAATTTAAATTATCAATTTAAATTTATATGAAATTCGGGGTCGTTACAGACTTTCCCCCTTAAAAGAATTTCGTCCTCGAAATTACCAAGGAGACAAAAAGATAGATGAAGAATGTTTCATCAACTGAACATCTGTTCTGTATTTGGCTTACCAAATCAGAATATCAATAACAGATACAAGAACGAATCTGTCTTAACACTTCACAAGATACTCGGGTTATCCAGATCTACGAAATATACAATGGCATCGGTCAGTTCGAAGAAATAACTAACCATTCGTAGAATATATCCGGACCCAAAGAAATAGATAGATGTATGGATACAATTTCAAAACTTTCAGTTTAAAACTAAAATATACCTATCAACCATAGCAATCAAAGCAAACAATTCATCCAAACAAACAATTTTGGCTCAGTTGGAGTTTATGTCCCATATTAATATATCGAATTTCCTTTCTGGATCGACCAGAAATTATCGAAGAATTGAGAAGAGATGACGAACAAAATAGATTGATAGAGAAAGGATTATTTCCTTGTTGTCACAGAGTATTGACCATTTATAGTCGTATTCCCTCTGTCCCCTATCTCATCCTCTTCTTGCACTCATACTCACTATCAGTAGATAGCAAGAGAATTTACTGAGGCATACGGACGGATATCTGAGAATTACTCATTCTAGGGTATACTTTACCCTATCTCTAATGAGCTACTTAATGTGTTATACTCCTGAGCTAAAGTTCAACCTTAGCTCTGATACCACATGTAACGACTAGGGTTTTGCCCGCTCGAAAATCAACATCCGTACTTCACATCGTACTCGAATGCCGCAGATTCGACCGTTCAAATCCGATTCGCCGGAGCTATAACAACATTAAGTAAACAACACAGCGGAAAGGAAAAGAATATAGATATACAACATCTGATACAATATCCAGATACAATGATGATACAATGAATATCTATATACATCAGAGATATGATACAACAAATAGCAGCGGAAAGAAAATAGATAACACCAGCAGCGGATAGAATGTCTCCAATAGAATGCTCCAAGATAAGCAACGTCAGTCCATGAACTCCAAGAACTGAACTAGCTCCAGATAATCTACTCAACCTGAATAGCTGAAAAACCCAACTCTAGACTGCCCGTGTGGAAAATAGTGGGCACCCAGAGTTTAGGAAGGGAACAATAAACTCCGGATCAGTCATGGGACTGGTGTGAGCAACAAAAATAGTTTATCTTTAAACAAACATGAAAGGCTTTTAAACATTGAAATCCGCAATGCTTTTCGAAAATGAAACTACCATAAGGCCTCCCGCCACACACACAATGCAATCGCAGACTTGGAGGAGATTTCTCCTTATGATAGTCAAAAATGCTTACTACGCAAAATCATTCGATATTATTATCATTAGTGCATAGTGTCGAAAACCATTTCGAAAATATAATATTAATCTTAGCCAGCATACAACCGTTGTTGTATGCCTACTATAGCTACTACGTTCAATAGCAGGTTACCGCCACATTCCATAGCAGGTAATACAACTAAAACCGTACAGGGTTCGTATTGTTTCTTTGGATTTCCAACAAATGATCAGGCTAAGGAACTTCCTTACTGAAATAGAAACGCCTCTGGAAAGACGCCCCGAGAACCTAACCGGATCTCCGCAAACAAAAGGCCGACGCTACCTCACGCTCTAACTGAGCTGTAACTAGGTAACTAACACACGAGTCATGTCATCCCCCGGTCGTTACCGACCTTTATCCGAGATCTCGAAAACCAACAAAGCAACATCATACAGTAATAAATTACCGTGTCCACACGAGTTAAGTATCTGGGCTCCATACCATGATACCACCCTTTATCCAGAAGGAAATGACATACCCTAGGGGCGCTACCCCTACAAACCTTTGCCGCAACATTCCTGTTTCGACCATTACCGGGTTGTGAGGCTCGACGAAGTCTCGTCCACAAAGCTACGCTTTTTCACAAAGCCACGCTTTTTCACAAAGCCACGCTTTTTCACAAAGCCACGCTTCGATCAACAAATGATCAGCAGCACTTCGTATGCCACATTACCAAATTGGGAATGTATCACTAGTAACCATCAACTACATAACCTCTGAGCTCGTACGTCTCAGAGAAGGGTGTTAAGCTAAGAGAATAAATTCTCCGCCACCAATAGAAATGTATTTGATAGAAACCAGCTTTACATCTCAAAGTGTAATGTCAGACACACATCCATACAAGTCTGTTCCGGGTTCGAACAGAACCGAAGGCACTTCTCACGAAGCCCTTGCAAATCCGGATAATTTCCAATCACGTCCGGACTTCCCGTCACTAAGGGTGATAAAACCTCTATATCGGGGATCAGCCGATGCAGAGTAACTCGACGGTAATCCTTCCGTTTTCAAAAATATCCGGTCTTCACCACCGGTCTTCAAATGCTATCCATATACGTCGTATCATTATTCGGAATGGGTTATACGACACAAAGGTCCTTTCCCGGCTAAACCGAATAACGAGCTCAATTAAAAATCATATGGATACTGGGGTCTCAGTTAAATCACAGCTTAAAGCTTAAAACTTTTCATTCGAATGGTTAAAACAAATTACCATTTCCAATCTTTTAAATAAAAGATTTATTTCAAAAACCTTCAATGGTTTAACGATTTCCACACTTTTAATCTTTTAAACAAAAAGATTCAATTCACAAAGTTCACCCCATTCCCAAAGATTCATTTATGGATTTCAAAACAATTTCCATTTCAATTGAATTAACTCGTTAAATCCTTAAATCAAGATTTAACTTATAGCTTTCAAAACAATTCTATTTCAAGTTAGATTAACTCATCCGGTCTTTGAAATCAAAGACTCATTTCATAATTTCAAAACATTTCAATTCTATTTCAAACTTGAAATTCTTTCAACATAAATTGGAAGTTCATTACTTATGTGAAAGCTTTTACTATTTGAAAACAAATAGTTCGTTTCAGAAAAATCCAGTTATATTTACACGAGTTAAAAACCCTTGAATTAAATTCAAATTCCTAAATCAATACCTTTAAATGGTTTAACCCAAATATAACTTGTATAGTATCTTTAATCCCTCGTTTCAAATAATAGAATTCAATTTCAAACTTGAATTCAAATTTAAATCAAATTATTTAAATTTCCAAAACTCGATTAAGTTATTCAAAATAACTTATATCTTTGAAACTCATTTCAAAAGCTTTTCACATTTAACCCCAATTCCCAATTTCAAAATCAATTGAAATTAAAATTTCAATTTCAAAAACATTAAATTTAAATCATCTGTGACTTAACCGATTTCCACGTGAAATCCATATTTGTGTGTGTAACAGTGTAGTCCAGGGGTTTCACACAATAGTGCACAACATCAATCATCACAGATATATCGATAAGCGATATAATCGATAACGCTTATCTTCATTCACAGATTCATAGATAAAATAAATTTATCAGTCACAAAGATTCATCATTACAATTCGATGTGGGTTTCGGATATCCAACTGGAATCCGACTCCCTGTCGCATCGAAATTCAAATGCCGTTTACGGGTCAAGGGATTTCATATTCACATAGCAATATATCACAGAAATAGAAATCACAGCTAAGTAAATTACAGATCACAGCATAAATCAGGGTGTATCACAAAACATCATATATCAGAGAATATCAAACAATTCAACCATTCAACGAAATCCAAACATCCATAAGTGGAATCAATTAATATCTGACTATAATTAATTTATACCCGATTAATTACTTATGAATAAACTACAAATCTTGGTCAATTCACCATTAATTAATTGTAAACCATTTCAATTTATTAATCTTTAATCATTACTTGATTAATCTTTAATTAAGTAATTATTATTAACTTACAAATTTATAATCCTTGGATCTTAAGATAACCCATTTATCTTAATTAATTTCAAAATCATCATTTAAATCTTATTTTTAAATAACCTTTGAAACAAATTAACAAAGTCATATGATTTAACTTAAACCCTTAAGGTTAATTGCTAATCGAAATCATTATTTAAAATAAACTGCTTATCTTTAAAATCTTATTAAATAACCTTGAAAATTAATTTATTTTTTTACATACTTTAAAAACTTGTTCCTGCTTTGTTTTAAAAATCTGTTAACATAGTTGTTAGGGTAAAACCCATCAATGAAAACATACTCGAGTAAATTAAACAAAAACCCGAGCTAACTTCAATTCTTCCCCGAGTAACCTCCCAAGACCACTCGCGTTACATCTCATCTTCGAGTAAACCCGCCTGGAAACGCGAGAACAACCCGAGACAACATCGTCTTCCCCAGAACGATAATAACACCAGATACTGGTGATATGCGGTGCACGTGTACACCTGATCAGATCGTCGCCGACCATCTCCAAGACTTCCTGCACGTCACCGACAACTTCTCCGATCACCACGACTACTCAAACTTCATCGATTTGCCCCAGATCAAAATCGAGCTACCCACACTTCCATCTGGAACGCAACTATACATCTAAAATTATCTCGTCACGCCGACCAAGATCACCAGACTCGATCACGACCACCGGAAATCCAACAACAATTCGAAATCGAATTCGAGTTTAAAACTCGAAACCTGGAAACGCGAAAGCACTGCGCCTCGAAACCTGTCAATCACGCTGTTCTCACCGCCTCGTCCACCAGAGAGTTTGAAACTCCGTCCATCTGTTCGTCATCGCCCAAACTACCATCTCCCAAAAAATTGCAGCACTCGATCACCTATATCCATCATGCCGAACAAAACTGTAGCACCATACAGAAACTAGGTTTAGAAATTTCAAGTTCTTCCCGTCGCCTCCACGATGATCGATAGCGTCTCCGAGTATTTTTCCTAGCAACGCCGATTGCTCCACTATCCCTAGACAAAATCTCGTCACCTCCGATCCCCTAGATCACCAGAGGTTGCTCGAGAATCACTTTCTGGTCAACCCAGAATTTCTAACCCAAAACTTAATTAAAAATTATGATTTTAATTTTAAAAATCATCATCTTGTGTTAGAATTCCAATCATATGCATGAATTTATGAATTAAGATGTTTGAAATTTGGCTTATATTACATATGCTCAGCTTTTTCTTGATTTCCAGAGAAGTTAGAAGTTGTTTTAACTCACATATAATTTTAAAACTTAATACGTACTGTAACCACCAATTTTTGTTTATAATTTAAGATTCAATGGTTATTAAATCAAAGAACATGAATTTAGTTTGCAAATCTGGAAAAAGCAAGTAACTCATTTTATACAGGCATGCATATATTACATATTCATATATATTAACAGCAACAAGTTCAACACACATATCTTTTAGATATAAACCTGCTACTAATTCAAATACCTTAAGTTTAAGATTGAATGTTACTCACTGTTGTTTTGGAAGAAGAACAGAGGGTAGAGCAGACTTGGAGTTTTCATCTGAAAATTCTAGTTCCATTTTGATTTTCCAGTTCGAAAGCTTGAACACTTGCTTTTGATCTCTGGTTTGTCTTGTTTATTGTTTGTTTTGATTGAAGTTTTGTTTAAGTTTTTAAATGGTGCTCATTTCAGATTTTACTCGGCTTTGAAGATGGATGAAATGAGATGAAGAGCTTGATATAAGAAAATGAAGTTACTGGGTATTTTGTACAGGGTGATCATGTTGTTTTGTACAACACCAGACCATATTTTTCCTTGTTTGTACAATATAAGATCGAGATCTTTTTCTTTGGAGGCTGAAAACATTTTATACAAATTCGAATTGACTAAAATTTTGCTAACATTTAATGCATGAGTCCTTTATGTCTCTATACTTGTCCCCTTTTACTTTTATATTCATAGATATTTTACTATGTTTATATTCTTGCCTTTGTTTTACATAACTCCTAACAGGCTTTACTCCTATTTATATAAACCTGGATTGCTTTTATACCTATACATATATAAAGTTGCTTTAATCCTTTGTATTGGTTTATTACTTAATTTATATCCATATACTTTTATACTTTGTCTTAGTTATTTGTTATAAATTTTGACTTATGAATTTTAGTTCTAATCTTAACATATGTGCATATTTTTATTTCTCTTTTATTTTAAAACTTAAACTATTAAATACTACATTTATTTACTTAGTAATTATTTTATTTCATACATTTGATTTACACTTAAGTTTTAAATATTTATAAAGTTTATTTTATTGTATCTTCAAACCATAGTTCCTTCCAATTATATGCACACACACACACACATATATATATATATATATATATATATCAATTTCTATTTATTTTTAAAACCATTGGTCTTGAATTTCTATATATATATTCTCATACACTCAAATTATTATTTACAATTTAAACACAAATCAAATCTATTATATTATTTCAAATTTACTCCGATGTGTTCAAATACATATATATTCTCATATATACACATATTTACAATATTTAAATTTTAAATGATTTAACATAGAATTTATTTTAATCCGGGGAAACTCACATCACTTTATAAATCAATTTCCACAATTTTTATTCAAAAATTAATTTAAATTATCAATTTAAATTTATATGAAATTCGGGGTCGTTACAGTGACAAATGCAGCCCAAACATCATTACCCATCCAACTGGGTTTTTTTCCGCTTAGCTTGGCCTTCGAAAGAGTCTCCCTGTAATTTTTCCGCATCCTCTTATTCCAATGATTGAAGAAGACATTCTTATCTTCCGGGCGGACACGTATTGCAGCCTGCTTATTCAATATAATTTGAATTATATACAGTATACTAATTTTAAATTGAAATATAAAATTTTACTTACCATCAAATCAGCAACTATAGCGTTCATCACTTCGCCTGGGATGTCGTCCCAATAAGGCCAGCAACCAGACAGCCTACTCTTATAGGATTGCTTTGAAACTTGAAGAATGTAATCCGCCGGCTCTATTTCGAAACCCCTGTATAAATGTTGATGTATATAATTAATATATTTTAAATAATATAATTGAAATTATTTAGATACTTACTGATGCAGGCCAGCCTGAGCCTAAGTTTCCAATTCCAGATTTGAAGCTTGAAGCAGCGCAAACAAACATCACTTTAGGTCGCGACCGACCTAAAGAACTCATAAGTCATCAGCGACCTAGCGAGTTACGACCTAACGAGATAGGTCGCTCCAGTTTTCCGCTTAACTTAGGTCGCCAACGACCTAACTATCCTGAGCTATGATCTAACGAGTCACGAGATAAGGAGTTGCGACCTAACTCTATCTGCAAGCTGCGACCTAAAAAGTCACGACCTAAAAGACTACGACCTATGCTAGGTCGCTCACATATGAGAGAAACATTAGGTCACTCAGAACGTACGAGCAAGCTACGACCTATACTAGGTCGCTCACCAATACCACTTCATGTTAGGTCGCTCAAGCCTAAATCGCTCAGCTCCTTAGGTCGCTCATCCTATAGGTCGCTCAAGGGCTTAAACCGCATCAATGTTAGGTCGCTCAAGCCTAAGTCGCTCAGCTCCTTAGGTCGCTCATCCTATAGGTCGCTCAAGGGCCTAAATCGCATCAATCTTAGGTCGCTCAAGCCTAGATCGCTCAGTTCCTTAGATCGCTCATCCTATAGGTCGCACAAGATGTTCCGGAAGCTGATTCTTCTTATGTCACTAAAGCTTATGCCGAAGTGAAGATATTGCTATGTCAAGTTTTAGGTCGTTATGTTTGTAACTTGTATATGTTGTGTTGTAAATATGTTAAGTCGTGAATCACTGTTTGTTTTAGGTCGTGAAGGCCTTGTAATGTGATGACTTGTAATGTGTTGTGATGTAAAGTATTGTATTTGTTTGTTTTTAGGTCGTATGAGTTAGGTTGTAAGTTGTAAGTCGCGGCTCTGTTTTAGGTCATAGGGTGTTAGGTCGTACACGACCTATGTGTTGTACAGATTTCAGTTGTGTGAGTTGTAAGCTTATAAATAGGCGGGTGGTATCATTTGTAACTGGTTACGTTGATTTTGAATAAAAACTTGTTTGTGTGCTTTGTGCCACTTCTCCAATTGGTAGTTGAGTGTGATCTACTATCTCCACATTCGGTATTTGAGTGCGCTCGAATCAACGACTGCTGAAGCCGATTCATGGAATCTAGTGCGCTAGATCAATGTCGAAGAATCGTAGATCTTTAAACACGGTATCGTGCGCGATCAACGTGTTTAAGATAGCTAGAATCCGGCATCTTTGGATCAACGGATTTGGGCCATTCGATATCTTCTATTCCATCGATTGCTACTTTCACCGATTCATCCAATTTTGTAATCCGCTGCTGCATCATTTTGTTAGGTCGTACACGACCTATGTGTTGTACAGATTTCAGTTGTGTGAGTTGTAAGCCTATAAATAGGCGGGTGGTATCATTTGTAACTGGTTACATTGATTTTGAATAAAAACTTGTTTGTGTGCTTTGTGCCACTTCTCCAATTGGTAGTTGAGTGTGATCTCCTATCTCCATATTCAGTATCCGACTGCTCGAATCAACGACTACTGAAGCCGATTCACGGAATCTAGTGCGCTAGATCAACGTCGAAGAATCGTAGATCTTTAAACACGGTATCGTGCGCGATCAACGTGTTCGAGATAGCTAGAATCCGGCATCTTTGGATCAACGGATTTGGGCCATTCGGTATCTTCTATTCCATCGATTGCTACTTTCACCGATTCATCCAATTTTGTAATCCGCTGCTGCATTATTTGGTATCAGAGCTAGACTTAGCCAATCATAGCTAAGCCGAGTCTTAGAGCCAATTCTTATTGAAGAAATCAAGCCGAGCCAATTGAGGATAGGCCGAGCTAGTTGAAGTGCTAAGAAGTGTAGAAAGCCGTGCATTGTTTGTTCACTTCTAAATCAAGGCCGAGCATTATTTGTTCATTTGTTGTTCTAGGCCGAAAGCTAGACCGAAGCCAAGTTTTTGAAGTTTGTGTTAGAATTTTTTTGAAGATTTGTTGAAGATCAATCATGCATCCGAGAAGAGGTAATCGTCATCAGGATATTGCCAATGTGTATAGAAGAGAAGATGCTAAGGCAATAGAGCAACGAATTAGTGATAACCTCGAAGAGAAGTTCAATAAAGGTTTTGGAAAGTTGGAGAAGTTGATGATGGAATTGAATCAAAGTCAAAGAGGAAGGTCACCAATCTTGAACCATGGAGGAAACAGAGTTTCGCCGTCGGTTACGGAAGCAAGGAGGGTGTCACCACAATCTTATCAAGATAAAAGAGGATCATCAATTTCAATGAGACAAGATCACCATGGGTACAGAAATGAAGAGAGAAGAACTCCACATGAGTTTGACAATGAACCATGTCGTGATGACAAAAGATCGAGTAGAAGGGATCTGCATAATCATAGAGACATACGTGGTCATAGAGACGAAGGGTGTCATTTGCCAAAACATGAAAATGATTCTATTTGGCTAAGGAACAATATTTTTCAGTCTACCTGTACTATCTTAGTAAAGGTTTGTAAATTCATTATTGATGCGGGAAGTTGCGATAACCTTATTTCTGAAGAAGCCGTTATGAAGTTGGGGCTGAAGACTGAAAAACACCATAGACTGTATAAACTGGCATGGATAAAGGAAGGGAAAGAAGTGACAGTGGGAAGACGAGCATTGATTACATTTTCTATTAGGAAAAAGTACAAAGATGATATATGGTGTGATATTATCGATATGGATGTATGTCATCTACTATTGGGAAGTCCATGGCAGTCTGATAGAGCCGTACAACATAATAGTCACGCTAACAGCTACAGTTTCATGTTCGAAGGAACCAAGATTACCTTAGTTCTTAAGAAGCGTGAACAAAGTGACTGTAAGCCAAAGAAGAAGGAGGAAGCAATTAATTTAATATCTTCGAAAGAATGTGTTGAAGAAGTGAAAGGTGGTGTTGAAGTGGAAAATAAAGAAGATTCTTCTCAACCCGCGAAGTTTGAGGACCATCAAGTTGATTATTCACAATCCGCAAAGTTAGATACAGATGACGTTGATGTTTTTCAACCCACGAAGCATGATGAACGTGAAGTTGAAAATTCACAACCAGTGAGGATGGAGGAGGTTGAAGAAGGTGTGTCAGGAGATGAAGGGGGTAATTTATCAGTAAAGAAGGTGGACTCGATTAGTCTATTATCTACAGAAGAGTTTGTTAAAGAAGTGGAGGATAGAGCGGAAGTGTTTATGTTGAATGAGAATGAGACCAGTAAAGATCTCGAGACTCCTGAGGAGGATGAGCCTGTGGTAAATGAATTCGAAGATGTACGCCCTGTAGAGTTGCCCAAGGAGGTACCGCCACTGAGGGACAAACAATATCATGTTGATCAAATATCAGATTCTATTGTTCCACATAGACCACGTTATCATATGTAACGACCCGATATTTTGGACCATTCGCATCCATTATAAGTGTATAGGTAGACACTCATGCCGGAATTGAATTGCTCAAAATACCGCGTTGTTAATTTAAATTTGGCAAAACTGAACATATACAGTAAATAAATAATCATAGATCACAGACACAGAGTAATAAATGCAGCGGAAATAAAAGAGATAGTAGTTCATGAAGCTACTATATAAATGTATGAGTTACATCAGAGTTAAACCAGATACAGCGGAAGAGTAATACGATACATCAGATACAAATCAGAATACATCACTGGAATCATCGAATACTGAAAGCAGAATAGATGGCTGGATCTTCAAGCAAAGCTCCAACTCCAAAGGTGAGTCTCGAATACTGGTACACTCAGTCTGACCCGAGCGTAAAGCAAAAACACAAGACACTCGAGTCAGGATTAACATTGTTATATCAATAAATCCAACTCAAGTGAAATAGCAATTGAAATACAAGTAACTCAAAGGATGTTTGGAATAACCATCCTTTAAGGATCCGTTAAACTATCTACTATGTAGTAGTGTACGATAAGTAGATAATGCCTATCAGTAATATAAAATATCAAAATAGTGTTAAGTCATGGCCCATTCCACCCTTAACACATTTTTATTCCCAAGAGCATATACAAGACCATAGTTTCCCCAAAACCGGAAGTCACCAGAGGGCAATCCATATACTAAAGGTAAAAACCAAAATCGTAGTGGTCGCGTATATAGGGATACAAGTATGACAAGGCACATGAGGCACTACCCAAGGTAGTGAAACTACCGTTTGCCTGATCCGGACTGGTGAGAACGCATCGCCGCAGCGACCGCAACACCGCGAAACAACACTCCCAAAATCAAGGGTGCACCAATCGACAACAAGTAATGAGTAGTTCGAAGAAGTGTGTTCGCTTGAGGTAGCTGACCTCCATTGGCCCGGCACGGCTCCTGTTTTAGTCATTTCCAATTTGACACAAGTGTCAAGGCTATCCATTATCGTTCTCTTTCTTCAGTCATCACGTACATCATTCCAACCACTTCATTCTGGATCACACTCCGCGTATAGTTATTAAAGTGGTTTTCGGTTTAGATAGAGAGTATATCCATAACCGATTCCGGTTTCTTTAATAACCTTCGTGATTATATCACCGATTGGTCGTTTATTTATTTCAAAAACCAAATCAATTTCAATTTCAATCAGAGTTTATAAATCAACATTTCATTTGTCTTTCCAAATCAATTTCCATAATTTACGTTTCAAAACTTCCAAATTACCATTTCAAAATCTTATAATTCAATTTCAAATTTTATTTAAAACAATTCGAATATTGATTCAAGTTCATATATAAGTTTCATTCCAAAATCATTTAAATTAATTTAATTTAACATTCAAATCAGTTTAACTTCATTTATCGATTTCATTCAATATTCGTTAAGTAAACTTGCCATTCAAAACAATTTCTATTAAATTTCCAATTCATTAAATCCATTATTTAAATTCAACTTCATTATATCAAAACTTACAAATTTAATTAAATTAAATCCATCAAACCAAATTCTTTAAATTTCAAGTCTTACATTAATTTCAATAAATCGCATTTTATTCCTTGTTAAAGAAATTCAATTTCACTTATTTACTTACTTAAATAATTTTCCAAAAGCTTACTTAATAAAGAAAACTCAATTTCAATTATTTGCGAAGTAAAATTCACTTATTTCAAAAGTTCAAATTTTTTTCTTATTAAAGAATTCAATTCAATTTAATCATTAAATAATTCAATCTTATTTAATTATTAAATAATTCGAAACTCAATTATTAAATAATTTCAAAGTTTAATAATTTCAAACTTAATTATAATTTCAAACTTAATTATTAAATCATTTCAAAGTTTAATAATTTCAAACTTAATTATAATTTCAAACTTAATTATTAAATCATTTCAAAGTTTAATAATTTCAAACTTAATTATAACTTCAAACTTAATTCAATCATTTCTCAAATTAAACAACATTCTTTCATCAATTACATTGTTAATATTTTGTTTCAGATTATTAAATATTAACATTTTCCTTCCATTAAAATTCAAATTTCAACTTCATTTCAAAACCATATTATTTATTCAAATAAAATCTTCGTTTATTTTTAAATCAAATTATTGACCAATCGGGTTTTATTTAATTCTCTATCCTAGGTCAAAGTTCAATTTGGGTATTTATCATTTCAACCCGATTCCAATTCAATTCAAAATCAAAGCATAGCAAAGGGAACTTGCAGTGTGATAACTGGGATGGTGTCAAAGTAAATAAACAAGCAATAACAACAATCAATAACAATCCAATAATCAATTCAAATAATCCCGAAATAATCGTATTGATTCGCATTGTTATTTGTACGAATTAATATAATTATTTCTAGAATCTACACTATCATTTCATGTAGATTAAAGATTATCGCATTATGGTTTTCACTTGTCATCTATTTTCAATTTCATGTATCATCAGTTTAAACAACATACAATTGATGGTTCAAGGTGTAGTTAACACTATTTTCTACGTGTCAAATGATTAAACATTTAAGGGGTCTATTAAACAAATGTCATCAAAACAAATTTAACACATATATCAAATCTAACTATCCTACGTCAATTTCAAATTATTTACCACTTACAACATTAACAAATTTAACGTCCAGTTGTAAACATCAAACAATCAATCATTTAACAACCAAACTGGATTATCATTGCATATATAACAGATAATGGTGTCAGATGTTACAGGTGAACTGATAAAGGTAATAACAGTGTAAATATCAAACAACAGTATATTTCAATTGTCGTTTCAATTGAAATCAAATTTAATAAATAAAAGGACGTTAATCGTGAGTGATTGCTCACCTTTCGAGGCTAGAGATGCACGAGAAGATGACACAGATACGCACACTGATACGGACATAGAGATTGAGTTACGAATCCAAGCAAAACAAATCGGCACGAATTCAACAATCAAAGCTGTTAAATAGGAATTGCCGAAATCAGATCAAAACATTCAACATAGCAACAAATAAAAACATGTCCTGCGTCAAAGTTTAACAATATAATTCTATGTGCTACCGAGATTGAAATGGTCTGAAATTTGGTATGAATAAAGATCAAAACTTGTATTTCAAACTGCAAAAGAATCACTTGATTTGGACAAGAGACCAGAAGAGTTACGATGTCACGAACATAGACTCAGGCCATATTGCGACCGTCAAATGTTCAGGTCTGAAACCCCTCTGGGTCTGACTTTCAGGTTAGAAACAGAGGATTGAACCAACTCGTTTGAAGCTAAAATTTTATAAACAGAAAGTAGAAAACTTTATCTTTTAAACAAAAAAAGAATCACTGTATTCCGACGTAAGATGGAAAAGATACGATGCGTCAAACATGAACTCAGGTCGTGTTTGCAGCAGTGTAAAATAATTTCAAGTACAAAAGAACAGCTGCCAGGGTCTAACTTCCAGATCCTCGACCACTAATCAAACGATGTCGGATTTTGCTGGAATTTGACATGCATAAACTAGGTAACTTCGACTCTTTTTTTAAAATAGAATCAACCCATTCTGATAAAACATAAGTGAAATATGATGTCGTGAACATGAAGTCTAACTGCTGTTCAAATAATAATAATAATAATAATAACAACATGCAAAATATTTTTTGTATATAAATTGTAAAGCCTTTTATATATGTAAACAAACAGGTTAAAATCTATATACATAACACTGTTATAACTCACAGATTGTATATAAGCAACTATATAAACATATATACAATTACTTAAAATCAACATTATTATAATATACGCATGAAGCACGGCAGGCAATTATGCAAATTTTTGAAAACATTTATATAAACATACTTTAAAAATCAGTACTGCCATAACATATATACATATATACTTAAAAAAAATCAGTATTATTATAAATATAGGTATAAACACTATACAAAAATATCAAATAGGACCTTTATATCATAAAATTAAAAACCAATATTTGTCCAACCAGAAATATATATATTTATGTATACTACACACAAATTAGTTCTTCAAGCCAAAACATATGTATACTAACGCATATACAATTACATGTATAACAATACTACATGAGAAACATTTTATACCATACCTATTATATATATCACTTCTTACTTTACATATATAAATAAAACAACAGAAGCCAAGGAGCTGCAGACTTAGATATAAACGTCAGAAATCTTTATAATAAAAGCAATATATGTGCGAGTCATTGTGGCGGAGCTTTCTTTTTGCCTATTAAAACATAAACATGAAACTGTACCTTTGCTTTCCAATAATCTATAGCAAGTATGCAGGTCAAGGATGGAGACAGTCACGTGATGGCACACATTGTTCACGCGGAGAAGGGAGATGGGTTGGCCGAGTGAGCAACACGGTGGCTATTGTGGAAGGTTCGTGGTGCGGAGGCGATGTTGTGAGGTGCGGTTGGTGGAGATCGGCACAAGGAAGGATACAAGATACGACTTTGGTTGGTTCGGTTAGCAAGGTGGTTCAAGGAGGGCGTGAGGAGCTAGATGCGCATGCCTTAGGTGAAATATGGAGAAGAAATGAGAAAATGGGAAGGGATGGGTGAGTTTAGATGAAGAAGGGAAAGAGGAACAGCAGCCTAAAGATAGGGAAGAAGAAAAATAATAAATTATAACTTTGTTTCAATGTTTCGAAAATTGAACAGGTAATATAAATGAGCTGTAAAGTCACGCATCATGTAAAGTCACAATTTGTTGATTTGAAGGAATATTAAAAGTTTACGGGTAGTGGATTTACTCTATGGAAAATAAAAAGCCACCAAAAACCAAAAGTCTTTAAAACCGTACCGGTACAGCTATCCATTTCACGGATTTCGTCAAGTACCGAAAATCCGAAACATGGAATTGAATATACCACAGAGTTCATCACGATGAGACGATCACAATGGTATATGGATATTGGCAGTACGATTTAATTATAAAAATTCGAATTTTCTAATAGCGGAAAATGCAAGAAAAACGCTGAAAAATAAGATCGACGGAGCCAAAGATGTCCGAATTTGGAAAATTGACAAACTGACATCTTGCTCAGAAGATGCTTTAGAAATTTTCTATGTAAAAATATTTAGGTTCCGAAAACATTTTATTTTCATTGCTTTTTAACTGATTAAATTGAAGTAAATTTACGCGCGAAATAAACTTTCATATTTTCGGACGAAAATTTACCAGTTGCTATGTTTAACTAAACGCATTCCAAATATCAAATTTATATTTCAAAATTTATCGTTTAAAATTTCACAAATTTCGACTAATTACGTTATTAAAACAGTTGAAATTTACGGGTCGTTACACTCTCCCCCACTCAAAACTTTTCGTCCCCGAAAAGGAACGAGGTAGGAGAATAGAAACAACCAGAAAGAAAACAGATTTGAAATACAAAATAACAATTTATTTAAACCATATAAATTCAAATTTAAATTAATTTATATTCAATAATTGATTTAATACATTTGATTTCTCTAAAATCAATCTCAACTATTTCTAAATTCATTATCTTATTATCCAATTATCTTCGATTTACAATTTCTAAAAACCCTAAATTTGAATAGTCTTTTATTATAATCATATTTTTTTTTAGCAATTTAAATTCTTCTTTATTCCAAATTATTGTTAAATTTATTCTACTTAATATATCTACTCACATATATTTAACCCATATAAATTAATTTAAAACATAAAAGTTTCGATTTAAATTAATTTACATCTATTAATTTCTTTTAAATTCAAGGTATTTTCATATGTTGATCAAATTTCAATTTATTAATTCTTTTAAAACAAATTTATTTCATTATTAACTGAGTTTACTTATTGTCCTATCTAACTCTATTAACATCTTTATAATCAAAATTTAGTGTATAACATTTATTATAAACACTCAAATTTTATTTATAAATTCAATTTATCTTATATATTATCCAATTACATATTCAACTTCTGAATGATTTAGGTAAGTCGTATTAGAATGCAGTTGAACAATATACAAATAAAATTTCCCCAATTCAATTATTCAAGTTTAAATATTCATTCCAAATTTTGGTTTTATTTATAATTAAAATCATCCTTTAACAAAATTTAAGAATTAGATTTCCGATTAACTTTAAACAATTTAGAGATATATATAATATATTTATATCAAATCAAATTAAATTTTAAAATAAGATACTTATATATATGTAAATCAAAATATACTGAAGAAATTCAAATCAAAATAATTTTTTCAAAACAAAACCGTAGCAAAGCTACAGAATAGTATCTCCACTTCGAAACTCGAAAATGAATGTCGATGATGCGGCCGCCATCACCGAAATTATTTTCCAGCGACAAAGAGAAGAGCACTGATGTCAACATTTTAAAAATTCTTTGAAAACGATTTCCATTCGAAAATACTTTCAATAATATATACTTTAAAATTTAAAAAACAAAGTTCGAAATCACCGGAAACTAATAAATTCTCAAATTTCTGAATTAAATTCATTTCAAATTCCAATCAATTTATAACCAAGTTTATAAATTCATTTATTTATTTTATGCAATAGTCAATGGTTTACAAAACAATAAATGAAAGTCAAATATTATTATTTCTGACAACAAATTTATTAACAATTTAATTTCAGAAAACTTATATTTATATATAATATAATCATACAAAACTTTTATTTTATTTACCAAATTTGAAAACGATATTGTGTCAGTTTGCTCTGCTCAAGTGTTTTGGAAATCCTATCGATAGCGTTGATCAGATGAATCGATCGGAAACCCAAATCAACATCAACAACTCAAACAACACAATATATTTTAAACATTTTAAATATTAATTTACAAATACACTTCCTCGCTCAACGATACAGTAACGGATTTCAAAGCAAGGATAGGGATTCAAATTTGATTAATTCAATCGAAGAAAATTTTGATTTGAGAATAAGTTGGAACGAAAGATAAGATGATTATTTAACCGGATAAGGAAATAGATAATCTTATATAAATCGCGGGCAACCATAACCGGGTCACCGTGTCTTCAAGAATAAGATCGATGTGGAATTCCGAGGTAAATCGACATTGGATCTCAAGAAATAGAATTCAGGTATAGCAGGAGATAGATAGCATCGTAAACCGAGGATACAGAAATCTCCGGTAAATCGACGCTACTGAAAAGGAGTTTCACTCCTTTACAAATAAATTTGAGATTGGCGAGATCGTCGACTCATTATAAAGATCATTCGAAGTGGAGTTATGGGATGCTCCAAAATCAAAAGAAGATGAATAGTGAGGGACACGAATGAATTTTGGAACCGTAGGGAACGTTCCAAAATTCGAAGGAATCGAGTCAAGAGGAAGAGATTGAAACTCGAATGAGAGTGATTCCGTAAATACATTTACCCTATATGTTAAGTTTTGCCTAGAGCTACCAAAGCTCTGATACCAACTGTAACGACCCGATATTTTGGACCATTCGCATCCATTATAAGTGTATAGGTAGACACTCATGCCGAAATTGAATTGCTCAAAATACCGCGTTGTTAATTTAAATTTGGCAAAACTGAACATATACAGTAAATAAATAATCACAGATCACAGACACAGAGTAATAAATGCAGTGGAAATAAAAGAGATAGTAGTTCATGAAGCTACTATATAAATGTATGAGTTACATCAGAGTTAAACCAGATACAGCGGAAGAGTAATACGATACATCAGATACAAATCAGAATACATCACTGGAATCATCGAATACTGAAAGCAGAATAGATGGCTGGATCTTCAAGCAAAGCTCCAACTCCAAAGGTGAGTCTCGAATACTGGTACACTCAGTCTGACCCGAGCGTAAAGCAAAAACACAAGACACTCGAGTCAGGATTAACATTCTTATATCAATAAATCCAACTCAAGTGAAATAGCAATTGAAATACAAGTAACTCAAAGGATGTTTGGAATAACCATCCTTTAAGGATCCGTTAAACTATCTACTATGTAGTAGTGTACGATAAGTAGATAATGCCTATCAGTAATATAAAATATCAAAATAGTGTTAAGTCATGGCCCATTCCACCCTTAACACATTTTTATTCCCACGAGCATATACAAGACCGTAGTTTCCCCAAAACCGGAAGTCACCAGAGGGCAATCCATATACTAAATGTCACGTACGGAAATTTTCGACTTTCGAAAATTCGACATCGATACTCACTTTAACGACTGCCGAGCAATCGAGTGCCGGAAACTCCAATAGTGAGGGTTTTAAGAAAAAGAAATAGAAGAAAAGATAGAAGAAGAAGAAAGCAGAAGAAGAAAGAGAAGAAGAACAACAACAGAACAACATCATAATAGAAAAACAATATCAGAATCTTACACATCGCAGCGGAACAATATATAATAGATAAACACTAGTCTTTAAACAAAGAACTATATCATTTTATACATACATCAATCATCAGAGTCAATATACAACTCAATACAACAATGGACAGTTATATAACTTGTCCTCATACAGAATACACAGCGGAATAAATACTATCAGATACAAATACTACGTCTCGTCATCCAGCTTATCTCCAAGCTCCAGAATATCCAGAATATCCTGATAACATAACTCTAGGCTGCCCGTGTGGAAATTGGTGGGCACCCAGAGTTTAGAAGGGATACAATAAACTCCGAGTCAGTCATGGTGACTGGTGTGAGATCGTAAAACAGTTTATCTTTCACAAAGAAAATAAAACAAATTCGCAATGCTTTTGGAAAATGAAACTACCATAAGACCTCCCGCCACACACACAATGCAAACGCAGACTTGGAGGAGATTTCCTCTTATGATAGTCAAAGATGCTTACTACGCAAAAATCAAATTCTTTTTGATATTATTATTAGTGCATAGTGTAGAAAACATTTCGAAAGTAGAATATTAATCTTAGCCAGCATAGGTACCATTATAGTATGCTTGCTATAGCTACCATATTAAATGGCAGGTTCTACAACTAAAACCGTACAAGGCTCGTATTGTTTCTTTGGATTTCCAACAAATGGTCAGGCTAAGGAACTTCCTTTTCCACGATGGGTACGTCCCTGGAATAGACGACCCGAGAAATAACCTAACATTACGGTTAGATCTCTGCCAACACAAGGCCGGGTTACCTCTGCAAAAGTAGGTAACTACTGACACGCGTATGTCATCCCCCGATCGTCACCGATCTTCCCGACGATCCCCGATTTCCAACAAACCACAAAGTAATAAATTTGCAGCAACCACAGAGGTTAAGTATCTGGGCTCCATACCATGATACCACCTTTATCCAGAAGGAATGACATACACTAAGGGGCGCTACTCCCTAGAACCTTGCCGCATCCTTCCTGTTTCGACCATTTCCGGGGTGTGAGGCTCGACGAAGTCTCGTCCACAAAGCTACGCTTTCTCAAAAAGCCCTGCTTTGGGTCAAACAAAATGATCAACCTATGATCACAAAGATATAAGATCAAACAAATGATCATATCGCAAATGATCAAACACTGATCATTTCACAGCAACACTCAGTATGCCACGTTACCAAGTTGGGATATATCGCTGATAAATTTCAACTACATAACCTCTGAGCTCGTACGTCTCAGAGAAGGGTGTTAAGCTAAGAGAATAAATTCTCCGCCACCAACAGAAATGTATTTGAAAGAAATCAGCTTTATATCTCAAATTGTAACGTCAGACACACAATCCATACAAGTCTGTTCCGGGATCGAACAGAACCGAAGGCACTTCTCACGAAGCCCTTGCATTTCCGGATAATTTTCTAATCACGTCCGGACTTCCCGTCACTAAGGGTGATAAAACCTCTAAATCGAAGATCAGCCGATGTAGAGTAACTCGACGGTAATCCTTCCGTTTTCAAAAATATCCGGTCTTCAACACCGGTCTTCGAATGCAATTCATAACGACGTATCACATATTCGGAATGGGTTATACGACCCCATGGTCCTTCCCCGGCTAACCCGAATAGTGAGCGCTTATTCAAAAATAAGTGTGGCATTCAAATTCATCCAATTCTCAACAAATACCTATCTAAGGTAATTATTGATAGTCGGTTATTTAACTATCAATAAAGATGCGCAACATCATCAGATTCCAAATAATTTTCCCAAAATTATTTATCTTCAAAATTATCTTTACTAGATATAAAATTTTCCACACTTCTAAAATAAATCGATATTTATTTTCAAAACGAATTCCCATTCCTTTTATAAATTCCCTAGTGAATTTATATTTCCAAATATCTACTGATATTCGACTTTCAAATCGTTTTCAATATTCAATTTCAATTTATCTTTAAGAAGATAAAATCTCAAAAACGTTTCATTTCATTTTGGAAACATTCCCATACTTATTTAATAATAAGTACTTCACAAATCTATTTATTTTCAACACTTGGAAAATATTCGATATACTTAAATCAAAATTTAAGTATAAATCCATTCTTTAAGGAAAACATTACTATAACAACATTTCTTTGAGTCAAAACAAATGTTACGTAAAACATCGTTACGACGACTCAAAATCACTATTATAGGGATTCGATTTTTTTTTTTGATAGATATGTAAATCCCAATACTATATAAAAACATTTCCTTTCGGAAATCATTTACTATAACAACAGTGTTATAGTCTACCATTTCCTTATTTCTCGAAAACGCCTATTTCAACAAGAACTGTTGAAATCTATGCTTTCGATTCATAATACATTTTAAAACATCTTTAAAATGTTTAACTTCATTTTTAATATCACTTCTTCAAAAATAAATCCATTTTACTTAACAGTATATTCACTGTCCAAAATCGTGAATATACTTCACTAACCAAATTCTAGTCTTTCTACATATTTTTTTCAAGGAAAATTCGCTATCCAAAATCGCGAATATATTTCCTTTAATAACCTTCTACATTAAATTTATCAAATTCAATTGATTTCGAATTTATAAAACAACGTTTTATAAATTCTCTTTCTATTTTTATTTTATAACCACTTTGATTTATAAATCTTCTTTATGAATCAATTCGATAAATGTTCCATTTAAAGGCAAAAATCCAATTTCCAAGTAACCTTCTTATAATCTTTTATTCTACAATTCCATTCATTTTATAACTTCATACTTTATAAATCTATAAAACTTCAAATCTTCACAATTTATAATTCTATAAATTTCCTATCTTTACAACTTATAATTTTATAAGTTTCATATCTTTACAAATTTAACACTTATAAAAACTCGTTTAAAATTCCAATAATTTTAATTGATAAATATCAATTTTTGTACATCTTTTATATCCATCGTTTTTAATAATTCAAAAATCCAAATTTAAACTATTTTATAAATTACTTAACTGTTTATTTCAAAAATCATCTCTGGGTTATATTTCACCCAAAGTCTTAACCTTTATAACTTTAATAATTTTAACGTTTGTAAATTAATTCAAAAATTTAATAACGTATACTTACAAATAATCACTTTAAAAATCTCTTTTAAAGTTAAAATCGTTATTTTAAAACTTCAAAAACTTGAATCCAATGATGCCACGCATCAATTAGTCCATCACAACATCAGACATCATATATCAATATGATAACAGAATCTACATCAATATATCTGTAAATAAATAAATACAGTTGAGGAATCCAGTTGGATCCCTCCAACCTGTTTCCCTGTATCCACAGACGTTAGCACAATACCATTCCACTTCGAGGTGGAATATCGCGGTATATGGGTTTTTATAAAAATCCGCTTACTAACGGCGCAATAGGGTCTCATCCGCTATACGAGGCGGGAAATCAATCAATCCAATATATACATATGCCAATATGTATATATTGCTATATATATATAGATATATCCTATAATATCTAATATCACATCCAATAACAATCATTCAGTCAATTAAATAACTGTAATACAAAATTTAAATCTGAGTGAGAAGATCTCACCTTAGCTATTTAATTTGCCATCCATTTTCAAATTTGACCATTTCTCCAAATTTTGACCTTGTATAAATAATTTACACAATTTATTAATATTCGAAATAATCGAATAATTAAATTTCCATTTCAACAAATTTAATCCAACATTTACTTTAAAAAATATCTTTATCGATTTATTAAATAAGTTCATTAACAGATTAATCCTTACTGCTTCAAATTTATTTTTTCTGCATATTCTTATTAAATAAAATTCTAACTCCTTACTGGAAACATCATTTTCTAATATATATTTACATTTAAAAATTTCTTTTCTGTAAATCACCTTTTTGTTTACTGTAAATATTTAAACAAACTAAAGTTTCTAAAACTATACAAAAATTTCTTTTCTGAATTCCTGTAAGTACATAAATTTATAAATTGAAGAAAATAACTTGTTTATGAACTTATTGTCATTATCACTATTATTATTATTATTTTCTCTTCATTAAACATATTAAAACTAAATATATATATGTTAACTATTTTCCAAACTATGCATGTATATATCTGTTTAAAAGTAAATTTACAAATCAATTTGTTTTTCATTGCCGAAGGATAACTGTAAATCAATAGAAATCATACCCAATCCCGGATCGTTGATTGAAATCGCGGCTGCAACCTCCCTCACCGAGCTCCCCCAAATCGATGCTTAAGTGAAAACCCTAGAACCACCCTAAGCACGAAGCTGCAGCCTCCATCAAGCCTGCCATTGCCACCGTTCGAACGCGAACTCGAGTTCGTCGCGAACCCTAGACGTCACGAGCTTCATCATCGAACCCCTATTCGCGGCGCCCAAGCGAACGCCTACGCCTTCAATCGCGAGTCGCCGCCGCCTCCTCCTGCTCGACTTCGAGCTCACGCGCGCCGCCCTGCTCGAGATCGATCGCGTCTTCGCGATATAGATGCAGCCGCCACCTCTGGCCCTCACGCGAAACAATCGCGACCCCCATTTTTGTTTTGTTGAACGAAAAAGCTTTTGTTTTGAACTGGAACGAGAACGTAGCGGCCATTATTAATTTCAAACGAAAAGGTTTTGATTTTGAACAAGGAGGCAGCGATAATGTTTAAATTTTCTTTTCTTTCTGAACGACGTGATATTGATAAGAGCGGAAGGGAAGAAAAAGGGGTACGAAGGAAACAACTTGGGTGCGGGATGTACGTATTGTCGGTTTAAAAGAGTGAATATATTTTATTTAAATTCAATTGGTCCCAGTATAAATTTCTACGTGTTTATATATCGTACGCTCACACAACAACTCCAAAAATTATGAAAATTGGAATCCGGTAATAATTCAATATTACGGACCCAATGGAACCGGTTTCGTCGAATTCCGAGACTGTGCCTCGGAACACTATTTTTAAATATCGATTCGAACGATTTAAATTCAAAACTGAACAGAAGAGTTTCAAATTCGATTTTGAAGCTCCTGTTATCTTCAGTAATATCAATATAGATTTTACAATCCTTTGAAATATTTTTCTTCAACTTTAAATTGAATATTCAAATTTTTATTCAACTTCAATCGATTAAATTTTATAATTTAATCACAAATTTCAAAGTTATATCGGGAATTCAAATTAAATCATCGTTCAAATATTTAAAATTAATTAAATATTCTCAATTTATTTTGGTCAAAATTCTGGGTCGTTACAGACTTCCCTCCTTAAAAGAATTTCGTCCTCGAAATTACAAGTTAGGAAAAAAAAATGGTCCTTAACTCGTCTATTATTTTTCAACCTCTAATAGTTCTATCAAATTTTCAAAACAAATCTTTCTATTAAAGATTCGTTATCATTTCAACTAAATTTCCCACTTCAATTATAAGTTTCAAAACAACATTGTTCACTTAACAATTCAAATTTAAATTCAAATTCAAATTTAAACTTTCAAAATTTTCTCAAAAATTTTCTAACACTCGAAATTTTCGAAAAATTTCGCCAGCGTCTCCTTTGCGCGGCTAATACGGCACGACTACAAAACGTCCCTACGGACTCTCAGATTTCAAAAAGAAAAAGAAAAAGCCAAGCGGCTAGAGAAATAAGTCATCAAATCTCATATTAAAATTCAAATACTTACCTTTTTTGTCGAGCAATTCAAATTATCTTCGAAATCAAAATTCCAATTCCTTTATAACACCTGTATATCCTACTAGCCATAATATCTAGTTACATATATTCAAACCATTTTGCAAATTCTATTACAAAATTTTCAATATAAACTGCTTATACATTTTTACTTCACCGTTGAAGTTACATATTCATTATCATTCAATTTTACATTTCAATTTTTCATTTTAATTCAATTCACAATTTCAATTTAATTTGGATTCAGTTTAACTTCTGAATATTGAATTTTATCAGCTTTCATTCATAACTGCACCATTTTAAATTAGTTTCAATTACTAATTCAAATTGATATCAACTCAATTTATTTTAATTCTACTTCGATTAAATCTACTTACATTTAAACTGGATTTCCAATATATACTTCTTATTTCAATACTTCACTTTGTTTATTACAAATCAAATTCAATTCAGTCTCATTTACTTACAAATTCAAAATGAATTTTAATTTCAATTATCTTTTCTGGAATTCCATTTTCCAATTATAAATTCACTTACAATTTATATTTACAATTTCATTCATATATGAATTCATCTCTTTATATTCTTAATTCACATTAATAAATTTCATTCGTTAAATGGATTTTTATTTAAACTTTAAACTTTACAAGTTATCAACTTCATAATATTTCATAAATATTTTTATATAGTATTCCAGAGTTTTAATAACATTTTCAAAGCCATTTTGAAAACAATTCAAATTCCATTTGAATTTCCAAAACAAAAACCCAAATTTTTTTTTTCAAACAACTTCCATTTAAAATGATTTGGCAGCAATTCCTCTTTTGGAAACCCGAAAATGAACACCAATGATGCCGCGGTCATCATCGAAGTTATTTTCCAGCGACCGAAAAGAGTTTAGAGCCTTCATCTCTCTAAAATACTTTTCAAACCTTTGAAATTCATTTTCAACTCCAAAAATGATTTAAACTTTCCAAATCTGCAAAATTTTCAAATTCTTTTCAAAACATTTCCAAATACTTCTCTGGAATTCCATTTCAAATTACAAATTACATTTATAATTTACATTCTCAAATTTCATTAGTATATGTGAATTTTATTTCTTAAATCTTTGGTTATTACTTTATTTCTTATTCAATTTCAATATAACAATGATAATATTTCAATGTTATTATTTCCTAACAACCAAGCATCCATATACTATGATAATTCATAGAAAATCATTTCTTTTCTATACAAAAATAGTTTTGGGCAAAATTATTTCATTCACCCTATTTAAAATGATACTATGTCGTCTTGCCTCGTTTAAGTGTTTAGAAATCTCTATCGATAATATGGCGTCCCACATACCGACCAAAATTCATAAACATCTCAACGGATAAGCAAACACAATATAAAACATTTTTATATTCACTAACAAATACGCGCTCATATCTATTAATACACTCAACTCATTCTAGAGTACTACTGACTCTATCTCTAATGAGTAACACCCAACAGAGCAGGGTTGTCGCTTAACCATATGCTCTGATACCACGCTGTCACGTACGGAAATTTTCGACTTTCGAAAATTCGTCATCGATACTCACTTTATCGACTGCCGAGCAATCGAGTGCCGGAAACTCCAATAGTGAGGGTTTTAAGAAAAAGAAATAGAAGAAAAGATAGAAGAAGAAGAAGGCAGAAGAAGAAAGAGAAGAAGAACAACAACAGAACAACATCAGAATAGAAAAACAATATCAGAATCTTACACATCGCAGCGGAACAATATATAATAGATAAACACTCGTCTTTAAACAAAGAACTATATCATTTTATACATACATCAATCATCAGAGTCAATATACAACTCAATACAACAATGGACAGTTATATAACTTGTCCTCATACAGAATACACAGCGGAATAAATACTATCAGATACAAATACTACGTCTCGTCATCCAGCTTATCTCCAAGCTCTAGAATATCCAGAATATCCTGATAACATAACTCTAGGCTGCCCGTGTGGAAATTGGTGGGCACCCAGAGTTTAGAAGGGAAACAATAAACTCCGAGTCAGTCATGGTGACTGGTGTGAGATCGTAAAACAGTTTATCTTTCACAAAGAAAATAAAACAAATTCGCAATGCTTTTGGAAAATGAAACTACCATAAGACCTCCCGCCACACACACAATGCAAACGCAGACTTGGAGGAGATTTCCTCTTATGATAGTCAAAGATGCTTACTACGCAAAAATCAAATTCTTTTTGATATTATTATTAGTGCATAGTGTAGAAAACATTTCGAAAGTAGAATATTAATCTTAGCCAGCATAGGTACCATTATAGTATGCTTGCTATAGCTACCATATTAAATGGCAGGTTCTACAACTAAAACCGTACAAGGCTCGTATTGTTTCTTTGGATTTCCAACAAATGGTCAGGCTAAGGAACTTCCTTTTCCACGATGGGTACGTCCCTGGAATAGACGACCCGAGAAATAACCTAACATTACGGTTAGATCTCTGCCAACACAAGGCCGGGTTACCTCTGCAAAAGTAGGTAACTACTGACACACGTATGTCATCCCCCGATCGTCACCGATCTTCCCGACGATCCCCGATTTCCAACAAACCACAAAGTAATAAATTTGCAGCAACCACAGAGGTTAAGTATCTGGGCTCCATACCATGATACCACCTTTATCCAGAAGGAATGACATACACTAAGGGGCGCTACTCCCTAGAACCTTGCCGCATCCTTCCTGTTTCGACCATTTCCGGGGTGTGAGGCTCGACGAAGTCTCGTCCACAAAGCTACGCTTTCTCAAAAAGCCCTGCTTCGGGTCAAACAAAATGATCAACCTATGATCACAAAGATATAAGATCAAACAAATGATCATATCGCAAATGATCAAACACTGATCATTTCACAGCAACACTCAGTATGCCACGTTACCAAGTTGGGATATATCGCTGATAAATTTCAACTACATAACCTCTGAGCTCGTACGTCTCAGAGAAGGGTGTTAAGCTAAGAGAATAAATTCTCCGCCACCAACAGAAATGTATTTGAAAGAAATCAGCTTTATATCTCAAATTGTAACGTCAGACACACAATCCATACAAGTCTGTTCCGGGATCGAACAGAACCGAAGGCACTTCTCACGAAGCCCTTGCATTTCCGGATAATTTTCTAATCACGTCCGGACTTCCCGTCACTAAGGGTGATAAAACCTCTAAATCGAAGATCAGCCGATGTAGAGTAACTCGACGGTAATCCTTCCGTTTTCAAAAATATCCGGTCTTCAACACCGGTCTTCGAATGCAATTCATAACGACGTATCACATATTCGGAATGGGTTATACGACCCCATGGTCCTTCCCCGGCTAACCCGAATAGTGAGCGCTTATTCAAAAATAAGTGTGGCATTCAAATTCATCCAATTCACAACAAATACCTATCTAAGGTAATTATTGATAGTCGGTTATTTAACTATCAATAAAGATGCGCAACATCATCAGATTCCAAATAATTTTCCCAAAATTATTTATCTTCAAAATTATCTTTACTAGATATAAATTTTTCCACACTTCTAAAATAAATCGATATTTATTTTCAAAACGAATTCCCATTCCTTTTATAAATTCCCTAGTGAATTTATATTTCCAAATATCTACTGATATTCGACTTTCAAATCGTTTTCAATATTCAATTTCAATTTATCTTTAAGAAGATAAAATCTCAAAAACGTTTCATTTCATTTTGGAAACATTCCCATACTTATTTAATAATAAGTACTTCACAAATCTATTTATTTCAACACTTGGAAAATATTCGATATACTTAAATCAAAATTTAAGTATAAATCCATTCTTTAAGGAAAACATTACTATAACAACATTTCTTTGAGTCAAAACGAATGTTACGTAAAACATCGTTACGACGACTCAAAATCACTAGTATAGGGATTCAAATTTTTTTTTTGATAGATCTGTAAATCCCAATACTATATAAAAACATTTCCTTTCGGAAATCATTTACTATAACAACAGTGTTATAGTCTACCATTTCCTTATTTCTCGAAAACGCCTATTTCAACAAGAACTGTTGAAATCTGTGCTTTCGATTCATAATACATTTTAAAACATCTTTAAAATGTTTAACTTCATTTTTAATATCACTTCTTCAAAAATAAATCCATTTTACTTAACAGTATATTCACTGTCCAAAATCGTGAATATACTTCACTAACCAAATTCCAGTCTTTCTACATATTTATTTCAAGGAAAATTCGCTATCCAAAATCGCGAATATATTTCCTTTAATAACCTTCTACATTAAATTTATCAAATTCAATTGATTTCGAATTTATAAAACAACGTTTTATAAATTCTCTTTCTATTTTTATTTTATAACCACTTTGATTTATAAATCTTCTTTATGAATCAATTCGATAAATGTTCCATTTAAAGGCAAAAATCCAATTTCCAAGTAACCTTCTTATAATCTTTTATTCTACAATTCCATTCATTTTATAACTTCATACTTTATAAATCTATAAAACTTCAAATCTTCACAATTTATAATTCTATAAATTTCCTATCTTTACAACTTATAATTTTATAAGTTTCATATCTTTACAAATTTAACACTTATAAAAACTCGTTTAAAATTCCAATAATTTTAATTGATAAATATCAATTTTTGTACATCTTTTATATCCATCGTTTTTAATAATTCGAAAATCCAAATTTAAACTATTTTATAAATTACTTAACTGTTTATTTCAAAAATCATCTCTGGGTTATATTTCACCCAAAGTCTTAACCTTTATAACTTTAATAATTTTAACGTTTGTAAATTAATTCAAAAATTTAATAACGTATACTTACAAATAATCCCTTTAAAAATCTCTTTTAAAGTTAAAATCATTATTTTAAAACTTCAAAAACTTGAATCCAATGATGCCACGCATCAATTAGTCCATCACAACATCAGACATCATATATCAATATGATAACAGAATCTACATCAATATATCTGTAAATAAATAAATACAGTTGAGGAATCCAGTTGGATCCCTCCAACCTGTTTCCCTGCATCCACAGACGTTAGCACAATACCATTCCACTTCGAGGTGGAATATCGCGGTATATGGGTTTTTATAAAAATCCGCTTACTAACGGCGCAATAGGGTCTCATCCGCTATACGAGGTGGGAAATCAATCAATCCAATATATACATATGCCAATATGTATATATTGCTATATATATATATAGATATATCCTATAATATCTAATATCACATCCAATAACAATCAATCAGTCAATTAAATAACTGTAATACAAAATTTAAATCTGAGTGAGAAGATCTCACCTTAGCTATTTAATTTGCCATCCATTTTCAAATTTGACCATTTCTCCAAATTTTGACCTTGTATAAATAATTTACACAATTTATTAATATTCGAAATAATCGAATAATTAAATTTCCATTTCAACAAATTTAATCCAACATTTACTTTAAAAAATATCTTTATCGATTTATTAAATAAGTTCATTAACAGATTAATCCTTACTGCTTCAAATTTATTTTTTCTGCATATTCTTATTAAATAAAATTCTAACTCCTTACTGGAAACATCATTTTCTAATATATATTTACATTTAAAAATTTCTTTTCTGTAAATCACCTTTTTGTTTACTGTAAATATTTAAACAAACTAAAGTTTCTAAAACTATACAAAAATTTCTTTTCTGAATTCCTGTAAGTACATAAATTTATAAATTGAAGAAAATAACTTGTTTATGAACTTATTGTCATTATCACTATTATTATTATTATTTTCTCTTCATTAAACATATTAAAACTAAATATATATATGTTAACTATTTTCCAAACTATGCATGTATATATCTGTTTAAAAGTAAATTTACAAATCAATTTGTTTTTCATTGCCGAAGGATAACTGTAAATCAATAGAAATCATACCCAATCCCGGATCGTCGATTGAAATCGCGGCTGCAACCTCCCTCACCGAGCTCCCCCAAATCGATGCTTACGTGAAAACCCTAGAACCACCCTAAGCACGAAGCTGCAGCCTCCATCAAGCCTGCCATTGCCACCGTTCGAACGCGAACTCGAGTTCGTCGCGAACCCTAGACGTCGCGAGCTTCATCATCGAACCCCTATTCGCGGCGCCCAAGCGAACGCCTACGCCTTCGATCGCGAGTCGCCGCCGCCTCCTCCTGCTCGACTTCGAGCTCACGCGCGCCGCCCTGCTCGAGATCGATCGCGTCTTCGCGATATAGATGCAGCCGCCAATTCTGGCCCTCACGCGAAACAATCGCGACCCCCATTTTTTTGTTGAATGAAAAAGCTTTTGTTTTGAACTGGAACGAGAACGTAGCGGCCATTATTAATTTCAAACGAAAAGGTTTTGATTTTGAACAAGGAGGCAGCGATAATGTTTAAATTTTCTTTTCTTTCTGAACGACGTGATATTGATAAGAGCGGGAGGGAAGAAAAAGGGGTACGAAGGAAATAACTTGGGTGCGAGATGTACGTATTGTCGGTTTAAAAGAGTGAATATATTTTATTTAAATTCAATTGGTCCCAGTATAAATTTCTACGTGTTTATATATCATACGCTCACACAACAACTCCAAAAATTATGAAAATTGGAATCCGGTAATAATTCAATATTACGGACCCAATGGAACCGGTTTCGTCGAATTCCAAGACTGTGCCTCGGAACACTATTTTTAAATATCGATTCGAACGATTTAAATTCAAAACTGAACAGAAGAGTTTCAAATTCGATTTTGAAGCTCCTGTTATCTTCAGTAATATCAATATAGATTTTACAATCCTTTGAAATATTTTTCTTCAACTTTAAATTGAATATTCAAATTTTTATTCAACTTCAATCGATTAAATTTTATAATTTAATCACAAATTTCAAAGTTATATCGGGAATTCAAATTAAATCATCGTTCAAATATTTAAAATTAATTAAATATTCTCAATTTAATTTGGTCAAAATTCTGGGTCGTTACACTAAAGGTACAAACCAAAATCGTAGTGGTCGCGTATATAGGGATACAAGTATGACAAGGCACATGAGGCACTACCCAAGGTAGTGAAACTACCGTTTGCCTGATCCGGACTGGTGAGAACGCATCGCCGCAGCGACCGCAACACCGCGAAACAACACTCCCAAAATCAAGGGTGCACCAATCGACAACAAGTAATGAGTAGTTCGAAGAAGTGTGTTCGCTTGAGGTAGCTGACCTCCATTGGCCCGACACGGCTCCTGTTTTAGTCATTTCCAATTTGACACAAGTGTCAAGGCTATCCATTATCGTTCTCTTTCTTCAGTCATCACGTACATCATTCCAACCACTTCATTCTGGATCACACTCCGCGTATAGTTATTAAAGTGGTTTTCGGTTTAGATAGAGAGTATATCCATAACCGATTCCGGTTTCTTTAATAACCTTTGTGATTATATCACCGATTGGTCGTTTATTTATTTCAAAAACCAAATCAATTTCAATTTCAATCAGAGTTTATAAATCAACATTTCATTTGTCTTTCCAAATCAATTTCCATAATTTACGTTTCAAAACTTCCAAATTACCATTTCAAAATCTTATAATTCAATTTCAAATTTTATTTAAAACAATTCGAATATTGATTCAAGTTCGTATATAAGTTTCATTCCGAAATCATTTAAATTAATTTAATTTAACATTCAAATCAGTTTAACTTCATTTATCGATTTCATTCAATATTCGTTAAGTAAACTTGCCATTCAAAACAATTTCTATTAAATTTCCAATTCATTAAATCCATTATTTAAATTCAACTTCATTATATCAAAACTTACAAATTTAATTAAATTAAATCCATCAAACCAAATTCTTTAAATTTCAAGTCTTACATTAATTTCAATAAATCGCATTTTATTCCTTGTTAAAGAAATTCAATTTCACTTATTTACTTACTTAAATAATTTTCCAAAAGCTTACTTAATAAAGAAAACTCAATTTCAATTATTTGCGAAGTAAAATTCACTTATTTCAAAAGTTCAAATATTTTTTCTTATTAAAGAATTCAATTCAATTTAATCATTAAATAATTCAATCTTATTTAATTATTAAATAATTCGAAACAATAATTTCAAAGTTTAATAATTTCAAACTTAATTATAATTTCAAACTTAATTATTAAATCATTTCAAAGTTTAATAATTTCAAACTTAATTATAACTTCAAACTTAATTCAATCATTTCTCAAATTAAACAACATTCTTTCATCAATTACATTATTAATATTTTGTTTCAGATTATTAAATATTAACATTTTCCTTCCATTAAAATTCAAATTTCAACTTCATTTCAAAACCATATTATTTATTCAAATAAAATCTTTGTTTATTTTTAAATCAAATTATTGACCAATCGGGTTTTATTTAATTCTCTATCCTAGGTCAAAGTTCAATTTGGGTATTTATCATTTCAACCCGATTCCAATTCAATTCAAAATCAAAGCATAGCAAAGGGAACTTGCAGTGTGATAACTGGGATGGTGTCAAAGTAAATAAACAAGCAATAACAATCCAATAATCAATTCAAATAATCCCGAAATAATCGTATTGATTCGCATTGATATTTGTACGAATTAATATAATTATTTCTAGAATCTACACTATCATTTCATGTAGATTAAAGATTATCGCATTATGGTTTTCACTTGTCATCTATTTTCAATTTCATGTATCATCAGTTTAAACAACATACAATTGATGGTTCAAGGTGTAGTTAACACTATTTTCTACGTGTCAAATGATTAAACATTTAAGGGGTCATATTAAACAAATGTCATCAAAACAAATTTAACACATATATAAAATCTAACTATCCTACGTCAATTTCAAATTATTTACCACTTACAACATTAACAAATTTAACGTCCAGTTGTAAACATCAAACAATCAATCATTTAACAACCAAACTGGATTATCATTGCATATATAACAGATAATGGTGTCAGATGTCACAGGTGAACTGATACAGGTAATAACAGTGTAAATATCAAACAGCAGTATATTTCAATTGTCGTTTCAATTGAAATCAAATTTAATAAATAAAAGGACGTTAATCGTGAGTGATTGCTCACCTTTCGATGCTAGAGATGCACGAGAAGATGACACGGATACGCACACTGATACGGACATAGAGATTGAGTTACGAATCCAAGCAAAACAAATCGGCACGAATTCAACGATCAAAGCTGTTAAATAGGAATTGCCGAAATCAGATCAAAACATTCAACATAGCAACAAATAAAAACATGTCCTGCGTCAAAGTTTAACAATATAATTCTATGTGCTACCGAGATCGAAATGGTCTGAAATTTGGTATGAATAAAGATCAAAACTTGTATTTCAAACTGCAAAAGAATCACTTGATTTGGACAAGAGACCAGAAGAGTTACGATGTCACGAACATAGACTCAGGCCATGTTGCGACCGTCAAATGTTCAGGTCTGAAACCCCTCTGGGTCTGACTTTCAGGTAAGAAACAGAGGACTGAACCACCTCGTATGAAGCTAAAATTTTATAAACAGAAAGTAGAAAACTTTATCTTTTAAACAAAAAAAGAATCACTGTATTCCGAGGTAAGACGGAAAAGATACGATGCGTCAAACATGAACTCAGGTCGTGTTTGCAGCAGTGTAAAATAATTTCAAGTACAAAAGAACAGCTGCCAGGGTCTAACTTCCAGATCCTTGACCACTAATCAAACGATGTCGGATTTTGCTGGAATTTGATATGCATAAACTAGGTAACTTCGACTCTTTTTTAAAAATAGAATCAACCCATTCCGATAAAACATGAGTGAGATATGATGTCGTGAACATGAAGTCTAACTGCTATTCAAAAATAATAATAATAATAATAATAATAACATGCAAAATAATTTTTTTTTTATAAATTGTAAAGCCTTTTATATATGTAAACAAACAGGTTAAAATCTATATACATAACACTGTTATAACTCACAGATTGTATATAAGCAACTATATAAACATATATACAATTACTTAAAATCAACATTATTATAACATACGCATGAAGCACGGCAGGCAATTATGCAAATTTTTGAAAACATTTATATAAACATACTTTAAAAATCAGTACTGCCATAACATATATACATATATACTTAAAAAAAAATCAGTATTATTATAAATATATGTATAAACACTATACAAAAATATCAAATAGGACCTTTATATCATAAAATTAAAAACCAATATTTGTCCAACCAGAAATATATATATTTATGTATACTGCACGCAAATTAGTTCTTCAAGCCAAAACATATGTATACTAACGCATATACAATTACATGTATAACAATACTACAGGAGAAACATTTTATACCATACCTATTATATATATCACTTCTTACTTTACATATATAAATAAAACAACAGAAGCCAAGGAGCTGCAGACTTAGATATAAACGTCAGAAATCTTTATAATAAAAGCAATATATGTACGAGTCATTGCGGCGGAGCTTTCTTTTTGCCTATTAAAACATAAACATGAAACTGTACCTTTTCTTTCCAATAATCTATAGCATGTATGCAGGTCAAGGATGGAGACAGTCACGTGATGGCACACGTTGTTCACGCGGAGAAGGGAGATGGGTTGGCCAAGTGAGCAACACGGTGGCTATTGTAGAAGGTTCGTGGTGCGGAGGCGATGTTGTGAGGTGCGGTTGGTGGAGATCGGCACAAGGAAGGTTACAAGATACGGCTTTGGTTGGTTCGGTTAGCAAGGTGGTTTAAGGAGGGCGTGAGGAGCTAGATGCGCATGCCTTAGGTGAAATATGGAGAAGAAATGAGAAAATGGGAAGGGATGGGTGAGTTTAGATGAAGAAGGGAAAGAGGAACAGCAGCCTAAAGATTGGGAAGAAGAAAAATAATAAATTATAACTTTGTTTCAATGTTTCGAAAATTGAACAGGTAATATAAATGAGCTGTAAAGTCACGCATCATGTAAAGTCACAATTTGTTGATTTGAAGGAATATTAAAAGTTTACGGGTAGTGGATTTACTCTATGGAAAATAAAAAGCCACCAAAAACCAAAAGTCTTTAAAACCGTACCGGTACAGCTATCCATTTCACGGATTTCGTCAAGTACCGAAAATCCGAAACATGGAATTGAATATACCACAGAGTTCATCACGATGAGACGATCACAATGGTATACGGATATTGGCAGTACGATTTAATTATAAAAATTCGAATTTTCTAATAGCGGAAAATGCAAGAAAAACGCTGAAAAAGAAGATCGACGGAGCCAAAGATGTCCGAATTTGGAAAATCGACAAACTGACATCTTGCTCAGAAGATGGTTTAGAATCTTTCTATGTAAAAATATTTAGGTTCCGAAAACATTTTATTTTCATTTCTTTTTAACTGATTAAATTGAAGTAAATTTACGCGCGAAATAAAATTTCATATTTTCGGACGAAAATTTACCAGTTGCTATGTTTAACTAAACGCATTCCAAATATCAAATTTATATTTTAAAATTTATCGTTTAAAATTTCACAAAATTTCGACTAATTACGTTATTAAAACAGTTGAAATTTACGGGTCGTTACATCATATGTGTCCGACGGAGCAGGAAGAGTTGAGAAAACTGGTTGATGGGTTGCTAGTCGAAGGAAGTCAGTTGTCTACTACAGATTGCAGTTGGAAAATGGAATTTATCAAAGACTTACATGTAGTAAGACACTTGAGCTATGATCGTACTATGCAGTTAATCTCACAGTCTCATTTTGAACCATTACTAAGGAAGGAAGTTAAAAGGTCTGTTCAGAGAAGCCATAATCGACAAGTTTCAAAGAAGACCACGACAAAAGCAAGTTTATGTATACCGTTGCATATACAAGCTAAATTACGGGAGGATGTTAGTGTGGACTTTGTTTTGGAACTGCAGCGAACGCAACATGGCAATAATTCTATTTATGTGATGGTTGACCGATTTTCAGAATTGTTTCATATCATTATCTATAAGAAGACTGCAGAGGCTGTTAATGTCATTCAGTTATACTTCAAAGAGACCGATAGATTTTATGGATTACATGAATCTATTATTTCGAATAGAGATGCTCATTTTCTGAACCATATCTGGATGAGTCTATGGAAACTGGCTGGAACTAAGTTGGAATCTAGTAGTGTTAATCATAAACAGATAGATAGACAAGCTAAAGTTGTGAATAGATCCCTAGGTAATCTAGTGCGATGCCTCGTGGATGATGATTTGAAAAGTTGGAATTCGAAGTTATGCCAAGCAGAATGTGCACACGACCATGCAGTTAATCGTAGCATTTGGGCATTTGAGTTTGCACACAACTACACAGTTAATAAAAGCACTGGGTTCAGTCCATTTCAGGCTGTTTATTGAACAATACCTAAAGGACCGTTAAATGTTTCAACAGTGCCAACGCAGAGAGGGGTGATTAAACGGGCTAATGTTTTTGTGAATAAGTTGCAAGGATGCTACAAAGTTGTACAGGAACGATTTCTTAAGGCAACTGAGAAATATAAGCAATCCGCAGAGATTAAGCGACGAAGCATTGAAAGCAAGGAAGGAGATTTTATGTATGAACGATTTCTTTTTGGAACTTACAACAAGATAGGAGCTAGAAGGAATGGTCATTTAGAAGTCGTGAAAGGAATTAATGAGAATGTTTATAACTTGAGTTTGCCGGAGCATTGTCCTATTGCTAACATTGTCAATGTTAAACACTTGGTGCTGATTCACGAGGGTAAGGGTGACAAAGACGAGGAAACTGTAAATTCGAGGATGAATTTCTGTCAACCAGGGAAGGATGATGCAGGCCAGCCTGAGCCTAAGTTTCCAATTCCAGATTTGAAGCTTGAAGCAGCGCAAACAAACATCACTTTAGGTCGCGAACGACCTAAAGAACTCATAAGTTGCCAGCGACCTAGCGAGTTACAACCTAACGAGATAGGTCGCTCCAGTTTTCCGCTTAACTTAGGTCGCCAACGACCTAACTATCCTGAGCTATGATCTAACGAGTCACGAGATAAGGAGTTGCGACCTAACTCTATCTGCAAGCTGCGACCTAAAAAGTCACGACCTAAAAGACTACGACCTATGCTAGGTCGCTCACATATGAGAGAAACATTAGGTCACTCAGAACGTACGAGCAAGCTACGACCTATACTAGGTCGCTCACCAATACCACTTCATGTTAGGTCGCTCAAGCCTAAATCGCTCAGCTCCTTAGGTCGCTCATCCTATAGGTCGCTCAAGGGCTTAAACCACATCAATGTTAGGTCGCTCAAGCCTAAGTCGCTCAGCTCCTTAGGTCGCTCATCCTATAGGTCGCTCAAGGGCCTAAATCGCATCAATCTTAGGTCGCTCAAGCCTAGATCGCTCAGTTCCTTAGATCGCTCATCCTATAGGTCGCACAAGATGTTCCGGAAGCTGATTCTTCTTATGTCACTAAAGCTTATGCCGAAGTGAAGATATTGCTATGTCAAGTTTTAGGTCGTTATGTTTGTAACTTGTATATGTTGTGTTGTAAATATGTTAAGTCGTGAATCACTGTTTGTTTTAGGTCGTGAAGGCCTTGTAATGTGATGACTTGTAATGTGTTGTGATGTAAAGTATTGTATTTGTTTGTTTTTAGGTCGTATGAGTTAGGTTGTAAGTCGTAAGTCGCGGCTCTGTTTTAGGTCGTAGGGTGTTAGGTCGTACACGACCTATGTGTTGTACAGATTTCAGTTGTGTGAGTTGTAAGCTTATAAATAGGCGGGTGGTATCATTTGTAACTGGTTACATTGATTTTGAATAAAAACTTGTTTATGTGCTTTGTGCCACTTCTCCAATTGGTAGTTGAGTGTGATCTCCTATCTCCACATTCGGTATTTGAGTGCGCTCGAATTAACGACTGCTGAAGCTGATTCACGAAATCTAGTGCGCTAGATCAACATCGAAGAATCGTAGATCTTTAAACACGGTATTGTGCGCGATCAACGTGTTTGAGATAGCTAGAATCCGGCATCTTTGGATCAACGGATTTGGGCCATTCGGTATCTTCTATTCCATCGATTGCTACTTTCACCGATTCATCCAATTTTGTAATCCACTGCTGCATCACTTACCCAACACTCTTGGGAACTATCTCTATCTCACGGCGTAAGTCCGGAGCCGTACCACTGGGACCTGCGCCATGAGAAGGCGAAGGAGAAGGCTGAGATGTACTGCGCCTTCTGTGAGACATATCTGCCACAAACATAATCATATCATATAATGAAAAGAAAACAAATTATTATTACAACACATGTTCCATTAATCATCGTAATCATTCTTTGTAATTACATAGCTCAGAATAATGCAGAACATAATCATTATTATTATTACATAGCTCTGAATAACACATAGGTCAAAATAAAACAGAATGATAATACATAACAAAATCATTATTATTACATAGCTCAGAATAATACAGAACGCATTCATAATACAGAATAATACAAAACGCATTCATAGTAACTTGTCCAAATACTAGGACAAATCCAACAAATATTGTATCAGATGAATATAAATGTCCGTTCTTGGAAAAAACGAATATCCATATATCGATCATATACAACACTTGTCAGACGGGGCCAAAATATCTCTAAGGGATTTACAGAAATAAAACATATTTTCTAATTATTCTTCTAACAACTACAAAATATTTTATATTTAATTAACTCATTATATTTATTAACTAAATTTTAAAACATGTTTTAACTTTCACTGAATAATTAGCTCATTGTTATTACGCTCATTTCAAAATTTTATAATTCATTCAACGAATTATATTTATTTTAAACTACGATAACAGTTATTATTAGCACTTCTGAATTAAATTATCCTTAACTGTACCAATCTATCAAGATATGTATTAATTACTAAACAATTAACTTTGGCGTAAACTATACACATTATTTTAAATAAAAACAAATATTGTCATAAACTTAAATATCAACAAGCATGTTCATCAATAATATACACTAATTTTAAAATCAAACCACCAATCAAAATCAACTAATACAAATATTACCATAACTAATACGCATTAATCATCATTTTCAACATAATCATAAACTAATTTAACTTCCACCTAACTTAAAACACTATAATCATCACCCAATATCACTATAATCATCACCCAATATCACTATGATCAAATAATACAATTATTTTCGAAATTAGGGTTTTCCAATTAATCCTAAATTAAACCTAAATCAAAGCCAAATCAAGTTTAGAAGAAATACCAGCGAGTTTTGGAGGTGTTTGAGCGACGTGGAGGCAACGAGCGACAGCTGGAGTTGGAGAGGCGGCGGATTGCGATGGGGAGGAGGGTTTTGGGGAGAAAATGTTTTTGGTGGGAAATGATATTCTGTTCGCGGGTTCCAGATCTGTAATCACGATATGCAACGGCTAGCAACGGCCGCATTATTTAGCCGTTGCCAGCCGTTGCAACCATCCGACACAAAATGGGGCCTTTTCTTGTAGTGCTTACGTTTGTATTTCATTCGAAAAATTAAGTTGAAATAATGCTATAAGAGATGATATCAAACATGTGTATTGGTATAAATCTGTGCACATTAATGAAAAGTTGAAATAAATTTATCTTACATAGTAAAAACCATAAAATAAAATCAATCGACTGACGTAACCAAAATGTATTGGTTTAGCCAGTTTATTTGATTCCAACCAATAAATGTTTACCTCTATATAAACCCTGCTTAGTAAATCAACCTACACAAGTGGATGCCAGAGAAAAATAGTGAAATACGAGATTCCATGAATGCCAAAAATTTTTTTTAGAACAGTTTCCTATAAGCGTAGATGGTTAAATTTTAAAATGAACAAACAGCGGGTGATTAAATTGAGTTATCCACCAAGTGAGAAATGGTTCTTATTTGATTAGAACTTTTTTCTACATCTTAGCAATAAATAACATGGGCAACGATAAAAGAAAATGTTTATATGGCAAATTGAAGCAGAAGATGATCTCAGCTTTATGGTGCATAAGTTGTTCCATGAAGTAAATGAATTTCAATTAGTGGGAAGTAGGCAATGAACAAATATAATTGGATGTAGTCAACTTAAACAGTAGTGTTTTCTCAACAAAAAATATAAAGAAAAGGTTTTTAAAGTTACAGTTTGCAATAAGCTCATTGCAGTCAAAATTTCATTTCAAAGGTATTCATTAAAACTAAGCAATAAATTCTCCAAGGTTGGTGCAAAATCAAAAAAACTGATCTTATCCCTAACAACTATTAAAAGCGCAAAATATTAAAAGTGTTAAATAAATTTTTGAGTCATTACCCCAGGAATATTGCCAGTACCAGGTCTTCGCGTGCTTCTTGAGGAAGCGGATGTCTCACCTTCTCCAATAAGCTGCATGTACAGAAGGTTTAGCTCGTCGTGAAAGAGCTCCCGACCCTTATTCTCAGTCATTTGAGCAATTCGCTCATTGTATTTGGCCTGTAATTTACATTGAGAGTTAGGTATTGTACACATAACATAGTTTGGACTTTGTAAATTAAAATTCAAAATTTTTATTGATTACGTACAACAAACTGTTTTGAGTACTCATCAATCCATTCTCGATCTACAGAACCGTCCGATTTCTTAACATAATGTGTTCGAACATACACCTGCATGTATGTCGGTGTTCGACCCTGTTCTTCCTCCTGAAAAATAAAAATAATTTATCGTGTGTTTATTTGAATTGTATACTAGTATTATTAAATAACTTAAACAATCACCATATCGTTCATCCATTGTGCCATTGATTTAGGACCACATCTATGTGGCCTTGGATGGCTTTTGCGACCGATTGAGTTCTTTTGAGCAAGCTCCTTCACATCCTCTCTCTTTCAATGAGCTAAAAACGGTAACAACCATAGTTTGATAACCATGATTAGAGCGAACAAAAACTGCTGTGAGATGATTGAGAGAGAAGAAGTTGTTGCAACAGAGCACTGTTCACTGGGGTTAGCTAGAGATCATGGGGAAGCAGTAGCCTTGTATCAAAAAGTGGAAGCATGAGGAATCTGGGACAGAGGAGAGGGCTGTGTAAGAGTATCAGTGTGTGTGTCATTGTGCATGCTTGATGTATCAGTATTTGGGTTGAAATTGGGCCGAGTTGGAAAATTGAAATTGGACCGAGTTGGAATATGTGTTGCAATCTGTCTATATATACTGATGTATGTGTTGTAATTTGGAGGAGGAAAAATCTGAAATCAAATTTACCATACTTTTCATTGTTATTTTGTTCTGATCTGATAGATAATTGTTTTCTTCAATTTACCTCCAGTTCCAGTATCTTCTCATATTCATATGTTATGCAAGTTCTTGTTCTTAGTTAGCATCTTATTTCAATTCTGTTTTTAAGTACAATTTCCATTTTATTTTCTTGATTCTTCTTATTTTTAGATCTTTCACTTAGCAACCTTTTAATTCATTTTTATTGGTCTGACTAGGTTCGTTCCTCTTTTGTAAATTGTCCCTGATTTTGAATTTGTTGTTCTACTAATCTTGTTATTGTTTCTTGAATACAACTGATAATCTTGTTCATTTGAATTTCACCATTAGCAACATGTAGCTTGCAAGATTCAGTTTCTTTGCTAATTTTCTTTTAGTTTTATACCATTTGATCATTTTCTTGCAGACAATTATCTTGTTTTAAAATTTTGTGTGGAGAATCTTTGTACAAACACACATGGTTTAATGATCATGTCTTCTTCGAGAAAAACCTACAGCTTCCTTGATATCTCCTTCGAGTCACACTTTATTTTCCAGTTCTTGATTTTCTTACAACCTGTCATATTGTTAATATTTTTTTTGAATTCCTGAGTCTTCCAACCCCTGTGCACATGCACATAACTAACACCATCTTCTTCTTCCCAAACTTATCACCATTACTCCAGTTCTCTTCTTCAGTTTCCATGGCCAAGAACAATGATCAACCTGGGCCTTCCAATTAGGTATCAAAGCAGACGTCGGAGTTTAACAACAATCCCACGTTCGATCCTGATCATGCCCAAAATCCAGATCCAACCCTAATTTCAAATCCAGATGATCCATGGCTGCGGCAAGAAGAAATTAACAATCGTACTACTTATGCCTTAAAAAATTTAGAAATCACTGCCAAAAACTTGGAGTTTACTGTTCAAAACTTGGACAAAAAGTTTGATCAATCCACCAAAGATTTGCATACTAAATTCGAAGGAGTGCATAATATGTTGACCACTTTTGTTAATGAATATCGCAATAACAGGAATCCTTTTCAACCACCTCCCGCAACTCCTCCACCTCCGACAACTTTTCAGCCTTGCCCCCCTCCTCCAACGCAACCTGTGCATCCAACGCAGCCACCACCGCCTAGAACTTACACGCAACCTCACCGAACACCTATGGTACCACCTAGGAATGTTCCCTGCTTTAATACTCCTCCAAGATCCCCAAGAACCATTACTTCCTCATCAACCCAGAAACCCATTACCTGATTATCCATTGCTTCATAATCACCTGCAATATCCTATCATCAAACTAGATTTCCCTACATATTTTGGAGAGGAAGGAGTGGCAGATTGGCTGAGACAAGTAGAACAGTACTTTAAATTTCATTGCACTGAAGAATATCAATGGGTAGAAATTTGTTCTTTTGCTTTAAAAAAGGAAGCCTTGCAGTGGTATCATTGGTATGTGAACACTGTGAACAATAATGAATCCTGGCTAGTTTTTAAAGAGGAGATACTGGTCAGGTTTAACTCAGAAGAAATAGAAAGACCATATGAAACTTTATCCAAGCTCAAGCAGCATACAACAGTTAGAGCTTATTTGAGTAAGTTTGAACAATTGCAAGCTGTAGTAGAAACTCTTCCGCCAAAGTACTTACTTGATAGGTTTATTGGAGGATTAAAAGAGGAAATTAGATATGATGTCCTTACTTCAAGACCAGTGGACTTTAGGGAGGCAGTGGCATTAGCAAAAATGTTTGAAAGCAAATGCCTTCAGACCAAAAAAAATTAAGTATCCATCACCTAGCACTTCAACTACCAACTCCAAAATCAATCAGCTGCCATTATCAAAGTCATCCCAAGAATCAACTTCCTATTCCCAATATAATCGTGCTAATAGCTCCAAAGATACTCAACTTGAGTCACTGGCTAAAACTAGAGGGCTCACTCCTAACCAAATCATTGAAATGAGGAGGCAGAATTTGTGTTATGGTTGTAAAGAAAAATGGTCAAGAGATCACAAATGTAAAAATCCTCAAGTTTATGTACTGGAAGGCATGATGCCATTACAGAACTGGGAAGGTTCCAATGATAGTGAAGTATCCATAACAGAATCTGACATACAAGTTGAAGAAACTTTAGCCATCACTTTGCAAGCTTTATGTGGAATTCCTGCCTTATCCACCATCAAGTTAAAAGGCAGTATTCACGGCAAACCAGTTCATATTCTAATTGATTCTGGACCTACCCATAGCTTCATCAATGATAAACTTGCTAGAAAACTGGATTTAAAAATTGATGAGACCAAACTATTTGAAGTAATGGTGGCCAATGGGGAGAAACTAACTGGTTCAGGGGTTTGTAATGATGTTGTGCTCAAATGCCAAGGATGTACCATGGCAGTGGATCTACTCTTATTTCCCTTAGATGGCTGTCAAGTGGTGCTTGGGGCTCAGTGGATGAAAAGCTTGGGTGAAATAACACTTAACTTAGATCATTTGCAAGTTAAATTCGTTTACAATGATAAGCCTTATGTATGGCATGGTTTGAAGCAGGATGAGTTGAAATTCATTAACAAGAAAAAGATAAATAAGGAGTGTGTGCATGGCCAGATAGCTATGATGATATGTTGTCAGTCTATACAGTTAGAACATGATGCAGTTCCTATTCCATCAGAGATTGATGCCATGCTCAAGCATTACCCTCTAATCACAAATTCTTCTCCAAATTTACCACCACCCAGACCCCATGATCACCGAATACCCCTTTTGCCAAATTCTAAGCCTATTTGTCTAAAACCTTACAAGCACTCGTATCATGTCAAAAATGAATTGGAAAAAATAATTCAAGACATGTTAGACTCTGGCATTATTAGGCCAAGCCATAGTTCTTACTCATCTCCTATTGTTATGGTAAGGAAGAAGGATGGAACATGGAGACTATGTATTGATTATAGCAGATTGAATGCACAAACCATTAAGGACAAGTTTCCTATTCCACTAATTGAAGATCTTTTTGATGAGTTACATGGTTCTCAATATTACTCGAAGTTGGATTTAAGATTTGGTTACCATCACATCAGAATGCTTGAAGAAGATATCCTCAAAACTTCTTTTGGAACCCATGATGGCCACTATAAATTTGTGGTGATGCCCTTTGGATTAGCAAATGCCGCTTCCACCTTCCAATCTCTCATGAATGATATATTCATAGCATATTTGAGAAAGTTTATTTTAGTGTTCTTTGATGATATACTTGTGTATAGTCAAACCTGGACTGATCATATTAGACATCTTGAAATAACTTTTCAACTTTTGCAGAAAAATGCTTTGGTGATCAAGCTTTCCAAATGTAGGTTTGCCAAGCAATCTATTGATTACCTAGGTCATGTTATTTCTGCCGAAGGTCTTTCAGTTGATCCTAGCAAGGTGCAGGCTGTCCTTAGTTGGCCACTTCCACAAAGCTTGAAAGCCTTAAGAGGTTTCTTAGGTCTTACAGGGTACTACCGCAAATTTATAAAAGGCTATAGTATAATTGCTAAGCCTTTAACCTCAATGTTGAAAAAGGATGCTTTTTAATGGAGTGATGAAGCAAAAGAAGCTTTTGAGTAGTTAAAGCAATGCTTGGTTTCACCACCAGTATTAGCTATGCCGGATTTCACCCAGCCTTTCATCTTGGAATGCGATGCTAGTGGACAAGGGGTAGGAGCAGTTCTCCTTCAAAACAAAAGACCCATAGCTTACTTGAGTAAAGCTCTCCATGGAAGAAATCTAGCATTATCTACTTATGAGAAAGAACTTCTTGCTATCATTATTGCCACAAAAAATGGTCACAATACTTGATGGGTAGACAATTTGTAATAAAGACTGATCATCAGAGTTTGAAATACTTGTTAACACAACAGATACATACGGGTGTGCAAGGAAAATGGTTGGCTAAACTCCATGCATTCGATTAAAGGGTGGAGTATAAAAGTGGCGAAGAAAATAAGGTAGCTGATGCACTATCAAGGAGAGGTGAAATTGAAACGAATGAAGTAATGACCCAGGCCATATCCATGGTGCAGACTCCTTGGCTGCAAAAACTCAAAAAAGCTCTGCATAATTCCTCATGGTATCAGCAACTATTAGCAAGAGTGCAGGCGAAAGAACTACCAGAAAGTAAATACAGGGCTGTGGAAGATTTGATATTCAGAAAAGGGAAAATTTTAGTTGATCACCACTTAAACCAATTAACACAATTTCTTGTTACAGAGTACCACTCCTCTCCTTTAGGAGGTCATTCAGGGATCAAAGCAACTCTGCATAGGTTAAGGCAAGTTTTTATTGGAAAAAATTAAAGTCTAGTGTTGAAGAATTTGTCAAGTCTTGTGAGGAATGTCAAAGAAATAAACATGAGAACATATTGGGGCCAGGCTTACTACAGCCTCTTCCCATACCTTACAAGATTTGGTCTGACATTTCGATGGATTTCATTACATGTTTACCCAAAAGCCACAAGTACACTATCATATTTGTAGTAGTAGATAGACTAAGTAAATATGCTCATTTCTTTCCACTTCAACATCCATATACATCAAAAGATGTAGCTTTAGTTTTTTCCAAGGGGTCTTTAAATTGCATGGCCTACCTAAAACTATTGTAAGTGATAGGGATACTATTTTCACAAGTCTCTTCTAGCAAGATCTTTTTAAACTTCAAGGTAGCTCACTTAAACTCAGTTCGGCCTATCATCCCCAAAGTGATGGTCAAACTGAGGTAGTAAATAAAATTTTAGAAGGTTATCTAAGATGTTATGTGTGTCATAAGCCTAGTGAATGGTCTAGATGGCTGCCCTTAGCTGAATATTGGTATAACACTACTTGGAAGACTCCTACAAAAACTACTCCTTACAAGATTGTGTATGGCATTAATCCCCCCACCTTGCTTTCTTATGTACCCAATACTGCCAAGGTTGAACAGGTAGAAGAAGAGTTATTCACTCGAGATATTATAATACAATTCTTCAAAGATAGTCTGAAAGTGGCTCAAGACAGAATGAAAAAATTTGCAGATATGAGAAGAACTGATCGACAGTTTGAAGTTGGAGACTGGGTATATCTAAAGTTGCAACCTTACAATCAGATTACAGCCATAAATTATAAAACCCATAAGCTTTCACCCAAATTTTATGGTCCTTACAAGATCATAGAGAAGATAGGTTCTGTGGCTTATAGACTTCAACTTCTTGAAAATACTTGAATTCATAATGTATTTCATGTTTCGCAATTGAAAAAGAAGGTAGGAGATACTGTGGTGGTACAAGATAGCATTCCCAATTTTGCATAAGAACTTGTTGAACAACCAGAAAGAATACTAGATAGAAGGATGGTTCCTCGAAATAATGACGTAGTGGTACAAGTTCTAGTTAAATGGAAAGACAGATCTAAAGAGGAGGCTACTTGGGAGGATTACTGGCCAATGATCAAGAAGTTCCCTACACTAGACCTTGAGACAAGGTCTGTTTTTAAAGCGCAGGGGAGATGTAACAACCATAGTTTGATAACCATGATTAGAGCGAACAAACACTGCTGTGAGATGATTGAGAGAGATGAAGTTGTTGCAACAGAGCACTGTTCATTGGGGTTAGCTAGAGATCATGGGGAAGCAACAACCTTGTATCAGAAGGTGGAAGCATGAGGAATCTGGGACAGAGGAGAGGGCTGTGTAAGAGTATCAGTGTGTGTGTGTGTGGCATTGTGCATGCTTGATGTATCAGTATTTGGGTTGAAATTGGGCCGAGTTGGAAAATTGAAATTGGGCCGAGTTGGAATATGTGTTGCAATCTGTCTATATATACTGATGTATGTGTTGTAATTGAGAGGAGGAAAAATCTGAAATCAAATTTACCATACTTTTCGTTGTTATTTTGTTCTGATCTGATAGATAATTGTTTTCTTCAATTTACCTCCAGTTCCAGTATCTGCTCATATTCATATGTTATGCAAGTTCTTGTTATTAGTTAGCATCTTATTTCAATTCTGTTTTAAGTACAATTTCCATTTTATTTTCTTGATTCTTATTATTTTTAGATCTGTCACTTAGCAACCTTTTAATTCATTTTTATTGGTCTGACTAGGTTCGTTCCTCTTTTGTAAATTGTCCCTGATTTTGAATTTGTTGTTCTACTAATCTTGTTATTATTTCTTTAATACAACTGATAATCTTGTTCATTTGAATTTCACCATTAGCAACCTGTTGCTTGCAAGATTCAGTTTCTTTACTAATTTTCTTTCAGTTTTATACCATTTGATCATTTTCTTGCAGACAATTATCTTGTTTTAAAATTTTGTGTGGAGAATCTTTGTACAAACACACATGGTTTAATGATCATGTCTTCTTCGAGAAAAACCTGCAGCTTCCTTGATATCTCCTTCGAGTCACACTTTATTTTCTAGTTCTTGATTTTCTTGCAACCTGTCATATTATTAATTTTTTTTGAATTCCTGAGTCTTCCAACCCCTATGCACGTGCACATAACTAACACCATCTTCTTCTTCCCAAACTTATCACCATTACTCCAGTTCTCTTCTTCAGTTTCCATGGCCAAGAACAATGATCAACCCGGGCCTTCCAAAAACTGTTGCTATACCTCATCTGTTATACCAGCATTCTTCTTTTTATACCTTTTCATGTCTCCAACAATCCACCTATACTTCAAAGAGCACTTTTGATCCCATAATCGTCTGACATCAGCAAAAGAAGTGGTGGGATCCCAAGAGTACAATGCATATACAAGAATTTGGGAGTAGATTAAATGAACTGAAAAACTTAATCATGGATGGACAAAAAATATTGTAACATCGTTAATTTCAAAATTATTTTACCTTGAACTCTTCAAACCAATGATCCTTAATATTAGCAGGAACCACACTGAAGCAAAGCCAAAACGATGTTATACGGGCCTTAAGCATAGAAGATATAGTACGAGATGTTAAGGCACTATTCGCGAATTCCTAGCGTTAATGCACAAATTATATTAATCCTTTACTGCATTATCAACATATACGATAATTCAAAAGTTTATAAATTTTACTTACTCTCAATTCTCCCTATAATAGATATACATGGTGCTGACTGAGGAAGTCGAGCCAGTCTGTGACATACGTCCAGATAACCCAGGGGTGCCTTCATCATGATCACCGCCATCTGAAGGGGTGGGTTGTTGATCGATGGAGGGTGGTGCTGGTTCGATCAAAGCCAAACCACGTCCACTTCCACTACGACGACCACCACTACTACGACCACCACCACCATGAGAACTCATATCTATTACAAGAATACAACATATGCAACTAAATACATAAGATAAGGTAACATTTCAGAATGAAATTTGTGAACTTTATTTAAGACAGTGTTTGAAAACGTACATCAAATAGCATAGAATATAAAACCAATAACTGAAAATTTTACTATGAACTAAAAGATGAACAACTTCATAAACATAAAAGCAATCGAGCAACTAAAAACACATGCAAACAATCATAATTAAATATACATGCTACCAATCTTCATTATCATCATCACTTTCAATATTTATACTCTCATCTTCAAGCTCACACTCATCTTCATCTACTTCGACTTGCTCAACGTCGTCTTCATCTACTTTGACCCCATCATTAACGTCATTAATAAGAGATCCTATATCTTCTAATTCTTGTACAATCTCCAGTAGTTCGTTAGGTTCTGGATCATTTTGATACGCTATATTGTCGGTTATGATCGTGTTTGAGTGAAATGACCATCTCGGTTTTGTTTTAATAACAGCCCACCAATCTGAACGACTGTTGTCGATAGCAGGATACGGCGTAAAATAAACTTGTGTAGCTTGTGCTGCCAACACAAATGGATCGTACCCTAAATATTTTTTCTTGTGGTTTACTTCAATAAGAGGGTAATCCTCGTGTACGCGTCTTACTCTAATATTCGGCCTACTATCAAACCATCGACATTTGAATAGAAATGTTTTTAACTCCGGCACCACCGAGTAAGTTAACTCGATTATTTCCTCCAGTATACCATAATAATCTTTTATGTCATCATCGTTGTTTCCACCTTTAATACAAACTCCACTGTTAACAGTTGTTTTTTCTTTCCATATGCTTCTGTGCGAAACTTAAATCCATTTATAACATTATTTGACATATTATGTAGCTATTATGTTGACCAAATGCAAGTTTCCTATAGCAAACATCGGTGATGTTGTTCGTATCAACCTATCGATTTGAATCAAGTACACAAGTTAATATATAATGAATACCTTGCGAGGTTAAAAACATGACTTATCATACTTACATATTGTTTAAACCATTCCTCGAATTCTTTATAGAGTCCAACATTTGGATATTCACTTTCGAACTTGCTCTTTAAATTAAGCACACATGTTAATATCTAAGGAGTATTGTGTGTAGGTTGAAAAGATTGACATAAATTTAATTAATGAATAATCAAACTATTATAGTACCTGATAATATCAGTTAATTCATTACAATTAAGAAGCACAGTTGCCTTGGCTAGATTGTAATCCTTTGTTGTAGCGAAGCCTTCAACATTCTTCCATTTACCAGATGGACGTCCTTGTTTTTTCAATGCCGAGAGAACGTTATCGATTGAATCATCCACAAAATTGTTTTCATTGCGATGACCACGATTAAAATTTAAATTCACATGATCATCGAAATAATTACTAAAAAATATGGATGCTTCTTCAATAATGTATGCTTGACAAATAGAACCTTCAACACGTGCTTTTTGTTTCACTTTTTTCTTTAGGTGACCCAGATACCTTAATATGAAAACGTGTGAAATTAATTATAACATGTTCTATATTTAAAGATTGCGTAAATAAATATATGTAACGACCCAGAATTTTTGATAATTAAAATTCGAATATTTAATTGATTTTAAATATTAATAAATGGAATTTAGAAGTCGAATGATTTATTTTTCGAATGTTGGATTTTATTTGATAATTAAATCGATAAATTAAATAGTGAAATTCCAGGATAATTGAAAATTGGGTCTAAAATGATTAAAATTGATTTGGAAAATTTTATTTAATCATACTGGAGTTATAAAAGGTTATAGAACTTTTAAAATTGAATTTGGAGTTAATCTGTGAAAATTGAATATTTTAATATTTAATTATCGATTGTAAAAATAGCCAATTTTCGAACAGTCTCAGAATTGAACGAAACCAGTCCCATTGGATCCGTAATAGTTAGTTATTATCGGATTTCAATTTTCGTATCCATCGAAGTTATCGTTTGACCGTGGCAACTCGAAACGCATCGATATCGTTTTAATTTTAAATCGTCGAGTTAAAATAGTCATTTTTCAAAAAGTCTCAGATTTCGACGAAACCAGTTTCATCGGATCCGTAATGTGAAATTATTGCATGGTTTCAAATTTCGTAATTTTTGGAATTACCGTTTGTCCGGTACAAATCAAAACGCCTCGAAATCGATTTAAATCGGTTTAATTTAAATTGATCGTTTAATTCCATATCTTGCACAGACGATCGAATTAGCTTCCGAAACCTGTTCCATTGCGTTCGGAACGCGGGGTAAACCCCAGAAACGCTAGTCACTGCGCGTAAATCGGAGTTCGAAAAATCCCGGAATGAATAGTGTTTTTCGTTAAAATTCTATAAAAGCAACCCATTCTCTTCCATTTGCTAAACCCTAATACAAACCTAGGTCAGCCGCCACTAAAGAAAACAATGGCCAGAAAATCACCACGCTCTTCCCCTTCGATCTCCCAATCCGTCGACATTCACGCGAAGTGTTCAACTGCAATTACGTAGAGGGCAACGAGTACTATCAGTTCAACGGTCAAGATCGTAAAATTCGAAGTGGATCAACGGGAAAACGAGCTTGAAGGCCGCGCATTTGGAGGGCGAAATCTCGGCCTGGAGGCGACCGGACCGGGCGTGGTGGCAGGCGTGGGTCGAGCTCGAGACGAGCCTCGATGTGGTGCGGTTGTGATGAGGTTTCGTCGTCGTTTGGAAGTCGCGTTGTTGCTTTCGAACGGAGCATTTTTGGGTGTCGTTCGCGATATTAGCCTGGGACGTACGTGCGTTGTGGAAGAAGATACCAACGGCTCAGATCTCGTGATGAATGGTGAACGGCCAGATGTGAGCTGAGGGTAAAATATAAAATAAAAAGGTTTTGTAAATATTTATATCAAAAAAAAAATTCGTATAATGTTTAAAAGGTTGTAACTTTGTCATACGTTATCAGAAAATTACGAAACAAAGTGCGTTGGAATCGTATGGACGAGCACTACGCGATGCAACTGAATTGGAGCCATTTGGAGCTAGTTTGAATTTCGGGTAAAATTAAACGCGCGTTTAATTTTATTCGAAATTAACGCTGAAATCAGAATTAAAATCAAAGGTGAGATCTTCTCACTCAAATTGAAAGTGGAATTTTCAGTTATTGTTTGATTGTCTGTTTGGATTGTTGATATTAGATATTTTAGGATATATCTATATATAGCAATATATACATATTGGCATATGTATATATTGGATTGATGATTTCCCGCCTCGTATAGCGGATGAGACCCTATTGCGCCGTTAGTAAGCGGATTTTTATAAAACCCATATACCGCGATAATTCCGTACTGGAGCGGAATTGGTATTGTGCTAACATCTTTGGATGCAGGGAAACAGGTTGGAGGGATCCAACTGGATTCCTCAACTGTATTTACTTATTTACAGATATTGATGTATATTCTGTTATTATATTGATATATGATATTGACTGTTGTGATGGACTAATTGATGCTGTTGCATCATCGGATTCAGTTTTGAAATGTAAAAATAACGACTTTTACCTTAAAAAGGTTTTTAAAGTGATTTTTGAAAATATACGTTTTATGGAATTTTTGAATCGATTATAAACGTAAAATTTTAAAGTTATAAAAGTTATAATTTTTAGTGAAATATAACCGAAGTGTCGTTTTTGAAATAAAAGTCGATTTATTTATAAAATGGGTTAAGTTGGGATTCTTGAATAACTATAAACGATTGGTATAGAAAGATTTATAAAATTGATATTTTATAAATCAAAATATTGGACTTATAAAACGAATTTTATAAGTGTTAAAAAGAAGTATAAATGGATTTCATAAGTGAATGAAATTAATAGATTTATATTGTGAAGTTAAAAATGAATGAAGTTGTAGAATAAAGGATTTATAAGTAATTTACTTATAAATTGGATTTTTGCCTGTAAATGGAATATTGATCGAATTATTAATAAAGAAGATTTATTAAATTGAAGTCGTTAGAAAATAGAAATAGAATTTATAAACGTTGTTTTATAAATTCGAAATCAATTGGATTTGATAAATTAAAATGTTAAAGGAGATATATTCGCGATTTTGGATAGCGGATTATTATTTAAATAAAATGTGTAGAAAATATTGAAATGTGGTTAGTGAAGTATATTCACGATTTTGGACAGTGAATATATTGTTAAGTAAAATGAACTTGTTTTGGGAAAGCGATATTACAGAAATGAAGTAATTGTTTTAAAAGATGTTTTAAAACGTGATAAGTATCGAATACATAGATTTCAACTTTTATTGTTGAAATAGACGTTTTCGAGGAACTTAAGGAAATGATGGACTATAACACTATTGTTATAGTAAATGGTTTCCGAAAGGAAATATTTTTGTATGGTATTGGGATTCATATATCTATCTTAAAATCCGAATCCCTATACTAGTGATTTTGAGTCGTCGTAACGATGTTTTACGTAACATTCGTTTTGACTCAAATATATGTTGTTATAGTAAATGATTTCCTTAAAGAATGAAATGTATACTTAATTTGATTTAAGTATATAGAATATTTTCCAAGTGTTGAAAATAAATAGATTTGTGAAATACTTATTATTTAATAAGTATGGAAATGCTTTTCCAAAATGAAATGAACTGTTTTGAGATTTTATCTTCAAAGATAAAATGAAATGTGGAAATTGATTTGAAATTGTTTTCAAACGGTTAAGTGTGGAAATTTTATATCTAGTAAAGATATTTTTGAAGATAAATAATTTGGAAAATTATTTGGAATCTGATGATGCTGCGCATCTTTATTGATAGTTAAATAACCGACTATCAATAATTACCTTTAGATAGGTATTTGTTGTGAATTGGATGAAATTGAATGCCACACTTATTTTTGAATAATCGCTCACTATTCGGGTTAGCCGGGAAAGGACCATGGGGTCGTATAACCCATTCTGAATATGTGATACGTCGTTATGAATTGCATTTGAAGACCGGTGTTGAAGACCGGATATTTTTGAAAATGGAAGGATTACCGTCGAGTTACTCTACATCGACTGATCTTCGATTTAGAGGTTTTATCACCCTTAGTGACGGGAAGTCCGGACGTGATTAGAAATTTATCCGGAAATGCAAGGGCTTCGTGAGAAGTGCCTTCGGTTCTGTTCGATCCCGGAACAGACTTGTATGGATTGTGTGTCTGACGTTACAATTTGAGATATAAAGCTGATTTCTTTCAAATACATTTCTGTTGGTGGCGGAGAATTTATTCTCTTAGCTTAACACCCTTCTCTGAGACGTACGAGCTCAGAGGTTATGTAGTTGAAATTTATCAGCGATATATCCCAATTTGGTAACGTGGCATACTGAGTGTTGCTGTGAAATGATCAGTGTTTGATCATTTGCGATATGATCATTTGTTTGATCTTATATCTTTGTGATCATAGGTTGATCATTTTTGTTTGACCCGAAGCAGGGCTTTGTAGAAAGCGTAGCTTTGTGGACGAGACTTCGTCGAGCCTCACTCCCCGGAAATGGTCGAAACAGGAAGGATGCAGCAAGGTTCTAGGGAGTAGCGCCCCTTAGTGTATGTCATTCCTTCTGGATAAAGGTGGTATCATGGTATGGAGCCCAGATACTTAACCTCTGTGGTTGCTGCAAAATTTATTTCTTTGTGGTTGTTGGAAATCGGGGATCCTCGGGAAGATCGGTGACGATCGGGGGATGGCATACGCGTGTCAGTAGTTACCTATTTTTGCAGAGGTAACCCGGCCTTGTGTTGGCAGAGATCCGGTTAGGTTCTCGGGTCGTCTATTCCAGGGACGTACCCATCGTGGATAGGAAGTTCCTTAGCCTGACCATTTGTTGGAAATCCAAACTCCAATACGTGACTTGTACGGTATTAGTTGTAGAACCTGCCATTTACGTACGGTGGTCACCACTGTTTAGATGGTAGCTATAGTAGGCATACGATACTGGTCGTATGTTGGCTAAGATTAATATTATACTTTCGAAATGATTTCTACACTATGCACTAATAATAATATCAAAATGATTTGATTTTGCGTAGTAAGCATCTTTGACTATCATAAGAAGAAATCTCCTCCAATTCTGCGTTTGCATTGTGTGTGTGGCGGGAGGTCTTATGGTAGTTTCATTTTCCAAAAAACATTTCGAATTGACTTTAAAAATTATATTGTTGTTATAAAGAATAACTGTTTTACGATCTCACACCAGTCACCATGACTGACTCGGAGTTTATTGTTTCCCTCCTAAACTCTGGGTGCCCACCAATTTCCACACGGGCAGATTAGAGTTATATTATCAGGATATTCTGGATATTCTGGAGCTTTGGAAGCAAGCTGGATGACAAGACGTAGTATTTGTATCTGATAGTATTTATTCCGCTGTGTATTCTGTATGAGGACAAGTTTATATAACTGTCCATTGTTGTATTGAGTTGTATATTGACTCTGATGATTGATGTAATGTATAAAATGATATAGTTCTTTGTTTAAAGATTATTCATTTATCTATTATATATCGTTCCGCTGCGATATGTGAGATTCTGATATTGTTTTCTGTTTCTGCTCTTGTTCTGCTGTTGTTCTTCTTTCTTTTTCTTCTATCTTCTTCTTCTACCTTTTTCTTCTTTCTTAAAACCATAACTTTTCGGGTTTCCGGCATTCGATGGCTCAGCAGTCGATAAAGTGAGTATCGATGTTGAATTTTCGAAAGTCGAAAATTCTCGGGATGTTACATTTGGTATCAGAGCATATGGTTAAGCGACAACCCTGCTCTGTTGGGTGTTACTCATTAGAGATAGAGTCAGTAGTACTCTAGAATGAGTTTGAGTGTAATAATAGATACGAGTGCGTATTTGTTAGTGAATATAAAATTGTTTTATATTGTGATGATTGGTTTGTTGGGTGGTATATGGATTCTGGTCGGTATTGTCCGTACAACTCTATCGATAGGGATCTCTAAACACTTATATAGAACAATTCGGCACAATATTGTTTTAAATAGGGTAAATGAAATAATTTTACCCAAAACTATTTTTGTATAGAAAAGAAATGTTTTTCTATAAAGTACTATAGTATATGGTTGCATGGATGTTAGGAAGTAATAATGGTAAATTATTATCATTGAAATTGAATAAGAAATTGAAATCGAAACTCCAAAGTTAAGAAATAAACTCATATACAAATGAAATTTGAGAATATAAATTATAAATGTGATTTGTAATTTGAAACGGAATTCCAGAGAAGTTTTTGGAAATGTTTTGAAAAGAATTTGAAAATTTTGAGGATTGGAAAGTTTAAATCATTTTTGATTTGAAAATGAATTTCAAAGGTTTTGAAAAGTATTTTGGAGAGATAAAAGCTCTAAACTCTTTTCGGTCGCTGGAAAATAACTTCGATGATGACCGCGGCATCGTTGGTGTTCATTTTCGGGTTTCCAAAAGAGGTATCGCTGCCAAATTATTTTAAAAGGAAGTTGTTTGAAAATTTTGGGTTTTGTTTTCGAAATTCAAAAGATAAATTTGAATTGTTTTCAAAATGGCTTTGAAATGTTGAAAAGACTCTGGAATAATATAAAAGAATATTTATGGAATATTACGAAGTTGATAACTTGTAAAGTTTGAAGTTTAAATAAAAATCCATTTAACGAATGAAATTTTAAATATGAATTGGAAGCATAAGGAAACGAATTCATATATGAATAAAATGGTAAATATGAATTGTAAATGTGATTTATAAATGAAAATGGAATTCCAGATAGATATTGGAAAATTTAAAATTCATTAATGAAATGAATTTGTAATATGAATATATAAGTGATTATATAAATCGAAATGAAAATAAGTTGATAACTTATAGAATATTTGAAATCTGAGTGAAATGAAAGTTCAAATTGAAATAAAAGAATTTGTGAACAAATAAATAAATTTGCAATGGCAAATACGAGAAAATAAAATTGAATGTTAAAATTCATTTCGAATTTGTAGGCAATAAATTGAATTGAATAATTATAAATGGAGATAAAAATTGGAATTGAAACTGAATGTTGAAAACAAATTTGAATAAGTGAATTGAAATTTGTAATGAATTAGTAACTAAAACTAATCTAAAAAGAGCGGTTATGAATGAAAGTTGTTGGTTAATAAAATAAACCGAATGAAAATATGAAATGCAAATTAAATTGAATGGAATCAATTGCAAATGAAGTAAACTAAAGATAATCGATAAAAATTCAATATTCAGGAGATAAACCGAATCCAAATTAGATTGGAATTGTGAATTGAATTCAAATGAATTTTGAAATGTAAAATTGAATGGATGTAACTCCAATAGTGAATTAGAGAAATGTATATGCAGTTTACATTGAAAATTTTGTAATTAAATTTGCAGAATAGTTTGAATATGTAACTAGATATTATGGCTAGTAGGATATACAGGTGTTATAATGGAATTGGGATTTTAAATTTGAAGATAAATTTGAATTGCTCGAAAAAGGTATGTATCTAAATTCCAATATGAGATTTGATGATTTCTTGTCTAGCCGCTTGGCTTTTTCTTTTTCTTTCTGAAATCTGAGAGTCCGTAGGGACGTTTTGTAGTCGTACCGTATTAGCCGCGCAAAGGAGACGCTGGCGAAATTTTTCAGAATTTCAGGGCGTTAGAAAATTTTTGAGAAAATTTTGAAAGTTTAAAATTTGAATTTAAACTCGAATTTGAATTTTGAAGTAAACAATGTTGTTTGGAACTTATAATTGAAGTTGGAAACGAGTTGAATGATAAAGAATCTTTAGTAGAAGGATTTGTTTTGAAATTAGATAAAACTATTAGATTGTGAAAGATAGTAGACGAGTTAAGGACCTTTTTCCCTAACTTGTAATTTCGAGGACGAAATTCTTTTAAGGGGGGAAGTTTGTAACGACCCAGAATTTTTGATAATTAAAATTCGAATATTTAATTGATTTTAAATATTAATAAATGGAATTTAGAAGTCGAATGATTTATTTTTCGAATGTTGGATTTTATTTGATAATTAAATCGATAAATTAAATAGTGAAATTCCAGGATAATTGAAAATTGGGTCTAAAATGATTAAAATTGATTTGGAAAATTTTATTTAATCATACTGGAGTTATAAAAGGTTATAGAACTTTTAAAATTGAATTTGGAGTTAATCTGTGAAAATTGAATATTTTAATATTTAATTATCGACTGTAAAAATAGCCAATTTTCGAACAGTCTCAGAATTGAACGAAACCAGTCCCATTGGATCCGTAATAGTTAGTTATTATTGGATTTCAATTTTCGTATCCATCGAAGTTATCGTTTGACAGTGGCAACTCGAAACGCATCGATATCGTTTTAATTTTAAATCGTCGAGTTAAAATAGTCATTTTTCAAAAAGTCTCGGATTTCGACGAAACTAGTTTCATCGGATCCGTAATATGAAATTATTGCATGGTTTCAAATTTCGTAATTTTTGGAATTACCGTTTGTCCGGTACAAATCAAAACGCCTCGAAATCGATTTAAATCGGTTTAATTTAAATTGATCGTTTAATTCCATATCTTGCACAGACGATCGAATTAGCTTCCGAAACCTGTTCCATTGCGTTCGGAACGCGGGGTAAACCCCAAAAACGCTAGTCACTGCGCGTAAATCGCAGTTCGAAAAATCCTGGAATGAATAGTGTTTTTCGTTAAAATTCTATAAAAGCAACCCATTCTCTTCCATTTGCTAAACCCTAATACAAACCTAGGTCAGCCGCCACTAAAGAAAACAACGGCCAGAAAATCACCACGCTCTTCCCCTTCGATCTCCCAATCCGTCGACATTCACGCGAAGTGTTCAACTGCAATTACGTAGAGGGCAACGAGTACTATCAGTTCAACGGTCAAGATCGTAAAATTCGAAGTGGATCAACGGGAAAACGAGCTTGAAGGCCGCGCATTTGGAGGGCGAAATCTCGGCCTGGAGGCGACCGGACCGGGCGTGGTGGCGGGCGTGGGTCGAGCTCGAGACGAGCCTCGATGTGGTGCGGTTGTGATGAGGTTTCGTCGTCGTTTGGAAGTCGCGTTGTTGCTTTCGAACGGAGCATTTTTGGGTGTCGTTCGCGATATTAGCCTGGGACGTACGTGCGTTGGGGAAGAAGATACCAACGGCTCAGATCTCGTGATGAATGGTGAACGGCCAGATGTGAGCTGAGGGTAAAATATAAAATAAAAAGGTTTTGTAAATATTTATATCAAAAAAAAAAATTCGTATAATGTTTAAAAGGTTGTAACTTTGTCATACGTTATCAGAAAATTACGAAACAAAGTGTGTTGGAATCGTATGGACGAGCACTACGCGATGCAACTGAATTGGAGCCATTTGGAGCTAGTTTGAATTTCGGGTAAAATTAAACGCGCGTTTAATTTTATTCGAAATTAACGCTGAAATCAGAATTAAAATCAAAGGTGAGATCTTCTCACTCAAATTGAAAGTGGAATTTTCAGTTATTGTTTGATTGTCTGTTTGGATTGTTGATATTAGATATTTTAGGATATATCTATATATAGCAATATATACATATTGGCATATGTATATATTGGATTGATGATTTCCCGCCTCGTATAGCGGATGAGACCCTATTGCGCCGTTAGTAAGCGGATTTTTATAAAACCCATATACCGCGATAATTCCGTACTGGAGCGGAATTGGTATTGTGCTAACATCTTTGGATGCAGGGAAACAGGTTGGAGGGATCCAACTGGATTCCTCAACTGTATTTACTTATTTACAGATATTGATGTATATTCTGTTATTATATTGATATATGATATTGACTGTTGTGATGGACTAATTGATGCTGTTGCATCATCGGATTCAGTTTTGAAATGTAAAAATAACGACTTTTACCTTAAAAAGGTTTTTAAAGTGATTTTTGAAAATATACGTTTTATGGAATTTTTGAATCGATTATAAACGTAAAATTTTAAAGTTATAAAAGTTATAATTTTTAGTGAAATATAACCGAAGTGTCGTTTTTGAAATAAAAGTCGATTTATTTATAAAATGGGTTAAGTTGGGATTCTTGAATAACTATAAACGATTGGTATAGAAAGATTTATAAAATTGATATTTTATAAATCAAAATATTGGACTTATAAAACGAATTTTATAAGTGTTAAAAAGAAGTATAAATGGATTTCATAAGTGAATGAAATTAATAGATTTATATTGTGAAGTTAAAAATGAATGAAGTTGTAGAATAAAGGATTTATAAGTAATTTACTTATAAATTGGATTTTTGCCTGTAAATGGAATATTGATCGAATTATTAATAAAGAAGATTTATTAAATTGAAGTCGTTAGAAAATAGAAGTAGAATTTATAAACGTTGTTTTATAAATTCGAAATCAATTGGATTTGATAAATTAAAATGTTAAAAGAGATATATTCGCGATTTTGGATAGCGGATTATTATTTAAATAAAATGTGTAGAAAATATTGAAATGTGGTTAGTGAAGTATATTCACGATTTTGGACAGTGAATATATTGTTAAGTAAAATGAACTTGTTTTGGGAAAGCGATATTACATAAATGAAGTAATTGTTTTAAAAGATGTTTTAAAATGTGATAAGTATCGAATACATAGATTTCAACATTTATTGTTGAAATAGACGTTTTCGAGGAACTTAAGGAAATGATGGACTATAACACTGTTGTTATAGTAAATGGTTTCCGAAAGGAAATGTTTTTGTATGGTATTGGGATTCATATATCTATCTTAAAATCCGAATCCCTATACTAGTGATTTTGAGTCGTCGTAACGATGTTTTACGTAACATTCGTTTTGACTCAAATATATGTTGTTATAGTAAATGATTTCCTTAAAGAATGAAATGTATACTTAATTTGATTTAAGTATATAGAATATTTTCCAAGTGTTGAAAATAAATAGATTTGTGAAATACTTATTATTTAATAAGTATGGAAATGCTTTTCCAAAATGAAATGAACTGTTTTGAGATTTTATCTTCAAAGATAAAATGAAATGTGGAAATTGATTTGAAATTGTTTTCAAACGGTTAAGTGTGGAAATTTTATATCTAGTAAAGATATTTTTGAAGATAAATAATTTGGAAAATTATTTGGAATCTGATGATGCTGCGCATCTTTATTGATAGTTAAATAACCGACTATCAATAATTACCTTTAGATAGGTATTTGTTGTGAATTGGATGAAATTGAATGCCACACTTATTTTTGAATAATCGCTCACTATTCGGGTTAGCCGGGAAAGGACCATGGGGTCGTATAACCCATTCCGAATATGTGATACGTCGTTATGAATTGCATTTGAAGACTGGTGTTGAAGACCAGATATTTTTGAAAACGGAAGGATTACCGTCAAGTTACTCAACATCGACTGATCTTCGATTTAGAGGTTTTATCACCCTTAGTGACGGGAAGTCCGGACGTGATTAGAAATTTATCCGGAAATGCAAGGGCTTCGTGAGAAGTGCCTTCGGTTCTGTTCGATCCCGGAACAGACTTGTATGGATTGTGTGCCTGATGTTACAATTTGAGATATAAAGCTGATTTCTTTCAAATACATTTCTGTTGGTGGCGGAGAATTTATTCTCTTAGCATAACACCCTTCTCTGAGACGTACGAGCTCAGAGGTTATGTAGTTGAAATTTATCAACGATATATCCCAATTTGGTAACGTGGCATACTGAGTGTTGCTGTGAAATGATCAGTGTTTGATCATTTGCGATATGATCATTTGTTTGATCTTATATCTTTGTGATCATAGGTTGATCATTTTTGTTTGACCCGAAGCAGGGCTTTGTAGAAAGCGTAGCTTTGTGGACGAGACTTCGTCGAGCCTCACACCCCGGAAATGGTCGAAACAGGAAGGATGCAGCAAGGTTCTAGGGAGTAGCGCCCCTTAGTGTATGTCATTCCTTCTGGATAAAGGTGGTATCATGGTATGGAGCCCAGATACTTAACCTCTGTGGTTGCTGCAAAATTTATTTCTTTGTGGTTGTTGGAAATCGGGGATCCTCGGGAAGATCGGTGACGATCGGGGGATGGCATACGCGTGTCAGTAGTTACCTATTTTTGCAGAGGTAACCCGACCTTGTGTTGGCAGAGATCCGGTTAGGTTCTCGGGTCGTCTATTCCAGGGACGTACCCATCGTGGATAGGAAGTTCCTTAGCCTGACCATTTGTTGGAAATCCAAACTCCAATACGTGACTTGTACGATATTAGTTGTAGAACCTGCCATTTACGTACGGTGGTCACCACTGTTTAGATGGTAGCTATAGTAGGCATACGATACTGGTCGTATGTTGGCTAAGATTAATATTATACTTTCGAAATGATTTCTACACTATGCACTAATAATAATATCAAAATGATTTGATTTTGCGTAGTAAGCATCTTTGACTATCATAAGAAGAAATCTCCTCCAATTCTGCGTTTGCATTGTGTGTGTGGCGGGAGGTCTTATGGTAGTTTCATTTTCCAAAAAACATTTCGAATTGACTTTAAAAATTATATTGTTGTTATAAAGAATAACTGTTTTACGATCTCACACCAGTCACCATGACTGACTCGGAGTTTATTGTTTCCCTCCTAAACTCTGGGTGCCCACCAATTTCCACACGGGCAGCCTAGAGTTATATTATCAGGATATTCTGGATATTCTGGAGCTTTGGAAGCAAGCTGGATGACGAGACGTAGTATTTGTATCTGATAGTATTTATTCCGCTGTGTATTCTGTATGAGGACAAGTTTATATAACTGTCCATTGTTGTATTGAGTTGTATATTGACTCTGATGATTGATGTAATGTATAAAATGATATAGTTCTTTGTTTAAAGATTATTCATTTATCTATTATATATCGTTCCGCTGCGATATGTGAGATTCTGATATTGTTTTCTGTTTCTGCTCTTGTTCTATTGTTGTTCTTCTTTCTTTTTCTTCTATCTTCTTCTTCTACCTTTTTCTTCTTTCTTAAAACCATAACTTTTCGGGTTTCCGGCATTCGATGGCTCAGCAGTCGATAAAGTGAGTATCGATGTTGAATTTTCGAAAGTCGAAAATTCTCGGGATGTTACATATAACTATTACATACCTCTCAAAATGATACATCTATCCATACTACACCGGTCCCCGTGTAACGCTTTAGTTGGTAGATATACCGGTAGATGTTCCATGCAATTAAAAACTCCAGGAGGAAATATTTTCTCCAATTTACACAGTAATTTGGGTATATCTCTTTCAAGCTTCTGCGAATGGCTTTTAGATAGAGTAGTCGAACATATCTCTTTAAAGAATAAACCGAGCTCTATTATAGGCATCCAAACCTTTTGTGGTAAAAGCTTTTTAAATACTATTAGGAATAGAGTCTTTAAAAATACATGGCAATCGTGACTCTTCATACCTGACAGTATAACATCCTTAGTATCAACACATCATTTCATATTAGAAGCAATTCCATTAGGAAACCTCAAAGAATCAACCCACTCTGGTAAATTTATACAACGAGTTCTATCCAACTCATAACATGCAAGAACATTGAAGTTTGGACGCATAGGATTAATCTTAAGCTCTAGATGATTGCAATAGTATTCGATATCTTTTCTTGATCTCAAATCATCTTTGGTTTTTCCTTTTACATTCATAATTGTATGAAAGAAATTCTCAGACACATTTTTTTCAATATGCATCACATCCAAATTGTGTTGAAGTTTTAGATCCTTCCAATATGGTAATTCCCAAAATATACTCTGTTTGCACCAGTTGTGATAATCCCCTTTGCCAGGAATTTTAGGCTCTTTGTTTCCCGTCTCGTGTAATTTTGCATAATCTTTTACAATATCAAATACCTCTTCTCCATTCAAAAATGTTGGTGGTTGCAAACTTATAATTTTATTTCTTTCAAAAATTTCCTTATCACGTCTAAACGTGTCATTTGTATGCAAAAATCGACGGTGGCAATCCCACCAACACTGCTTACCACCATGCTTCGGTGTAAATGCTTTTGTTGAATCCATGCATACGGGGCAATATAATTTACCCCCCGTACTCCAACCCGAAAGCATCTCGTACGTGGGAAAATGGCTTATCGTCCACAATAAACAAGCAAATAGTTTAAAAAAATTCTCTTCGACACGTCGTAAGTGTCAATACCATCTACCCACATCTTCTTCAGGTCCTTGATTAAAGGTTGCAAATAAACATCTATTCCGTTTTTTGGATTTTTTGGCCCAGGGAAAATTAGAATTAAGAACATATATGGATTTTGCATACACATCCAAGGAGGTAAATTGTAGGGCGTTGAAATAACTGGCCAAGTGGAGTATTTTTTCCATACAAGCTAAAAGGTTGGAAACCATTAGTACATAAACCAAGTCTAATATTTCGTGACTCCTTGGCAAAATCGGGATATTTGTCATCGAAATGTTTCCATGCTTCACCATCTGCAAGATGACATAAAACCTCTTCCTCTCGAACTCGTTCACTATGCCATCTCATGTGCTCTGTAGTGGCATAAGACGAATACAATCTTTGCAATCTAGGAATAAGTGGAAGATAATGTAAACGAGTAAAAGGTACACCTTTACCGTTACTTTTTTTCTTTTCATATCTTCCTAAGCCACAAAATTTACATTGTGAACGGTCTATGTCCTCTTTCCAATATAGAATGCACCCACTTCGACATGTATCTATCTTTTCGTACGGCAATCCAAATGTGGACACTTGTTTTTTTAATTAATACCAATTTTCTGCCAATCTAGTCTGCAAACCGGATGGGACCACATCTCGAACTAAATTAAGAACATCGTTCATTAATTTTTGTGTACAGTTATTTGCGGATTTTATAGCAACTAACCTAGAAGTCGCTGCCAACTCCGTCATTGGACATCCATCAAAAATTGGTCTTTTTGATGCTTCAAACAAGTCAAAAAATCTCTTAGCTTTTGGATTTGGTTCTTCCTCTACATCCAACGAATTAGGTAGCATACTCAGACCAGCGGCATCAATAACCATTTCTGTCATTCTATTTTCTGAAGTAGTAGATTCATCAAAATCAACACCAATATTTACGTTATCATCCTCACCAACCACCAATGTATTACTAACAGTCATCGTATCTTCACCACGATGTATCCACACATAGTAATCATCCATAAAACCGTTTTTAGTCAAATGCTTTTGAACAACTTCATAAGAAAGATGTTTTGTGGCTTTACACTTCTTACAAGGACAATGGATTTCTGTCATGTTTGTCTCATTAGAAGATGCCACTAGCATGAACTCAGTTAAACCTCTTAAAAACTGAAATGGAATCGGTCCTCTATGCCCTACATTTTTGTACATCCAAGCTCGATGAACTTTCAAATGTTCCATCTTGTACTGCATAACTAAGATAAGTTAGTTGAGTACTTAGAATATGATTATATTGACTCTATCATTAGTAATGCCTTAGTATTTCTTTTTGTAAATTACTAAATATCAAACTTTAATATGATACCTATGAACTTTATCATTAGCAATATAGTTTCTTTCTTCCATCTGTCAAACTCACTCTTAGAGGCTAATACAAGCATAATATCATCAGAATATATAATTTATACGTTTAACTTATATTCATTATTGTTTACTTTGTTGTATTTGGATCATTATCGTTTTATCACATTTATAAGACTAAAAAGAGTATTAACTTTTTCCATTTAGGATAATTGATTTATTATTTATGAATGTATACGATAAATACACACATTCAAAAAGAATAATAATATATGATAACAAAAAGAAGAAAATTCAAAATAAGAATAGCATTTCTCTTGTAGTGGAAATGAAGAATGGCATCAAAATAAGAAAATTCAAGTTATCCACCCATTCAAAAAGAATAATAATAATATCTATATAACAAAACAAATCAGTTTTAACGGAAAAGATAAAGGACGGTTCAGATTTAATATGAAGAAAGACATCAAAAGGCTTTTATTCATCCAAGTCAGCATAAAGATAACGCCGTTTACATTGTAACCCCGTTGCATTCACGTACAGCCCCACTTCTCTTCATCCACGATCTTTTTCAAACTTCCTCTTCCATTTTGCTTCTAAAAATATCAGATCTGTCACATTTTTTCACCTACCAAGCTTCCACAAAAGTTTTCTTCTCTTCCTTCATTACTTTCTCTTTTCCACAACCTTAATTTGGATCTGGCCGAAAAAGTTATGATACAGATGGAGGCACCCAGTTCACATGATGATCTTTGGTTCTGACAAGGTGTTTATTCGATTCGATTTTATATAGTTTTCTGATCGGTTGAATATTAAATATAGCTATTGCAAGATGATTTGAAATTTGGTCTGGTTTAAGTTTCAAATCAAAGAAAATTTGATGCTTGAGTCGAATGATAAATAAAAAGTTGAACTAATACATTCAAAACTTTTTGAGTTTTTGCACAAGTTTCAATTTTGGATTATGTCATGCATTGACTTTACCTAGAATTCATATAGTTTTACTACTTTTCACATTTTTCTTCGTTTGCATACTCAGCCTCTATTTCTGTTTTAAAAAATTAAACTGTAACCCTTATGTTGTATATTCTTTAACAAGTTGTACCCAACATATAGATAACTATCATGGGAAGTAAAAGATATGTGAACGTTGAAAATTTGTTCGGTTCTAGACAAATGGTTGAAGTGTGAATCGTGATAGTCAGTTGTGGTTAGCGCATATCCAGAATCATAAACTAATTATATGATACTTTGAAATATTTCATGATACATTATACTTTGGGCTAATCACCGAGCCTTATTGTAAACTTCTCCATCATTTTCGTATTGTAGGTTAAGTAGTTATTTATGACTAAATATTGGAATCTATCTGTATATTTGTACCCTGATGTTCTGGCCAATTCTCACTAATAACATTATGACAGTAACCTTAAGCACCTTGATAAAAGTTATTTATGAGTATCTCATAACAGGCTCAACTGCCAAACAAATTAGTGATGCATTTCAACTATACTCTCCATACCCAAATGTGGATTTAAATAGAGTCCATGACAACACAAAGGAATCTATTTAATTACGTGTTTACTCTTTCATAATATAGGCAATAATTTTGTATTGATACATGTTACCTTATTATTTTCTGCCTCCTAATTTGTTACCTTAACATTTTCTACCTATTTATTTTGCATCATTAAAAAGTGATTTTGGACGATATTTACAACTGCTCATAACACAAAAAAATTGTTGACCTATTTCATAACTTTGTCATTTTCCTTTATTTTGTTTCATGAACAACTTTCCTGCTAGCCACTAAAAGAGTTAGAAAATGGAATAGTAGTCCATAAGCCATGGATGAATACAAAGAGGATGAGCTTGTGGAAAAACTAAAGCTGTTCACTTTGAACAGTCAATGTCATTTGCATGTACGATTGGCTGAGGCTGTTGGCTGAAATAACAAGAATTGATTATACCTCAGAGATTCAGAGGGTTCAAAGTTCAAACAGAATTTTTGTTCTCAACGAGTTTGGAAAATAGACCCGTTTAGAACAGCTGTTGTTGCATATGATGATAAATATGACTGTGACAGACAATACTTTGCAGCAGATGTTGTGACTGAGTAAGTACTTAATTACTGGCTTTATGTAGTTCTTTAGGCTGTGGCCTGAGGTATTCATCCAATGCTTTAAGTTTACATGGCCAAGTGAATTTTTTCATCAGCTCTAACGAAAAAAGCAATGGTTTTTTGGCAATACAAAATTTATTATTTGATTATATCAATCACCATGATCACATGTGGGCAGTACCAAGAAATATGAAATGTAATTGATTGAAAAATGAAACCATTAAAGACTGAGCTAAGGCCGCATTTGATTTCATCAAAGGTGTTATGTTAGTGTTGAAAATAATAGGCTTTTTAATTATAGTAATATATTGATCATTTGAATATATTTCACTATCTCCTTCTTCTTTGGGATCAATGTACACCATGCTCTACCATCTAATTTGAAGCGAGGTCACATTGAATGGCATTTTCTGAAGGGGGAGAGCAAAGAAGGGTGACAATGGTGGCGAGTATTAGCAATAATAAAAAGAATAAAAAAAATTGAATATTGTGTTGATGTGAGTAGTAATGAAAGTAAGGTGAGAGGGTTTACCTGCTGTTAATTAAGGACTGACAAAGGAGGAAAATAATGCTAATAACGTTTCATGTTTGAATTGGAGAAAGTTTGAAGAAAGTTTTTGTTGCTGGAATGATCTAATATGAAAATGTGTAACATAGTGCACATGCATATAAAAATATACTATGATATATTGATTTTGGATTTAATTTTCTGAAATTATAATAAAGCTGTAGGTTAGGAAAAAAATAAAAGATAAAAGAAGGGTGAAGATTCAAATATAAAAGCATAACCGATGGTCCATAATTATTTATCTCAACAATCAATTCATGTTGTTAAAATAAAAGTAATCCTCCACGGTTCCGACAATGCCCTCCGCTCCATGTTTAGACAATTCTTCCCCACTCCTTCGCACTCCAAGCAGTTTCATCTCTCCCACCTCTCTACCATTGCTTCTTTTCCTAATCCTTTAATTCTCGAATTCAAATTTCACATTTGCTCACAAAATGATCCAGTTTTGTATTACATAAATGGTCACAATTTGGCTGTGAACAATTTTATATTGGGTAATTATTTTCCTTTTAAATAATTTCCCAAACCAATCAACAAGGCCGGGGGAAATGATACTTTGCCCCAATGGATTTTCTTCCAATGAATTGACTCCACAGGTTTACGTTTTCAGTTTCATTTGATCAGTTGAAAACAATTGTTAACACATTATTTTGTAAGCTGTTGGATTTCATATTATTAGTTGCACCATTGCATATAACATGCTTGGTCAAATGCAACAACCAGACAGTTAAACTTTATAACTTATAACTTCACAGTAAAGAAAATGAATTTCAATTACATTCATCCAAATCAGTACAAATTCTTTTGTTAAAAATTGATATTACTGGAAATAGTTATGAAGTAGTTTTCATTCGGAGATGTAAGGAGAGTTCGCCATAATTATCAAATAACCATGAAATTCAAGGATGATGAATGGATATTTCAAAGTTTTCATTCGATGAAATCATGTCATACAGATTGAATCAAATTTAAAAATTATTGAAAATCTCAGAATAAAGGAGACTGTAAAGAAACGTGAGCTAAGTAAATATGTAAAGGTCCAAAGATTTGAACTATGGTAGTATGCTTCCTTTTTATGCTTTTAGTGCATTGTTTGTTCACTTCATTATTTAAATTTGCACTTTAGTTAGTATAGCACTTTATTCCATTGAATGTTTTAGGTTTTACATTGTTTTCTTATAACATTATTCTTTGAGTATAACATTGTTTTCATTTATATGAGGCTTTTTTTCCTTTCTAATATGGTTATATAGTTTGAAAAGAGTTGCCTCCTTAAGAGTTTCATCTTTTTAATGCGTCGAACACTAGAAAATATCGAATATCAACTTCTTTTTTCATACATGTATTCAACCTCTTTAAATTCTTTATAAGTTTGCTTCTATTATAATCTGCATATTATCAATTGAACTTTCCATATCAAATGATATGCAAAGTCAAATTGATATTTCATCTTATATGCTCAACAAATTCTAAACCAATAACCGAATATATAAAATGACATAACTAACAAATACAAAATTTACACCTGTGCCATCGGCACGGGCTTCCTACTAGTATTAACAATATTCACTCAAGAAGGCAGCAAAACTTATGTCACTCTGAAAGGAAAACAAGAGCATTAACGTCAAGACCTTCAATTACACAGCCATGCAGTACTGTAAAATGGTGACTATAGAAAAAAAATGCACGTCTCGAAATAACTAACTATGAAGCTTTATATAGTAGTGTTATACTTAAACCTAGGTACGAACTAAAATTGAAATGGTTTAGAAACGATTGATATGACACATACATATTAGGCTCACTAATATATGATTAAGTCTCTAAGGAAAATCATGAATTGAAAGCATGCAATTGTTTCACTTAGGTATACGACTTCTTTAATCGATAACCTTGCAGAGGAAAAACAGAGTTTTCAAGTTGCATAAATAAGTGATCTAGTTATATATGCCTACATTATTACATGATCATATACTTCTCAAGAGTGTTACAGGGTTCTGTCAGGCTTTGATTTCCATTTGATTATATAATTTAGATGCTATTGTTAGTTATTATTAGTATAAAAATTTCTGGATCAATATTTATGTATAGAAAAAATAACTACATGCATACTATAGTATCATGAAACGTAGTTGAAACATGAAATGTAGTTGCGGACTAGAATGGCTCTTAGGAAAGTGACGTTGTTGCCTTAAGTGCTGAAACTGATGCAGCGCATAGCACTATGTCAATCATAGCTGCGGGCTGAGAGAGAACTAAGAATCATAAATTAATAACTATTCCCAAATGTGACGCTTTGGTTGTTTGGTTTCTCAAATGTAACTCAGCAAACTCTTTTTCTACGGTTACAAACAACATATGCATTACCCAAACAACATATGCATTAGCCAAAAAGAAAAAAATTTAGTTCACGAGCTACATATTTTGATTTTACTGTTGGAGTTTAGACTGAATTTAATTTGAACGTTTGCATACTGTGATGCCCCACCCCGAGACCCACATTAGTAAAGAGAATTACTGAGTAATTTTGTCTACTAATGTGGAGAATAGGGCTGGTTAAGGGCGACCATCATAGTCTTGCATTAGATAAGAGCTAAGTATGTCGGTATTTGTGCTCATTTTTTTTCATCTCAATTATTCGACATACTTAATCTCTATCTAATACACTACTATGGTGGCTACAGGATCGATTCAGAAACAAAACATAATAACTATAACAATCCCAAGTCAATAAAAATGTATACATCTTATTTGTATTGCAATAAAATTGTTATTACAATAGAATAAAATTTAAATACTAACGACAAAATGCTAACGACAAAGACCCACTATCCATAAAGAAAGTTCTACATGAAATAATACATTTCACATTTCCATAAAACAATATTCTAGTATACATTTTTGGACAATAAATATGGTTCAAATGTACTTTTACGTTTCAGTAAAACAATAGTAAAGGATAACAAACAATCAATTCCATACAATAGAACAATTCTTTTTATAAATTAATTTATGTTTGTAAAAACTTAGTTAATTTAGTTAGCTTTCATAAAACTTAGTTAATTTTTATAAAAGTTGGTTAGTTTAGTTTATTTTTATAGAACTTAGTTCACTTTATAAAAATAAGTTGATTTATATAAACTTAGTCAAGTTTGTTAAAATTTTATAAAACTTAATTAATATTCGAAACTTGGTTTTTTAATAAAACTAGTTAACTTAGAAAGCAGAACCATTCTCTAATTTTGATTTTGGGGATGCATTTGGTTCTTCTGCTTTTGTTCCAAGTACAACTAATGTTAATAACCAACAACACTCATCTTCTTTAACTCCTTCCTTTTTGACCCTAGCATTTCCAGTTGATAGTTCTAACAATGATATTCTTAATTCTATTCTACCACGAACTAGATCAGCCCCTATGTTTTCATGACAAGATTCTCCATTTGAATCCACTTCCTTAGATTCAAATTCAGCTCAAATGAACCTGTTCCAGCTGTCCGATATGAGAAGCGCTCAGTCAGAGCAAATGAATTCATAATTATCAATATATACATAGCTAAAAAATTATAATGTAAAAGCAGTTTTTTAGGTAACAAATTGATTGTTAACCATGATAAGATCAGCGAAATCTTTAGCTTATACAAGAATGCTTCTTCACACAATCATTTAATTAAAGGTAGGTGATTAAAAAGTATACAGGTTGATATATACATTTATAAGTTTATAAATAAAAGCAGAGAAACCACAAAATCAGTTCAGCATGAAAATTAATTCAAGTATAAAATCATGCAAGATATAAAACATAGAAATAGGTATAAGTGAAATGAAGGCAACAAACAAATGGCCAAGTTCCAAATAACCCCAAATAAATGATATAACCCCAAATAGTAATATGTTTTCCTAGAATAGGAGTCCTTCTACATTCAAATACAAAATATAAAAGATAAAACCAAAAGCTGAAAAACCTCCCTAAGAATCTTTACCTAAATCAAACAAAATCCAACTTCTTCAAATTCAAGGCACAAAGGAAGGATCTCCTTACACAATCATATATGTCAATGAATACTGAAGAATGAAACTTTATAGTAAAATTAAGGCATTGAAATAACTTCTTCATATTCAAGGCACTGTATTTTTTTACTAAACTTTATTGGTAAAAATATTTATTCAACCTAGCCTGACCATCTTATTAGTAATAATTTGAATGTATCTGTTGGTTGAAAGTTGAAACATAGATAAGTTATTGTATGAATATGAGTTTCACATTCATAATGTTGATCTAATATAAAATGGTTAGTCTCAACTTGCAATTTTCAATCGTTAAAAAATACCCAAAAGGCTACCTCAACAATCGACTTAACTCTTTATAATTTCAAATGACTCCCATCATAACAAATCTAAATACCGATTGAGTACAGTGGAGGAATTGAAGGAATCTTGATTTACTCTAGTATTATTGTTTTGCCATATAGGCTTCTGTCACCCAATTTACTCTGTTATCATTGATTTTTCAAACAGGCTTTTGCCATTGTAGCATGAAGATGCCATGATAAGTATTGACGGCTGACGTTTAACCAAATGAAATGAAGGCAAAACTCACAAAATGAAATGACGACCGACGTTTAACCAAAATACATGAATATGCCAACTCACAAAATGAAATGAAAGCAACAAGAAAAATATATACTTATAAATCACACGTAAACATGCCAGCAACCAAATATACATGGCAACCGAGGAAATGTAAATAATCATCGGTGCGCCAAAAACAGACTCAAGCAAATGAAATTGCTACACAACATTTAACCAAATGATAACCAAGTTTCAAACTATGCAAAAATTTAAGATTTTATGCAGTACCTGATGAGATTGCAAATTTGACTCGAATCAAATACTCAAACCAGCGGAGGAAGCTACTGGTGGCACGGAGGCAGAAGGAGTTAGGGAGTGGATTAGATTGAAGGCGCGGCACGGAGGCAGAAGTTGGGGAACAGATTGGATTTAGATCAAAGGCATAGATCTAGGGTTTTTTTTCTCCCTCTTGTTGGAAACGAAACGAATAATGAGTTGGGATAAATATTATTAACAATTTTGTAAATATGGCACGCATAGGAAATGTGTAGGGAACTGCTAACGCTTTCCCTACGTCTTCCCCACGTTTTCACGATTTCCCTACACCGCGCCTACGCGGCGTAGGGATGACGTATGGAAATCTGGGTTGGAAAATTACCATTTCTCTTATAGTGAAATATATCCATGGTATTCAAACGTCGAACATCTAATCGCCAGAAAGACGGATTATTAGGGTAAAATAAAAAAAATAAACTAAAAACAAGAAAAACAGAATCTCACAGCGGAAATGACAACATATAATATAACATAATAGTAAAAACTGCCACTCTAACATACAAGATACATCAGAGTTAAAAATAAATTTTTACTAGCTGGACAGTTATAAATTTATGACATTACAATTGCTAATAGGTATATAATACAGCGAAAAATAAAATACTACGACAGGTGAGCATTCAGCTCTACTCCATGAGCACCATGTCCCACCAACGACAACTTGAAAAAAATACTCCGTTTGACAGGAGCATTATAATAAAATAACACCCAGATCAGTCTGGAAAACCAACGTGAGAAAACTCAAGTGATAAGGCTAAAATTTAATAATTCTATATGACCACGCAGCTAAACACGGAACAGCTTTTTCCCCCACAAAAACAACATCCATATATAAAGAAATGGAAAACAATTAGAACAACAATCCAAATGAGAAATGATGTACATAGATAACAACAAAATCTAAACTTATAGAATGGACAATTAAAGTTAGACATCGAGAAGTGCTTCAGACACTTCTCGATGCAAATTATGAAACAAAATCCAAAGACTTGAATTAAATAAGAAAAGGGAAATTTTTCAACAAATGACTAGGAGGGTGCTTCCCCCTACCGAAAGTATACCTCTAGAAATATACTTAAGAGCTATGTTGGCTCTCGGACAATACCAAACTGGACCCCGCCAACAGTTATAAAAATCCGAATATTTCGCATCTCCGAATGCACCACCGAATCCAATCTGGAGTAAAGGTGAAGGTACCCTAATGGGAATAATCCCACATAGCTTGGCTTCCACTCGCGCTTTGGTTTTAGTCATTTCCGGAAAAGCATAGCCACACTCAAATGAGTAGAAAATCATATTGGATTGACGAAACACCAAAGATGAAAAGATCAATTCCAAGGTTCGAGATAGAAACAAGGAAAGTGAAATTATCCAAAATAACTAGGAGGGTGCTCTCCCTTTCAACAAAAGTATACCTCTAGATAAAGTATACATGATAGCACACGCGTCACTCTAGGGAACTTCCAAGCTGGACCCCATTAAATCCACAGGCATCCGAATATATTCACATCAATGCATGTATGCTATCGACTTCTATATGAATGTGAATATACCCTAATGGGTGTGACCCACATGTCTTGCCTCCCACTTGCGCTTTGGTTTCATTTTTTTGATGTTGGATACCAATGCTCAAAATGAGTGACAAACCATCTTAGAATGACGAAGTACAACAATGACTAGGAGGGTGTACCCTCCGTACCGACACTTTGGTTTTAGTCATTTTCGACAAAGGATATCAAAGCTCAAAGAGCAACACATCATTTTAGAGTGACGAAATACAAAGAAGATAACAAAATCGAAAGCGATAAATCAACTATCAGGAATAACAAAGTGGTTTGTGTATAGGCATTAAATTGCATAAATGAATCAAACTTTTAAAACATTTGATTCACGCTTTAGCTCGATTTTCACATTTCAAATATTTGTAAAACACCTTTAAAAATGCTCTTTGAAATATTCCTTTCAAAAAGGCAAATTATATTTCTAAGTGTATTAAAACAAGGGGTCAAAAACAGATGTCATTAAAACATTATTTACTATAAGCCTAAAACAATTTACACTTAGCCTTATCTTTAAACAATTCTTCTTGTAAGATCTTCTCAATTATAACTTATTATTTATATATTTCTCCAACAGTTATTATTCTAGAAGATATTAAATCAATTAATTAACTTAAATACCTTTGTTAAATTAATTAATTAACTTTTAAACACCTTTATTGAATTAGTTAATTAACCTTAAATTACTTTTATTAAACTAGTTGATTAACTTTAAACTCCTATTAAACTAGTTAATTAACTTTTAAGCACTTTTTAATTTAATCAGCTAATTAGATTTAAAAATCACTAACTAAAAATGATTAAGTAAATTCAAATATCATTAATTAAAATGATTAATTAATTTAAACCTCATTAATCAAAATGATTTATTTGATTCACATATTAATTAAAATGATTAATTAAATTCAAACATTTATTTTCTGGAAATACAAAGGGGTTAAGAAGATGATAAGTGACAGTATAACGAAAAATTGCTATAGTGACACTTAAACAATTCAAATAGGATGGCATAATTATTTTCAACCAAACATCAATATGGCAATATAAGTAACTAAATAAATAATTATTGGCAAGAAACCCCTTAGGGTCTCTCTACAAATGTCTCCAGCAAAACAATGGTTACAGATAATATATAAATAGTCTGATGGGTTCTCTATAATGTAGATAATATGTCATTTTGTTCCCTATGTATTTGAGGTTACTCAAAGGTAATCGAAAAAGAAATCTCTTGGGTTTAAAAACATTCTTTAAAAAAGGGTTGCCTTATGTTAACCGGCATCTTGGCCCGGTTACAAAACGACAGTTGAAGAAATTATCATTAGCACTAGACAAGATTCTGATCAAGGAGAGACTAGAGTTGGTAGCAAGTTGTCAGGCCCACAACAAAGCAAGAGCATTCGGCCTGCCTGGCCTGGTGCGCAGATTCACCTACTATGGGCAGAGGCACCTTGTTCCTAAGCCCATGAGGGAAGTCCAACCCATCTCGTCTATAAATAGGAGGGCAGTAACACAATGAAATGGACCTTTTTTGGGAGAACACTGGGGAGACTCTGCCACTTTCAAGACTGATTATTTTCAGTTCAAACTTGTATTCAAGTCATTAATATATGGATTGTATCTGTATTCAACTACTTGGAAAGAAATAAAGATCAAAACTCAAAGTGGACGTAGGCAGTTACGCCGAACCACTATAAATCTGGTGTTCTCGTTTTTGTTGTTCTTTTGGCATTGAATTACACTATTTTTCATTTCTAATTCATCTTCTTCATTAATCTCTCTACACAATCTTTCTCAACGAGGTTAGTGACCAATTTTGGTGCTAACACTTTGGTGCTTTCACTGAGAATTGAATTCTCAGCTTGATTGGATCTCATCGTCTACTAGTGGATTTCCATATTCGCGAGATAGATCCAGTTGTTTACTAGAAAACTTCCTATTCTACTCAGATTTGAAAGAAATCTAAAGGAAGTTAATAGCCGTAGATTGGATTCACTGATGTACGCAAGATCTGGGGATTGGACGTTGAAGTTTGCACTCAAGTTGAATGAAGGCCGACCCTCCTCTAAAGGCAATTCAGCCGATCGCCCCAGAAAAGGCATATGCCGACCGCTCCAGAAAAGGCGTATGTCGACCGCTCCAGAAAATGCCTATGCCGAGCGGTATCCAGGCTGATCCATACCTCCAGGCCGAGCGACATCCGAATGCTGATCCATACCTCCAGGCCGAGCGACATCCGAATTCCGATCCATACCTCCAGGCCGAACAGTATGGATGCCGAACAGTGTGAATGCCGAACACGTGTGGAATGCCGAACAGTGTGGATGCCGAACAGTGTGAATGCCGAACACGTGTGAAATGCCGAACATTGTGGATGCCAAACACGTGTGGAATGCCGAACAGTGTGGGATGCCGAATAGTGTGGATGCCGAACAGTGTGGATGCCGAACAGTGTGGAATGCCGAACAGTGTGGATGCCGAACAGTGTGGAATGCCGAACAGTGAGAATGCCGAACAGTGTGGATGCCGAACAGTATGGAATGCCGAACAGTGTGAATGCCGAACACGTGTGGATGCCGAACAGTGTAGATGCCGAACAATCTTGTATGCCGAGCAACTATGTCATGCCGAACGGCCCTCAATGTCGATTGAAACTTAAGTTACACCGGTCTCTTATACGACCCCTATTTACAAAAAAATCTTTTTCGGGTACGACCCAAATTTTCGAAAATGAGGCTAAAAAAAAGAATTTCGGGGGGAAACCCACCCGAACCCTAGCCGCAGCGCAGTGCCTCCGAATAGTGAATTCAAAACTCAACTTAATAAAGGAACATCCTATCCACTTCCCTGACATCCCATGATCGACCAAGGCATAGAGGATCTAGCGGCAGCTTATGAACGACATCAAGGGAACGGACAAGCAACCGCTATTCAAACGGTACTCCCAAAGGTTAGAGAACATAGATGATATGACTCTAGCAAACGCCAAAATGACTCCAAGCGCCATTCTTCGCTGACCCAGCACTTCGAATTTAGTGACTCCAAGCAAACCAATGCTCTAAGCAATTTATTCCAAATACTAACAAGGGTATCATACTGATCGCGTTTGAGGAAAGTCGACCTCTAGATATATTTTGGCACCTAGTTAGCTAAAGAGCCTCCTACGACTATGGATCGTTTCTTTTACAAAATGAATCAGAACTAAAGTGAGGAGGAGTGGAGCAGACTAAGAAAAATAACAATGAAGGCCCGTTGGCTAAGGATGTAGATCCCAGTAGCCGAAACAAGACTTCAGAATTCAGCTCATATGCTCTTTGAAAGATTCAATTGACAACCTCTACTTGAAGACTCTTGACTCGGAGTGGTACTGGAAACCAACCTCGAGAGAGTACACCAAAGTCTAAAGAAAATCAGGGGAATGTTGTATATTCCCAGATGCTCACTGATCCTAACACGGGCGATTACAAACACCTCCGAGGTGTGATCGAAAAGATGATCTAGAAAGGAAAGCGTCAATAGTATGTACAAGTCCTGCAGAATGGCGGGCATCGAATATCCGATGCCTATTAATAAAGGGCTATGATTATCAATTGGACGGTTGACGGCCGACATCCTTTTGAAAGGAGCCAGGGGCGGAGTCGAATAGCAAGCACACGATGCTGCTTCACATATCAATGAGATTTACCATAATCTTCTTTGAATTATTTCCATTTCCATCTCTATTTCAATTGTTCTATGAACTACGACTAGCTTGAACTAAACTACTTTCAAAACGATGCAGGTGACCAGGTACTCAGATTTGGTTGCCAACCAATCTACGCAGACCATGATCGGACGTGTGGAGTTACATCTGGACGAGCATAATTCAATTGCTCATTATCAACCATATGCCTTTGATTTGGGGCTATGGACTAAATATTGAAAAGTTCATCACGATCAGAGCCCAATACAAAGTCAACATGACCAACCATCCATTCATCGACCTCCACGTTTGACTCGGAGACCTAAGCAAGGCTTGGAATGGGTATGGCCTGATCATCCACTCAAATCGAGTCATAGAACAAAGTTCGACAAAATGCAGATGCCCCTCTTGAAACTCAGTGGCGCCAGGATCTTTCTAGAGTGGACATGATTTGTTCATCTACACATCAAATCCTACCTCGAACACAAAAGGTTATTCGAAAGTCCGACTTGAAGTAGTTGTGGTGGACTGCCTACTCATTAACCATCGCTCCCAATATATGGACACGACTGCACCTTGGAACATATGCAACTTACTTTGTCTACTCAACAATCTATTATCCTTATTTTCTAGAAGGATATACGGAGCAAATTGTAAGAGATTTGGCTATCTAACCCAACATGGATGTGATCCAACCATCTGTCATATACCTCCTTCCTTGACTTGATTGGAAGAGCTATAATCACCAAGCGGACGAGAATCGATCGTCCATTTTTCAAATTCCATCCCTCATCCTGGGGGGCAGAATCCCATTCCGTGAGCAAACGTGGTTCGATTGTTCATTCGATGACATTAGCCTCGATACAGTAGATGAATACAAATTAAAGAATGGAAATACGACTGCTCTCAACTAAAACCTCCAAGTCTCCAAAGTGCGGACTGGAGTACTCTAAGTCCCCATAGCGCGGACTAGAGTATAAACGACTTAAACCTCCAAGTCCCCAGATTGCGGACTGGAGTACTCTAAGTCCCCAGAGCGCGGACTAGAGTATAAACGACTTAAACCTCCAAGTCCCCAGATTGCGGACTGGAGTACTCTAAGTCCCCAGAGCGCGGACTAGAGTATAAATGACTAAAATCTCCAAGTCTCCAAAGTGCGGACTGGAGTACTCTAAGTCCCCAGAGCGCGGACTAGAGTATAAACGACTTAAACCTCCAAGTCCCCAGATTGCAGACTGGAGTACTCTAAGTCCCCAGAGCGTGGACTAGAGTATAAACGACTTAAAACTCCAAGTCCCCAGATTGCGGACTGGAGTACTCTAAGTCCCTAGAGCGCGGACTAGAGTATAAATGACTTAAACCTCCAAGTCCCCAGAGTGTGGACTGGAGTACTCTAAGTCCCCAGAGTGCGGACTAGAGTATAAATGACTAAAACCTCCAAGTCTCCAAAGTGCGGACTGGAGTACTCTAAGTCCCCAGAGCGTGGACTAGAGTATAAACGACTTAAACCTCCAAGTCCCCAGATTGCGGACTGGAGTACTCTAAGTCCCCAGAGCGCGGACTAGAGTATAAACGACTTAAACCTCCAAGTCCCCAGATTGCGGACTGGAGTACTCTAAGTCCCCAGAGCGCGGACTAGAGTATAAATGACTAAAACCTCCAAGTCCCCAGAGCGCGGACTGGAGTACTCTAAGTCCCCAGAGCGCGGACTAGAGTATAAATGACTTAAATCTCCAAGTCCCCAGAGTGCGGACTGGAGTACTCTAACTCACCAGAGTGCGGACTCGAATATAAGCAAATCGGATCTCCAAGTTCCCTGAATATGAACTATGACACAAATGACTTGAATTTTTCAAATCCCTGACATACGGGCTAGAAAGTATTCTAAGTGCTCGAAGCACAGAATGGAAGTTCAACGACTCTCGAAGAGTTTCCGAGTTATATGAAGATGGACTGAGAAGTCTATGTTACTCACAACTGCTTGGATTAAAATCACAATCACAAAGAAAACTGAACAATAAGAGTCTTTTGTAAGACAAAAAAAGGAACTAAACCTTATTCAGAAATGAGTTTCTATTACAACCCCTCCAACGTTCGGAGTCGACATTCTATTTACAAGGACTAAGGAAATAGATGAAAATAATTACATGACTTAAACTAACTCTCGTTGAACGAGGATAGTAATCACTTCTTGTGCTTCTTCAACTTCTCCTCTCCAGAGCATTTACCCTTGGTACTCTTCTTTGATAGAGGGGTAGCAACTGAAGGAGTATGGGGGCCTTCCATGGGCTTGGATGCTCCAGGAAGGATGGCCTTCAACGGCTTGTTCAAAGGATCGTCCAAGTCCACAACTCGAGGCTCTACTATGACCTTGACCATCTCCTCCTTCTCTATCTCGAGCCGCTCCTCCATGCTCAATTCGGATGTGTGCTCAGAGGCGCCTGTAATTTCTACTTCATAACCCCCATCGGTAGGAGAGGAGGTCTCAGACTTGTCTTCATCAAGCGCTCCGATCACCTGAGCGTCTGGACCAGGAGCCTCCCCTGCGTGAGTGGCTTCGCTTGTTTTCTCCCCCACTTCCTTGCCGACATCGTCCTCGGAGTGGGCTCGGGGTCATAACGGCCTGCAAAAAATCGTGGAAAACAAGCATTAGAATGCAATAGTCCTGCATAAAGAATAACGACTTTCGAAATCTTAAAGAGAACCTTAAAGAGAAGGATTATCTACCAGGTTCGGGCAAACTCTCAGCCATCCGGGGGGTCTCACCCTCTGGAATGGGAGATAGAATGCGGACTAAAGTACTCTAAGTCCCTGAGTGCGGACTAGAGTATAAATGACTCAAAAACCTCTACGTCCCCAGAGTGCGGACTACAGTACTCTCAGTCCAGAGCATGGACTAGATTATAGACGACTTCAGAAAAATCCCTAAATCCCAGAAGCGGACCGGATTACTCTAAGTTCCCAGAGTGCGAACTAGAGTATAAACGAGTTGACGAAAATCTCTGCGTCTCGAACTGTGGACTAAAGCATAAACTGTTCGACAAATCTCTAAGTCCCCGGAGCGTGGACCGAAGCATGAACACAAATTAGGCGCGAGTCAACCGGGGGGAGAATAACACTAAGTCACCAAAATGCAGAGTGGTGTATAAACATCGATAAATAGACGAGTGGATTCCGACCATTTTCTATTCTGCAAACTTCGACCTGGAATCGACAGGAGGATTATTAACCCGCTGAGGATGGAGTTCGACCATCCAACCAGTGACCTGGCCAAATCATTACTGCGGGCAGGGGTACAAAACACTAAAAAGCTGAATACGACAGCTCATTGTAGCTCTAGCGTGGCGTTCTTTATAACTTGAGGCAGCGACTGCAGGGAGGCCTCAATACAGAACCAATCGAAACGGCATCCAAAGCTACGAGCAACCTACTATATCATACCTCAGACCAAGCGTCAATGCCGATCCGCACCAAGCACATACGAATGTGACTCGGGTGTTTTTTGAAAAACTATGACCCCCAGAGTATGTAAAATAGGGTAAACCACAAATACTTGGTCAAAAATTCTCCAGCACCCTCGTTCGATTCGTCAGGAGGAGTATGAAACTGGATGAGCATAACCCGACTGCATTTGTAGCCAACTTTACCCCATGATCTGATTACAGAGCATGAACCAAAGTGTATGTGGATGACCATCCACTGTCCAAATTACGCCCTAAAACTTACGTGGCATCGAAGTATTCCTCTTGGAATGAAAAACCACGATAAAATCCAAGATAGGCGAGACCTAGTCTCCCATCGACTGACATGATCCCACGATTCAACGGGAAAGAGAGTAAAGCTAAAGTGGGCGTGGCTGGCCTTCCTACTTATCGGTATATGCCCCAGACCTGGGGGCACGAGCGAGAAGCAAGATGAATGTGAACCGACTATTCACCAATCACCTCTATGTCTTTGGAGTTTAGGTGAAAACATAAACATAGCTAGGATGAGACTCAACCGTCCATGCAGTACATTTATCAACCCGAGACTGGGAGGAGACGCATGGTCATCCAAAAACTGGCTACGATAGCTCAGTATTAAAACTTATATATAGTGCTTACAGCTACTCAAGGCAACGACCGAAAGGATGCCTAGAGATAGAATCATTAAATCGATGCCAAAGCTTGTGGGCAACTGACTGTCACTCCAACCCGAAGGGCGAGTGAAGGATCATGAATGCATTGAATAGAAAATGCGTTACTCGAATATACAGGCAAATTCAAACTCATAGCAAGATCCAGCTATGCAGTTGCACGCAACTCGAGGCTGGCCCCTACTCGACATTTCCTTCAACGCGCTTTTAAGCCTGATTTTTGGCCATTTGCTGATAATCAATTAGAGCATTCAGAGCCCTTTGCTATTAGACTCAATAACTCATGACAAGACTCTAGGATTCGACTAGAGTAACCATCAACATTGGCCGTCCCAACCATATTTCACATTGAATGTTATGCAAAATAGTTACATCTTTACTCAAAGAATCTGGGATGGCACCTGCTAAGCTGACGGTCGACATTACAGCCAGCCATGGCGACCCTTTCCGGGTGCTGAATATCGGATCACAGCTCAGTGCAATGATGATAAAAGAATTAGTTGGATTTTTCTGAATAAATGATGATATGTTCCCTTGGACCCATTCTGACATGCATATGTGATTTCATTAACTATCGCGAGCCATGCATTGGATATCAACCTGAAGCTACAAAAGCTAGCACAATCTCTATTGATTTCATCATAAAAGCTCCACTCTTACTTTTAGGCTCACCCCATCAACGTCTATGCCTACCAGCCGTTGCGACAAGGCATACAATGACCGAGACGTCTGAAAGACCACTAAAATAGAATATCGAACTAAGCTAATTCGATATCACTTATTTTCCACGAAGGGCTATCCAAAGACGGAAATTAGCAGACCTCACACCCAAATTCACTACCTCAGATGACTACTCGAAGAGTAGCAGAGAACCAACCATAAGATGGAAAATGTACGCAGATGGAGCATCCAATGATTAGTGTTATGGCTTGATAATGACTCCTGAGGAACGATCAATCTGCTACGTCCTAAAACTCGATTTACCTGTAACAAACAACGATGCTTAGTATGAAGCCTTAACTACCAGCCTCAAACTTGCTAGAGGATTTGAAGTGAAAACTTTACATATCTTTTGTGATTCTTGATTGGTAGTATACAAATTTAAGGAAGTTGATCTTGCTAGGGGGCATTGTCTTGCTCCTTTTCTTGGCCAAGTCCAATAGTTACTAACCGACTTCACGTGTTACATCATTACACACGTACTCAGCGAACAAAATGAAAAGGTGTCATGGTTGACTCCTATCAAAGACTATCTACAATGAGGAATTCTTACTGAACGGAGGAATGGAAAACGACGGATCCTCCTCAAAGCTTCACGCCAAATCATCTAAGAATAATTCGTGTGTCAAAAGGAATTTATCCATCCCCATGCTTCGGCATATCGCCCATGATGATATCTTGAGAAAAATCTATGAAGAAGAATGCGGTAATAACATCAGGGGGAAAACCATGATAAAGAAGATACTCTGCTACAGGTATTACTGGCCAACCATCAACCCAGATGCGGTTGATCATGCTAAACAATATGACGAGTGCAAGATGTTTGCAAAGAATCCGGGAACCCCACCGATGGAAATTATTCAAATGGCTAGTTCATAGCCATTTGCCACTTGGGGGCACTGAAATCATCTTCTTGTCGATCCTAAAGGTGGTGAGAAATACACCATCATAGCAGTTGATTACGTCACCAAATGGGCAGATGAAGAACTCTTAACCACGACCAAGATGAAGAAAATAATCAACTTCTTTATCCGTAACGTCATCTGTCCTTATGACCTTCCATGATCCATTATAACTGCAAATGGACAGGTTGAAGCTGTGAACAAAATCATAGAGTCTGTACTGAAGAGAGGTTTGGAAAACTCCTCAAGTGGCTGATTGCAACCCTTATTTCACAGAAAATACAAACAAGGAATCGCGATTGAATTGCAATTAAACTAGACGGAGTTGGTGATGACTTATGAGCATATAAAACGCATCCGAGAGCCAATGGCAAGAACATGTACCCGAACGTGCATGTGTACATCCGAAAAAGTTCGACTTCTTGAAATCAACAGAAATTGAATTCTCACTAAGGGTTATTAAGAAAAGACTAGATCAGATAGCCAAAGCTTATTAGCTCTGCAGAATCAGTCATGGATGGCCACTAATGAACCACAACCCTGGATTTATAATATTGGGAATCGACCAAGCATCACGATGACCAAAGAAGGATACAACACCTTGGGAGGATAAATTGGAGGATAATGACTATTCAAGAAACATGGTGGATTTCTTTCTGAAGACAAGGAATACTCGCTGATTCAAAGCGTGTTGTGTTGCTTCACACGACACACTTTGGGGGGCAAGTGTTAACCGGCATCTTGGCCCGGTTACAAAACGACAGTTGAAGAAATTATCATTAGCACTAGACAAGATTCTAATCAAGGAGAGACTGGAGTTGGTAGCAAGTTGTCAGGCCTACAACAAAGCAAGAGCATTCGGCCTGCCTGGCCTGGTGCGCAGATTCACCTACTATGGGCAGAGGCACCTTGTTCCTAAGCCCATGAGGGAAGTCCAACCCATCTCGTCTATAAATAGGAGGGCAGTAACACAATGAAATGGACCTTTTTTGGGAGAACACTGGGGAGACTCTGCCACTTTCAAGACTGATTATTTTCAGTTCAAACTTGTATTCAAGTCATTAATATATGGATTGTATCTGTATTCAACTACTTGGAAAGAAATAAAGGTCAAAACTCAAAGTGGACGTAGGCAGTTACGCCGAACCACTATAAATCTGGTGTTCTCGTTTTTGTTGTTCTTTTGGCATTGAATTACACTATTTTTCATTTCTAATTCATCTTCTTCATTAATCTCTCTACACAATCTTTCTCAACGAGGTTAGTGACCAATTTTGGTGCTAACACCTTAAAATCAAAACCGGTCTTTAGAAATAAAGTGGTTTAAACTTTAAAACTTTTATTAATAATTAAATAACATTTAAATCCTTCATTTAAAAATAATCAAACCTTAATTTAGGTTTAACTAAACCTTAATTAAATCTTAACTTAATTATTAATTAATTAATGATTAAACCCTTTGATAAATAAATAATTAATTAAAAAAGATATCTTAATTAAATAATAATAATTAATCCTTAATTAATAACTGATCTTTAATTAATTAACCAATTATAGTTAACTTGCTTACTTAATACTTAAGCACTAATTACTTTGTTAACTAATGATTAAGTACTAATTAACTTATTTAATTAATTAAATAATCATTAAATAAATAGATAAATAATAATTATTTATCTATACTTAAAATAAGTTTTGAAAACCCCTTTCAAAAATATCCTTAATTAAAAACATTTTAAATTAGCAAAAAAATTTCGTTTTTACAAACTACATGTATCGCGACTATTGCTACATGAACAGTAATTTTCAAAACTTGTTTTATAAATCACTTTAAAAACATTATGTTTGTATTTTGACTTACTTTAACCCACTTGCTAAATTTGAAAAAGTTTTGCATTTAAAGGAAAATTTACCATTCATAAAACATTTTTAATAAACACTTAAGTAACTAGTTTAAAAGCAAAGGATTTTTTATGTCGCTTATACAAGTTTAAATGCAAACTTTCATAACATATACAACACAATGTTCATCACCGCCATATAACTTACATGCTACATAAGCAAGATCACAACTTTCCATTCATACACACATTTCAAACTTTGATTCCTAGGTCAAACTAAACATCACATCCAAGCATATATGTGTACATACTAATCAACATCAATATCCAACCAAACAAGCAATGATTTTTAACAACAAAATATGCATCAAATTAAAGTTAGAAACTTTAAGTAAAATAGGGAACTTTTACCCACTAAAAGCTATCCAATTCTACTCGAACTTCACTAACATTTAAACTGTGCCTAGATCCATGCTTTTCGTTTTATTTTGAAAGCCTTAAGGGCCTAGGGGAGTTCGGCCTAGATAACACATGGCACGGCCATGTATAAATGGAGGTGGTGAGGACTTGTTTTGTGGAGATGGAATTGTATAAAAGAAAGTAGAAGTTTTAAACAAGGATTTTAAAAATTTTAAAAGTGATAAAACTTTAAAACTTTTGTTCATGAAAGCCATTAATAAGTTTCATGAAGCTTGGAAGAAAATGAAGAAAGTGAGAATGGAATGAATAATTAAAAGGAAAAATATGGAAACTGCTTTTATAAAAAGGAGGAATTACTAAATTACCATAATAACCTTAAGTACATGCCTTTCACAAAAATGCTTCCACATCACCATGCTCCTCCACATCTTGTCCTCCACTTTACATCATGTTCCAACATGCATTAAATCCATATGTACTTAATGTTTAGTAATGTGATGTTTTCCTTTTCACATCTTTTCAATGTTAAATTTTTTTTTATTTTAAACTTTCTATATTAACTTAAGTAAACATATTTTACTATATAATATTACTAACCATACTTATGTTATTTATATGTTTGTATATAGTATGATAAAAAATTTACAACATTTCCGCCAACTTTTAGACGACGAAAAGTCAAAAATTCGGAAATTGAATTCTGGTCACATTTTCGATTTTTCTTCGAACTAAATATTTTTTTAAACTAATTTTGAAAACCATTTTACCATCACTATTTATTATTTAAAAGAGTAAATCTATTATTAGAATATTTAAAATTAACTAAATATTTGCAAATCAAAGTGGTGAAATTCCGGATCATTACACTCTCCCCACTTAAAAGAATTACATCCCCGAAATTTTACCATAAACTTAACCCAAAAAACAAACTATCCTAAAAATACCTAACACTATTCAGATGTAACTCTTCATGTAAAAACTAGTATGAAATAAATCTACATGCAACCAAAGCAATATAATAAGCATATGCAACAAAATACAAAGAATATTCTGTAATAAATGTTATGCATCCTATATTTTCAAAACAAAAATTTAGAACTAAATGCCCAGGTTTTATATTCAAAATATTTATAAAGAGAAATATATCGAAACCATAATCAATAATGACTAGAAGACGGCTCTACCTCCCGAAAGATGGTAAAACTCTAGAATCAAAACAACATGGAGCATCCAATAGTATTCTGGTTCCTCCTAAAAAACATCTAGAGTAAAGAAATATACTTGGCGAGTCTCCAAAATTGAAAAACCCCCAATTGCCTAAATTTGGTCATAACAAAACATTTCAAAAAAAACATTTCAAAAATATTTTATTCAAACGTTCTAAAATAATAAAACTTTATCAAAAAAACTTCCAAAATCATCTTTTTATTATTTCTTTCACAAATTCTTTCTCAAAATTACTTTTTCAAAAGCATCCGGGTTTAAGTCCTAATAAACAACAATTCAAAAACCTTGGTTTATAAATTCAAATTTTACAAACTATGGTATATAAAATCACATAATTAATCAATCAAATCAAATTCCATAAAGAAATAATCTAACATTTAACATTATTTAAAATGTTAAACGACTAACAACCAAATCTTAGCTTAGGTTTCTTTTTTATCTAAGAATATAGATAATTTCCTAAGCGTACCATTTTACCCATCAGCCTTTTGTTAATGCTTAGAAGAGTATCTCGACCCCCTTAGATAAAATTAAAAGTCATTTCTTAAAATATTGGTATCTTAACTACACCAAGCTTTCTGAATCATTTATATTTTCTATTTAGTATTTCATTCAACCCTAAAATTGTTTATGAATTATTTCATAAATTTTTCACCTAAGTTTATAAATAATTTATAAAGTCACTCCTTTATAAAACATCAAATAAAATTTACTCCATTTTTTTATTTGTATAACACCCTTCTAGATACTAGGAGTATATACAAAACACCTATTTTATTTTACTTTTCAAAATTTTGATAAGACCTAATCAAAATATGGGTTTTCAAAACTGAGTCAACCTATCGACCTCTTTAAGTTAGAGTGTTATAATGAAATTTTTTTATGGATTGACCAAAAAACAACAAATAGTTCACACCACTTAAATGTTTTAACCAAAAGCCATTGTTTTAATAAAACAATGTCTATTAAAACCTCCTTTTCTAATTTAATCTACTTTAAAATGTGAGTAGAAATATCTCTTTACTATCCAAGAGTTATCAAATTATTATTTTACCAAAGGTACCTTTTTATTTTGAAATCAATCCACTTTAAGAGAACTTAAAAATTAAATACTCGATTTTTAATTTAAAAACTCATTTTTGAAAGCATACAACATATATTTCTTTTATGAAATAACTTCAACAATTTATTTTTTAAAACTCACTTTGGGTTCGTTCAGATTTAAGCCCGTTTCGATCAAACAATGATAAAGAGAATAATTCACTAAGTACTCTACAATGTTTACCTAAATAATATCTAATCGTCACTTAGAAGATTATTCAAATTACCACAAAACTAATTGAAACATTTTTCCCAAATTAACCTAAAGAAAATGCATTCCATTTAAAATTTCACTTCCAAAATATTTTTATTTAGAAATACTTCCAAGTAATATTACCATTATTTTTCTCAAAATCTTTTTGAAATTATTTTCAAACAACTCTGGGATTTAAATTCAAAAAAAAAATCCTTTTTAGAACACATTTTATAAATCAAATTTAAATAAAATTACATTTATATAAAATCATTTCATATTATATAATTCTCTTTGATTATAATAATTTTCTTAAGTACTTATTCTCTAAATATCTTATCCTATTATTTAGATTATTTTAAATAACCTTTATTAAAAGTTTACTTTTAACTTAACATTATTAAAAAGATGCCTTTTAAATTAACAATTTCTTCGAACACCTTATAGTCGGATTGTGAAAATTAATTCACAAGGGATTCATTTATAAATTCAAACAATAAATGCTTATAAATAAGCTAAGCACAAAAAATAAGCAATCAACAAATGGCAATCAATGCTCCTAAATTAATCAATTATGACTGATTAAACAATAGTGATTATAAATAAATACTATCACTTTCAAACAAACAAAAACACTATATAGCTATATGAATTTTTGAAAATGATTCCTTTATATATATAAAATAGAGGTAAAATATTTCATTTACTGATTTTTAAAAGTTAATATTGTATCCGTTTGTCTTGTTCAAGTGTTTAGAAATCCTTATCGACACCGTGGCGTCCCATGTCTAGACCAGAATTCATAACAACTCAACAGACCAATTAACACAATACATTTTTACAACATTAACAAATACGCTCTTATATATATAATACTCTCAAACTCATTCTAGGGTATCACTTACCCTATCTCTAATGAGTCATACCCTACCAAAGCTAAGGTTCTCGCTTAATCTTCAGCTCTATATCAAATTGTAACAACATGCTTTTTCGACCATCGGAAGTCGACACCAAATACATCCACGGTATTCAAATGTCGAAGATCCAATCATCGGAAAGCCAAATTGTTAGGGTAAAAAAAAGGACTGGGGAAACAGAACCTCAAAGTGGAAACAACGATAAATAATATAACAAAGATAGTAAAACTGTCATTCCAACATACATGATACATCAGAGTTAAAAACAAAACCTTACTAGCAGGACAGTTATAAATTTCTGACCTTACAATTACTGATAGGTATATATAATACATCGAAAAATAAAATACTATGACAGGTGAACATCCAGCCCTACTCCATGAGCTCTATGTCCCACCAACGACAACTTGGAAAAATACTCCGTCCGATCCAAGAATTATAATAAATTAACACTCGGATTAGTCTGGAAAACTAGCTTGAGAAAACTTAAGTAATAAGGCTGAAATTTAATAATTCTGTGCGACTACGTCGCTAAACACGGAACAAGTTTTTCCCCACAAAAGTAACATCCATATATAAAGAAATGGGAAACAATCAGAACAACATTCTAAACAAGAAAGGATGTACATAGATAACAACAAAATCCAAACTTATGGAATGGACAAATATAATTAGATATCGGGAAGAGCTTCAGACACTTCTCGATGCAAATTACGAAAAAAAATCCAAAGAAGGGAAATTTTTCAACAAATGACTAGGAGAATGGTCCCCCTTTACCGAAAGTATACATATAGAAATATATTTGAGAGCTACGATGGCTCTCGAAAAATACCAAACTGGACCTCGCCAACAGTTATCGAAAATCCGGGTATTTCACATCTTCAAATGCATACCACCGAGTCTAATCCAGAGTATATGTGAAGGTACCCTAATGGGAATAATACCACATAACTTGGCTTCCACTCGCGCTTTGGTTTTAGTCATTTTCGGCAAAGGATAACAAGACTCGAATGAGTAACAAATCATTCTAGATTGACAAAACAACAAAGATGATGTAATGACCCGCAAATTTATCACTTTGATCAATTATATTTATTTTTAAATATAATCAAATAAAAGGTTAATAATACAAATAATATTGTTTTGAGTGATAATAAGTAATAGTAATTTTATTTTGAATAAATATTTACAAAATATTATCCACGAATTCTTTATCGATAAAATGGCTGAAAATTGTTTTATCAATAACCAGCTGTTAACTCCTCTTTTTGAAGCGACCTAGCGACCTAAAACTCAAGCGACCTAACTCCAGAAAAAGGATAAAGCGACCTAATGACCTAAAGGATGGAGCGACCTAGCGACCTAACATCGCAAAGCGACCTAGCGACCTAACATCGCAAAGCGACCTAGCGACCTAAAGCTCTAGCGACCTAACAACACAGAGAATCTTAGCGACCTAACTCCTTAAAGAGGTTAGCGACCTAAAGATGGAACCGTCAAGTGACCTAGCGACCTAATGGACTCAGCAACCTGTCGACCTAAAGGATATAGCGACCTAAATGGTTGAAAACTGCTAGCGACCTAAGGATGGAATGGTTCAACGACCTAGAGACCCAGCGACTTAACAACTAAACGACCTAAGCTATAGGTCAAACCAACTTAAGTCGCTCGACCAGATACCTCAACATGGTTAAGTCGCTCACGACCTACAACTTACTACCTCGATTCAGACAGATCAAGTGCACTCTGTTAAGCCGCAAAACATGCCCACTAGGTCGCACGCGACCTACGACCTACCTTAAGCCGTTCACGACCTATGACTTGTCACTATGTTCAAATGATCCAGTGCAAAACTACTAAGTCGGAGCCCATGCCTTCTTAGGTCGCTGGCGACCTAAGACCTATCTTAGGTCGTTCATGACCTATCACCTGTCCAGAATTCTCCTATAAATACATCACTAGCTCCAACTTGAGGGGGACTTTTAGCTCATTTCTGGAACGCCGATACTCTGCTGTTTTCTCGACTCATCCAACACTTCAAGCACTCCAAACACCGAAGACGCTTCAACGAATTTTTGGAAGAGATCTAACACATTCAACATGAATTCGAAAGATTATTCTCCATTCAAGTTCTAGCTACTCGTCTAAGTGTGTTGTAATCAAAGTGTATTGTAAAGAATTGTAATTGAATCATCGATAAAGGAGATTAAAGTGGACGTAGGCTAAATCTTAAGCCGAACCACTATAAAACTGTTGTCTTTTTACCGCTTTTCTATGATTTCTCTGCTTATATTCTGTTCCCGTACCAACGGGTGGTGCTTTCACATTACTAATACTCACACCGGGTTGTTAGCGTCGATTTTTACGTTAACATTTTGGTGCTTTCATTGAGAATTGAACTCAGGGATATTGTCACCATTGCTTCACAAAAGCCTGTGGAAAAAGTTTCTTTGAAAACCAGAAGTTTGTCGGAAATAGTGGCTCCCGGAAGAAAGCGCAAGTCTACCAGATCCGTCAATACTCATGATAACACTGCTACTTCTCCTTCATCAAGTCAAGCAGCTCCAAGCATTGGAGTGACACGAGCAGAGTTAGATGCTGCTGTGTCTGGGTTGTATCAGCAAATTGAAACCCAGAATACCTTAATGCTAGGAAGGTTGAATGCTATGCTCGGAGCTAACCGTCAACCAACGAATAATGAGGAAAATTTTGCTGATACTGTTCACAACTCTGAAGGGAGGAACATTCCTCAAAGGGCAGCTAACACTGCCGAAGGGGCACCTCCCCAAGCCGAAGTAACAAGGCCGCAGCCAACTCTCCACGAATGGTTGTTTAAGCAAACTTCCGAGAAAATGGCTGATGTCTGCCCCGTAGAGCCTCTGAACAACGAGGAATACCTCTCGGAAATGATACGACAGATCATGAAAGAGAACATGCAAAGAAATGAAGATGAGAACGACTGGGGGTTTGCTCCAAGTAAGACTCCGTTCACTGAGAAAATTCTAAAAGCTGAATTTCCAAAAAAGTTTGTTCCTCCTACCATTCCAGCTTACCGAGGAAAGACAGACCCTAACCAATTTTTGTACAAGTACGACTGGCACATGACGGGTGCCAGGGAAACGGATGAAATTAAATGCCGGTTCTTTCCAATGTACTTGGAAGGGGTGGCACTACTCTGGTTTACAAAGTTGCCGGCCCAATCTATAGACATGTTCTCCGATTTAACCCGGAAGTTTAAAGAGAAATTCAGACTATATGTTTCAAAGGCAAAAGACATAATGTCATTATCCAGCCTTGAGCAAAATCCGGGAGAGTCTATCAAGTCCTTCTTGAATCATTTCAATATAGCTCTGGCTGAAGTCGACAATGCGGAGCCACGGATGGTTTTGACTTATTTGATGCGGGCTGTCGATAAGACAAGTGAATTTGGAAAATGGCTGAAAATGAAGGAGCCAAATTCACTCGAGAAATTTATAAGAAAGCTGACGAGTTCATGCACTTGGAAAATCTTTCTGCGCCAACGAAAGTGGTGGCGACAAGGGTGGAGAATAACATTGCTGCTTCAACTAAGAAAGATTCCGGAGGCCAGAATAGGGAGATTAATGATGGGAAGAAACAAAAGGATGTAAAGAAACCTCGCTTCTTTAAAACCTCAGATTTCACCCCCTTAACCGACACTCCGGAAAATATCTTCTTCGCCACCAAAGATGCCGTGGAATATCCTAAACCAGCTGAGATAAAGCCTGGAAAGAATGCTATGCGAAATGGAAACTTTTGTCGATTTCATAACCAACCCGGCCATGATACCAATGAATGTCGTCATTTGAAGAGCTTGATTGAAGAATTGTTGAGACAAAACAAGCTGCAACAGTATGTTAAGAGGAACAGGAATGACCCAGCTTCGTCAGCTCAGGGGCAGCAACTCCCTGCTCACCCATCTGGCTCAGGTGAGGGAACTACCACACATGAATCTGAAAGGCCTGTTATCAATGTGATTACAGGAGGCCCACACCCAGCGGGCAGAAGCTGGGGTGAGATGGAAAGATACGCTCGTGCTCTGAAATATACCCCAGTAGAAGAGGATGTTCTTGTTTTGGAAGACGCTGCACCCCTGAAACAGCAAAGAACTTCTAATGATGACATTGTGTTTAGAGCTAGGGATTCTATGGGTGTTGAAGCTCCAACCATGGATCCCTTGGTCATTTCTGCAGGAATTGGGCCAGCAATTGTAAGACGGGTGCTTGTTGATTGCGGCGCCTCTTGCAATATACTCTTCAAGAAGACATTCGATCAAATGAAAATTCCAATGGCTGATGTTCAGGCTTCATCGCAAAAGGTTGTTGGGTTTACTGGGGAACCACAGCAGCCAATTGGAACTATCGACTTGTTTGTGGAACTTGGAGAGGGACAGAAAAAGGTGGTTCGGAAACAGACTTTTGTAATTGTTGATGGGGTTTCTACCTACAATGCCTTCCTGGGCTGCCCAACTCTAGTTGCATTCAAGGCCATTCTCGCCCCGTGGTGCGTAACTATGAAATTTCCCATAGAAAATGGTGTTGGTGTCATTAAAGGGGATCAAAATGCTGGGCGGGAATGTTATCTTATAGAGCTTCGGGAGGCAAGGAAGAGAGAGATGGGAAAAGATGCGGCAGCCCCGCTCCGCATCAAAGAGCCAACCTTGTAGCAAGTACAGGGTGGCCCCTACACTGGTGAGCATAGTGGTGCAAGGAAAGAAATGGACCCCAGAAAGGCCAGTGCAGGGGAGAATAGAGTGGTGCCAGTGGAAATAACGGTACCAGTACCTGTTGACCTTAAAGACCCAAACAAAGTGCTAAATGTGGGTTTACAACTCAGTGTGGCAGTTCAAAATATGCTGATATCATTTTTGAAAGAAAATCTAGATGTATTCGCCTGGGGTCACGCCGATATGTGTGGAATATCTCCGGAGATTGCTGTACATACTTCGAATATTGATCCGAAGTTCACACCCGTAAAGCAGAAAAGAAGAACCCAGGGTCCAGAGAGGTCAGCAGCGCTAAAAGAATAAGTAGATCGGCTCATGGAGAATGGTTTCATCAGAGAGTCTACTTATCCAAATTGGGTTTCAAATCCAGTACTGGTTAAAAAAGCAAATGGAAAGTGGAGAGTATGCATTGACATTTCAGATCTAAACAAAGCCTGCCCTAATGACTGCTTCCCGTTGCCCAGAATTGATCAATTGGTAGATGGAACAGCTGGGCACGAGCTGTTGTCTTTTATGGATGCTTACTCCGGGTATAACCAGATTATGATGCATGAGCCAGATCAGGAGAATACGAGCTTCATCACTGATGTTGGTCTTTACTACTATAAAGTCATGCCTTTCGGACTGAAGAATGCGGGGGCAACCTACCAAAGGCTTGTTAATGCAATGTTCAAGTCACAGCTCAGGAAAACTAAGGAAGTCTATGTCGATGATATGTTGGTGAAATCAAAGAAAGCAGTTGACCATATGGATCACATAGCAAAAATGTTCACAATCCTACGAAAGTATGGAATGAAGCTCAATCCTTTAAAATGTTCATTTGGAGTGGAGTCCGGGAAATTCTTGGGATTTATTGTAAGTGCTAGGGGCATTGAAGCTAATCCTGCTCAAATTACTGCTCTGAGAGAAGTCAAAGCCCATAGGACAAAGAAGGAATTGCAAAGCCTCAATGGGAAAGTTGCCGGTTTAAGTCGGTTTATTTCCAAAGCCACTGATAAATGCATTCCCTTCTTTAACACTCTAAAGAAAGGAAAGAAAAACTTCGAATGGACTCCTGAATGCCAGAAAGCTTTCGATGAACTAATCTGTCACATGGAAGCGCCTTCAATACTTTCTAAGCCCAACAATGGCGAAGATCTTTTCATATACTTAGCAGTTTCGTCTCATGCCCTGAGTGCAGCATTAGTACGGGAAGATGCAAAAGTTCAGCGCCCGGTCTACTACATCAGCAAAAGATTCACTGGGGCAAAAATGAATTATTCAAAGCTAGAAAAGCTCGCCTATTGTCTACTGATTGCGTCCAGAAAGTTGAGGCCATATTTTCAAGCTCACCCTATCAAAGTTCTCACTGATCAGCCCCTAAAGCAAGTCCTATTTCTCCCTGAAACTTCGGGCCATCTTCTGAAGTGGAATATTGAACTTAGACAGTATGATATCAGTTACCATCCCCGAAGAGCAATCAATGGACAAGCTTTATCAGATTTCATTGCAGAGTACATAGATAAGGGTGACAGTGAGGAAGAGGTTACACTTGACATCCCAACCAGATGGAAGTTATATGTTGATGGCACAAGAAATGATTACTGTTCCGGAGCTGGGGTCGTGCTAGAAACCCCCGAAGGGCGATCATTATGTTACGCATTGAGACTGGAATTTCCTTCTACAAATAATGAAGCAGAATATGAAGCTCTAATTGCTGGATTAAAGATTGCAAAAGAACTGAACATCAAAGCATTGCAGGTCTTCAGTGATTCTCAGCTTATTGTGTGTCAAGTCAAGAAAGAGTTTCAAACTAAAGGAGGAAATCTACCTGCTTACTTGTCAAAGGCCTGTGAGCTTCTCGACGATTTCGATCACTATTCGATAAGCCACATACCTCGGGAAGAAAACATGAAGGCGGATTCTCTCGCAAAGTATTCAAGTTCTGGAGAAGCTCAATTATTGGGATTGGTTCCTGTGGAAGTCTTGTCAGCCCCAAGCACTGATGAGATGGATATCGACTGGATCATGGCTGTATCTCAAGAACAGGAGTCATGGATGACCCCGATCAAAGAATATCTACTCAACGGCTCCCTGCCGGAAAATTCTAAAGAACGTCGAAAGCTGTTAAGAAAAGCCTCGAGATATGTAATTCAAGACGGTCGGTTATACAGGCGAGGATTCTCAATGCCATTACTCCGATGTGTAACCAAGGAAGAAGCCAAAACAATTTTAGCGGAGGTGCACGGAGGAGAATGTGGGGATCATTCAGGTGGTCAAACTCTTGCCAAGAAAGTTCTCCGGTATGGGTATTTCTGGCCGGATATTAATCGAGACGCCGCTATCTACTCCCGAAAGTGTGATAAGTGCCAGAGGTTTGCAAAAATACCAAGAGCACCTTCCACCGAACTACCACAGATGATCAGTCCATGGCTATTCGCCATTTGGGGGATAGATCTAATCGGACCTTTACCAATTGCCAAGTCGGGAATCAAATATGCTATTGTTGATGTTGATTATTTCACTAAATGGGATGAAGCTGAACCTTTGGCTACTATTACCTCTAAGAAGATGATAAATTTTGTGACTAAAAATATCATTTGCAGGTATGGTGTGCCGCAGAAGATAATCACAGACAACGGTACTCAATTCGAAAGCGAAGAGTTCCAGGACTTTTGCAAGCGATTCAAAATCCGAAAAAGCTTCTCAGCAGTGGCTCATCCGCAGTCAAACGGGCAAGTGGAAGCAGTGAACAAGATTATCAAGTCAACCATCAAAAAGCAGCTTGAAAAAGCAAAAGATGGTTGGGTTGATAGGCTGCCACTAGCACTATGGGCATACAGAACAACCCATAAAACTGCGACTGGGCACACTCCATTCTCATTGGCATACGGATCGGAAGCGATGATTCCAGTGGAGATAGAAGTCCCTTCACACAGGAGAATTCATTTCAACCAAGCCGAAAATGAAAAATTGCAACTCGAAGCACTTGACTTTCTTGATGAAAGAAGGGAAGAAGCTAGGCTCAGAGTTGCGGCCCATCAGCAAAGGATAGCCAGGCACTTCAACTCTTTGCCAACGCAGCTTTGAGATCGGAGACTTAGTCTTGAAAAGGATCACGACAGCAACCAGAGTGTTTGGACCAAATTGGGAAGGAACATATGTCATAGGCAATAAACTTCTTGATGGTACCTTCAAACTCACAACTGTCGAAGGAGATCCAGTCCCGAGAGCCTGGAACCACAACCATTTGCGTCCATATTTTACTTAAAAAAAAGAAGCTCTGCTTAAAATTGTAAAATGATTATGGATGTATCAGTTGTATTGTAAACCATTGTAAAACCAGTGAAAATCAATAAAAGAGCTATAAAGTGGATGTAGGCCCAATTCTTGTCCGAACCACTATAAATTCTGTGTTCTTTATTATTATAAAATGCCTGTTTCATTTCGATGTGTAAATACTCTAAATGTATTGCTAAAATGTCGATTTAATATTGCAGGCCATTAAAACAAAGCTTACCCATCACAAGGTCGAGCGAGCCCTGTAAATCACTCGATAAACAAATTTCAAGCCACAAAAAATTCCAGATTCAAATCCAACATAAGATGAACTTCACGCAAAAAAGTTGATGATTCCGCCGAAGGGGCACTTTCCCAAAGGAAAGGAATCAGGCCCTTGTTAACTAATTACGGTCGTCTGTACAAACAGACATTTAATTAGATAGCTTGCACCTGCCCCGTGGAATCACTTAACAGTGAAGTACAATTCGTCGGATGGAGAAAACCACTTGCAAAAGAAAGAAACACGTGCTTGGAAACGATAACAGGGAACCACTGATGAGCAGATGACGAAGAGACATGGGCGAGCGAACACAAAAGCAGCCAAAAAGGAGTCTTCTCCAAAAAGGTTGGCGGAACCACCGGAGGGGCACCTTCGCCAAAACAAAGGCACCAGGCCCTTGCTAACTAATTGCGATTATTTGTGCAAACGAACATCCAGTTGGATAGCTTGCGTCTGCCTCGTGAATTCGCCAAACTGATAAATGCAACCTTCCTGGCAAGCCAATCAACAAAAGACCTCTACGGAGGCACAAGACCTCTACGGAGGCACAAAACCTCTTCGGAGGCACAAGACCTCTTCGGAGGCACAAGACCTCTCCCGAGGCACCACAAGACCTCTTTGGAGGCACGAGCCTTCCCCAAAGGCACATACTACCCTCTTCGGAGGCAGAAGACCTTCCCCAAGGCACGCCAGACCTCTCCGGAGGCACAAGACCTCTCCGAAGGCACAAGCCCTCTTCGGAGGCACACAAACAATGACCTCTTCGTAAGCCAAAAGCTGCTTCGGAGGCACAAGCTCTCTTCGGAGACCAAAATGCTTCTCTTCGGAGACCAAAATGCCTCTCTTCAGAGACCAAAATGCCTCTCTTTGGAGACCAAAATGCTTCTCTTCGGAGACCAAATGCTCCTCTTCGGAGGCACAAAGACTTCTTCGGAAGCACTAAACAAATAAAGCCCTCTAACGAGGCACATCCAAGAACTTCATCGATGGAACCACCAAAGGGGCACCTTCTCAAAAAAGAAGGTTCCAGGCCGCAGCTGAATACTTAAGATTATTTGTACAAACAAATATCCGGTTAGACAGCTGACGTCTGTCCCGTGGGCCCATTCAATGAGAGAATACAATTTTCTGGCAAATAGATCAAAGCATTCTTCAAAAGACCGCTTCACTGCATAGGGGAATCTACTTTTCAACAAATAAAAGTGATCATCCCCAAAAGTTGAATTGCTCTTTTAAAAAGAAAAGGAGAGAAAGAGTAACTTTTCCGATACAAGGCGTACTCTATTAAAAGCAGAAAAATATTTCCTCAAAACGGAAGAATTATTCTCTAAAATAAGAGTACAAGCCCGAAAGTTGAAGTGTTCTAAAAAAAAGAGAAAGAAAAACCTCTCCAATACAAGACATAACTCTACTAAAGCAGAATAGTATTTCCTCAAAAACGGAAGAATTATTCTCTAGAGTAAGAGTACAAGTCTTTTCAGAATACTGCAATGAGCCGTGGTATGGGGGCATATAGCTATATTAATAAAAACAACGCTCAAACATCATACCACAAGCTCGCTGCAGTATCATATAAAGTAAATAAAAAAACTTGTGCAAAAATAAGGAATAGATACATTCACACATATACTGACAAGAAATTGTACAAGTAAAAAGAACCATTTTATTCCATACTATGAAATTTTTGTACATGCGCAGGTTTCAACAAGCGGGGGCCGGTACCAGCACAGTCTCCGGTCAATACATGCAAAAAGCAAAAAGCAAAAAAGCAAAACAATAAGCCTAAAGTCCAGCTCATCACTCCTTCTTCCCGCCACCTTTAGAGCTCTTGCCTGGCTTGATGATTAATTTCTGAATCCGGCGTGGACGGGTCGGGGAGGAAGGAGAAGAAGGTGTAGCCGGATCTTCTTCCATTTTTTCTTCACCAGCAGAAGCGCTTTTCTTCTTCTTCTTTGTAATTGTGCGCTTCCCCTTCTTCTTTGAAGAAGACTCACCGCTCGGAGTAATTAGCTCAGATAGCATCGTGTCATCATCATGAGTTTGCTCCGGAGTCTTTTCACCTTATCTAAGTTCCTCAGCCTTCTGCTCTTGCAAAGCAGGTGGATCATCCAAGCCTCGACGGGCTTCTATTTGCTCTTCCTGCGACCCCGGCTGAGAAGCAGGAGTGACTTGAAGGGATGGAGGAGGAACAGCTGGAAGGGGAGAAGTTTGTGCAACATTCAGTTTTCCGCTACAGAAGAAAAGAAGTTAAAATCAGTATTCTCCGAAAAAAGAGAAGATATTGGATCATCAGGACTTAAGTAATAAGCGAGAAATTCATCAAGCTCGGTTGAATCGAACGAGTAGTCTATTTGAGCTATGTCAGACTTGGAGTTACCTGGAGAAGTCGGCTTAATCACATCTATTTCAAATTTTTCATCTTCAATGTCGTCATGGGTCTTCTCCTCGACTTGAACAGTGGGAGGCTCAGTAGTTGCGATTTTGACTTCGGCTTTTGCAGGAGGTGGAGAATAAGAACTAGAGCCAATGGTATCAGGGTCGACCAAAGCCGGAGGACGAGCTGGGTCAGTTAAAGATGCTTTCTCTAAACGCTCTCCTCCTGATGCTTCGGCTCGCTCCCTAGCAAGCTGCTCTTTTCCCCTGGCAAGGGCGGTACGTGCCTCATCATCCAAATAGTTCGCCTCAAGATCCGCTTCTACATAGCCAGCACCTCCGAGCAAATCGAGTACGGCTTCCCACACTTCGGCCAAAGTAATCTCATACTTAGGGCCCAAAAACGAGAGACTACCACGCCCCAGGACGCTGTGCAAGTAAAAATCGAATAAAGTAGAGCTGATATTGGCTTTAGTTTCCTCATGAGATTTTTCAGCTGCAACTTGGTCGGCAACTGCCTCATCCCGCTCTTTTTCAACTTTAAGAAGTCGAGCTTTTAACCTTTCAATCTCCATGTCTTGGGAGCTAGTTTTTTCTCGCAACCGAGCAACATCAGTGCGGTAACTCTCAACAATTTTATCCTACGCCTCATATCTAGCCTCAGCGTCTCGTTGACTAGCATGAGCATTCCGTACTTGCTTTTGAAGTACCTCTTCCTTTTGAGTAAAAGAGGTAGAAGAGGCAGCAAGATCATCTTCGAGTTTCTTGACTTTGGCCTCGAGCTCCTCATTATGATCGGCAATGTTTTTCATCTTTGTATCATGCTGCTTAAGAACTTTCTTCCATTCAGAATGATCGTTTTCCATAGTTAACATGGCTTCGAGATTCATATGATTAACCCTTTGAAGCTCATTAACCAGCTTTTGCCATCCGGACATTATCTCGATGTCAAGTTTAACAGCATCGAGATTCCTTAGCATGGCCTACTTATCAATAGGAACCAAATCCAAGTCAAAGCGCACTCCTTTTAAACACCAATTTGGGAATCGGCTTTGAAGTGTAGGTGGAGCATCCTTGACTTGATACCGAGGCCTGTTAATAATTGTCTGGATGTCAGTTTTCCCAAGAGCAGGAGAACCAAGGGGATGTCAAGAGGGATAGAAGCAGCGGTCTTTTCAGAAATTACAGACGTCGGTTTTTCGTTAAGTTTGGCCCGTTTGCTCGGATCTTCAGCAACGTGACCTTTCCCTTTAACGTCATAAGATTTTCTTTTATGGGAGTCATCATCCCTTCTTCTTTGCCACTCCTCATAAGTTTGTCTTTCATGAGCTTTTCTGGCAGCTCTTTCTTCATCGGTTTCCCTCGAGGCAGGGAGAAAGCGCCTATGATCATAAGTGTCACGGCTTCCATGGCGCTGGAAATTTTCATTACGAGCCACTTCGCCCCATCGGAGAATCTGAAAATGAAAAAGACAAGTCTTAAAAATTTTCAGAGAAAAGAAGCCAAGTGCATATGATCGCAAAAAAGTCTAAGTGTGTGTGGCATGTAAACTATGTGCGTCAAACTACAAACCACTCTTCGACTTAGGAGCGGTGACGACTTTTGCAACCGGTGTCAACTCTTGAGCTGACGGAGCTTGTTGCAGGGTGGATGTCGCCTCAACTACTGGAGAAATAACTTTAGTAGTAATGGGGTCATCCTTAAAAAGCTCCTGTGAAGTTATCATCAAGTCACTGAGTTCGCCATAAATATCGTCACCAGCGGAACTTTCTTTTTCAACTCCTTCTTCAATCACCGGAGAAAGCGTAAATTTGCTAGACGATCCCGCAATATCGGCGGGAGTAGAATACTTCACCAATGCAGCCTCTACAGCGGGTTCTTTCGGTGCATTTTCTTTTGCAGAAACTGGGGCATCTGATGTCTCTGCTTGAGAACCAGGGGCATCATGCAGCTGAGTAGTCTGAGAAGGGTTTAAAAGTCCGAATTGGTGAAGAAACTCGTCTGTCAGCAAAAACTTGATGCTTCTCTCCTCAGCCGCTATGACACTTAATGTTTCGAAGGTTGGCTTGTGGCTGGGATCCCTAAGCGGAGGAGGAAGTGCTACAGAAGTAAAGAATGAAGTTCAGTACTTGACAATTCAAGTTTCAGGAAATTCAGAAAAATGAAGTGAGTAGAAATAGGCAATCTTACTTCCTATTCTCCAGACGACATAGAACCCCGGAGGGCAGCGAACGAAGAAAAATTGGCCTAAAAACCCGTGTGCACTCTCGGGCAAGTCTAGAATCAATTTACGGTTTCTTCCGCCTCTCACAAGTATAATTGAAGGGTTATCTTTGTTCTTCGCAAAAGTGCACAAATAGAAAATCTCTTCAAAACTTGGAAGACGGTCGAGTGTCCTCCTGAACAGCACACACAACCCCATCAAGATGGCATAACTATTGGGGTGTAGCTGGAAGGGAGAGATAGTTAATCGAAGAAGAAGCTGTCGAAGAAAATCATTAAAGGGAGGAATAGCTCCACTTAAGCACATTTGACGATTAACTGCGACAAAACCAAGAGGTGGCCTGTCAGCAGTATCGTTTACTCCAGGAAGCATGGCGTCCGCTTCAGCAATACCAAACTGAATGCACAATTGGCTGAAAACTCTATGATTCAAGGAGGTCGGAGTTCTTTCCGGAGGATCAATCAATGGATTAGCAATTGGAAAGACTTCTCCAACTGGTCCTGTTTCTTCTTGTTGAGAAGTCATTCTACACAAGGAACTGGATATTCAAATATGAAGGTGCACGTTTCCTAAAAGTGTGAAGTGTTGTGCAAAACTAGTAAAATGACAAGCAAATATATCTGGAATCAAATTAGTTGACATGTGTCGATTATAGAGTTTCAGGGCTTGTTATTTTAAGTCCAAGTACAGTGTTGATGCAAACAAATCAGCTTTAGTTGATTATTTTAGCTTTGCTTTAATACTCTACTTGAACTTGTTAATTCACGGCATTTCATTCACAAAGTTCATTTAAGTTGATTATTCTTTATCGACTAATCTGTCATTCGATGTGGGCAATCAATGGTAGTATATTCGCCCTAGTTTTCTGCAAATGTTATGTTTAACAGGTTGTTAGATTAAAAGTTAGTATAATCTTTAAAGAAGTGTAACAAAGTTCAAACAGTTCAAGTCCAAGCAGTTCAATCAAGTTCTTTCAGAATTTTACAAGTCCTAGGTCGTCCAGACTATTTTCAAGCGACCTAGCATAGCTCGGAGCTTTCTTAGGTCGCACTGTGCAAATCGAAGAGTTCATAGGCATCAGGTCAAAATTTGTCCAAGTCCTAACTCGGCTGCGCCCTAAAGCCTATGCCGCAAAAAGTTAGGTCGTTAATTTGTTAAGTCGTTCTGCTTGGAATTCATGTGCAAATTTGTTAAGTCCTAGGTCGTTTGAGTCCCAGCGCGACCTAAAAGTTAAGTCGCGGATTCGAAGGATCCTTAGGTCGCGAGAATTTGTTAGGTCGGTTGGTTCGTTAGGTCGGCCAGGTTTCTTAGGTCGCGAAGGTTTTTAAGTCGCTCAGATCTACTAAATTGCTAACTTCCTCTCCACGCAATGGCTCACCATCTCGTTAAACTGCGACCCGATAACCCGTTATCATCTACACAATGAAATCCACCACTCTCTCAGTAGAATCTGTTATTTCTCCACACCATCAAATCGCCCAAGACGGATTCAAATCATCTCAGATCCATCGTAAATCCAACACATAGCTGAGCTCTCGTGAATCACAGCAACATAACTATGGCGATTGGAAATCAATCGCAACATGGCTCGAGAGTGTAACGCGACGTATGAAGTCGGATTGGGGTCAGAGGATGGGGATTCATGATTTAGCGGCAATCATGGTTGGATAAAGATTGAATTCACTTACACAATATGATAGCAAGGATGAATCGTCAACTGATTAACTCAAATTCGCCTTTGAAATCACGAGATTTTGTTAATGGCAGAGCGGGAAATCGGAACAGTTAAGTAGAGGAGAAGCAGCGACCTATAACAGTTTATATGGGGCAAAGAAAGGAAGGCGAATGGGCACACGAGTTAGCACATGATCTAGGTCGCTCATGACCTAGCAGAGTTAGATCGAAGCACATGACCTATGACATAGGCCTGTACTTCGAGGGGCAAGTGTTAACTCCTCTTTTTGAAGCGACCTAGCGACCTAAAACTCTAGCGACCTAACTCCAGAAAAAGGATAAAGCGACCCAACGACCTAAAGGATGGAGCGACCTAGCGACCTAACATCGCAAAGCGACCTTGCGACCTAACAACACAGAGAATCTTAGCGACCTAACTCCTGAAAGAGGTTAGCGACCTAAAGATGGAACAGTCAAGCGACCTAGCGACCTAATGGACTCAGCAACCTATCGACCTAAAGGATATAGCGACCTAAATGGTTGAACACTGCTAGCGACCTAAGGATGGAATGGTTCAACGACCTAGAGACCCAGCGACTTAACAACTAAACGACCTAAGCTATAGGTCGAACCAACTTAAGTCGCTCGGCCAGATATCTCAACATGGTTAAGTCGCTCACGACCTACAACTTACTACCTCGATTCAGACAGATCAAGTGCACTCTGTTAAGCCGCAAAACATGCCCACTAGGTCGCACGCGACCTACGACCTACCTTAAGCCGTTCACGACCTATGACTTGTCACTATGTTCAAATGATCCAGTGCAAAACTACTAAGTCGGAGCCCATGCCTTCTTAGGTCGGTGGCGACCTAAGACCTATCTTAGGTCGTTCACGACCTATCACCTGTCCAGAATTCTCCTATAAATACAGCACTAGCTCCAACTTGAGGGGGACTTTTGGCTCATTTCTGGAACGCCGATACTCTGCTGTTTTCTCGACTCATCCAACACTTCAAGCACTCCAAACACCGAAGACGCTTCAACGAACTTTTGGAAGAGATCTAACACATTCAACATGAATTCGAAAGATTCTTCTCCATTCAAGTTCTAGCTACTCGTCTAAGTGTGTTGTAATCGAAGTGTATTGTAAAGAATTGTAATTAAATCATCGATAAAGGAGATTAAAGTGGACGTATGCTAAATCTTAAGCCGAACCACTATAAAACTGTTGTCTTTTTACCGCTTTTCTGTGATTTCTCTGCTTATATTCTGTTCCCGTACCAACGGGTGGTGCTTTCACATTACTAATACTCACACCGGGCTGTTAGCGTCGATTTTTACGTTAACACCAGACCTACAATCGTAAAATGTCATGAATAGAGCTGGATACATACACTTATTTTTATAATCAAATAAGAATATGAAATAAAATCAATTGAATTGTTTTTGAAAATAAAATGTGTTTTTAACATTGTTAGTAATGTCCTTAAAATATTATAATTGATTTATTTAGTTTAAATTGAGATTTAATAATTAAATAATTATTCCAATTATTATTTTAAATGATGATAATTCATTTTTAATAGTTATAAAGTGATAATAAACCATTTATAATAGTTTTATAAAGATATATATTTGATTTGAAAATATAAGGAAAACCGATATCGCTTTATCGGTATAATAGCAATTTTGTAAATAATTGTTAATATTAATTTATATGGTTTTATAATTCAAATATGATCATTTTAATTCATCTAAAGTGATAAGAAAATATTTTTCAAATTTTGTTTACAAATATATGTACGTTAATGTATAAGTGAAAATGTGACCGAGAATCGGTTCTTCGATTGACAACGGTTTATCGAACGAAAGTTGTTCAAAATCAATGCCACGTTGTTTATATGCCATGTACACATATGTAACAGAAAAATGCATCCACTAACATGCACATGAACATATGTATACATACATATATACTTATACACTTACAAATACATACATAATACAAAATCTACGATATTTTAAGTAAGCTTCCTCCTTAAGCTTACATAAGTCAACTTATGCATACATGAAGTGGATGGAAGTGATGGGCACATGGAGGGGTGATAATGGCCGTACCTAGGGAGGGGGAAGGTGTATTAGAGAAGCCATGAACTGATGATGTGTGTTTGGATTCTTTTACACTCTTCCTTTGGCTATAAATAGCCCACCCTCTCATCACATTTTTTCACCTTCTTCACTTTAGCCTAACTTCCTCATATGAGACCGAAATGAGGAAATTTTTTTTTTGAAACCATTCAATATTTCAGTGGCTAAAACTTTCTAGTTGACCACTTCTTTGCATTTTAAATTTAGTTATGCTCAAAACTCCATTTTCTTCAAAGCATTTTCGAGCCTAGTTTTAATGGCCGAAAATACCTCCTTTTCATTCGAGTATAACTCCTCCAACCCTGATCCAAATGAAGTAATTCTTTTGTTCAAACCATGTGAAATTCCAGTGGCTACAACTACCATGTTTAGCACTTCTACTAGTTTTGAGTCTAACTATGTCGAAATACCATTTTTTACAGTGCATTTTCGGGCTTTGTTTTTACGAATCCGAGAATGCTCTATCTTCTTTTGATCATAACTTCCTAAAATCAAATTGAAATCAAGTGTTTCTTTATTTCAAATTCAAGATAAAAGAAATTGTAATAACTTTTCAGTTAACAACTTTTTCAAATTTTGAGAGTAGAGGATCAAAAATCAAAGAGAAGATAACCTATTTTGGAGTCTAGTTTTGTGAATTTAAGGTCGAAGCCCTACCACTTCTCTTCCATACTTTTGGTCATCCTCTTCAAGTCTTGGCCGAGACTTCTCAAGGGTCTAAGGACCAATTTCAAAAGCTTTCATGCGATCGTAATGGAGCTATTTTCCAGTTAGCAAAGTAATGAAGCAATAATGGTGAGACTCCTAAACTATTATACTATATGTTGGAAGATGATATGATGTTTGCAAATGGATGTCTAATATGCTTTGATCATCAAGTTTGGTTGTTTTCATATAAGTGTTGAAATTATATGCAAGTCATGAATATACACGTCGATAAACACAAAGGAAATCACTTTCCTTGAATTAATGAAATGGTGTATATGGAATCGTTAAACCTCTTAAAAATGGTTTAAAATGTATTTGAAATTTTTTATAAACATTTAAAAGTGTTTTGATGAAGTTTGAAAAGAAATGAAAATTTAGTTAAAAATAAGCGCATCGCGTAACAGTAGTTCGCGATTTCGCGCTATAAAAGTCAAACAAGTTTAAAAGTTGGAATATAGCTTGGAATTCTTCGAGATTAGAATTTTCTGAACTATAATATCTATAGTTTTCCAACAAAGAAGGAAAATCAAGATTTCGATAAGTAGATTTTGAAATATGAGTAAAATAAATTTTTGGAAAAATCCCGATTTTGCAGTTCGAAATCCAAAATTGGATTTCTTTGAAAATGATGTTTTAAATTGTTTAAAAATATAGAATAAATCTTATAAATCTTTTAAAATGTTTTAAAAGTGATTTGAGTAATAAAAAGGATTTTTCAAATAATAAAAAGTCGTTTTGATCAATATAGCTTAAAAAGCACTTTCCGCAACATTTTTCTGCAGGATTTTTTATAACTTTTGAAATATAGTTTTAAACTTAACAATTCTTTTCCAATTACTTTGTAAATGTTTTAAAATGATTAATAAAGTGTTTTAAAAGCAATCTGAAGGATTGTGAAATGGTTGAATGTTTTAAGGATTTAGAGTCGATCAAATAACTTGACCGCCTTATGGGTGTCAAAGAGATAGTGTCTAGGCTTGAGTTTGAAAAACCAGTTTTCTGCTCTCCCTGGCTATCCGAACTAGCCCGACGGATGGGATAGTAAATTTGATTTACTTGGATCGAAATTTTCCAAAGGATAAAGAAAGATATTTTCCAAGATTTAAACAACTTGGATTTTATAGAGATGATCTTCTTGTACTCGGTGTTAAAGCCGGAAGAGGGAACTCGTACTATTCATGGAATTTAAAAGGTGATTTCACCATTATTCTGCCCATAGTATTTGTTGAATACGGGGATTGATATTGAGTAGAATTAGATGATTTCTATAGATTCTGCTCACTTAATATTTACTGGTTTTGGGGATCAACATCTTAGATAACATGGTTTTAACTCGATCAAAGTAAAGAGTTTTGAATTAAGAAATCTTTGTTGATATTTAAATGAAATGATTTTTGGAAATTATTTCCTAATTGAATGGAAAAATGAAACGATTTCGAATTTATTCAAATTAAAAGGGTTTTAAGTAATTAGAGGATTTCGTAAGAGAGGTTTAATAATTCCATATATACCGGAAAGAAGTGTTTTAAAAGTTGTATATCTCTAAAAGATTTTTTTTGATAAAAAGAACTTAATCAATTAAAGAATGAATCTTTATTCACAAAACCTCTTTCTATCGATGATTGGATCGAAGGAACCGGGGTCGAATCTGGGGAAATACCTATCCGAAAACTAATTCGAACCAATGTATGCGTTCGAAAAATAAAGTCCTGATAGAGAGAATGAAGAATAAAGACCAGGGATTTTTGGATAGAAAGGACTGCTTGTTGATAATTCTGGTTAGCTCCCAAATACTAAAGTAGCAACGGTCCCTTCATTTCTGAAACTCTTTGGGTTGCAAGGACTTCTCGCTACTAATCCTAGGGTTAATTCCCGACATGATGTGGTAGGAGAGTGCCTTCGGTTTCGTTCAGTCCCAGAACGAACTTGTAAAGATAGATGCCTAACATTGCATTCTTGAGATTTCATTGTTGATTTTTATAAACATACATCTATTTGGTGGCGGAGAAGGCAACTTCTCTTAGCTTAACACCCTTCACTGAGACGTATGAGCTCGGAGGTTGTACGTTTGTGGAAGTCAATAGGGATCGATGGAATAGCAGTGTGGCATTTAAAGAAAGATGATGTGCTATGATAAAGGTAATCGTTACCTCAAGCCTCACACCCGGAAGTGGCCGAAACAGGGAAGATGTAGAAAGGCCATGTGGTTTGCAACCATTAGAATATGATCATCCCCTTCTGGATATATTTCTACCCGCTATAATGTTCTGGTTTAAATTAATGTGGTGTATGGTAATAGAGCGCTCGGATAGGTCGGTAACGACCGGGGCGATACATATTCGGTACTATCTAGTGAGAAAGGTAGGCCGGTCTTGTGTTGGTAGAGGTGAAGATGTTCTGATGACCTCGGTACATTCCTCTAGAGATGTACTACCGGAAGGTAGTCCCTTCACCTGGTCATTTGTATGGAATCCATTCTCCAATGAGTGTCTGCCATTTTGTCTGTAGAGCCTAGTATGCTGGAATTTAATAATGGTAACAATTTCGACTAAGATTAATAAGTTTACTTGCAAATGTTTTCAAAGATATGTCATTAAAAATAATATCAAAATATTTTTACTTAAGAATGTTTTGGTTATCATAAGGTAAAAACCCATTCCGTATTTATGTGCGGTGTGGTTATGAGATACCTTTTTGTTTTCAAAATGCGTATTTTGAGTTACCGCACCGGTCCTATGACTGACCTGGAGTTTATTTTCCCTTCCCTTAAATTTTGGGTGCCCTAATTTTCCCTGGGCAGCCTCAAGTTTAGTTTAGAAGAAAACTGGATGGAGCTCGAAGCAGGGAGTTAGAAGATTTTTTTGAAGATTGTTTCCACCACACTTGTGTAGTATTATATTCCGCATTTGTAAGGACAAATATTTATAATTGTCCATTTTTAACTGTGATAAATGTATTTTAATTTCCGCTGTAAAGATTATTTATTGAATAACATATGTGAGATTCTGTTCTGTCTTTATTTTTCTTTCTTAAGATTCTGTTCTGTCTTTATTTTTCTTTCTTACCCATGAGAATTCGCTTCTCCGGCACTTGGATTTATGGCACGTGAATACCGAGAATGTATTAGTGTCAATTTCTGGGAGTCGAAGAAACGGGTCCACACAGATGAAAAGATCAATTTTAAGGTTCGAGATAGAAACAAGGAAAATGAATTTATCTAACATAACTAGGAGGGTGCTCTCCCCTTCAACAAAAGTATATCTCTAGATAAAATATACTAGAGAGCACACGCGTCACCCTCGGGAACTTCCAAGCTGGATCCCGTTAAATCCACAGGCATCCGAATATACTAACATCAATGCATGCATGCTATCGACTTCCCTAGATGAATGTGAATATACCCTAATGGGTGCGAAGCACATGGCTTAGCTTATACTCGTGCTTTGGTTTTATTTTTTCTGGTGTTGGATATCAATGCTCAAAATGAGTGACAACCCATCTTAGAATAACGGAGCACAACAATGACTAGGAGGGTGCACCCTCCATACTGGCGCTTTGGTTTTAGTCATTTTCGATAAAGGATATCAAAGCTCAACACATCATCCTAGAGTGGCGAAATACAAAGAAGATAGCAGAATCAAAATTGATAATCGATAAATCAACTATTAGTAATAATAAAGTGGTTTGTGTATGGGAATTAAATTGCATACCCTTACCATGAATAAATGAATCAAACTTTTAAAACATTTTATTCACGCTTGAGCTCATTGTTCACATTTCAAATATTTGTAAAACACCTTTAAAATGCTTTTTGAAAAGCTATTTTTAAAAAGGAAAATTATATTTCTAAGTGGCAAATTATATTTCTAAGTGTGTTAAAACAAGGGGTCCAAAACAAATGTCATTAAAACATTGTTTAATGTAAATCCAAAACAATTTACGCTTAGCTTTATCTTCAAACAATTCTTCTTAAAAGATCTTCTCAATTATAAACCATTATTCATAAATTTCTCCAACATTTATTATCCCACAAGATACTAAATCAATTAATTAACATTTATTATCCTTTGGGTTTAAAAATATTCTTTAAAAGAGAGTTGCTTTAAAAACAAAACTGGTCTTTAGAAATAAAGTGGTTTAAACTTTAAAACTTTTATTAATAATTAAATAACATTCAAACCCTTCATTTAAAATTAATCAAACCTTAATTAAGCCTTGATTAAACCTTAATTAAATCTTAACTTAATTATTAATTAATTAATGATTAAACCGTTTGACAAATAAATAAATATTTAAAAATTTATCTTAATTAAATAAATAAATAATAATTAAACCTTAATTAATAATTAATTAATAATTAATCTTTAATTAATTAACTAATTATAATTAACTGGCTTGATTAATGCTTACGTACTAATTACCTTGTTAGCTAATGATTAAGTACTAATTGACTTAATTAATTAATTAATCATTAAATAAATAATTAATTAATTACCTATCCATACTTAAATAAGTTTTGAAAACCACTTTCAAATATATCCTTAAGTAAAAACATTTTAAATTAGCAAAAAGAGTTCGTTTTTATGAACTGCATCTATAACGACTATCGCTATATGACTCATAATTTTCAAAACTTGTTTTGTATTCTAAATCACTTTCAAAAATCTATTTTTGTGTTTTGACTTACTTTAATCCACTTAGTAACTTAGTAAAAATTTTGCATTTAAGGGTAATGTTTTAAAACCATTCATAAAACCTTTTTAATAAACACTTTAGTAACTAGTTTAAAAGTAAGGGAATTTCTATATTGCTTATACAAGTTTAAATGCTAACTTTCTTATCATATACAACACAATGCTCATCACCACCATATAACTTACACGCTATTACATAAGCATGGTCACAACTTCCCATTCACACAATTTCAAACATTGATTCCTTAGTCAAACTAAGCATCACATCCAAGCATATATGTGTACATACTTATCAACATCAATATCCAACCAAATAAGCAATGATTTTTAACAAAGAAATATGCATCAAATTAAAGTTAGAAACTTTAAATAATATAATGAGCTTTTACTCACCAAAAGCTATCCAATTCTAACTCGAACTTCACTAACATTTAAACCAGGCCTAGATCCTTGCTTTTCTTTTAAAAAAATGATATTTTAAAAGCCTTAAGGGCCTAAGGGAGTTCGGCCTAGATGGTACATGGCTCAACCATGAATAAATGGAGGTGGTGAGGGCTTATTTTGTGGATATGGAGTTGTATAAAAGAAAGTAGAAATTTTAAACAAGGATTTTAAAAGTTTTAAAGTGATAAAACTTAGAAACTTGTTTTCATGAAAGCCATTAAAAAGTTTCATGAAGTTTGGAAGAAAATGAGAATGGAATGAATAATGAAAAGGAAAAATATGGAAATTGTTTTTATACAAATGAGGAATTACCGAATTACCATACTAACCTTAAGTACATGCCCTCCACAAAAATACTTCCACATCACCCTGCTAGCCTCCACCTCTTTCCTCTCCCTTCACATAATGTTCCAACATGCATTAAATGCATATGTACTTAATGTTTGGTGATGTGATATTTTCTTTTCGCATCTTTTCAATGTTTAATTTTTTTATTTTAACCTTTCTATATTAACTTAAGTAAACATATTTTACTATATAATATTAATAACCATACTAATGTCATTTTTATATATATGTATGTGTACATGTATACGAAAATGTTTACAATATTTCCGCCAACTTTTAGATAACAAAATGTCAAAAATTTGAAAGATGAATTCCGGTCACATTGTCGATTTTTATTTGAACTAAATATTTTTGTAAACTAGTTTTGAATAATATTTTACTATCGCTATTTATTATTAAAAGAGTTTTATTTTAATTATTAAATCTATTATTTTAATATTTAAAATTAATTAAATATTCGTAAATTAAAGTGGTGAAATTCCGAGTCATTATAGTATCTCAATATATATATATGGATATATTTAGTATGTTGGAAATTAAGTAAGATTAAACAATTAGTTTGAATTGATACATTAAATGTAAAGCGTGAAGCACTAATGTAAATAAATGTAAAGGATGAAGCATAAATGTAAACAACCGCACTTGTCAAAGTGATAGAGTTAAGGGTATGCTCTAAGCGTAATTATATAACTTTTAACATATATCAAACTTGATAACCAATCTTGTTCAAAATAAAAGGTGTTTACTTTCTATTATATACTTGATATAATGTGTTATATTAGTTAATTAATTAATTTAATTAAAAGTATATTTAATAGAAAATCCATAAATAGTATGTTTTTTGTGATAGCGGTTAAAATGGGTTGTAACCGTGAGTAATTTATCATAATAGAAACAAATATACAATTTTAAATGTTTCTAGTCAAGATGAATCGAGACTGGATATCGATGTATCCGTTAAGACTAGAGTGCGTAACACTTTCTAAAATTGGGTACTATATTACTCATGACTGTTAGGGGCAACTACGGGTTACGTACTGATAGTTATAGGATAACTATGGAACGAGTCACTCGATAGCTTTTTGTTGGTTTATATAGCTAAGGTCATACATAAAATATCAATATGATTGATTTATACAGTTCTCTCGACTTGAGAATAAGGTGGATCTTCAATATGAAAGCTTCGTTTTGATTATAGTCAAATTGTACATGACATCCATCGAATGATTATAGTTGGGTCAAGTGGAAGTATTGGAAGTGAAGCACTATTTGAGAGAGGATTCATCTCCTCGGTTATACGAAGTTAGTATCACGGTCAACTCAAAGTCAAACTCTCTTACTAGAGAAGTTCGGTTAATAATAATTGTTATTATTGAACCAAGGACTTTGTGTTTAGACTATAGAGTTGAATATGGACGACACTAGAATTTTGACCATTACCGAATTCCATAAGTCTAAAGTGATATAGTTTTGACGAAAAGAATTAGTGTAAATAAATGTCACAACCAGGTAACGCTTAATAAAGTAAAATTGGATTCTTACCAAAACTATGTAACTAATAAATTTGGCCAAAATGTCACACTACCTGCTAAGTGACGTGTGAACATTAACATTCGAATAGTTCGATGTTAGTCGCTGACCAAATTTACACCTAATGAGTCACACAACCGGAATGATGAATTCTCTTTAGACCAACCGATTTAATTTGTTTATAATTGTTAGAAATTAATTAAATTAATTAATATCTATGAAATATTAATTATAAAATTTTGAATATGATTTGAGGAATAAATATTATTAAATATATTTATAATAATTATAAATATATTGATCGATATGTGATATCGATAAGCAATTAAATTAGATTTAATTAATACTATTTATTTGGTATAATTATGTAAAGTACCAATATCCAATCCAATCATAGAAATATGAAGAAAAATAAACGAGAACAAAATTAAAACAAACAAAATTTAAGTAAAAGGAGACAAGATTTATAGCGGTTCGGCTAACTCCGGCCTACGTCCACTCCCAAATAATATGTTTTATTATACTAAAGCTTGTTTACAGTTACAATATGAAATCCAAGAATTAAATTGGCAGAGTGTAGCCTAGGTTGAAGATAAAGAGAAGCGGAAAGAAGATCCATTTTTTCACGCCATGCATGCTGTATTTATAGGGGAAGACATGCACGAATAAGGCTGAAATTTTGACAGAAGGTTCGAGAGACCAAGGCCACCCAAAAATTTCTAGGCCCATTAGGGCCCAGAATAGGGATCGGTACCGATCCCTATTGGTGTGTCCAAATGGGCTGCAATCCCTATGAGTGGTGCCCCATGATGTTAGTTATTTGCCTTCCAAATTTCACGCCAATTGGATTAGTAGAAATCGAGTTATTGATCAATCTTTGTTGTAATATGTTGTGAAGGCTGATTACAGCCGATCCCTATGGAGGGATAGGTACCGATCCCTCTAAATTTCTCCAAATGATATGCGAAGTTATCTATCTTATTACAAATGAAGAATGCAAGAAACCAATCCAACATAGGAAAATTTTGGTGCTTTCACTGAGAGAGCTAGCCCTCGCGGATTTGGAGTTCAGATTTGAAATCAATTAGAGTGCTTGGATTTGGAGCAATGGTGAGACAATCAACAAGGAGATAAGCAGCGGATATGAGCCATCATGAAGGGAGTCATGAGGCTTCCTCAGGAGCTGGAGCTAATCAAACGTCTATTTACACCACCAGAGATGAAATGGGAACAATGATGGATGGTATGTAGGAACGGATGCTGAAAAGACAAGAGGAGATGATGCAGAATCTACTCCGACGGATCGGATAGGCTAGAGCCATAGGAGCTGCTGGAATGAAAAACCAAGGAGTTGGAACGATGAGGACTACTAGAGTTATGGATCAAGGAATTGAGGTGGGAAGATTCGCTGGAAATCAGAACCGGGAGCATGGAGATGGAGTTATTGGACAAAGGAGTGAAATAGAGAAGCCGGGGGCAGTCCCGACCATCTTAGAGGGATCAGCATCGATCCCTCTAGAAGGATCAGCACCAATCCCCAAAGTCATTAGGGCATGCCTCCGGTTCTGGTCGATCGTGATGCTGGAGGATCTGCAGTCAATCCTATGGAGCTTGGTGTAAATAAGAATTTGGATGTTCGTTCAGAGGAATACGTTCCATAATTCCCTTATAGGCTCGGGGGGAAGCATGGACATTGATGATAGGAGACTACCACTGGAAGACAATGGTAGGTTTGCAGAGATGATCAGGCGAGCTATGCGTGGAGGATTAGTGAACAGAGATCCGGAGGATGTAAATAGAAGTCCATTCTCTCCTAATACCAGGAATGTTAGGAATCCACTAGAATTCAAACTACCAACATTGGAAGCTTATGAATGAAAGTTAGATCCAACTATGCATATAATGAGGTATATATGGCACATGGAAGTCTTGGGGGCTTCGGAAGAAGTTCTGAAATGATGCTTCCCCTTGTACTTAACGGGTGTAGCTGTGCTATGGTTCAGACAGTTAGAGAGCGGCTCTATTAGCACATGAACGAAATTGGTCAAAAGATTTATGAAGCAGTTTGGGGTTCACATTACGAGATCCAAGAATGTAATGACATTGACATCAATAAAGCAGTGGGCAGGAGAATCAGTCAAGAATTTCTTAACCAAGTTCAATGCAGCAGTTATTTCGATGGATCGACCAGATCCATCGATGGTTTTGATGGCCGCAGTGTCAAGAGTTGCAGATAATTTAGATTTTAAGATACCACTAATACAGGATCCACCGATGGATATCGAGGAATTCTACCATGAAGCAGAGAGGTTTCTATGACAAGAAGATGCGAAAGTTGATAACGAGGCAATGAAACTTAATATGGTATGAGGTGGAGAACCGCCAGATGAGAGCTCAGGAAAGGACAAGGGTAACAGAACATGGATAATAGCTTTGATGGATCAAAGCAATAGAGGGTGGAACCCAAACTCTTTTTACTCGTAATTGAATGAAACCCTAGAACGGATATATCTGGATACTCGAGGACGCCTTCTGTATCGAAGGCCGGCAGGGAGGGAACCCTCCAAACATAAATGGACATCGGGAAAGCGCTGCTTATTCCATGAGCTGGATGGGCAAAATACAAATGAATGTAGGCATTTGAAGGATATTGAGGAACACCTAAGGAATGGTCAGTTACAACAATACGTGAGGACTCGGGCTGCGACGGTGGAACATGAGCAGCCACCGTCCACCTCGAATGAAAATGGCACTAGATCAAGGCATCATCGTCAACTTGTCATCAATTAATTGGGATGGCATGGAATAAGTAATAAACTCCGTCGTAGGACGGATAAGTCACTTACACATGTACGGGATCGAGGACGATCTCTAGGCATGCTATGTGATGATGATAAACCGTGGTGCTCGGGTTTGTAACGTTTTTTCTTTTTCTTATTTTTTCTTTTGTTTTCTTCGAACTCTGGTTTATTTGTTGTACGGACTCTTATTTTATATTTACAAATTGACTTGGGAATGTTTAAATTTGGATCAATGTAATAGATAACACAGGCTGTCAAGTATTAACTATGCCTGTCTAGGGGTAGGTCGCTTCGCTCCAACGCGATGAATCGTCCTACTCAGGTCGTCGAGTATGGATTGTGCTCACCAAGGATCCAGAGAGATTAAGGTCATCAGGTATGGACTATGCCTGACAAGGGTAGGATGCTTCGCTCAAACGCAATGGATCGTCCTACTGAGGTCATCAAGTATGGATTGTGCTTGGCAAGGATCCGGAGAGATCAAGGTCATCAGGTGTGGATTATGCCTGGCAAGTGGTAGGTCACTTCGCTCGAACGCGAGTGATCGGCCTACACAGGTCGTCGAATAAGGATTGTGTTCAGCAAGGATCAGGTGAGATCGAGGCTTTGGATTTGACAAACGATGTAGTAAGATCACGGATTTGGCTATTGGCTTTTTATAGATATGGATTCAGCTAAGGATTTGGAATGTATTTGAAATTGGATATCGACTCGGAACAATCATGGATTTCACTAACGATCCAGAGAGATCGTGGATTTGGATTGGCAACAGATTGGATTTTGGATTGGAAAATACAACTATCAATGATTATGGATTTCGGATTTTAGATTTACGGCAATTCAAAACACAACTTCCTATCGCAAGGCATATTTTGAGGGGCAAAGTGTTAGCCCACCTTTTGCCAAGGTGGTATACATGCGGATTTAACCCAAAAAATTTCGCGGTTTCGGGGCCAATGAGTCCAGAGTGATGATTGTAGGACCCAAAAATAAAGTACAGATAATAACATGAAGTAGAGATTGAATGGAATTGATAGATATGCAAGGTAGAATGTTCAAAGTATGGAATATGGTTCAGCACATAGGAGCAAGTGCATTTCGATAATAAAACAATTAATAACTCAAAAACACAAAAGGGATCGAAGTGAAACTCTAGGAACAGGAAGAGGGGACCCTAGGGAGTTCACCTTGGTGTCGCACCCCATAACATGCAACTTGAAGGGATTGGTACTGATCCCTCCATAAGGGTCGGCACTCTTCCCTTGTAGGGGTCGGCTATATTCAAATTCTAGCGGTGATTACTCAATATCTATTGATCAATTGACATAAAACATGGAGCACATGCTAATTACAACATATGGAACACCCCATATGGATTGCATATCATTTGGAGCAATTCGGAGTGATCGATACCTATCCCTCCATAGGGATCGGCTGTAATTAGCCTTCACAACTTATTGGAACAATGATTGATCAATAACTCGAGTTCTACTAATCCAATTGGCATGAAACTTGGACGCTAAGCATAATACAACATGGAGAAGCTCTCCTAGGGATCGCATGGCAGTCGGAAGAGATTGGAGGGATCATCCCTCTAGAGTGATTGGCAGAAATCAGAATTCAAGCAACACCACTTCAAAGAAAACGTGATCTTTCACAAACCGTAAGTCGAAGTGGCATAAATTTGGAGGGCAAGTAGCTAACCTCATGGGGCACCACTCATAGGGATCGCAGCCCATTTGGACATACTAATAGGGATCGGTACCGATCCCTATTATGGGCCCCAATGTTCATGGAAATTTTTGGATGGCCTCATCTTGGTTTCCCGAACCTTCTGTCAAAATTTCAGCCCGATTCGTGCACGTCTTCCCTTATAAATACACCAGGCATGACGTCAGAAAAGGGATCTTCTTTCTACTTCTCTTTATCTTCAACCTAGGCTATACTCTGTCAATTTTATTCTTGGATTTTGGATTGTAACTGTAAACAAACTTCAGTATAATAAAACAGATTATTTAGGAGTGGACGTAGGCCGGAGTTAGTCGAACCACTATAAATCTTGTCTCTTTTTACTTGCTTTTTGATTGTTTTAATTTTGTTTTTCATTTATTTCTCTTCATATTCTATGATTGGATTGGATATTGGTACTTTTACATAATTGAGTGTTGGTGGCCAATTTTGACGCCCACTTCAATCTCTCTTGTGGTTGTTGAGTTATTAATTGTTTTCTATCGGAATGGGATGTTAGCCTATAATGATACAGTAATAATTCGACTATTATAAAAGCTATAGGGGTGGCTAAAAATAGGTTAGAGGGGTTGTAAATGGATGGCTCAGATTTAGTGAAAATTGGTATGAAATGTGATCCATATATCTTTCTCTCTTTCATCCACTATAAAAGACCTATACCCCTAATTGTGTAATGACTTTTTGGCTGCCACAATTTCTTCTATTGCTTTTCGATCACATCCTCTGGGAGCTTAAGCATGTCCAACTCAAACCAATTTAAAACAAGTACTATTTGAGAGACAAAGGTCTACGGTTCAAGGATTATCAGTCAACTAAATCAAAAATCTTTCAATAGAGAAAGTTCATCGTTACTAGGTGTGCTTTAAGGCATTATTTTTAGGTATGTCTTTACTATATTTTATTGCTTATAATCTCAGTATATTATTTTATTATACATATACATATATCATAATTGTACTGTTAGTTAGATGACGATTCTTATATGTATTGTTGTTGTCACATACTAGATTAGTTATGTGTATATAATTTTTATAAAAAAAATTCTCACATATAAATCAGATATGCATAGCCAAATATTTTATATATAAAATTATTATTATATTAATTAATATATATATTTTAATATGTCATTTAATTATTATTATATGATTTATATTTATTTATATCATCATATCATACTAATAATAAAACATATATTTTATACATGTATATTTACGATGATTATAATTTTCGGTAATGGCAAAGTATTTTTGAATAATTATTTACTATTATTTAATATTATTCAAATCAATGTATTATTTAAATAATTTATATAAAATAAAATTTGTCTCCAAAATTAAGTTTTAAAATTTAAAAATTATTTAGTAATGAAATAAGCTCTTGTTCAAAAATTGAGAAATTAATAATCAATTTTTATATTTTTAAAAGTCATTAAAATATACTGTCAAAATTAATTAATTATTAAAAATAATCTTTTTACTGATAAAAATTACGGAAAATTTTTTCAAACCTCAAAATATCATGCTAGAATTTCTAAAAATTTAAAATTTTAAAAAATATGTTTTGGAAATATTTTTATTAATATTTTATTATATTTCAACTAATTAATATATATATATATATATATTAATATAATAAAAAAAATTATGTTGTTTATATTATTTGGAAGTAACTTTTATTAATTTAATAATTAAAAGTTCTATATATTTACATATTATAAATATGTTTATAAATCAATATATATATATATATGTATATATATTAAAAAACTTTATATATATTATGTATTTATAAATATTATTTTAATATTTATTAAATAATACAAAATTATGCGTGTGTGTATATATAAATTACTAATATTATATATATAAGTTATATATATAAGTGTTTAAATATTTTCATCCTCATAAAATTATTTTAATAAAATATACTTATACATTTACATACATACATACATATATATATATATAAACTATATATATACATATATTTGGATAACATGCAATACATATCAGATGAGCTAACATGTCTGTTGCGATGTAAATCCCAACATCTATATACAGGTATATTATTCCTTGCACGAGATATCATGTTACACATGCACACACATACATATATGTGATTGATACATACATGTACATTTATATGTATAAAATATAAATTAATTTAAATTGTATATAATCTATAAATTTAAATAAAATAAGAGATTTTATTTAAATAAAATCTAGAAATGTTCTAAATAAATTAGACTTCATAGACCCAATTTAGATCCGTTAAGAATTTTTTTTGAAAGTCACTCATAACTTCCGCTACAGGCTGGTCTAGTTCCAACAATGGTATTATAATAGCCTATATTGTCTAAATTATCTATGTTAGAGTTAACTATTAAACTCATAGTCCAAAGATCGTCCCTAATAGAAAAGGTCCAAATTCGAGTTGGGCCTAGGCTAATTTTCAAAAAAATTTGAAAATTAAAATATAAGATTTTAAATTTAAAAGTTAAATTTAAAATAAGATATACTTATATAATAAAATTTATAATACAATAAAATTTTCAAAATGTTTGAAAATATTAAATGTTAATTTCAAAATTTGAATTTATTAACATGATTAATAAAATAAATAAATAAATTAAATATGTTAATTATTGAAAAAATTATATACATGTATTATAAATGTTTGGTATATGTTATGATATTTTAAAATTTTTAAGATCTCATAAATATAAATGTACGTATATAATATGATTTTTAAAATTAATATAATTTAATTAAAATTGCTTAGTTAAATAAATAAATTAAAAATTAATTAATTCTATATATTAATTAAAAGGTTAATTAATTAAATATATATACATATATATATATATATATATAATATATGTGTCATACTATAAAGGTTATAGTATATAATAAATATTTAATACAAATGTTATATTAAGATAATATAAGATTAATTAAAATGTTAATTAATTAAAATTTATTGTAGCAACCCGCACATTAATGAACCTAAATTTCGACAAAAATCAAAACTCAAGTTCATCAAAGCACGGATCGTTGGATTTGGTACTTGCAAATAAGTATGAGCATTGTCAGAGATTGATAGAAATCTAAACTCACAGCAGAAACAATAATAGGATAAGAATACTGACTATGACAACTACCTTGGAATTAATTGTATTCCTTGGATAGCAGATTGTCACATCAGCATCGAGTATGAGAGAAAGAAGACTCTCCAACAACAAAGCACATCCAGCTCCAGTGATCTGTTACTCTAAATCTATCCTATGAGTTGTAATGAGGAGGGGGTCAAAACAACGTTCTGGTGACTGGAAAACATAAACTGTCCAAAAAACTTATACCGATAGATTTCCATTTAATTGTTATATTCATCAAGGTTAGCAATTCTAATCTAACCTTGCATTGCATACACGATTACATACTTACCCTTTCCCAAGGTACGGAATACTAATGAAGCCATATCAACCACCCAATACTACCAAACTCATTAGCCACTTAGTACTTCTAAAGATGAAGTGGGCATCTATAATGCTTTTAAAAGAGAAATAGGCAGACTCTGTCATTTACGACTTTAATTTAGGTAGACCCGTCATTTAAGACCTATTCCCAAGGTGGTTTCTTATCAACGTTGTCAATGGTTGGTAGACCTAGCTACAAGACCTCTGGCCACTATTTAAGGCTTCCGACATTTAATATTCAACTATTACCGCATTTATCGCCGATAAAATCGTATTTATGTAATAAATAGTACCCAAGCCACTTAATGCCTTTTATTAGAAAAATAGGCAGACTCTGGTCATTTAAGACCTTAACTAAAGCAGATCCCATCATTTAAGACCTACCCCCAAGGCGTGCTCCTAAATGGCAGCAATGTAAGAGACTGCACCCAAGCCACTTAATACTTCCCAGTGGAAAATAAGCAAACTCCGTCAGTTAATACCTACTTCCAGAAGCGTGCTCCTTAATGGTACTATCTAGCTGTCATTGCTTAGAAATCTCATTGGGTTACTTAATACTTCTTTTATAGGAAATAGGAGGACTTTATAGTCACTTAAGACCCCAAACCTGAAGTGAACCCCTCCCGAGATATCCACTCTCACTCTTAATTATAAATATGGCATCTCATTAGGTTACTTCTTTTGGTAGGGAGGTAGACCCTTCAGCCACTTAAGACCTTAACACTGAAGTAAACCCTTTTTAGAGACATCCTTATTTATATATTTGGAATTTTACTAGGTTACTTAATACTTTCATTTAGGAGAGAAGCGGACCCTTCAGCCACTTAAGAACTCAAACCGGAAGCAAACCCTTATGGAGATATCCCTTATCGCTCCCAATTCCAAATTTTGGACCATTTAATATTTCCAATTAAGAAAGCAAGCCCAATCTTTCATGCAGTCATGGGTCCTATAACTAGTGATATCTCGCATCAGTAGTAAGTACACCCAACTGCTGGTAGCTTCAAAATGAAGGGCAGTCTTCAATCGAGTGACTCTGTTGACCTTGCATCACCAACTCACTAAGTCCAATTAACCATCTTAAGCCTTTATTTATATTATCTTAGGTAGACATTAGACTTAGCTTACTAATTTCCTTTTTTATTTAATTCAATAAGATTTACCTTAAATATTTATCTACACATAAATACTCGTTTAATGCTCATAAATGCCAATTTGTCTATAAAATTCTAACGAACATTTCCTAAGATATTTATGTATGAGTACTAATTTCAAATTAGTAACTTTTTATATCTATTCCATTTTTATCAGTCCCATTAAAGGATTTACCCTATCAGTTTATTGCAACTCCCATATTTATTACCATATATTTGAGTTGCAACCTTTAAATTCTTTTCTTATTATTTAATTATCCTAAACGCGAATATTACATGCAAGCGTCGTTATTAGCTTTTTATTTAATTATTATAAGCACAATGATTACGTACAAACATTTACTTTTATCAAATATGTTCTAGTTATATACCTTTACTAGAATATACTTTTCCATGTTAAATTGTTGGAATCATGTCTAGAAAGATTATCTGCTATAATTTCCATAAATTAGTCCAAAATGAAATATTTAACTTTAAAATATAAAATATTACATCGTTTGAAATTACAAAGAATAATAATTTCTTTTTATTACTGAAATAGACAGTGTAAACTACAACGAATTCATACTTTACACATCTCTTTCTCTTCTATGTGTATCTATTCCTTGTTAGATCAAACACTGTATCATTCTATAAGAGAAAGAAATCAAACTAATGTGCAAATATTAAACGGATCTAAATTCCAATAATTCCAAATGTAGAAAAGTTTATATCCTAACAAGATTAGGGTAATAATCCAAATCTATAATATTATTATACAACCCATTTCTGATCTGGAATAAATTTCATTCAAATCAATATTCTAAATTCATACTTTTGGGACTGGTTTTTAGATCAGGTTGTATATAGTGCTAAGTCAATTCATAAACAAGAATATGTAGGTGATATTTATTATATTAAAATCATATTCAATTCATTGCCTACAATTCATATACAATTATCCAATTAGGCATAAAAATCAAATAAATACCAACGGGATAATTTTCATATTATAACAATCTATATAGTTTCCCACACTAGTACAAAACTGGTCATTTGTGTCGGTTGTGTAACCCCTGTTGTGTCGGTTGTACAACCGACTCAAATGAAGACGACACAAAAGACATTTTTCTGTTGTGTCGGTTGTACAACCGACACAAATATCAATTATTTGTGTCGGTTGGTAATAGAGAACCGACACAAATCAGCTTGTATAGTGAAGCAAAATTCCGTTTATTGTGTCGGTCCTTTAAGAAAAACCGACACAACTGTTGCTTGTTTTGTGTCGGTTCCTTATTGATGACCGACACAAATGATTGATATTTGTGTCGGTTTTGTTTGTTTTTTCAACTGACACAATTGATATGCAGTTGTATCGGTTCCCTTTGAAGTAACAACCGACACAAGTTATATCTGAAGCAAAAAAAAATATATTATTACCGTTTAAGATTATAAAAACAGTATGAAATTAAATTTTAATTTTTTATAAACGAACGTTACTATGAACTGATTGAACAAAAAATATAATTATATTATCCATCAACATAATTCTTGTTTACAGAACAAAATAGAATATAATCTATCACTAACATAACGTCGTACATAACAAAATACCAACGTACGTTACAAAAGATCAGTGTACACAACAAAAAAACTACATCCAATTATACATGATATAACTAGCTAAATTCTCTCGAACCTCGTCTATCTCTTGTTGGTTATAAGAACCGTCTCGTACAAAGTCCTGCAATTAAAAGAATTGTTATACAAAAGACAATAATTAAGTCAGGAATGCTCTGCATAAAAGAATCTGAGAGTGTAATTCAAACAGTTGTGTCGGTCTTTAATAAGATAAGAAAATAGTCACATTAGTAGAGACGATGTACAAAAAGTCAACTATGCAAAAAGGTGCATGATTAAATGAATAGTTAATCGTATTAAATACGTATAAAGTAAAAGAAGTTGCATAGTTAGAAAGCAGTAAAATATCAGACTCGCAACACAAGTGGCGCCAAGTGCACAGCATGATGTAGCAACATCATCGTTGCAAAGAACTTCAGAGAGGTGAAAGCCGAAAAGCACATATTCGCTGCCAAGTGCACATCATGATGTAGCAATATCAGCCTCGCAACACAAGTGGCGCCAAGTTGCATAGGATCTACAATATTGCACTGCAACATCCATCATTCTTCACCATTTCACAACAATTCAACCTACTTGCCACCACCTGGTCACTGCAGACACCTCCCACGTCCCTCCAAACTACTTCAACTTGTCTCCTACATTTCATTACTCGTCAAACTTCAATTTCAATCACCTCTACCCATAACAATTTCAATCACTGCCATTACTTACTGCAACAAAGTGCCTAGAGGAGCAGAGAATGAACGATTATAATATATTGGATCATAGATTCTTCTAAGCTGGCTTTAGTGTGCTGCTGAAGTGGTTCCTATCATTGAAAACTGACCTGATGTGTTGTGCATTTGTGTAACAACAAATCGTCTGATTTGTGCTGCATTGGCTACGTTCCCAGAACTGAAATGGTGACTGAAACTGGTTGAATGCATGAGTCTGACAAAATATGAAGCAACATTATTGTTTTTTCTGATTAGCCAACTTGAAATGTTAGGAGAGTGAAACATGAAATTGGCTTGATTTCATGGGTGTATAATAAAATCCAATTTAAGGTAATCAAGATATTTAGATATACAGCAGAAGCATGTATTCCATCTGTGTGCACATATACACCCGCGTGTGCGTCAAAAAAGGCTAAATGCTGCATCAAAGGGAACGGGTCTTTCTTCTTCCGATGTCATTTTCCTTAATTCATTCTCAATCGTCCAAATCTCTCCTCATCCTTCCACCTACATCTCGCCTCTTTGCTTTCCCATTCCTAGTTTTCTCAATTGCTGTAGCATCCCATCGATATGAGTCCGCATCTTCCAATTTGTTTTCCTTTGATCGTCGTGTGCGACTCCTTTTGTCTAAATTGTCGATCTATAAGCATCCTCTGTGCCTAGTCAGTGCTTCTGAAATCCTTTGATGCCTCACTGATCTGGTTCCTGAAGTGGCCATAGTGTTCTTCTGTTTATCCATCAGCCAACAACTCATTCACCAACACATTGTACTGCCCAAAATCTAACATCAAGCATCACCAATCCACACAATACTACATACTTAAATAATCTGCTTGCCTGCCTGCACATTACCCTATTCCTACCATTCTCTGTCACAACTTCATTCAACTTCCCTTTACATCAATATTTCACTTCCATCCTCTACCAACTTCACTACAATTCAAACTATATACAAAAATCACTTGACTCACATCACTTGATTCAATCTGCTAAAATACAACCGTTATTCTTGGCCGGCTGTGAATGCATATGGTTGGAAGGTGAAAAATATAAGGGAATCTAGGTCGAATTGGTTAATTATTTGAATCCGATGTTCTGGTTCTCCAAGATTCAAAATGTCAATTTATACATACACAAATGGCCAAAATGTTTTTGCCCAGCTGCTTGTATGCCGATGAATAACTTATAAACGAACAAATCAAAGCATGTTTTGGTTTGGTTGGTTGCATGCTGGCACAACTTTTGTTGATGCGTGCTGTGTGAGGGTGGTACTACTAATTAATTCAAACTATAGTTATATAATGTGTGCCCCTCTTCCACCATCACAAACAACATCTGCTGCCACTTCACTGATCAAATCACATACCACAATTCTCCTTTATTTATGACTGTAAAAAAAACGTTTCTTCTTTTATTACAGATATGTATTTATGGTTTATTTCCGAGTAATTTAAATAAGAAAATCCGCTCAATTAGATTTACTTACTAACAAGTCGTGATGCACGCTGTAAATTTTAAAAGACTTTCAGTACCTGAGGCACTTATATATTAGATGAAAATGAAATGATGCCAGACAGCCAATCATGCAATACCATTGTCAAGAAGTTAATTAAAATACATATCTCAGTCAAACTTAACGAAGACATCATAATGATCAATTCAATTCAAAGTTTCAAACTAAAATGAGTAGAGGAGGCAAACAACGTACATGCATGTAAAAGCAAAATGCTATTTCTTCACTGCTAATTCAGCTGAGCTGCTCATCTTAGCCAAGGCTTCGAATGCATCCTCCACGCTTTGCCCAAGTCCAAGTAGATTTAGATTTGTTTTCAGACTATCCAGTTTACCTTCAAATGGCAAAGTGCGGCTAGCAATTCCACAACAAAATATGTTAATTTCAACAAAAATGGATTAGTTACGGAGAACAAACCTTCAGAGGCAATCTCAAATACCGAATGTGACAATTTATACAGCAACGTTTCTTGCTTATACCCATGGAATTGGATGACACAAAGGAAACAAAATAACAAGATATTAGTGAAATGCAGCAGCAGCAAGTTGTGGCATCCATTAAGACATGCTTCTATAGTAGCAATTGAAGCTGCTGCTGCTAGAGATAGGATGTTATATCCAGGTCCGGCATCTCTAAATCATTTGTCTCATACAAATGAAACATTGCAGGACTCTTCTAATGGTTCCCCTGCGAAACGTCAGAAGACTAATTCTGAGGATGTATGTGTAATTTATGTGCTATTTTTTTATTTCATTTTTACTGGAAATTAGAATCCGCCCCTTATTTTTCAATTTAATACGCAGAAGACCCTTCTCAAAGCTAGTTTCACGGAACACCTCTATAATTATTTTCGGTGAAAATTTGCAGTTATTAGAACAACTATTTACAATTTTTAGTATAAATATTTGCAGTTAAAACTGTAAATGCTTGCACTCTACAGTGCAAGTATTTGTTTTACAAAAATTTATATTCGCAAATTTATTTTAAATATTTGCAGAAAAACTGCAAATTTTCGCTGTAATAATTCCATGGTGTTTCGTGAAATCTTTTTTTACGAAGGGGAAAGTGTATTTTGAAACTTATAAATGATATTTGATAAAATTTTCCTAAATTTTATCTCTAGCTGATGAAAGTAATGAAGTGCTCTATATTCTTCGTAAATCATTTTCAGGATGAGAAAAGCAATGTCCTGAATCATCGAGACCTTATCTGTGCACGGGTTTTGATATGTATCTTGTTTGGGAGCCATGCGCTATGTAAGTACTGAATTATGATACATACCGCAGACTCCACAAATTGGTTTTGATTCTAGATTTGCAACATTTATTATTTTAGAAATTTCATGCTTCTTTTAGTATGTTTCTTCAGTTATTTTTCTTTGAAGAAACAATGTATATATCAACACTAAAGTTTTATACATCTTATTTTCTAAGCTTAAGCACAATGTTATAACCCATTTGGATAGCTTTCAAAAAGTAACTTTTTTGCATTTTACAAACGAAATCTACAAAGTCATTTTGTAACAAAAAAATAAACAGCTTTTAATATTATTTTTTGACTTTGTCTGAATGAAAACATTTCAACTAAACTAATGTATATTACATATTGATTTACTTTCTTAAATCAGAAGACAAGTTGAAAAAAAAAACGGTTGGCTCTGTCAAAAGTTAAAACCCCATTAATTTCGACACCCCATCAAATTGAAAAAATATAGCATACCGTGGTAATTTCCTTTAACACAATACTACCCTTTTGTGAAATCTAAGTGAATTTTGTCATTATAAGTTCAATACTTCAACCAAGTGCCGTTCTTTTACAACCTCACTACTGCATATGGTGTTCTGCTCTAGTACTCTCAAGTTACAGAGAAAACCTTATTTCCCAATATAACACGGATTCATTTGTGGAATTATAAACTGTTTCAAATATCAAAATATCTTATTTCCCAATTACTTCAACAAGCCAACAACAAGGAGAGGAATATATCAAGATATGCATTTGTATCCAAATTCATTTATGCAAATACAAAGTTGGAGGTAAAACTAGATAAAAAAGAATCAGAATTAATACCTAACCCAGTCACTAGTGTCGCCTCACACGCAATGCCCTTGTCGCTTGCCCTAATTCAAGAGTCAGAAGTCATTGAACGGAGGTGTTAATTTGTGGAATAAAATTCAATATTAGCGTTCCCGGGTAGAGAGAAAAGGAATAAACGAACGAAGAAGAAAAGAAGATAAGACGGCTAATTTTACCTCTAACTTGTTCGGGGCGGGTACGCAAATTTTACCTCTAAAATTTAGCGTACGCGGGAAAAGAGGGGGCGGCTGAAATGGATTTGGGGGAAAGTATTGAGCTTATTGTGTCGGTTTTTGGACAACCGATGCTATTGTATTTAGTTGTGTCGGTTGTTCAAACAACCGACACAAATAGATCTATTGCTTCCCTTCAATTGTGTCGGTTTCTTAAGAACAACAGATGCAAATTACATTTTTAACATTTTCTTCTTACCCCATAAGTCAATAGTTTCGGTTGTTAATGAACAACCGACACAAATTACACTATTTGTGTCGGTTTTATGGACAACCGACACAAATGAGGCGAAGCAACTGATCTGTTTTGTACTAGTGCCACTCACTTTTAAAAGCGATCCAAATCTCTAGATCTAAAATAGAACCTTTGATTCATCTTTAAATCCTTTTAAATCCAAGAGATATGTATAAAAGGGTATATACATACATTATAATTATAGATCTGAGAAGAAATTTGGAATTGGGAGAGAAAATAGATGCAAATATATATAAATATATACATTACCTCAAATATACGTGTGACGCCCCACCTCTATACTCACACTAGCCAAGGACACTACGGGGTAATGCCGTCGATTAGCACGAAGAATAAGGCTTTTGAGGAGCGACCATCTGTGTAATTGCTTTGTGCGAGTACCGATATGTCAGATAATATGACTTGCATTTCATTTCAAGAGGAAATCCGACATATCAAATACAACTTAAAGCTACTACACAGTGGCTATGTGGGTTTCGGAAACAAAAATAGAAATAAGCATAACACAAATCAGTCACAGATAATCATATCACAAAGGCGAAAACAGATATGAATATAACACATAAAAGTGTACATCGAAATAGTGGTCATACAAGATCCACTACATCACAAAAGAATAGGTACAAGTGTTAGCAAAAGAATATGTATGCATCAAGGAGTCTCTATCTCAAATGTATAAAAGCAAAAACTACTAAGCTAAAGTAGTTAGCCAAAAGTCAGAAGCTAGCCCCTGCTAAGAAGTCAAGTTGAAGCACCTGTAACACCTCGGTCTGACCCGAGTATTATTTAAGAAGAAAAATAATAAACGGATCAGTCTAGCTATAAATATCATATAAAATGAGATAGGATAAGAGATGTGACCAAAACGTATGATAACAATAATGCCATACTGTGACAAGTATACATTCAATAACAATAAAAATCATACAATATCTCAAATCTACTCAAACACCAAAAAGAATGTCATATTCTTTAACTTATTCAACAAACCAAAAATATTGATAAAGCTTATCAATGCAAACCACGAAACTTGGTGAAACACAAATTCTAGAAATCAACAACCAGATATCCAGAAAACACAAAGGGGGAGGCCTATCACAAACGGGAGCATGAAAACACACCAACATGTGTATCACAAACGGAACGCTATTCCATGGTTGCTAACCATCAAGTTTGAGCCAAGGCTCCACAAACGGCCTAAAGGCCATGGGTTGCTACCCATCCAATTTGAGCCGAAGCTCCACAAACGGTCAGAAGACCATGGGTCGTTATCCCATAAAAATGAGACGAAGCTCCATAAAACGAGGTACAGTCCCCCACGTGGACAAAGAGACATCGCGTATCACTAGTCTAAACCATAAAATGATCACCATTGATCAATAAAATGTAGGTTACACTAAGCTAGTAAATAAATGAGTTTAGCTTCATGTCCCATAACCACTGGCTTAACTTAAATATTTACGAACAAATTGTAGATTTCCACTCGAAAATTATCACAAGATTTCAATCAAACAAGTCTAAGAATTAACCGACGAAGTAAACGCAAGCGTTTCATACCACTTGTTTTGCTAAGCCATTTAATTGGATTTCTCATACGAATGAGGTAAAGGTTTGTATATACTAATAGATTGAAAAACGGATTTAAAAACGAGTTTTGTATTAAAAATGGTATTGAAATCATCTTTGTGAAAGCGTTTGAATATTTACTGCTAGTATAGAAACCTTTGTATTTTTTTAAAAGTGACAAATCATAGAAATGATTGTAGAAACAATCAATCAACCAAAAATTCACATTCGATGACGTGAATCAAAACCATAGAAATCGACAACAAATCCATCAAATGGATATTCCTAAAAATCCTGAAATGAAGTCATCGAATTCGATAATAAATGACAACAACTAATCGGATCAACCACAAAATCGATTAAAACGGAAATCCACTCAAAATAGATAACTTGGCTGAAATAAACAGCTCCAGACGTCTGGTAGACTTCCCAGACGTCTAAGCTGAATCTCTAGAATATTCTTCCAGATCGCCCAGACGTCTGGGAAGTAAGCTCAGACGTCTGAGCTGAAAGACTGGAATTTTATTCCCGTAGCATCAGACGTTTGAGCTTAGTACCAGACGTCTGAGCTGAAGCTCAGAGTAAAAATCCGCCTAGGCCATTAATGGCCAAGTTGGTTCGGAAGCAATCGGACGAGCACGGAGGCTAGGGATTTACGCCAAACGACCACCCAGCCCTATAGGCTCTTCGATACACTCCATACAACAAGTCAAAACATCCAAAACAAGATTATCATAGATTTTGGCTTCAAAATACCCAAAAATTGGAAAATTCATCAAACCAATTTGATCCAAAAGCAAATGGACATGCAATAGACGTTAGGAATTTATACCTAACAACAACCAAAGGTATAGACATAGATGTGAGTTCAAAAATTCACTTTTAACCCAAAAATACGAATGAGAAGCTCTAACACAAAGGAAAGGCCAATTCCTCTTCAACTTCAACTCAAGAAGCTCTAAATCTAAGATCATAAGCAAATATTCCTAAATTAGGTTATAGGAAATTTCTGAGAATTGGAGAGGAACTGAGATGGAGAAGATGAAGAGGATGCTTACCTAAGCTTCTCTTTGATTTTGGACTTGAATTTGTATTTCCTAATCAAACTAGGGTTAAGAAATTTCTATTTCCCATTCTTTCCTCCATTTTTCTTGAGCTTGAAAGTGTTAAGAAATAGAATGAGTGAATGGATGAAGAGTAGAGGAGTTAGGGTATTATGTTGGGTTAGTGGGCTGAAACCCAAACCCAAAGCCCAAAATAGAAAAATAGCAAAATTCTACTCAACTTCAAACATATCGATGTTTATAATCAAAATGGTCACAAACGCCATTTTGGACTCAACGAAAGGGGTCTCGAGTCCTAATTCGATTGTTGACAAAAAGTAGCATTTCGGACTTTAATACGACCAACGATGCCATATTTAAATTTCAACGTTTAAATATACAATCGCAAAATATGCGGGTTGTTACAGACTCCCCTCCTTAAAGAAATTGCGTTCTCGCAATACTTAAGAATAAATTTAAAAGTAACAACCATACTAATGCATAACAACACAAAAGAAGAAATTTTGAAATGAGAAGTTCACCTAAAGAGCACGAGAGAGTAAGTCCGGATGTGTTCGCTCGATGAATTCTCTGGATTCCCAAGACCAATCCTTGGGATTTGGGGACCATTGAACTTTCACAAGAGGAACATCTTTATTTCGAAGGCGTTTAACCTCCGTAGCAATGATACGAATAGGATGTTGCTCATAAGTCAAATTAGGTGAAACTTTAACTTTTTCAATAACACCGGGCTCAAGAATAGAATCAGAATCTCTAAGGCATTTCCGTAGTTGAGAGACATGGAATACGTCATGAATAGCATAAAATTGAGCCGGTAATAAAAGGCAATAAGCCACGGAACCAATGCGTTCGGTGATGGGAAATGGACCAATATATCGAGGTGCTAACTTTCTCGATCGATTGAAACGCATAACACCCTTCATAGGTGAAACACGAATAAATACCAAATCCCCCACAGAAAATTCTAATTTCCTTCTTCGATTATCGGCATAGAATTTTTGTCTACTTTGAGCTTCTCTCATCCTATGACGAACAAAATCAATCTTTTCTGTGGCATCACGAATAAAATCTGGACCTAAAACCAGCTTCTCACCGGCTTCAAGCCAACATGAAGGAGATCGGCATGGCCTTCCATAGAGTGCTTTGAAAGGAGCCATACCAATACTAGATTGGAAGCTATTATTGTAAGAAAACTCAACAAGAGAAATATGATCTTCCCAACTTCCACCAAAATCAAGAACACATGCACGAAGAAGATCTTCAAGAGTTTGATTCACACGCTCGGTTTGTCCATCGGACTGAGGATGATAAGCGGTTCTAAAATTAAGCTTCGTTCCCAAAGCTTTTTGAAGACCTTTCCAAAATCCACAAGTAAATAATGAATCACGATCGCTAACAATAGAAGTAGGAACTCCATGCAATTTAACAATTTCTTTGACATAGAGTTTAGCCAAAAGAGGTACGGTCCGATTAGACCGAACGGGAAGAAAATGGGTGGATTTTGTAAGTCTATCTACTTTCACCCATAGGCTATCATGAACGAGAACGGGGAAGGCCATCAATAAAGTCCATAGAGACTTGATCCCACTTCCAAACGGGAATGTCTAAAGGTTGCAATAACCCACACCGGGCCTTTGATGCTCAGCCTTCACAAGTTGGCAAGTCATGCAACGCTTGATGAAGTTAGCAATATTAGATTTCATTCCATCCCAATAATAGAGTCGCTTCATGTCCGCGTACATTTTACTACTACCGGGATGAATGGTAAATTTAGAATGATGAGAATCTTCTAAAATGTCTTTACGAAGATCACTAATATTTGGTACGATAAGTCTACCAAATTTTTGAATACCGCCACGAGCATCAATATCAAAGTCTTTCAAACCTTCTATATCAATTTTATCCCAACAACTTTGGCTAAGAAGAGCCAATTCAGGATCATGCTTTTGAGCTTCAAGAATGCGGTCTAAAAGAGAAGGATGAGCCTCAAGGCTACATAAAATAAGAGATGAACATAAATTGGATTCACGATCTCTAATCTCACAAGTGGATAAAGTCTCGAGATCATTCCATTCGGATATCATCATGGAAACAACCGCTTGTTGCTTACGACTAAGGGCATCGACAACACGATTTCCATTTCCGGGAGTATAAAGAATATCAAGATCATAAGATGCAAGGAACTCGATCCAATGTTGTTGACGCAAATTAAGTTCCTTTTGAGAAAATAAATACTTCAAAGATTTATGATCGGTGTAGAGAACAAATTTCTCTCCCAAAAGGTAATGATGCCAAATTCTAAGGGCGAAAAAAATAGCTACGAGCTCTAAATTATGAGTGGCATATCTAGTCTCAGCAGGCTTTAATTGCCTAGAAGCTTAAGCGATAACACGTTCCCCTTACATGAGAATGGCTCCCAAACCAACACGACTAGCATCGGTATAAATAATAAAGTCTTGGTTCCCTTTGGGAATCACAAGAATAGGAGCATCAGAAAGGAGTTCTTTTAATTTTTGAAAAGCAGCTTCACATTTGTCTGACCAAATGTATATAACTCCCTTCTTTATCAAACTAGTAAGAGGCACGGAAATTTTAGAAAAGACTTTTATGAAACAACGGTAATAGCCCGCCAATCCAAGAAAACTATGGATTTCCGTCACACTCTCCGGTCTCTTCCAATTTTGAATCGCTTCAATCTTTGAAGGATCCACGGAAATTTCGGATTCAGAAATAATATGCCCCAAAAATTTCACATGAGATTACCAAAAGTGGCACTTAGAAAATTTTGCTTTCAATTGGTTGCTCCTAAGAGTTTCCAACACAATCCAAAGATGTTTTTCATGTTCTTCGTCAGTTTTAGAATAAACAAGAATATCATCGATAAAGATGAGAACAAATCGATCGAGGAAGTCTTTGAAAACTCGATTCATAAGGTCAACGAAATATGCTGGAGCATTTGTTAAACCAAATGGCATAACAAGCCATTCATAAGATCCATAACAAGTACGGAACGATCTCAAAGGAATGCTATCCTCTGCAATACGAAGCTGATGAAAACCGGTTGCTAAGTCTAACTGTGAAAAGACTCTAGCACCGCTAAGTTGATCGAATAGATCATTAATCCGAGGCAAGGGATATTTATTCTTGATGGTGAGATCATTAAGCTTGCGATAGTCAACGCAAAGCCGAAGTTTACCATCAGATTTCTTCACAAAGATAGCTGAAGCTCCCCATGGAGAGGAACTAGAACGAATAAACTCTTTGGCTTCCAATTCGGATAATTGTTTACGCATCTCCTCATTTTCCTTATTGGACATACGATAAGGAGGACGAGTGATAGGTAGAGCTCCAGGGATTAGATTAATTCTAAACTCATTTGCTCGCTTAGATGGTAATCCTAAAAGGGCTCAAATATATCAGGAAATTCATGAACAACGTGAATGAGAGAAATAACATCTTCCTCATCATTATTATCATCATCATGAGGATTTAAAGAATAGAAGGATGCTACCAAATTGGAATCTAAATCTTTAAGAACAATATAAATCTGCTTAACAGATTGACGATGTCGAAGATGAATAGTCCGCTCAGGACATAGGATATGGACTTCATAACGATTAAGCCAATCCATTCCCAAAATCATTCCGAAACCTAAGTAGCGCATAACATGCAAATCGGCTCGGAAAGAATTATCACATAAAATAATCTCGACATCTTTACAAAATAAACTGAGTGTTGCGGATCCACCAACCGGATTCGCAATTCTCAGTGAAGTCATCAAGCCAATAACATTCAAAGACAAAGCATCAACAAGTTCTTTTGATATAAAAGAGTGAGATGCACCCGTATCAAAAAGAACTCGAATAGGAAGATCACGAAATATAATAATGCCATCAAGGATAGAATGAGAAATACCTTGACCAAGAGAAGTGTTACCAGGGGCTTGCACAACATTTAGCTTTCCTTCCTTCTTGCTTTGAAGTTTGGGACATGAAGATATAGTATGACCCGAACTTTTGCAATAGCGACAAGTAAGGGGCTTCGGACACTTGTTTGCATAATGGTCCTTAAAACCACAATTGTAACATTCTCCACGACTAGAGGTAGGAGTCTTTGCTACCGAAGTTGCTTGCTTCCCTTTCTTGTTGGGATTAGGCTTGAACTTAAAAGGCCTCTTCTTATTGATTTTTTGTTTGGCACCCACAACTTCAACATCACTTTCTTTATCGGCCTCTTTGAGTCGAAGAGCGATATCAACAAGCTGATTGAAAGAAACTTCTAGTTTCAGAAGTAATGGCTTTTTGAGGTTCTTATTCAACCCATAGACAAACCTCCGATTTTTCTTCAATGGGTTATTAATATACTCAACCCCATATTTAGAAAGAGATTCAAAAGATGCGACATAGTCGGTTACAGAAGATTCACCTTGAACAAGGTCGATAAAGCGTCGAGCTAAAGATACTTTTTCAGCTTTCGGCACAAACTTTAACTCGAACCTTTCTCGAAATTGCTCCTAAGTAAGATCCGCTTCAATAATTTCAGAAATCAAAAGCTCATACCAATCTAATTCTCTCCCCTGGAGCATGCTAGAAGCCACTTGGACTCGATGTAGATCAATAAGATTCATGCGGGAAAAGATGCGATCGCATGTTCTGAGCCAAGCTTGGACTTCTATAACGCTCTCGGAACCCTTGAAAGGACTTCCACCCAAGTTGGTATAGTCACTGCACAAGCGTGCAAACACAGATTTAGGATGAGTAGGCTCTGGAATGGGTCCGACAGCTTGAGCATTCTTCACAAGATCTAAAAGTTGTTGAGCAGACATGAATACTCCATCATGTGGAGTAGCACTGGATTGACCGGCGCTGGGAGGGCCAGGTCTAACCATTTCTCTTCTTTAAGAAAGAAAGAAAGAAGAGGAAAAAGATTATTCTCAGAATGAACATCAAACAAACTTGATTGATAAAACAAGGCATCACAAAAGAAAATAAGATAGTACGGGTCCAATGACTCGAATTAAATCCTAAGGCACGATTCCTAAGAAAGACTTAGGACAATGATCCTTGCTAGATTATTTTGATTTTTCCGAAGTTTGGCTCTGATACCAAGCTGTGACGCCCCACCTCTATACTCATACTAGCCAAGGACACTAAGGGGTAATACCATCGACTAGCACGAAGAATAAGGCTGTTGAGGAGCGACCATCTGTGTAATTGCTTTGTGCAAGTACCGATATGTCAGATAATATGACTTGCATTTCATTTCAAGAGGAAATCCGACATATCAAAAACAACTCAAAGCTACTCCACAGTGGCTATGTGGGTTTCGGAAACAAATATAGAAATAAGCATAACACAAATCAGTCATAGATATTCATATCACAAAGGCGGAAACAGATATGAATATAACACATAAAAGTGTACATCGAAATAGTGGTCATACAAGATCCACTACATCACAAAAGAATAAGTACAAGTGTTAGCAAAAGAGGATGCTTACCTATGCTTCTCCTTGATTTTGGACTTGAATTTGAGTTTCCTAATCAAAACTAGGGTTTAGGAATTTCTATTTCCCATTCTTTCCCCCATTTTTCTTTAGCTTGAGAGTTAGGAAATGGAATGAGTGAATGGATGAAGAGTAGAGGAGTTAGGGTATTATGTTGGGTTAGTGGGCTGAAACCCAAACCCAAAGCCCAAATAGAAAAATAATAAAATTCTACTCAACTCCAAACATATCGATGTTTATACTCAAAAAAGTTGTAAATGCCATTTTGGACTCAATGGAAGTGGTCTCGAGTCCCAATTCGACTGTTTACAAAAATTAACATTTCGGACTTTAATCCGACCAACGATGCTATATTTAAATAAAACATTTAAATATAAAATCGTAAAATATGCGGGTTGTTACAAACTCCCCTCCTTAAAGAAATTGCATCCTCGCAATAATTAAGTGGAAAGTAAAAGGTAACAACCATACTAAAGCATAACAACATAAAAGAAGAAATTTTGAAATGAGAATTTCACCTTAATGAGCACGAGAGAGTAAGTCCGGATATGTTCGCTTGATGAATTCTCTGGATTCCCAAGAGCAATTCTTAGGATTTGAGGACCGTTGAACTTTCACAAGCGGAACATCTTTATTTCGAAGGCGTTTAACCTCCGAAGCAATGATACGAATAGGATGTTGCTCATAAGTCAAATTAGGTGAAACTTCAATTTCTTTAATAACACTAGGCTCAAGAATAGAATCGGAATCCCTAGGGCATTTCCGTAGTTGAGAAACATGGAACACGTCATGAATAGCAGAAAATTGAGCCGGTAATAAAAGGCGATAAGCCACGGAACCAATACGTTCGGTGATGGAAAATGGACCAACATATCAAGGTGCTAATTTTCCCGATCGATTGAAACGCACAACCCCTTCATAGGGAAACACTAATGAACACCAAATTTCTAAGGGAGAAAACAATGGCCGCGAGCACCAGATCATGAGTGGCATATCCAGTCTCGGTAGGCTTTAATTGTATAGAAGTATAAGCGATAACGCGTTCCCTTTTTGCATGAGAACGACACCCAAAACCAATACGACTAGCATCGGTACAAACAATAAAGTCTTGATTCCCCTCGGGAATCACAAGAATAGAAGCATCAGAAAGGAGTTCTTTTAATTAATCCTCTTTCCCGAAAAGCTAAGACTTTCAAAATTATAATTAACTTTGTGTAATTATCTTTTTAGAAAAATTTACTTATTACAAGTCAATTTACTGTGTCTGACTGTCTCATCATAGCATTTAGGAGATTCCTATCAATAACGTAGATCAGGTGCATCGACCAGAATTCTTAAAGCACTCAATGGGCAAAACAACACAAAATCATCTTCTATATGATACACATGTCTCTTAAAAATTTTACGAATATTCTTTACTCGTTCTAAGAACAAAATCAAATTATACTTATAAATATCTTATTAAAAGGATTTGAAAATTTTAAATTGTTGTTTTCATCTATAATCAATGAATACAAGGATGGTCTAATCGAGATATTCACAGAATACTCGATTCGTAAAATGGATGAAATAAGCTGGAGGGTTCGTCAAACCAAATGACATAACGAACCACTCATAAGAATCATAACGAGTGCGGAATGCGGTAAGTGGAATGCTACCCTCCGCAACTCGTAGCTGATGAAAACCGGTGGCAAGGTCGAGCTGAAAAGACCTTAGCACCACTCAATAGATTTCTTAGGTGATAATCCTAAGACAAGCTCAAATATACCGGAAAATTCACAAACTACTTAAATGAGAGAAATAACATTCTCCTCATCATGTAGGTTTAAAGAATAAAATGATGCCACCGAATTTGGAAATCAAAATCATTAAGAACAATAGAAATCCGCTTAACAGATTGAGAATGTCAAAGATGGATAGTCCGCCCGGGACATAGGATATGGGCTTCATATGATTAAGCCAATCCTTTCCCAAAAATCAATTCCGAAGCCTAAGTAACGCATAACATGCAAATCAGCTCGGAAAGAATAATCACATAAAATAATCTCGACATCTTTACAAAGCAAACTGAGTGTTGCGAATCCACCGACCGGATTCGCAATTTTTAGTGAAGTCATCAAGTCCATAATATTTAAAGAAAAAGAATCAACAAGTTCTTTTAATATAAAATAATGAGATGAACCCATATCAAAAAGAACTCGAATAGGATAATCACAAAACAAATTAATGTCATCAAGGATAGAAGGAGAATTACCTTGACCAAGAGAAGTATCACTAGGGGCTTGCACAACATTCAGCTCTCCCTCTCTCCTACTTTGAAGTATGGGACATGTAGATATAAGATGAACCGAACCTTTGCAATAACGACAAAAAAGAGTTTCAGACACCTATTTGCATAGTGGTCCGTAGAACCACAATTGTAGCATTGTCCACGACTAGTGCTAGGAGTCTTTGCTACCAAAGTTTCTTGCTTCCCTTTCTTGTTGGGATTGGGGCCTTTGAATTTAATAGGCCTCTTCATGTATTTTTGAAGTTCTGTTTAGCATCCACAACTTCAACATCACTTTCTTTATCGGCCTCCTCAAGTCGAAGAGCGATATCTACAAGCTGATCGAAAGAAACTTCTAGTTTCATAAGTAAAGGCTTTTTGAGGTTCTTATTCAACCCATAGACAAACCTCTGATTTTTCTTCAATGGGGTATTAATATACTCGACCCCATATTTAGAGAGAGATTCAAAAGATGAGACATAATCTGCCATAGAAGATTCACCTTGAACAAGGTCAATAAAGCATCGGGCCAAAGTTACTTTTTCAGCCTCCGGCACAAACTTCAATTTGAGTCTTTCCCGGAATTGCTCCCAAGTAAGATCTGCTTCAATAATTTCCGAGATCAGAAGCTCATACCAATCCAATACTCTCTCCTGGAGCATGCTAGAAGCCACTTGGACTCGATGTAGATCAATAAGACTCATGCGGGAAAAGATGCGATCGCATGTTCTAAGCCAAGCTTGGACTTCTATAATGCTTTCGGAACCCTTGAAAGGCCTTCCACCCAAGTTGTTGTAATCACTGCACAAGCGTGCAAACCCGGATTTAGGATGAGTAGGCTCTGGAATGGGTTGGACACCTTGAGCATTCTTTACAAGATCTAAAAGTTGTTAAGCAGACATAAATACTCCATCTTGAGGATTAGCACTGGATTGACCGGCGCTAGGACGGCCAGGTCTAACCATTTCTCTTCTTTAAGAAAGAAAGAAAGAAAGAAGAGGAAAAATGTTATTCTAAGAATGAATATCAAACAAACTTGATTGATTAAACAATGCATCACAAAAGACAATAGGATAGTACGGGTCCAATGACTCGAATTAAATCCTAAGGCACGACTCCTAAGAAAGATTTAGGACAATGATCCTTGCTAGATTATTCTACATTGTTCCGAAGTTTGGCTTTGATACCAAGCTGTGGTGCCCCACCTCTATACTCACACTAGCCAAGGACACTACGGGGTAATACCCTCGACTAGCACGAAGAATAAGGCTGTTGAGGAGCGACCATCTGTGTAATTGCTTTGTGCGAGTACCGATATGTCAGATAGAATGACTTTAATTTTGTTTCAAGAGGAAATCCGACATATCAAATACAAACTCAAAGCTACCACACGGTGGCTATGAGGCCTTCGGAAAAAAATATAGAAATAAGCATAACACAAATCAGTCACAGATATTCATATCACAAGGGCGGAAACAGATATGAATTTAACACATATAAGTGTACATCAAAGTAGTGGTCAAACTAGATCCACTACATCACAAAATAATAGATACAAGTGTTAGACAAAAGAACATGTATACATCAAGGAGTCTCTATCTCGAATGTATAAAAGCAAAAACTAATAATCTAAAGTAGTTAGCCAAAAATCAGATGACGAACCCTGATAAGAAGTCAAGTAGAAGCACCAGAAATACCTCGGTCTGATCCGAGTATTATTTAAGAAGAAAATAATAAACGGATCAGTCTAGCTATAAATATCAGATAAAATAAGATAGGATAAGAGACATGACAAAAACATATGATAACAATAATGTCATGCTATGACAAGTATACATCAGATAACAACAAAAATCATACAATATCTCAAATATTCTCAAACACTAAAAAGAATGTAATATTCTTTAAATTATTCACCAAAACACAAATATTGATAGAGATTATCAATGCAAACCACGAAAATTGGTGAAACACAAATTCTAGAAATCAACAACCAGAAATCCAGAAAACACAAAGGGGGAAGGCCTATCACAAACGAGAGCATGAAAACTACCCAACACGTGTATCATAAATGGAACGCTATTCCATGGTCGCTAACCATAGAGCCGGTGCCACGACGTAGTACAGCGAAACGCCCGAGGAACCTGAAACTCAAATAATCTGGAACAACGACGTAGTACAGCGTTATGCCCGATGAACCTGAAACTCTAATAAGCCGGAACAACGACGTAGTACAGCGTTACGCCCGATGAGCCGAACTCCAATAAGCCGGAACAACGACGTAGTACAGCGTTACGCCCGATGAACCGAACTCCAATAAACCGAAACAACGACGTAGTACAGCGAACGCCCAATGAACCAAACTCAAATAATCCGGAACAACGATGTAGTACAGCGAACGCCCGGTGAACCAAACTCCATAAAAACCATAGGTCGCTAGCCTATAAAAAATGAGTCGAAGCTCAATAGATCGGGGTATAGTCCCCCACGCGGACAAAGAGACATCGCACATCGCTAGTCTAAATCACCAAAGGATCATCATTGATCGATAAGTGTAAATTACACTAAGCTAGTAAATAAATGAGTTTATCTTCATGTCCCATAACCACTGGCTTAACTTAAATATTTACGAATAGATTGTAGATTTCCACTCGAAAATTGTCACGAGAGTTCAATCGAACAAGTCCAAGAATTAACCGACAAAGTAAAAGCAAGCGTTTCATACCACTTGTTTTGCGAAGCCGTTTAATTAGATTTCTCATACGAATGAGGTAAAGGTTTGTATATACTAAAAGATTTGGAAAACGGTTTTAAAAACGAGCTTTGTATTTAAAAGTAGTGTTGAAATTGTTTTTGTGAAAGAGTTTGAGCATTTACTACTAGTATAGAAACCTTTGTATTTTAAAGTGACAAACCACAGAAATTATTGTAGAAACAATCAATCACCAAAAATTCACATACGAAGCTGTGAATCAAATCCATAGAAATCGATACCGAATCCATCAAAATGGATATTCCCAAAAATCCCGAAAAAGAAGTCATCAAAGTCGATAAAAGTGATAACAACTAATCGAACAACAAGAATCCATTAAAATTGGAAATCAAATCAAAAACAGCCAAATTGGGCAAAAATGGCAGTTCCAGACGTCTGAACCCTTTCATACGTCTGAACCTATAAATCAGACGTCTGAAATTAGTCTCTTCCATTTTTAATTTCTGCCGTACATTCTTTTTCTCCAGAATGCATAACCAGACGTCTGGACTTGATTGACCAGACGTCTGGTCACCTGGGCTGGGCAACAATTTGCCTAGGCCATGATGGCTAAAACGAATCAAGAGCGATCGGATGAGCAACCAAGACTAGGGATTTATGCCAAGCGACAATCCGGCTTTATAGGCTCTTCGATACACCCCAAACAACATGACCAAACATCCAAGATAGGATGATATTTAAAGATTTTGAATTCAAAACCCCAAAATTGGAAAATTCACCAAATCAATTCAAATCAAAAGCAAATGAACATGAATAGATGTTAGGAATTCATACCTAACAACAATGAAAGTTATAGACGTAGATGTGAGTTCAAAAACTCACCTTTAAAACTCAAAAACAACGAACGAGAAGCTCTAAAACAAAGGAAAGGCCAACTCCTCTTCAACTTCAACTCAAGAAGCTCCGATCTAAGCTAATAAGCAAATATTTCCTAAGTTAGGGTTTAGGAATTTCTGAAATTGAAGAGAGATAGAGATGGAGAAGATGTAGAGGATGCTTACCTAAGTTTCTCCTTGATTTTGGACTTGAATTTGAGTTTCCTAATCAAAACTAGGGTTTAGGAATTTCTATTTCTCATTCTTTCCCCTATTTTTCTTTAGCTTGAGTGTTAGAAAATGGAATGAGTGAATGAATGAAGAGTAGAGGAGTTAGGGTATTATGTCGGGTTAGTGGGCTGAAACCCAAACCCAAAGCCCAAATAGAAAAATAACAAAATTCTACTCAACTCCAAACATATCGATGTTTATACTCAAAAAAGTTGTAAATGCCATTTTGGACTCAATGGAAGTGGTCTCGAGTCCTAATTCGACTGTTTACAAAAAGTAACATTTCGGACTTTAATCCGACCAACGATGCTATATTTAAATAAAACATTTAAATATACAATCGTAAAATATGCGGGTTGTTACATAGCCCCTACTAAGAAGTCAAGTTAAAGCACCTGTAACACCTCGGTCTGAGCCGAGTATTATTTAAGAAGAAAAATAATAAACGAATCAGTCTAGCTATAAATATCATAGAAAATGAGATAGGATAAGAGATGTGACCAAAACGTATGATAACAATAATGCCATACTGTGACAAGTATACATTCAATAACAATAAAAATCATACAATATCTCAAATCTACTCAAACACCAAAAAGAATATCATATTCTTTAACTTATTCACCAAACCAAAAATATTGATAAAGCTTATCAATGCAAACCATGAAACTTGGTGAAACACAAATTATAGAAATCAACAACCAGAAAACACAAAGGGGGAGGCCTATCACAAACGGGAGCATGAAAACTCACCAACACGTGTATCACAAACGGAACGCTATTCCATGGTCGCTAACCATCAAGTTTGAGCCGAGGCTCCACAAACGGCCTAAAGGCCATGGGTTGCTACCCCACCAATTTGAGCCGGAGCTCCACAAACGGTCAGAAGACCATGGGTCGTTAGCCCATAAAAATGAGATGAAGCTCCATAAAACGAGGTACAGTCCCCCACATGGACAAAGAGACATCACGTATCGCTAGTCTAAACCATAAAATGATCAATATTGATCAATAAAAGTGTAGATTACACTAAGCTAGTAAATAAATGAGTTTAGCTTCATGTCCCATAACCACTGTCTTAACATTAATATTTACGAACAAATTGTAGATTTCCACTCGAAAATTGTCACAAGATTTCAATCGAACAAGTCTAAGAATTAACCGACGAAGTAAACGCAAGCGTTTCATACCACTTGTTTTGCTAAGCCGTTTAATTAGATTTCTCATACGAATGAGGTAAAGGTTTGTATATACTAATAGATTGGAAAATGGATTTAAAAACGAGTTTTGTATTAAAAATGGTATTGAAATCATCTTTGTGAAAGCGTTTGAATATTTACTACTAGTATAGAAACCTTTGTATTTTTTTAAAAGTGACAAATCACAGAAATGGTTGTAGAAACAATCAATCAACCAAAAATTAACATTCGATGACGTGAATCAAAACCATAGAAATCGACAACAAATCCATCAAATGGATATTCCCAAAAATCTTGAAAAGAAGTCATCGAATTCGATAATAAATGACAACAACTAATCAGATCAACCACAAAATCGATTAAAACGGAAATCCACTCAAAATAGGCAACCTGGCTGAAATAAACAGCTCCAGACGTCTGGTAGACTTCCCAGACATCTGAGCTGAAGCTCTGGAATTTACTTCCAGATCGCCTAGACGTTTGGGAAGTAAGCTCAGACGTCTGAGCAGAAAGACTGGAATTTTATTCCTGTAGCATCAGACGTCTGAGCTTAATACCAAATGTCTAAGCTGAAGCTCAGAGCAAAAATCTGCCTAGGCTATTAGTGGCCAAGTTGTTTCGGAAGCAATCAGACAGCACGGAGGCTAGGGATTTACGCCAAACGACCACCCAGCCCTATAGGCTCTTTGATACACTCCATACAACAAGTCAAAACATCCAAAACAAGATTATCATAGATTTTGGCTTCAAATTACCCAAAAATTGGAAAATTCATCAAACCAATTTGATCCAAAAGCAAATGGACATGCAATAGATGTTAGGGATTCATACCTAACAACAACCAAAGGTATAGACATAGATGTGAGTTCAAAACTCACTTTTAAACCCAAAAATACGAATAAGAAGCTTTAACACAAAGGAAAGGCCAATTCCTCTTCAACTTCAACTCAAGAAGCTCCAAATCTAAGATCATAAGCAAATATTCCTAAATTATGTTATAGGAAATTTCTGAAAATTGGAGAGGAATTGAGATGGAGAAGATGAAGATGATGCTTACCTAAGCTTCTCTTTGATTTTGGACTTGAATTTGTATTTCCTAATCAAACTAGGATTAAGGAATTTCTATTTCCCATTCTTTCCCCCATTTTTCTTGAGCTTTAAAGTGTTAAGAAATAGAATGAGTGAATGGATGAAGAGTAGAGGAGTTAGGGTATTATGTTGGGTTAGTGGGCCGAAACCCAAACCCTATGCCCAAAATAGAAAAATAGAAAAATTCTACTCCACTCTAAACATATCGATGTTTATACTCAAAAAGGTCACAAACGCCATTTTGGACTCAATGGAAGGGGTCTTGAGTCCTAATTCGACTGTTTACAAAAAGTAGCATTTCAGACTTTAATCCGACCAACGATGCCATATTTAAATTTCAACATTTAAATATACAATCGCAAAATATGCGGGTTGTTACAATACACATATGGTTGGTTCTCTTCTCTTCTCCATTTTGTTAGATATCCACTCTTCTCCGATTTGTATGGATATATATATTATCTTACCTTTATAATTTAGAAAGAAAGTGGAGAAGAAGAAATGGCAGAGCTTCGCTACTGCCTCCATAAAAATATGAGAAGAGAAGGGAGGGTTAGGCTTGAATTTATAGACGTTAGAATCAACTAGAATCGTTAGATAGAAATATATTAAATCCGAGCAGTTGCGGCCTAATGTTTGATTGGCCAAATTCCAATCGAGTTAGAAAATAGCCAATTAAATTTAAATTTAAAATTAACCGCAAGCGCACGGCGTACAATGCTAGTACGTGGTGAATACGGGTCGATCCGTAGAGAATTATATAGATTTTAAAATTTCTATTCAATTAAATTAAATCAAGATTCAAAGATTGTGTTTAGTTAAAATTTATAGAAACTAACAAAAAAATAAAAGTGATAAAAATATGAGAGTTTGCAGGAAATTTAGTGGTAATTTCCTTCTCATAATCACATAAATCAACAAAATGAAATTATGATCTCTCTTTTGGTCATTAGGGAGTTTAGTTGATATGTTTATCAATAAGTGTGGAATATTTGTGCTATTAATTAGCCCAATATAAACCATCAAACTTTACATACCACTAAACTACTTTTTAACTCACATGAAAATGTTAATGAACTTGAAAATAAAATCTATTCTAAACATGATCTATTAACTATTGATTAGAAATATAGACCATCAAATTTTGATTTTAAAATCGCTTCATTACCATAATCATATGTAGATGAAGAGGTAATTTGTGTTTTGTTTGTTTAAGCATAGCCTATTTGGTGTTAACAACATAGGCTATCAAATTCAAAGCCAAAACAACAAGTTTAACCACATCAAACAATTCCATTAAGCACAAAAAGAGATCAAAAATTATCAAAATGTTGAATCTACATGATTAAGAGAGCTTCATTACCCCTAAATTGAAGGGGTTCAGCCTCTCATATTTGTTATCATATCAACAAATGTAGGTTGCAACATGAAACAAAAACAAGAAGAAAAGGCAAGCTATTTAAAATGAAATAAAAACTAATCTACTTTCATAAGAAATGAAAATAAGCTACTAACATAAGAGGAAAGAGAGCATGTAAATAAGAAAGAGCATGAATTAACATTGCATAAAAAGAAATTACATAAACGAGAATGGCTAAGTAGCCATGAAAAAGAAAAGAGAGTTTTGATTTATTTTTGAGCCTCAAACTAAACTAACTAAAAGTGGAGGATCAAAGGAGGCTAAGGGATTAATTACTTGAGCATATGGGGTATTTATACAAGCCTAAAACCCTAATCATATTTTTGGAAACTACCCAAACTACCCCTCTAGGAAGTGTGGCCACCAAGTTATCGTTAGCATGAGATAATCCTCCATTTAAATGTGCATGAAACTTTTAGCTCCACTAACTTGTGCATTAGCTTCTAATTTTAGATTAAGGTAAGTGGGTAAGTGTGGTCCTCCATGATACATGGTTTGAATTATTTCCATTTTCATTCATTTGTATCCTCTTGTGCATGCATATTTTCCATGAAGCCACTTGTAATTTGAATTCAAATTCCTACAAAATAACATAAAAATTTCTACGTAACTTTTCTCAAATTAATATATACACAAAAATGTCCATTTTGCCCCTATATGAAGATGAATAAATGATGACTTTAAAATAATTTGAATTTTGATTTAAACATGTTAAAACATCCTATATGCTCATTTATTTAATTAAATTAGATTAAATATGGAATAAAAATATGCACATTTACGTGCACATCAAATACCCCCACACTTATCTTTTTATTCATCCTCAAATAAAGCAAAATTAAGATAAATCCATTTTCGTAGGAAACACGATTGCATTGAGCATATGCAACAAAATGTTAAACCTCTAGGTGTCCTTAGTAGGATGAGTGTTGTCTCGTGAGGGTTTTAAGCGGATACTACCCACAAAATCCAAATGCGAAATTAAAATTTCCTAAATGCAAGATTTATTTACAAAGATATGGATGCAAGTTTGTGAAACTATTTACAGATGAAGGATTTACTTTCAAATTGACACAAATAAGTTAAATATAAGTTTTGTTCGTCATCGTGAAATTTTAGTCCTTTCACTTGTCAAAATTTCCAATAAAAACTAAGTTATCATAACAAACAGACTCTCGTTTGACTAGTTGTTTTGGTTGATAACATAGTGCAACTATGAAATGAATCCTTAGTTGATTATCAAGGTTTTTCAAAGTGGTATTTTCATTTCTTTTGAATAACAAATCAAATAAGTAAAAACAGTGCTTGGATTTCAATTGCTTACTCTCTCTATTTTTTTGAAAATTTTATTGATATTAACAATATTTACATATGCCTACTTAGATAAACTGAGACCAGATATATTACCCATGCACTGCCTTACGGGCTTACGTGAGGGAAATACAGAGCGTGGCGAGGGAACACACAAGTATGTACACCTATTGACTGTAGGCGTTATTAATAAAAGAATTTTTATATACATACACCTAACTCAGATAAACTAAAACCAGATATACCGATCATGCACTCACTACACCAGAAAAGCGATTTCACCAAGGCTATGAGCCATGGCTAAATCATTTTGCCACGGTTTTAAGCCGTGGCGAAATTGGCAGTGGCAAATATTTTGCCACGGCCCTAAGCCGTGGCTAATTTATGTCTTGCCACGGCCCAGAGCCCTGGCAAATTGAAGTTTTGCCACGGCTTTGGGCCATGGCTAATTTATATTTTGCCACGGTCAAGGGCCGTGGCAAATTAAACTTTTGCCACGGCTTAGAGCCTTGGCTAAATGAAAAACAGCCACAGCTTCTAACTATTTTTACCACAACTCAAATCCATTCCTAAATGCAGTTTCATGATACACAGACATTCCACATACAGTTTTGAAATATATATAGTACATGGAATAAATAACATGAATACAAAACGAGTAATAGATGACAAATCCAATTTATAATAGAACTATTGCAAGTGCTTGGTTACAAACTTACAACTTTCAGTTCATAATACAACTTCATTTTATAATGAAATAGTCAGTTCATGGTAGAACAAGTAACAACACCTATTGTACATGCAAACACTAAACAACAAGAAAGAAATGATTCCTGAATTCGCCAAGCATATACTTCATTATAGTATAACGACTGCAGTAGCCCACGTGCAGATGCAAATTAAAGATATTTTAGATGCTTCTCTCCCTAAGCAAAATCCCTAGCTGCAAAATAAACAGAAATATGCAGAAAGTCAACAATGGATGAATCTTCAATTGAATTTAAAGCATCTCAATCAACTACTTGTTTCAGGTTATATTCATTGCTTGCACATTTAGAAATACTTTTGTTCATCCAATATCGAAAATTTCATCAAAAATGATCAATTAACAACAGAGAAGTGGTGGCTGAATACTCAAAAGAAAGTGAGGGTGACAAAGATATCATCTGAAATGATCAATTAACAATAGGGAAGAATGGATTGCATGCACATAAAGATCCAAATGCAATTACTTAAATAAATTGAGCACCACTGCAATCGAGTTGCAAACTGAATGCAAACTTAGTTGCATTGCAACTGAATGCAACTGAATGCAAACTCAGTTGCACTGCAACTGAATGCAAACTTAGTTACACTTCAATTGAACTGATACAAAATAAACTAAAGTCGGAAAGAAGATACATGTTTCTTTATGGTCATCAAAACATTCTACTAGAAGATTTAGTAAATGTTACATGCTCACTTGGTATTCATTCCCATGCAATAGAAATAGTTATAGGATTGCATAAAGGTGCCATGCATAGAAGTAAGAGTATAATGTATTTAGCTTTTTTTTGAAAGGATAAATGCTTGAACGACTAAAACATGGGGAAACACGTATAAAGAAAACAATAATAATGGTGACATCTAAAGTTTATTTTTAAACATTTCCACTGACCAACATAAAGCAAATAGTTGTTCTTGTGATTTTGACTAAAAATTTACACTGTGTTGCACAAATGCGTTGCAGACTTTTTTTTAAGATTCCATCCCAAATGGGTAGAAAACAGTGCAAAGACTAAGAAAAGACTAAAACATTTAACAAATACTGTTTAGACGACAGGTCATAAAAAGCATATGAACATGTTGATATATATTTAATTCATGAAGACTATAACTTGTTAGCTTATATATCAGCCTGGTTTTAATTCATGTTGACATTTATTTAACGAATAGTTTGGGTCATCAACTTCACATTTAATCAACTTCACATGCATCTATACTTATGTGCACATGCAAATATACTTATAATATAAAGAAAAACATGTCAGGCCATTTTCAAATTTCGTTAAGGCAAGAATGTTTGTCTTGTGGTGTGAAAGCAACGTACCATTGAAGAAAGGCAGATACTGACATTTGCATTCAAGAATGCATGCACAAACTGACAAGAATGGTATAACTAGTGTAGCCATATAATTTTGAAAATTACCAAAGCTAGAATTAAAAAAGCAGCTAAAAAGGATGTGCAGGTGATTTAAAAAGCAAAGAACTATTGTATTGAATCAAATTGTATGAAAACCCCCAATTTTTGGAGAATTTTGGAGCTGGAGTTCAACTCTAATTAAATTTTTGGATTATCAAGATGAACATTTCATTTCTATTCGAAACTGCAAGTTTTCTACTAATTAAATACTTGTATATATTTAATAATTTATTTTTCAACACAAATAGTTGCAGAAAACATTTATAAATTGCCATCTAATTTCTAAATGCAAATGTTTGCACTAGATAACTATATTTTACTTTGTCTGTTCGCCGTTTGCTTATATCTACACTAGCTTGTTGGACAATCACTTGTATTTACGCCAAACAGTTATAATTTAAATTGGTATTTAAAATTGAAATATTTATACCGATTATCGAATAATTGAGGTTTGCACTGTTTAAATTTGAAGAAAAGAAAGGCCAGAACCTCAGTAATGGGTATATTATTTGAACTGGTTACTGACTTAGTAGGATTAAGTGACCGTGAGCTGCCATTATTTGTATATCGTTGTCCTTAAAGGAAGAATGAGTGAGAAATCAGATATGTGTACATATGCAGTTTTGTTGGGTGCATTGCTATGAAGTACCAAATGAAATGGAATGAAGTATGAGGTGCATGGGTTGATTGACTTATAAATTATATGAATGTTACTTAGCAGCAAGTAAATCATTGAGGTCTAGAAACCGTACTATTTTGTCTTTCCAATGCTCGGGTCTTGAATTTGGTATATAATGGTCAATTTGAAAGAAACTTCTACAAGAATCTATCTTGACTTTACGATAAATCCGACAAAATGAGTAAAATCCGTGTGACAATACTGCTACTTTAAATGTTTTTCTTTCTTTTCATTGAATATACAAAGTAAATCAAACTTTATAGTGCAATTTTGGAGTTTCAAAAACACACCGTGGAATTCTCTTTATTATATACGTATGTGTTATTTTGTTGCCTTCCTTGTTCACAAGCAATACACTGTCTTAGCACTTCCTTAGTTATGATATTTCAAATTCCTATTTTTTAATTACTTGATACATTTAAGGTCTAAAATCAATATCATTATTCCATATTTTAAAATAAGTCACCAGAAAACAAGTTGTTTCATTCTTAAATGATAGCTTGTATTAATTTAAGCTAATGCAAAATTAGAATTGAATCACTTGCTCAACATAGAATCAAATGATAATGTTCAAATTCAGTCTACAAGACAAGGAAAACACTATACTATCTTTTAGTTGTGTGAAGTTTTCAAAGTACCAACTATACTATACTATAAAATAAGTCACTAAGTTACCTTGAACATGAAGGGAAAAGAATAACCAAAACATGTCTGTGTCCAGTCATTCGGATTAATCTAGTTCATGAAATTTGAAACAAATAACTAATAGAAATTTTATCTATTTGTATATAATTATAATTGTTATACTAATATAATTCTAGTCTATACAATAATTATAAACTCATAGTTATCTTTTGTTAACCATAAATATCATAACTTGCATTTTCATCTTAAGAGCGATCGATAAATTAATATGTGAACCAAACCAAGAATGAGGTAGAGATTTAATTATGAAGATGAAAAGGGATGTGCTCCGCAGCTAGAGCAGATCTATTTGACTAGAAAATGATCATTAGGGAAATAAGTTGGCATAAATCATAAATGAACTAAATTTGTTTGAAGAAGGAAATGTGCAACCGGACTTTCACAAAACTCAGGCACAATAAGATAAACAGTATATCACATGGGATTAAATAAAAGAAAATGCATTGAGAGTAAAGGCCTGTATAAAAGGTACCTCCTGTATTGCACAGATGTTTGTTAGGAAATGGAGGAATGGGGTCTGCCTTCTTTGCAAATCACCTGCAGAATCATCCAAAACAATTGAAAAGTTAATGGAAATAATATTCGTTGGCTTTTATATAGAAATAATATTCTGTTTATTGGAAAAAAATGTTGAAATAAAAGAAATATAATTAAGGAGAAAACAGAAACATGGATTCGTTTCCAAATCAAATTCAACGAATTCGTATCAGACACCAAATAGAAAAAAGAAGAACGATTTCTATTTCAACAAATTCGTTTCTAAATCTGCAACCTTGCAAAGCATTAATCTCAGACATCAAATAAAAACCAGAATCATGACAGCTTAGAAGACAGATAAGCTAGGGCGAAAATTTTAGCAATATTCAAACAAGAGACAAACAGTGCAACTCAAAAAAGCATGCATAGATTGACCACAATGCCTACAACACCAGCAAACGCAAGTTTAATTTCTCATGTTGAAGTGGTGATCCTTGGATTTGACTTATGTTTGTACCAAAAATGGGCACAACACTCTTCGGGAGTTATTTGAAGAGATAAAATGAAGATTATAAATGTAAAACAGAGGTTATCTAACAAAAACTTCAACAAACAGAAATGTAAAATGCACAGACAAGCAATTTAGAGTGGTTCGGCGTATGGCCTACGTCCACTATGAAGTTTTGATGATTTTATTGATTCTCTTTCAATGATTACAAGCGGTTACAGCAATGAACAGCGGATTACAGATTAGAATTCGAAATTGACAGCAAAAGTAGGATGCAAATCTCAATCCGGCAGAGTCTGGACGCTTCAGAGAGAAAAGATCCTTTTTCTGTTGATTTTGGGGCTCTATTTATAGGCGTAGGAGGATCAAATCTCGCTCAAACTCCGGGAGACTTGGTCTGGCACGTGAGGGGACCCACTCGACCAACCTCAGAAAGTTTCGAGTCGATCTGTGATCAATATGAAGTCATTTCGTATCGATCAAGATGATCTCCAATTGAGCTCAAATTTGGTGGACATGATCCTCAGTATGTATGCAAGCTTCCCTGAAAATTTTGTTGTATTTGGATCAGTGGATCTCAAGATATGGTCGATACGAAACGAGATCTCTCGAAGGCTGTTTGGTTCGTCCCCACGGCTTCGAATCGATCCCCTCCCGCAACGATTGCTGCACGTGCTTCTGAGATGAGGTGGCGCGCGCACTTCGTTTCGATCCAGTATTCGCTCCGCATTGACCGTTTCGATTCCATGGATCTCGCCTCGTTTGTTTCGATGAATGGCACGTCATCCTAGTTTATAGACTCGTTGAATATGAATGGCATGTCACCTGTTAATGGATACGAGTCTAGACCGATGCGAACTTGATGGGTTCGAATAAAGGAGGTCCGATGGATGCGAAGCAAACGTTGGCTGATGGATACGAAGCGCTTCAACCGTTGATGTGTATGAAGTCTATCGATACGAGCTCGATGGATTCGAACATGGCCGCTCCTGATTGATACGAAGTCATGGGAGGTAATCGATACGAAGTAGGTGATCTGCCGATGGACTCGAATGAAACCGAGTCTAACCTGGGTACTTCGATGGATCCGAAGTTGATCGACACGAATCTTGATTGATTCGAACTAGAGCTTCGGTGATGGATACGAATGCGCCCAGAGTGATGGAAACGAAAGAGCCCAGAGTGATGGAAACGAAATCTGGGCTTCTCCCTTCAACTTGAATCGATCATAACTTGAGCATGTGAACCCGGATTGATCCGAAATTTGAGATGTTGACTTCTATGATATTTCTTGTCGTGTCCTATCAATTGTAGCTCAATCTGGCATCAAACAAAATTCAGCGATATCCATGGCGAGCTATCCCTGTCCTCTAGTCGATTCCTTGGTGTCCTGGCCTTGCCAAAAGGCGGGATAACATTTGCCCCCCAAAGTACGTCTTGTGAAAACATGACGTGCTTTGAAAAGCCACAAGTTTGCGAGTCGTCATCAGCATTTGTCGTCATTGAACCTCGCATTGATTCCTTCTTGAACTGGTTTGAAACTTGAGTTGAAACGATGTCTGATGATCGCCTTTTACCACCTTCTTGTATTGATCCCCTCATGAATCGATGCTAAAAGTTGGGAAACCTTTCTTCGTATCGATGCGGGCTGATTCGATGGATACGAAACGATTATTCGTATTGATGGATTTTAACAGATACGAATTTTGTGATCGTATCGATAAGCCTGCATCGTTGAGATTGATGGTTCACAAAAGGTGTGCTTCGAATCGATGGGGTCCATTGTCTTCAGGTGGCTTCTCTGCGCATCTCGAATCAGTGAAGTCTGGTGGGTTTGAAACGGGCCTTCGCTTCGACGCGCCGTTTGACTGGTTGCGACCGGTCAGGTTGACTGGGAGTCGAATCGACTCGGTTCCACCCTAGACTCCATATAAATACCTGGGACTTAGTCCATTTTTTCACTTTTTCACTTTCTATTTTTACTGTTGCCACTAGCCTCTTGCGATCGACTCGGGAACAGACAACAGCTTCACATTTTCGACTCGATCCAATTCGTTCCTCCAGATTTTCGAATCCAAGCTCCAAACTAGGTAGGCAACTGTGAATTTAAATGACGAAGTTGCCACGGATCCGTTCTCTCTTCATCGATCTGTCGTTCTGGCAACTGGTAAAACCAGATCTGGCTTGAAGCTATGATGGCCATGGCGATTTATACAGATTGGAGAAGAAAGGACGGAGAGGGCGATCTTGAATCGATATGGGGGTTATGTTCGAATTGATGAGAGCGATGAGATTTTTCCTGGATTTCGCATCGATTCTTGGAGTGAACTGGTGTCAATGCCGTTTGAATCAATGGCTCTGGCAGTTGATCGTACCGATACGAAATGATTGATACGACCGAATAATTCGTACGAATCCCTTAGCTTCGGATCAACACAAACTTTGCGCCTACGATCGATACGAAAACCATTGACTCTAGCGTCATCGATGTCAACCTGAAACTTCTCAGATCGATACGAATCAAGCAACCAAGGACCGATGCGAAGCTATCCCAGTCTGATCGATACGAACTTAACCCCTGATAATCGATTCAAAATAGGCTCACTGGTATCGATTCGAACTGATACATTGATGGATTCGAACGAGTTCCATCTGACCGATTCGAACTGACATCATGATGGAGTCGAGTAAACTCCATTCTTGACCATAATTCTAACGAGCTTCACTCTTGCATACCTTGACCCTTGATTCCGACGAGCTTCTACCTTGCATAATTGAACTCGACCACAGGACTGCATATTTGACTGCCTTTTGAAGCTCGTCGACGGAACTGAAACCTAACGAATATATAACGGACTTACACCTGAATCAACCATTTAGCATCTGGATTGCGTGGTCATGACGGTCAGTGATGACGGTCACCTCCAGGCTGATCATCTTGATCGATACGAAATGACTTCATATCGATCATAGATCGACTCGAAACTTTATGAGGTTGGTCGAGTGGGTCCCCTCACGTGCCAAACCAAGTCTCCCAGAGTTTGAGCGAGATTTGAGCCTCCTACGCCTATAAATAGAGCCCCAAAATCAACAGAAAAAGGATCTTTTCTCTCTGAAGCGTCCAGACTCTGCCGGATTGAGATTTGCGTCCTACTTTTGCTGTCAATTTCGAATTCTAATCTGTAATCCGCTGTTCATTGCTGTAACCGCTTGTAATCATTGAAAGAGAATCAATAAAATCATCAAAACTTCATAGTGGACGTAGGCCACACGCCGAACCACTCTAAATTGCTTGTCTGTGCATTTTACATTTCTGTTTGTTGGAGTTTTTGTTAGATAACCTCTGTTTTACATTTATAATCTTCATTTTATCTCTTCAAATAACTCCCGAAGAGTGTTGTGCCCATTTTTGGTACAAACACTTTGGTGCTTTCACTAAGAAAACCAGTTTTTTCTCCTGCTCTTTGGATCTGCCATCGATACCGGATTGCACAAATCCAAGAGGAAGATCCAGATATCCAGTCCGGAATCCTTCCATTCTATTCAGATTTGCTCAAAATCTAGGAGAGGACTCCGCCACCGAGAATGGTCAGCACAAGAACTGGCGCTACCGCTACAGAGCAAGAAGGCCGAGATAGGCAGAATCCCACACAGCAGCCTTCTACTAATCAAGACAATACCGCTCACTCGGATTCGACGGGGCTAGTCACCCGACAGGAGTTTCAAGTATTGCTCCAGGAGATGACCCAAAGCCGTCAGCAGTTGGCGGAATAGTTGCGCGCCAATATCGAGCTGACCAACCAGCTAAACCGTCGGGGCCACAGAAGGTCCAGGAGAGATGATGCCTCCAGAGCATCTACCGAAAGCTCAGCTTCATCTGACTATCACTACTGGACTATCCGTCCTCGGTTAGAGGGAAGTCGCGCTCAAGCTGCTGAATATCAACCCGCCTTAACTGTTGGGCGACTGAGGGTAGGACCATCGACCAGCTTCCAAACGGGGCCCTCGACACGAGGAGGCACTGCCCCACAGTACACCACGGATAACCGCGCCACAACCGCCGCAGCAGAAATAAGGGTCGATACCCGAAATCGATCAGAACCGGTCAATCAACAGCGTGGACATACTCCTGAACCATATGTCCCAGAAGACGCTGAGCCAAGGAGGCGAGATACGGATCGTCGACAGCGCCCGATCCAGACTCGCATCGTGGAACCCGACCATGCCTTAGCTCATCATACTCAGAACCTTCCAGTGTCGGATATATCAACCATGATACGTCAGATGATACGCGAGAGTCAGGGGCTCACTAATGATGATTGGGGGATTTCTCGTAGTCATACCCCTTTCACAGACGAAGTGTTACACGCTGAACCCCCTAGGCGATTCAGAATGCCAACTCTCCCGATGTATGAAGGAAATAGTGACCCCAACCAGCATATTTTGAAATATGAATGGTCGATGAGCGCTGCAAGGGCTGACGATGCAGTGAAGTGTCGAAGCTTCCCCATCTCTCTGGGGGGAATCGCGACAATGTGGTTTACACGCCTACCACCTAGATCAATTTCTTCGTTCGATCAATTGGCCAAGAGGTTTGTAGAACAATTCCGTATGCATGTTGCCAGGCCAAAAGACGTTAATACCCTGTCCAGCGTCACTCAAGCTCATGGAGAAATGCTCAGGCGTTACCTGGAGAGGTTCCATGCAGCATGCGTTGAGATCACCAATCCTAACGATAATTCAATCCTGATGGCTCTGACCAAGGGGATTGATCCTGATTCTGAATTCGGGAACTGGCTAGCTGGAAAACCGCCCGCATCGTTGGACCGTTTTTACTCCAAAGCCGCTCAATTTTTGCGGCAAGAGGACGCAAAACAGTCTAGGAAGCAGGACGATGCGAGGCCCAGCATTGAGGGAGTACAGAGCAATGTAGCAGTTAAACAGTCCGGTGAGAGTTTCGGGAAAGTTCAACTGAATATACAAAACAAGCAAACCCAGCAGAGAGGAAATAATGGCCATAACAAGCAAACCCAACCGAGGTCCACGGCGTAGAGCTCAGATGTTTGACAGTTATACGCCGTTAAACACGTCATTGGAAAACGTATACTTACAGACTTGTAACACTGTACAGTATAAGAAACCTGCTCCGAAGCCCTCATCGGAAAGACAGGTTCAAACAGGAAAGTTCTGTAGATTCCATGAAAGCTACGGTCACAATACCAATGAGTGTCGACATTTGCAGGACCTCATCGAGAAGTTGATTAGAGAGAGGAAGCTAGATCAGTTTGTACGGGCGCTGCAGTCTGGCGGAGCGGGCCCTTCGAATCAAAATCGTTCACAAAATCAAGAAAGAGAGGAGGAACCCGCCCGTGCGGGCGGGAGATTGGTTATTAACACAATAAGTGGTGGTCCCCATCCGGCAGACAGAAGCTGGGGGGAAATGGAGTCGTATGCTAGTTCTATCAGGCATGCGGACTTCGAATGTTGTAGTAATTGCGAAGACGGAACCCCGGTGAAACAACAAAAGATAATATCTGATGATATCGTGTTCCGGAGCCGAGACGCCGATAAGGTCGAAGCCCCTACAATCGACCCACTAGTCATATCTGCCCAGGTAGGTCCTGCTTGGATGAAGAGGATCCTGGTTGACAGTGGAAGCTCTGTGAATATCTTGCTTAAACGGGCTTACGACTTAATGAAAATGGAGACAAAGGATTTGAAACCCTGTTTATCCAGAATTCACGGTTTCAACGGAATTGCCACGATACCCATCGGAATAACTGAACTCCCAGTTGAGTTAGGCGTTGGAGAACGCCGGAGGGTCCGGATGCTATAGTTTGTCGTCTTGGAGATTGATTCACCTTATAACGCATTTTTGGGCCGACCGGCCCTAGCCGAATTCAGGGCGGCCATCGCCCCATGGTGCTTAACTTTGAAGTTCCCCACCGATGATGGGATTGGAGTTGTTCAAGGAGATCAGGCCACGGGAAGGGCCTGTTATGTTGCTGAGCTGCGCGGGGCACAACGCAAAGAGAAGGGAAAGGGCGTAGAGGAATCTCTCTACGTCCGTTCCATTGATAATTGACAATTGATGCCTGGGCCTCGGCCCGGGCACCACGACCAATTCCTGAAAGACCTGGACCCTAGGGACAACGAGGATAAAGACGAATCTACGAAGAGTCAAGCTTCTCCAGCCGAACTGACTGTGGATGTCCCAATCAGTGAGGATGATGATTCAAAGATGCTGAAAGTTGGGTCTCAACTGAACAAGCAGACACAGCAGGAATTAGTCGAGTTTCTTCGGGCAAATCTCGACGTCTTCGCCTGGACACACTCTGACATGTGCGGAATCTCACCGAGCATTGCAAGTCACTCCCTGAATATAGATCCGCGACATGTCCCAGTAAAGCAGAAAAGGCACGGTATGGATCCAGAGAGATCTGCCGCCCTTAAGGAGGAGGTTGATAAACTACGATCAAGCGGGTTCATTCGAGATGCCTTGTATCCAGAATGGGTATCCAGCGCTGTACTGGTTCGGAAACCAAACGGAAAATGGAGAACTTGTGTTGATTACTCTGACCTAAACAAGGCCTGTCCAAAAGATAGCTTCCCACTTCCGCGAATCGATCAGCTCGTAGATTCAACGGCCGGACATGAGCTACTATCCTTTATGGATGCTTATTCCGGCTACAACCAAATACCCATGCATTTACCTGATCAGGAACATACCAGCTTCGTGACCGATCTGGGACTCTATTGTTACAAAGTCATGCCATTTGGTCTAAAGAACGCTGGAGCAACATACCAACGCTTAGTCAACCGGATGTTCGCCGATCAGATTGGGAAGACCATGGAGGTCTACGTGGATGACATGCTGGTGAAGTCCCGATTTTCCACAAACCACGTCAGAGATTTGAATTCAATGTTCAGCATCCTCCAGGAATATGGAATGAAGCTCAACCCGCTCAAGTGTCACTTCGGCGTCGCATCCGGAAAATTCCTTGGGTTCATCGTCAACGCTCGGGGGATAGAAGCGAATCCTGAGAAAATCTGGGCTATAAGAAATTTGCAAACCCCCAGAACCATAAAGCAAGTCCAGAGTCTCAACGGAAAGGTCGCAGCATTGAGCAGGTTCATTTCAAAGTCCACCGATAAATGCATTCCTTTCTTCGACCTGATCCGGAAGGGAATACGAAACTTTGAATGGACCACGGAGTGTGAAGGCGCGTTCCGATCACTAGTTCAACATCTCTCCACACCTCCGATCTTGTCAAAACCAGTTGACCACGAGCAACTATATCTCTACCTGGAAGTATCAGAACATGCGATTAGTGCTGCCCTAGTTCGGGAAGAAGACAAAGTGAAAAACCCGGTCTACTATGTTAGTAAGCGGCTAACAGGAGCTGAAAGAAATTATCCGAGACTGGAGAAACTGGCTTATTGCTTGGTCATTGCCTCAAGAAAGCTCCACCCTTACTTCCAAGCTCATCCGCTTACTGTGTACACCGACCAGCCGTTACGACAGGTCCTCACACGGCCTGAGACGTCCGGTAGGTTACTCAAAGTGGAATATTGAGCTAAGCCAATTTGATATCGCATACGCTCCGCGGAGAGCCATTCAAGGACAAGTCCTGGCAGATTTCATAGCTGAGTTCACCGTTCCAGAAAACTTGCCCGAGACCAGTGAATCCCCCGAATACATCTGGAAGCTGTATACCGACGGTGCGTCAAATGACCGGTGTTCGGGCGCTGGGGTTGTACTTGAGACTCCCGAGGGCCGATCCATATGTTATGCTTTGAAGTTCGACTTTCGTGCAACTAACAATGAAGCTGAATATGAAGCCCTCCTAACCGGCCTAAAACTTTCCAGAGACTTGAGAATTATCGCGGTGGAAATTTATTGCGATTCACAGTTAGTGGTATGCCAAGTACGAGGAGAATATCAGGCAAGAGACCGAAGACTGGCTACTTACCTGGCCCGAGTTTAGGAAATACTAAACCAGTTTGATTACTATGCCATCTATTATGTGCCTCGGGAGCACAATCAGAAAGCCGATTCACGGGCAAAGTTAGCCAGCACAAGTGAAGCGCAGCAAATGGGACTTGTCCCTGTTGAAACTTTGGCCTCCCCGAGCATCGATCGGATAGAAATGAGCTCTGTATATGAAACCGCTCCCAGTAGAGAATCTTGGATGACTCCGTATCGGAATTACATTGAGAATGGGACGTTGCCTGAACCTAGAAATGAGAAGAGACAAGTCCAGCGGAAAGCTTCGCGGTTCGTCATCCAAAACGGCGTCATGTACAGGAGAGGTTATTCCGTTCCTCTCCTCAGATGTATCGCCCACGAGGAAATCAAACGAGTGTTACATGACGTACACGAAGGAGAGTGTGGCGATCATACCGGAGGACAAGCTCTCGCTAAGAAGATACTCCGATATGGGTACTACTGGCCGACAGTGAACCGAGATGCGGCGAACTATGCCCGGAAGTGCGATAAATTCTAGATACATGCCCGAATTCCAAGAGCTCCGCCTACTGAAATAACCCAAATGGTCAGTCCCTGGCCATTCGCAATGTGGGGCATCGATATCATCGGCGCTTTACCTTTGGCGAAAGGCGGTGCGAAATATGCCATCGTTGCCGTTGACTACTTCACAAAGTGGGCTGAGGTTGAAGCCCTTGCAACCATTACGACAAAGAAAGTGATAAACTTCGTGGTTCGCAACATCATCTGTAGATTTGGACTCCCGCATACCATCATCGCTGATAACGGAGCCCAACTCGAGAGTGCGGAATTCAAAAATTTCTGTCAACGGTTTCATATCCACAAAAAGTTCTCGGCTGTCGCACACCCCCAAGCGAATGGACAGGTTGAAGCTGTCAATAAAGTTATAAAATCAATCCTGAAGAAACGGTTGGAAAAGGCTGGGGCCAAGTGGGTCGACGAACTTCCTATGGCGTTATGGGCCTATCGAACGACTCACAAAACCGCGACTCGGCACACTCCGTTTTCCCTATCTTATGGCTCAGAGGCTGTTATTTCGGTCGAAACGGAAGTGTTTTCTCATCGCGTGACTTACTATGATCCGAAAACGAACGCTATACTTATGGCCGAATCTTTGGATCTATTGGATAGAAAACGGGAAGAGGCTGATTTGAGAGCAGCCGCACATCGAAGTCGGGTCGCCCGACTATACAACACCAAAGTTCGACCTCGAACCTTTGAACTCGGCGACCTCGTGCTCAAGAGAGTCTACCCCATTCCTTCACACATGAAGCCGAACTGGGGAGGGCCGTATGTGATTACACGAAGACTCGGAGATGGCACGTTCAAGCTGTCGACCGTTGACGGTCTCGATTTGCCGAGGGCTTGGAACAGCGAAAGTCTCCGTCGCTATTACATATGACAGGCTTTATTTATTTCATTCTATTTAGCAATTTGTTTCTGCATTTCGAAATTTGAATCTTGTAATAAGGCAACTGACTTTGCCGCATTTTCTTATTTCAGCAATCAAATGCCACTTCTTCGAGCCAGAGCTGTGATTCATTAAGTACGATATACGACATCACGATGCACGAAGAGCTAAATCCCATCACGCTATGGGACTTATTCAAACGGAGAGTGGCTACGATATGACCGGCCACTCACTAAGTGAAACCCGAGCTCGGGGGCAAGCCATTACACCAATATTGATGGATTTGACACACGACAATCCTGCAATCGACTCCGTATTCCCAGAGTGCGAAGCGGAGTATAAAACAACCGACTCCGTATTCCCAGAGTGCGAAGCGGAGTATAAACATTCGACTCCGAGCTCCCAGAGTGCGAGACGGATTATAAACACTCAACTCCGCGCTCCCAGAGTGCGAGACGGAGTATAAACACTCAACTCCGCGCTCCCAGAGTGCGAGACGGAGTATAAACATTCGACTCCGCGCTCCCAGAGTGCGAGACGGAGTATAAACATTCGACTCCGCGCTCCCAGAGTGCGAGACGGAGTATAAACATTCGACTCCGCGCTCCCTGAGTGCAAGACGGAGTATAAACATTCAAATCCGCGCTCCCAGAGTGCGAGACGGAGTATAAACATTCAACTCCGTGTTCCCAGAGTGCGAAACGGAGTATAAAACAACCAACTCTGCATTCCCAGAGTGCGAAGCGGAGTATAAACATCCAACTCCGCATTCCCAGAGTGCGAAGCGGAGTATAAACATCCAACTCCGCATTCCCAGAGTGCAAAGCGGAGTATAAACATTCAACTCCGTGCTCCCAGAGTGCGAGACGGAGTATAAACACTCAACTCCGTACACCCAGAGTGCAAGACGGAGTACAAACATCAGTCAACTCCATGTTCCCAGAGTGCGAACAACCGCTTACGAGATGACATATATCCCCGGAGTATGGATGAAACGATTCATAAGAGAACAAGTGTGGTTCGACCACTCGGTCCTCGCTTGATGCAATCACAAGCTGATCATCACAACTTAACCCTGCAACTGGGGGCAGAGGCAAATGTTAATCATTACCCGAAACTATGCGATGCTCAGCTCCGATGCGATCCCCTATCACAACTCAAGTCCGAGATTTCCATACTTAACAAGTAAAATGAGCTATTCTTGAAACAATAAGATAATGCAAGTACACTGGACCAAAGTTCGAACACTGCAATATTCAAGCATAGAAAGGAACATAAGCTGAAACTAGAAGACAAAATTTTATTTTCAACTAAATCAAAAGCTACGGTTCATACATGAGCCTTTCCAAAATACTCCTACCTGTAGGGGCCGAACCCGCATCTAAACACGGCCTACAAAAGGGAACAAAGAAAAGTGACAAAATCCCTTACTACCAAAAAAGAAAAGTATGCCTAAAAGGAGTGTCTAATCCTTCTGCTTCCTCAACTTCTTCTTCCTCGAGGAGCTACTGGAACCACCAGTACCCTTTCGCTTGGAACCTTTCTCCTTAGGCAGGCTCCCCTCGGGTGAAGGCATAATGTCGATGTCCTCGTCCGAGCTGGACTCTATGGGAATGCTTCCCACAGGAGGAGTTGGAGGAACAGACTCCACAGCCGGAGGAGGGACTGGTACATTAGTATCAATAAGCGTGCCCCCAGGAGACATAATCATAAGAGGAGTGGGGCACTGTGTTGATGCTCCGCCATCTACGCTGCCGCCACGCGCCGCGGCCGCCATCTCGGCATTAATCTCGGCCAACATCGCCGCTTCCCGTTGTGCTCTGGCCTCGCTATGGGTTGTGATAGTCTGAGTTGAAGTGTCGGAAGTAGACGAGAATCCACCCAGGCCAAACGGCAGGTCCGCAAAAGGATCACTCTGACGGCCGAGGAGCTCGTTTATCATCTGTTCATCGAAAGAAAGTGAGCTCCCCTGCGTTACTCCGACTGGTGCCATTGCCGCGACGGAAGTCGCCTCAGAAATGATGGCTTCTGGCACTTGGCCTGGTTCTTGGGCGGTGAAAGGCGCAGCTGGTGCAACTTCCGTCACTGATCAAAGAAAAAGAACATGTCGTTAATGTACACTTCAACACAGACCCTCCAATCCAAGTATACAAAAAGTTAGTTCAGAGTACCTTCCTCGGTTTGGCTCGGGGTCGTCTGAACGACTTCGGAAGGATGCTCCTTAATAGGAGATAGATGCGGTCGGTCTGGGTCATATGCCGTAATAGGCTGGGAGTCGATCATAGGAGTTGGCTCAGATTGAGATGACACGATTATCTCAGAACTCGTAACATGGTGCTCCGCACCAGAGCTTTCTCCGACGTCCTGAGTCTGGGCACCAAGCCTCTCCTTATCGTGGGAAATCATGGAGTCATGGAGAACCTTCTTTTCGTCATCATTGAGAATGCGGTTCTCCAGCTCGAATTCATCAAGGGCTTCATCAGGGTGCCCAGACTTCTCCTCATCAACCAGTAAGTTCCAGGCGTTATAGAGATGCGTGGGGTAATCGTCAAGCCATGTCAAATCTCGGTGCCTTAGCACATTGGCGTTGTACGTGACGAGTAGCTCTTCTACCTCGGCCTCAATCCTGGCCTCCGCCTGCCGTACCTTCTCATCAACCCCAGCCTCAGCTTCGCGAGCTTGTTGCATAGCCGCTTCTTTCTCCTTTCGGAGCGTCACTGCCTGATCATAGGCCTCCTGCGCAGAGACATTAGCTGCGTCTTTTTCCTTCGCCATCTCGGAGAACTTTGATTTCAGCTCATTAAGCTCCTTAAGAGCGGCATCCCTCTCGGCGGTAATGGTGGTGTTCCTATGACCCATGTCCTCGATGGCGGTATAATGCTCTTGCTTCATCCTGGTCATGGCAGCGTTTACTTCATCAACCTTTTTTAGGGCATCCATTTCAGATTTACGAGAAGACTCAGCCTCCGAGTTGAGCGCTTTTATGATTCGGTCATTGTGACCCAACTCCTTCTCAAGCTTCTCAATGGTGACGCCCCGATCGAATGCCACTTTGGACGCTTTCCTCGCGGCCCATCCCCATTCCCTGTACTGGAAGAAGATATCCGCAACATAATCATGGATAGTGGTTTCAGCGGTTGGCGGAAATCTCCTCAAGTGCGGAGGGAAGACATAACCATCAAAGCAGATGTCGGGAAATTCCTTCCTCATCTGTGCCAGTTTAAGCGCTCCTTCACTGGACGCTTCAGTCGGGACCGGTGCGGTAGCCGAAGAGGTGGCTATTTCAGTCCTTCGCGGAGGATCGGGCCTCGAAGCTTGAGAAGGTGGCCTAGGCCGTGAAATTTCAGGAGGACGAGTAACTGCTACCGTAGGAGGTGCGGAGGTCCTGGGAGGAGGAAAGCGAGATCGGGATCGGTGAACGTATCCCCTGTCTCTGTCAGACTTCTCCTGACAGAGTGTCCTGAGTCGTAATCCCTCTCGCCCTCTCTCCTGCGTGGCTCATGATAACGGCGCTTGTTGCGCAAACTACCAAGCATAGAACTTTGCCCAGACATCGTACCTGAAAAGCAAACCACAAAGAATCAGTAGCCGTTTGCAATATGTTGTTTACGGTTAGGAAAATGTGTTGTGCCGTGAAGAGTGTGTGAATGTGTAACCCCCTGGACCAACCAGAAGTGTCAATCGCACTGGCAGGAAGAGACTCGCTAACATCGATGATATGTCGCGGTCCACCCAATTCAACGTCGTGTTACTCGGGCTCGATGTCCGGGATTGGAGGGTCAGCAGGCCCTTCGAATTGATTTTCAGCTGGCAGGGAGGGTGCTTTCGTAATCCCAACTCCTGGCAGAGGACGGTGTAAAACCACAGACTTCCGCCTCCCGGACTTAGGCTGTTTTGAGGCCACTGCTTTGCCTTTCCTCTTTGCATCGGAATCCGGGGTTGCATTAGCGGGTCCGACCAACGGTTCCTCGTCGGTATGAGTTCTCTCAGAATCGGGTTCCTCAATTATCACAACCCTGGGTTTCTTCCGCTTGACCTTTTCTCTGGAGACGGTCTTTAATGCACCATCGAGCCTTATGCTCTGCCTTCGCCCGATCAACCCAAGAACTCTAAGGTTCTAGTCCGTCAGTAGCAACTCGATATTCCTTTCTTCGCTAGGGATTTCTTGAAGGACACGAACTATCTCTTTATAGTAGCCGCCTTCAGGTCGCTGGATTATTGCTGAAAGAAAGAGAATAGGAGATATGAGTTTAGTTTCATTCAAAAATTGCCCCGTCAATTACTTGGGAAAAAGACAATGCTTACGTCTAAACAGCCATCTTCTGGCAAACCCCGGCGGACATCGGACATAGAACCACTCTGACTTGAAGTAGCTCAGCCTAGTCCACGACCCCGTGACGACTTGGCAGTTTCTTACAGACTCCAAGAATGTAAAAGATGGGCTGTCAGTTCGACTTTTGAAGTTGAAGAGGTATCTTATCTCGGTCTGGCGGGGAGGTCGGTAGAGGTATTCCATAAATGCGATGAACAAGCCATTGAGTGAAGCATATCCATTCGGATGTAGTTGAGACGGAGCAATATCCAGGTAAGCCAACACCTCTCTTATGTAATCGTTGAACGGAGGAAGTGTACCGGCTGCACATGCATGTCGATTAAAGGCAGTATACCCCTCCGGGGGATTGTGTGGTCTGTCGTCCGGTCCAGGCAACATCACATCGTTCAACGATAAGCCATGCCTCAAGCATATTCTCCCTAGCATATCTTCAGAGATGTTGGATGGGACAGAGTCAGGTGGACTATTAATGAAGGACGCATCGGGCAATTCATCCAGAGCTGGACCAATAGCTTCGACCTCGATGTCCGAAATCTCAAGTCTAGGAGGGAAAAGATTCTGAGTTTCTTGCTGCTGCGGACTTGATGGTTCCATAACTAGCTAACTCACGAGAAATCATCGTTAGACGATAAACTGCCCGTGCATTCCCCAGTGTAAAGTGTGTGAATGTGTTGTGCAGTACAAGTGTTGTACATGACTTGAGCAAATTCTATGGAATGAACCGAAATGTGTAAACGGCAAAACTCTGAAAGTCAGCCTAGAGGTGACCGTCATCGTTGACCGTCATGACCACGCAATCCAGATGTTAAATGGTTGATTCAGGTGTAAGTCTGTTATATATTCGTTAGGTTTCAGTTCCGTCGACGAGCTTCAAAAGGCAGTCAAATATGCAGTCCTGTGGTCGAGTTCAATTATGCAAGGTAGAAGCTTGTCGGCATCAAGGGTCAAGGTATGCAGGAGTGAAGCTCGTTAGAATTATGGTCAAGAATGGAGTTTACTCGACTCCATCATGATGTCAGTTCGAATCGGTCAGATGGAACTCGTTCGAATCCATCAATGTATCAGTTCGAATCGATACCAGTGAGCCTATTTCGAATCGATTATCAGGGGTTAAGTTCGTATCGATCAGACTGGGATAGCTTCGCATCGGTCCTTGGTTGCTTGATTCGTATCGATCTGAGAAGTTTCAGGTTGACATCGATGACGCTAGAGTCAATGGTTTTCGTATCGATCGTAGGCGCAAAGTTTGTGTTGATCCGAAGCTAAGGGATTCGTACGAATTATTCGGTCGTATCAATCATTTCGTATTGGTACGATCAACTGCCCGAGCCATTGATTCAAACGGCATTGACACCAGTTCACTCCAAGAATCGATGCGAAATCCAGGAAAAATCTCATCGCTCTCATCAATTCGAACATAACCCCCATATCGATTCAAGATCGCCCTCTTCGTCCTTTCTTCTCCAATCTGTATAAATCGCCATGACCATCATAGCTTCAAGCCAGATCTGGTTTTACCAGTTGCCAGAACGACAGATCGATGAAGAGAGAACGGATCCGTGGCAACTTCGTCATTTTAATTCACAGTTGCCTACCTAGTTTGGAGCTTGGATTCGAAAATCTGGAGGAACGAATTGGATCGAGTCGAAAGTGTGAAGCTGTTGTCTGTTCCCGAGTCGATCGCAAGAGGCTAGAGGCAACAGTAAAAACAGAAAGTGAAAAAGTGAAAAAATGGACTAAGTCCCAGGTATTTATATGGAGTCTAGGGTGGAACCAAGTCGATTCGACTCCCAGTCAACCTGACCGGTCGCAACCAGTCAACGGCGCGTCGAAGCGAAGGCCCGTTTCGAACCCACCAGACTTCACTGATTCGAGATGCGCAGAGAAGCCACCTGAAGACAATGGACCCCATCGATTCGAAGCACACGTTTTGTGAACCATCAATCTCAACGATGCAGGCTTATCGATACGATCACAAAATTCGTATCTGTTAAAATCCATCAATACGAATAATCGTTTCGTATCCATCGAATCAGCCCGCATCGATACGAAGAAAGGTTTCCCAACTTTTAGCATCGATTCATGAGGGGATCAATACAAGAAGGTGGTAAAAGGCGACCATCAGACATCGTTTCAACTCAAGTTTCAAACCAGTTCAAGAAGGAATCAATGCGAGGTTCAATGATGACAAATGCTGATGACGACTCGCAAACTTGTGGCTTTTCAAAGCACGTCATGTTTTCACAAGACATACTTTGGGGGGCAAATGTTATCCCGCCTTTTGGCAAGGCCAGGACACCAAGGAATCGACTAGAGGACAGGGATAGCTCGCCATGGATATCGCTGAATTTTTTTTGATGCCAGATTGAGCTATAATTGATAGGACACGACAAGAAATATCATAGAAGTCAACATCTCAAATTTCGGATCAATCCGGGTTCACATGCTCAAGTTATGGTCGATTCAAGTTGAAGGGAGAAGCCCAAATTTCGTTTCCATCACTCTGGGCTCTTTCGTTTCCATCACTCTGGGCGCATTCGTATCCATCACCGAAGCTCTAGTTCGAATCGATCAAGATTCGTGTCGATCAACTTCGGATCCATCGAAGTACCCAGGTTCGACTCGGTTTCATTCGAGTCCATCGGCAGATCACCTACTTCGTATCGATTACCTCCCATGAGTTCGTATCAATCAGGAGCGGCCATGTTCGAATCCATCGAGCTCATATCGATAGACTTCGTACACATCAACGGTTGAAGCGCTTCGTATCCATCAGCCAACGTTTGCTTCGCATCTATCGGACCTCCTTTATTCGAACCCATCAAGTTCGCATCGGTCTAGACTCGTATCCATTAACAGGTGACGTGCCATTCATATTCAACGAGTCTATAAACTAGGATGACGTGCCATTCATCGAAACAAACGAGGCGAGATCCATGGAATCAAAACGGTCAATGCGGAGCGAATACTGGATCGAAACGAAGTGCGCGCGCCACCTCATCTCAGAAGCACGTGCAGCAATCATTGCGGGGGGGATCGATTCGAAGCCGTGGGGACGAACCAAACAGCCTTCGAGAGATCTCGTTTCGTATCGACCATATCTTGAGATCCACTGATCCAAATACAACAAAATTTTCAGGGACGCTTGCATACATACCGAGGATCATGTCCACCAAATTTGAGCTCAATTGGAGATCATCTTGATCAATACGAAATGACTTCATATCGATCACAGATCGACTCGAAACTTTCTGAGGTTGGTCGAGTGGGTCCCCTCACGTGCCAGACCAAGTCTCCCGGAGTTTGAGCGAGATTTGAGCCTCCTACGCCTATAAATAGAGCCCCAAAATCAACAGAAAAAGGATCTTTTCTCTCTGAAGCGTCCAGACTCAGCCGGATTGAGATTTGCATCCTACTTTTGCTGTCAATTTCGAATTCTAATCTGTAATCCGCTGTTCATTGCTGTAACCGCTTGTAATCATTGAAAGAGAATCAATAAAATCATCAAAACTTCATAGTGGACGGAGGCCATACGCCGAACCACTCTAAATTGCTTGTCTGTGCATTTTACATTTCTGTTTGTTGGAGTTTTTGTTAGATAACCTCTGTTTTACATTTATAATCTTCATTTTATCTCTTCAAATAACTCCCGAAGAGTGTTGTGCCCATTTTTGGTACAAACAACTTAAAGGATGGCAAATGCATAGTTATGTGAAATTGCGGTTGTTACTAGTATGCCTACTGACCATACTAGAATGAGTCTCACTATCGATTTGATCTCTTTTATTATGTGGACAGTTGATAGTCTCTATAAGACCGATTAACCAGTTTCTTTTATGTATCCCTCTATTACTACCGCAGCTCTATCCAGAAACCTTTATCAAAGTTCACATAATAACTTTATTAGCTATAGAGTTCACATAATAACTATATAAGAACTGATCTGTATCTTGCATAAATACTTCTAGTTTTTCATTGGTGTGAACTATAAACGCAAGCTTAAAAATGATACAAAGTTCTTACTACTCTACTTTCAACTGGACTACATGAGTCAAGTCTTGTGATATAAAGGTTAGATCCCTTGGTCGCCATGTACTTTGGTTTTCAAACAAAGAAAAACGCAGCAAAATCTAGTTAAGTAATTTAGGCTCACATGAATTGCGGAGTATGTAGCAACCACCCTAAAGTTGGAATTCCAGCATAATTTCTCACGCCTCACCAGTTCAACAACACCGCTCACCATCGGATCTTGAGTAGCAGAGCAGCAATTCCAAACGTTTCCAAATCCCGGCCACACAATGAGCTGTCTAACCTTATGCTACTGAAAATAAGTTAGGGCAGAGAGATTCATGTTTGTTCGGGGCGATTTAAGGAGCATCGACAAGGATCGATTTGGGAGAAAATGGATGAGAGTTAGGGCGTAGATCCGAATTTTGAGAAGGGGCTAATTTTGGAAGGGGCGTTCTTTTTTTGAGAAGGGTGTGAATACATGGCAAGGGGTGAAATATTTTTGATAACTTTGGAACGGTCTAGGACCGTTCCAAAATTGCCACGGTCAATAACCATGGTAATTTATTTTACCACGGCTCAAGACCATGGTAAAATTGCCACGGCTTAAGACCGTGGTAATTTTTCCGCATTTGGGTGTGGCAAAATGTGCAGTATGGTGTATTGACTGCCTCTTGAGCTTATGTGAGAAGGGTACAAAGCATGGCGAGTGTACACACTTGTGTGTCAACACATGACTCTGGATGTTTCTTATTTTTATAAAAACCTATTTTTTATGTTATATATATATATACATATTATTATTATTTTTTCTTTTTGCTTTTTTTATAAGAGAGAGATTTGCAAAATCATCTTAGCACCATTTAACTTGGAAGATCAAAAATGTTATATCTTTTACTTTAAATTCACCACTTTTTTTAGAAAAGATTTTCAATTAGGATATACGTCATAATTATCACCCATGAACCTTCCTATATACTAGTTAAACTAGAGTTTCTTGTAATCAAACTTCATTTTTATTTTTGTTGAGACAAATAAATTTTCAAAAAATTTCAATTTAATAACAAAAAACATATATTTATCCTATAGTGTTTTTTCAAAAGTAAATAAAAAGGCTAAAACGAAATTTTTGTTTTGCTAATTTTTTTAATTAATTTTTTTTTTTTTTGAGTTTTGCAAAAAATAAAAATGAAGACGAGACTCCCACCACATTTGATTTTGACGGTGTACCCCACAGTCAACCCAAGTGAAAGGAGAAAAATAAAATAAAAACATGACCTATATTTACATGAAAAGATTATTATTTACAAGACATCAAAAAATATGCTGTTAAAAAGTTAATGAAATGGTGTTCCAAAGACCGATTTGTCTTGTCCGATATGAGTGACAAAACTTAAGCTCGGAAAACCAAACCGTAAAAGATTTCAAAGTTGAATGTTGGTTTGGAAAAACGAATGTCATTTTATTAAAATTTGTATGAGGTGTTTCGTTTTCGATGATTTTTGGAGTTGATAAAACAATTGATTGAAGTTTAAGTTTATTTTCACCAAATTGAAATTCAAACTTATCATTGAAAACTTCTTCAGAATTTTTGATTTCAAAATCGAAATGGTGATTTAAATCTTCCCCTTTAGAATTCAACAACTCGTCTTCGAAAAGTCCAAAGAAATTATGTTCATTAAATTCGTCTTCCTTTGTTGAATTATTCACAACTTCATTGCATATATCAAGTTCAAAATCCAAAGTTGTTGTATTCAATTTTTCAAAATCGGAAAAAGGAAGATCGAAATTTAAATCGAGTTTCTCACCCTCAAAAGAATTTAAATCCAACTCGATTACCAAATTTTCAATAACTTCATTAAGATTGTCGTTTTCAATTTCAAAAGTTATTATTTGAAACTCATCAATTTTGGTAAAAGATGGATTATTGTTTGACTCATCAAAAGTTGGGATTTGATTTTGTTTCTCACGTTGTCACATATATGTTTCAAACAAAAAATATGTGTGTTCATTGTAAATTTCGTTCATTTGCTTAACAAAATCGAATTTATAATTATTAACTTGAGAATTTTCGATTTGAAATTGTTGAGAACAAAAAATTTCACCATCATAGTCGAGATTATTCACATTGCCAAAATTATTTAAATAGTTGTTTCCATTTTCATTTTGATTTTGAAATTCATTTTGGAGTTCGAAATTGAATTGGCACAGATTATACTCAAAATCGTTTGAATTTTGAATTGAATTCAAATTTTGAAATCCTTGATTCGAGTTATTGCACAAATATGAATTACACAATTCATTTATCATTTGATTTTGTTGTGTAGAGAGTTCAAGTAAAGAAGAAATCATTTTGATGCTATATTCAAGATTTGAGGGTTGGTAGTCATTCTAAAAATTTTGTGCTTCAAAATTCGAATTGTTTACACAATAGTTGTTATTAAAATATCCATAAGAATTTTGAGTGAAATTATATGGATTATATTGATTTTCACAACTATTGTAAATTCTTGTGAAAGAAAAATTCAGACATTTTCAAGAATGTTTATTTTTTTTATAAAGGAAAAGAAAAAATATTTACCAAAAGGAATTTATTTTTCAAAGGGGAAATTGATTTTTGTTTTGTTTTTGGATTTTCAAAATTTTCTTTTTCTGAATAGATTATATATTTTTTTTGCTATACAAAAAACTAACTTAATTTTTTTTTGGATTTTTGGTTTTGATAGAAAAATTTCAAAAGAAAGGATTTAAATAACTAAGTTAAGAAATATTCACAATTTTTTTAGTTTTGGATTTTGAATTTTTTTTTAAATATGCATGAACTAGTGCAACTAAATGAATGCAAGGGCTTAATTACAAATTTTCTGCCTAAGTAGCTCCTAACCCAAAATTGTATAATCATACTTTCTCTTAATTCAACAAAATAGTTCTCGGCCAGGTAACAGACAGGATTTATCGGTGCACCACGAATCACAGTAGCAATGCAGCCGAAGGTTTAAGCACCTTCAGAGAAACAACCACTATAATATTTACGAATCACCGTAATATTTATAAATGGTTATTGCTCTGCCGTAGCCTAGACACCAAGGAATTAAATTGTCAAAAGAGGACAACTTGTCAATATACAATTAATCCCTAGGTGAGCTCGTGACACCCTTAAGTTGTCTAACCGTTATTATTGATCAAAATTCTAAGATGAAATGCAAAACTGAAATTAAACGTGTATTAACAATGCAACTACAATGAAATTTGTTTTTGTTTTTGAAATTATTATTATTTTAAATGTAAGCAAACAATAATGTAATTAAATAAAAACTGGAGATGAGAGCACAATACCAGGGCGTGTAGATTATTAGAAAATTATTTTAAAAGCGGTAATTTTTTTTATATAAGCAAGCAAGCAATTTATTTTTGCCAGCAGTTCTTCCACTGCAACTTGAAACTAAAAACAATATATATACATTTTTTTTATGTTTATCAAAGAAGAAAATAAAACAAGTGAAAAAACAAAACAATTGAAAGTAAAACAAATGAAAACTAAAATAAGTGAAAATGAAAACTAAAACAAGTAAAACTAAAACAAGTGAAAACTGAAACAAGTGAAAACAAATGAAAAATGAAAATTAAACAAAGTGAAACTTGTTTTTTTTTCTTTATTTTAGAGAGAAGAAAAACCTAATTACTTAAAAAAATTAATAAATAAAGAAAAAAACTTACGAACTCAAAAACCGCCCGGCCCAATTAATTTAAAAAAAAAACAAAGGGTACTTTTGGTATAGGTCCTTATTAAGTTTCAAAATTCACGAAAAGTCCTTCACTAAATTTCAGTGTAAATTATGTCCTTGTTTTTTATTCACGATTATTGTAGAGCATGATGCAACATTTCATAAAAGTTGCTGACATTTCCGCAACATTTCTGTACACTGTGAACGTAGTGTATGAAAGTTGCTGAAATATCAACACTTATTTATAAAAGTTGCTGATATTTCAGCAACATTTATGTACATTGTGAACACAGTTTATGAAAGTTGCTGAAATATCAGCACTTATTTATAAAAGTTGCTGACATTTCAACAATAATTTTTCATTGTTTTTACAATAAAACTTTGACACAGATAGTTGCTGAAATATCAGCACTTATTTATAAAAGTTGCTGACATTTCAGCAATAATTTTTCTTCGTTTCTAGAAAACAGGGACCCGCTTTACAATGAAACTTTGACAGGGACCCGCTTTACAATATGAAAGTATGATAGGGACGCCTCCCTAATTTCCACCCTTTCTTCTCGTTTCTAATTCCAAAACTAAATCAAACGCTGAGAAATCGTGCAATTCGTATTCGAAATTCAAATTTTCAATTCCAACTTTCTCGTTTCTAATTCCAACTTTCTATTGATTCCACAATGGTCGTGGCTTTGGGTGATTTGGAGGGAAGCGATTTTGGGTTGATGGTGGTCGATGCTCGCGATTGCGATTTTTGGTGTTGCATGGTCAGGATTTGTGGTGGTTGATGTTTGGGTTGCTGAAACTGGAGGGGATTTATGTTGCTGAAACTGGAGGCGATTTTTGATGTTTGGGTTGCTAAAATTAGTGTTTGTGTGGTCAGGATTTGTGGTGGTTTCTTGTTAATGGCAAGGCAAAAGGTAATGAAGGAGGTTTGATGAAGGAAGGTGCTGCTAGTGTTCAGGAGTTTAGGCAGAGAAGTTACATGAAGGCAGTTATATGGAGCTGCTGTAGTTAGTTTGTGGCAGAGGTGACTGTTGTGGATTGCAGCAAGTGGAATGGTGAATGGATTGTAGTGATATGAGGAGTGGGTGAGTTGAATGATGAGGCTTGTATGATGATGATCATATTGATGTGGATGGTTTGGTGAAGGAAGGTTGTTTGATATGTGAATGGATTTTCTAATTGTAGGGTAGTTTATATTACAGTGAAGTTGACAGTGGGTAGTTGAACTGTGATGAGCAGGGGTTTGTGGAGGAGGTTGATGATGGTGAATGCAAGCAGTGAAGTGAAGTTATGGTGACAGTGGGGCAAAGCAGTGATGTTGGTAGATGTTTTTGTGGAGATGAAATTGGGTGTAGGAATGTAGTTCAGCAGATAGTAGGCTTGGGTGGTGTGTATGACTGTGGTGATGGGATTGGGGTTGTGGTCAGAGATAGTGAAAATATGTAGTGCATTGTGTTAGTTAGTTGGAGAGGCTGGAGTGTAATTGTTCTTAAGCAGTAGGCAAGTATATGAACGTAGTAAATGGTGGTCAAAGCGCAGCAAGATGAAGGGGTGGTGATGAATTATGGGGTGATACTGAGGTGATTGACAGGGTTGTTGTGGTGTCAGATGTTGAATTGTTTTGTATGATGAAGTAAGGTTGTTGTTGTATGCAAGTGGAAGTTTATGAAGTGAGATGGTGGAAGTTTATGAAGTGAGATTGTTATATGCAGGGTTACAGTTGAGCAAGAGGAAGGGTGGAGTAGTGGTGGTTCTAGTGAGGATTAGATGAATTGCAGTGGGGTGAAGGGAAATGACAGAGGTAGTGCAATAGTGTTTTGATGAATTGCAGTGGGGTGGTGAAGGATTAGATGAATTGCAGTTTTGCTTTGATGTGGTTCGGCAGAGGTTGGGTTGGCAACAGAGGTGTTTGTACAGAAAGCAAGTGATGATCAGAGGATGTGTGAATTGTTTGTGGGAGATAATGGAGTTGATGTTGTTTGGTTGTGGATTTTGAAGGCAGTGTGGTATGTGGAGTGTAGCAGCTCTGTTGTGATGAAGTAAAGGACTGTAAGTGAGTGCACTGGGTTAATGGAAGCACTGCAAGTTATTCAGTGTTTCAGTGGGTGAAATGTCAAGTGGCTGAAATGGGGGTGTAGTGCACTGGAGAGGTATGTGCAGCAGTTGGAAATAGCAGAAGGGTATGTAGTTGATTATAGGGGTGCACACAGAATAGTATGTGCATAGAACAGTACTGATCAGGGTTGCTGACAGAGGAACGGTAATGTGGATGGCAAAGATGCAAGTTGTAATGCTGAATGAATTTCAAATTGTAAAAGAAATATATGAAATGTAAATTAAATGAAATAAATATTTTTTTTGTTTTTTGAAATGAACTTGTGTATATTTTAAAAATATATATATATATATATATATATATATATATATATATATATATGTATGCAAATGCAAATGGAAAACAAGAGATGCACACAAATAAAATCACACAACAAACATACACACAAAATATATTTTTTTTAAATGCAAATTAACACACGAACAAACACACAATAAAAATCAAACGGAAATAATTCAAAGAATAGAAAACTAAAATCAAAGCAATTCACCGGCAACGACGCCAAAAATTTGTTTGATCGGCCAAATTCCTATCAAGTTAAAAAATAGCCAATCAAATTTAAATTTAAAATTAACTGCAAACGCACGACGTACAATGCTAGTACGTGGCGAATACGGGTCAATCCATAGGGAATCATATAGATTTTAAAATTTCTATTCAATCAAATTAAACCAAGATTTGAAAATTGTGTTTAGCTAAAAATTTCTAGAAACTAACAAAAAAAATAAAAGTGATAAAAATATGAGAGTTTGAAGGCAATTTAGAGGTAATTTCATTCTCATGATCACATAAATCAACAAAATAAAATTATGATCTCTCTTTTGGTCATTAGTAAATTTAGTTGATATTTTATCAATAAGTATGGAATATTTGTGCTATTAATTAGTCCAATATAAACCATCAAACTTTAACATACCCGCTAAACTACTTTTTAACTCTCATGAAAATGTTAATGAACTTGAAAATAAAATCTATTCTAAACATGATCTATTAACTATTGATTAGAAATATACCATCAAATTTTGATTTTAAAATCACTTCATTACCATAATCATATGTAGATGAAAAAGTAATTTGTGTTTTATTTGTTTAAGCATAGCCTATTTGGTGTCAACCACATAGGCTATCAAATTGAAAGCTAAAACAACAAGTTTAATCACATCAAACAATTCCATTAAGCACAAAAAGAGATCAAAAATTATCAAAATGTTAAATCTATATGATTAAGAGAGCTTCATTACCACTAAATTGAAGGGGTTTAGTCTCTTATAATTTTTATCATATCAACAAATGTACATTGCAACATGAAACAAAAAATAAGAAGAAAAGACAAGCTAATTAAAAAGAGAGCTAATTAAAATAAAATAAAAACTAATCTACTTGTATAAGAAATGAAAATAAGCTACTAACATAAGAGGAAAGAGAGCATGTAAATAAGAAAGAGCATGAATTAACATTGCATAAAAAGAAATTACATAAATGAGAATGGCTAAGTAGCCATGAAAAAGAAAAGAGATTTTTGATTTATTTTTTAGCCTCAAAATAAACTAACTAAAAATGGAGGCTCAAAGGAGGTTAAGGGATTAATTACATGAACATTTGGGGTATTTATACAAGCCTAAAACCCTAATCATATTTTTGGGAACTACCCAAACTATCCCTCTAGGAAGTGTGGCCACCAGGTTAGCATGAGATAATCCTCCATTTAAATGTGCATGAAACTTTTAGCTCCACTAACTTGTGCATTAGCTTCTAATTGTAGATTAAGGTAAGTGGGTAGGTGGGGTTCTCCATGATAGATGGTTTGAATTATTTTCATCTTCATTCATTAATATCCTCTTGTACATGCATATTTTCTATGAAGCCACTTGTAATTTGAATTCAAATTCCTACAAAATAACATAAAAAATTTCGCGTAACTTTTCTCAAATTAATATTTGCACAAAAATGACCATTTTGCCCCTATATGAAGATGAATAAATTATGATTTGAAAATAATTTGAATTTTGGTTTAAACATGTTAAAACACCCTATATGCTCATTTATTTAATTAAATTAGATTAAATATGGAAATAAAAATATGCAAAATTACGTGCACATCACCTAGGTTTATTGGAGCCTCCAAATCGCCACCGGTCGATCGCCCTTGGGTGACCGATCGACCACTAGGGGTCGACCGTCCCCAAGATGGGTCGGTCTGTGGGCCCGAGCAATTAATATAAAAATGTTGATTTCTTCTTATTTAATTATTTTCGTTCTGAATTCGTTTTTCGTCCATAACTTCTTCGTTTTGACTTCGATCGCAAAACTCCTAATATGAATGTTTTTCAGAATTTCGCCACGAACGCAATGGTGCAAGTTTCTTGGTCAAATTCCATTGTTTGCACAAGTTTCATTTTTGGAGCCTAATTACTTAACTAACTAACTAATTAAATAACTAATGCCAAATTACGGGATGTTACATTCTTCCCCTCTTAAAAAGAATTTCGTCCCTGAAATTTCACCAATGACTAAGTCAAGATTTTGGCTCCTAATCATCCTAAACTACACAACCAATGAGTGTACAACCAATTTTTGCAAACAAACGTGCATAAGTGCATAGTGTATAACTGTATCACCACATAGAAAATATGTATGCAGAATAATTCTAAATTGGATCCTCCTATATGAATGCTATACTGAAATAGTGGGAGCATGCCTTTTGGAATCCCTATATTGGTACTTGCTCCCATTTTCAATTTGGAATCTCCAGTGGTTGTAATAACCCAGCAGTCCTTTGGTGATCACCCTTGATTTGCTAACAATTCATGCCTTGGCTGACATGGATAGAAATATCCCTCTTCATTCCCTTCCACTAAAATACTCGCTTTATATCCCGATGCATCTTTGAAACACCAGGATGGATACTTAACTTTGACTGATGACATTCTGTTAAAATTTCCTGCCTAAGACCATCGACATTTGGAAGACATATCCTTTCATTCATCAGCAATATACCCTGATGGTCCATCCCAAAGCTCAAACAATGACCTTCGCCTATATCCATGATGATCTTCATGAAGCGGCCTTGCAATCGAGAAGAGTTGGAGTAACTTCCAAAAGAGCCAAAACTGCATTCTTACTCAAAGAATCTGCTGCCACGTTTTCTTTTCTCGGTGTATATAGGATATCCAAGTCATATACCGCAAGAACTTCCAACCATCGATGCTGCCTCATATTTAAATCCTTCTACATGAAAACATACTTCAAGGACTTGTGTTCGTGTAGAGCTCGAACTTCTCACCTAACAAATAATGCCTCCATATCTTTAATGTAAACACAACAGCTAATGACTCTAAATCATGTATTGCATGATTTTGCTCACGAGGCTTCAACAGCCTACAAGCATAAGCAATAACTCTCCCGTACTGCATCAAAACCGCACACAAACCAACACCACAAGCATTGTATACACAGTCAACCCTCCATCTCCGTCTGGAATAACTGAAATTGTAGCACCGGTAAACCTCTTCTTTAACTCAACGAATGATTCCTAAAACTTCGAAGTCCAAATAAACTTCTCATCCTTCTTTGTTGACTTTGTCAGGTACAAGGTAATCTTAGAGAAGTTTTGGATGAATCTCCTATAATATCCTGCTAAGGTTAAGAAGCTTAGGACCTCTATTGGAGTCTGCGGTGTCTTCCAATCTTGAACAGCCACTACTTTTGTTGGATCAACTGAAATACCTTCCCCCGACACAACATGCCTGAGGAAACTTACTTTCGATTGCCAAAAATGACACTATGAAAATTTAGCTTTTAAACATGTTTCCTTAACTTCTCCAGCACCACTTCCAAGTGGTGTTTGAGTTCTTCCTCGGTCTTAGAGTAAATAATGATATCATCTATAAAGACCAACACAAATTTGTTCAGCACATCTCTAAAAACTTGATTCATAAGATCTACAGAATAAGTGGGTGCATTAGTTAGCCCAAAAGGCATAATCAACCACTCGAAGAAACATCCGGCCCTCTAAATGTCGTTAAGGGTATACTATACTCTGATATCCTTAATTGGTGAAATCATGTCGCAAGGTTTATTTGGGAGAATACTTTAGCACCATGAAGTTGGTCAAGCATGTCATCTATACTGGGTAAGGGATACTTATTCAGAATTGTCTGTTTATTTACCTCACGTTAATCCACACAAAGTCTTAATGAACCATCTGACGTTGCCATAAAAACTATAAGTGCTCCCCAACTTGAGCGACTTGATCTAATCAGTCCTCTCTTCAACAAATCATTAATTTGATCCCTTAACCTCTCTCTCAAAGCCATTTTACGAATAGGTTGTATAACAAGTTTCCAACCTGGAATTAAGTCTATACGAAACTCAATCTCCCAATGTAAAGGTAGGCAGTTAACATCTTCAAAAACATCAAGAAAATTCTTAACAATGAAAATCGACCCAAACGCCTTTTAAGACGAGTCCAATTCATAAAGAAAGCTACTCATTCATTTTTCTAGTTCATCACATGATACTTTAACAAAGTTCCTCAATTTGGCTTCCAAAGATATCGTTCTTGCAACACAATCTAAGATAGCTTCGTTCTTTGACAGTAAATCCATACCGAGTATAACATCAAACATCTTAAAATGTAAAACAAACATGTCACATGAGAAATGGTGGGTAAGATAAATAATTTGCACATTCTCACAAACCATGCACAGATTAGTTACACCTCCTGTGAGGTTAGACACACAAATATGGGTTTCTATAATTCTCGGGGAAAGCTCCAATCTACCTACTGATTCTATAGAAATGAAACTCTGGGAAGCCTCGGTATCAAACAACACTCGAACAAAAATGGCATTAATAATTAAAGTACCTTTAAGAACTCCTTTCCCTCTCACATCTCTTAAGGTTAATGGTTCATCCTTGATGGCATAAATCTTGACTTGCTGACCCTTCTTCATTAGCGGGCAATCCTTTGCCATGTGCTCTGGTTGTTGACAGTTATAGCAAATTATCTTTTGAACTATTGGAGAAATAGGTCCCATCTGCTGCTACAAAGCTTTAGAATTCTTACAAAACCTTGCCAGATGGCCCTTCTGCTTACACTGATAACACTTAACATCCTTGAAATTGTTCCCTTGAACTTGTTCACTTGATCTCCTCCTGACTTTCTTCCCCACTGCTTCTTCCATTACGGGTTAAACTTCCTTTTATTCGGGTCGTTGTTATTAGTGTTTGGTGCTGCTGCCGACTTCTTCTTTTTTAGAACTTCATACCACAAAGCCATATCTACTAAGTCCACAAAAATCCCTTTAAGTGGGCAGTCATCTTCTCTTGAAATCCTTCCTTCTTCCCTATCACAAATATCTCATTCTTCTTAAGAGGTGTATCAATCAACTCCAGGCTAAATGCGATAATTCATTAAACTTGGTTTCATATTCTGATACCGACAAATCTCCTTGCTTAAGATCTGGGAAGCTCCTATGCATATGGGTCTTCCCCATGGCAGGCATGAACTGGGTCTTCAAACACCTCATTAAATCTAGCCCAAGAAAAAATATCCTTCGGAACAGTCCCTGTAACGGAGTTCGACCATGCTGCAGCTCCATTATGCAAATGCCAAGATGCTAAGAAGTGCTTCTACTCATCCGAAATATCTAACCTCCTAAAAATCTTCTCGTAGGAATGAAGCCAAGCTTGGACTTTAATAATGGATTCCATGCCTTTAAATGGCTTTCCTTCCAATTAGTATAGTCTTTGCACAAAGCTGCAAAATTCACATGGGGCTACCTCGGTGCTGCCTCTTCAACTACTCCAACTCTTCCAACATTTAGAGCTCGACCATTGGTGGTCGTGGCGTTACTAGCTCCTCTACCCCGTCTTGCTCTATTACTTATTCTTATTACCTGGACATAGTAAGATAACTTCAGAATACTTAGATGAGATAATCTAAAGGAAAAAGGGTACTAAATCTAACATATCAAGCCGATCAAAATAATTTGAATATATAGACACACACATATATATATGGACAAAATTACAAATACACGCTCTCATAGACTAAAATCATTCTAAGGTACTACTAACCCTATCTCTAATGAGTTGACTCCAACCAAGGCCTAGGTGTTCGCTCAATCTAAGCCCTGATACCATGTGTAATGATCTGTCTTTCTTACTGTTAAAGACAACACATGAATATCGTGGATGAACTAAGTGGCGTCTTTAGGAGTAAGAAAGGCAGAACGTTACACAATATTTTTGATCGCAAATGTATCTTTAAGAGAAAAACAATTACAGTTGGAATATGTGAGCCATATTGATAAGAATAATACCGTAAATTTCAATTGTTGAAATTAACGTAATAGATTCACCTTTCAATGTGCTCAAGTTGGTTTTGATTTTACTCACAAATTACCACCTAATATGACTCAATGTTTTGGTATATATTTATTGAAACCAAAAATGTTCTGAATATAGATTTAGACTAGTCCATTTGCACATAACAACCAAAGTGTCTCGAAGTTAGTGGGAGCGATATTAGTTTGTGGGTTTTCGTATATGAAAGTATCATTCTGTAAAGCATCAAAATTGAACAAGTGTTTTGATAGATGTATTAAATGGTTTGATTATCAGTTAGAATATAGAGGAAGTGCCTATTCATAAGAAAGAATGTTAAAAGGTACATTGATATTTCTAAATTATAAGTAAACAACACATTGCTGATTTTCAACGGTATACTTATGTTAAAATCAATTTAACTTGTTTTAATACTGAACGTTGGACTTGTTAATGATGTCTTTTATAGTAAGTCTAAATGATAATGAGAATGTCACAAAACTATACGCAAGGACACCTTATTGAAATGTTTAATACAGAACATGTGAATTGTATTCCTTATGCATTGACAATAGGAACTATCATACATGTTATGTTGTCTACGATATCGTGACTTGTTTAAGTATTTGATACATGAAGCAAATATCAAATCCAAATTGATATCACTAAATGGTAGCTTGGAGTATTCTCGTGTATTTATGGAATACTACAGAATTTCTTACAGAAACAATGAACTCCTAATGAAGGAGTGTTTAGACTCAAACTTTCATAAGTGATATTTAGTATAATATGTCAATAATAAATTCAAGTTAAAAATATTTAAATTAGAAATGTTCCAAACGAAAGATGGTGGGTGATTCAGTGAAAAGGCTAAGTACATCGCTTGGATAGTGCCGTAGTAAAATAATGTATACAAATATAAATGCACAAATTTATAACCAGTCTGAGGGTAATTCCAAATGTTAAGAATCCCATAACATTGTTATATGATAACAATGTCGCGATAGAGTTCAAAACAGAACTTAGAGCTCATTGGAAGTCGAGAGACATACTCCGAATTATTCCACATGATAAAGGTAGTTTATCAGCATCAGAGAGAGTTGATTGATAGAGTAGATAACGGAAACATAATAGCATGCTCGTTTACCGAGGAATGGCCCAAATTGGTTTTGAGGAAATCAATTGGAGAAGTTGGAATAAGATTCCATAATTGACCCAAAGTGCAAGTGGGAGATTGGTAGAGTTAGGAGTATGACCTATGGGAAATTATGTAATTTTTTACATATATCTAACTCGATAATCAATCTTGTTTAAAATAAAAAGTGTTTTCTTCCTATTATATACTTGATATAATGTGTTATATTGATTAATTAATTTAATTAAAGTATATTTAATAGAAAATACATAAATGGTATGTTTGTGATAGTAGTTACAAAGTGTTGTAACCATGAGTAATTTATCATAATGAAAACAAATATACCATTTTAAATGTTCCTAGTCAAGATGCATCGAGACTAGATATGGATGTATCCGTTGAGACTAGAATACGTAACGCTCTTCGAATGTTAGGCAGTGTATTACTCATGACTGCTGGGGGCACCTAGGGGTTACGTACTGATAGTTATTAGATAACTATGGAATGACTCACTCGATAGCTTTTTGTTGGTTAATATAATTAAGGTCAAACAGAAAATATCGATGTGAGTGATTTACATAGTTCTTTCGACTTAAGAATACTGTGGATCTTCAATATGAAAGCTTCGCTTTAATTATAGTCAAATCATGTCATTACGTCCATCGAGTGACTATAGTTGGGTTGAGTGGAAGTATTGGAAGTGAACACTATTCAAGAGAGGAGTCGTCTCCTTAGTTCTATAGGGTTAGTATCACGGTCAACTCAAAGTCAAAGACTCTGGCTAGAGCAGTTTGGTTTATAATAATTGTTATTATTGAATCTATGTCTTTGTATTTGGACTATAGAGTTTAATATGGAAGATACTAGAATTTTGACCATTACCAAATTCCATAAGTCCATAGTGATATAGTTTTGACGAAGAGAATTGGTGTAAATAAATGTCATAACCGGGTAACACTTAATAAAGTAAAATTGGATTTTACCGAAACTAAATAAGTAATAAATTTGGCCAAAATGTCACACCACCTTCTAAGTGATGTGTGAACATTAACATTCGAATAATTCGATGTTAATCGCTAACCAAATTTACACCTAACGAGTCATACAACCAAAATGATGAATTCTCTTTAGACCAAACAATTTAATTAGTTTGTAATTAATATAAATTAATTAATATCTATAAAATAGTAATTATAAAATTTTGAATATGATTTAAGGAATAAATTTTATTAAATATATTTATAATAGTTATAAATATATCGATCAATATGTGTTATCGATAAGCAATTAAATATTATTTTATTTTATTTGGGCTTAAATGGGATGATACCCTATGATGATATGGTAATAATTTGACTGTTACAAAGGCTATATGGGCGGTTAAAAATAGGCTAGAGGGGTTGTAAATGGATGGCTCAGATTTAGTGAGAATTGGTATGAGATGGTATCCATATCTTTCTCTCTTTCATCCACTGTAAAAGACATATAACCCTAATTGTTCAATTACTTTTTGCCTGCCACTATTTCTTCTATTGCTTGCCGATCACATCCCCTAGGAGATTAAGCAGGTCCAACTCAAATCAAATTAAAACAAGTACTATCTGACAGTCAAAGGTCTACGATTCAAGGATTATCGGTCTACCAAATCGAAAAGCTTTCAGTAAAGAGAGAGTACATCATTACTAGGTTTGCTTTAAGGCTTTAGTTTCAAGTATGTCTTTACTATATTATATTGCTTATAATCTCATAATATTATTTTATTATACTTATATACATTATTATTATATTATTGGTTAGGTGACGATTCTTATATGTATCGATGTCGTCACATACTAGATTGGTTATATTATGTATATAATAATAATAAAACAAATTTTTTATACATAAATCAGATATGCACAGCCAAATATTTTGTATATAAAATTATTATTTTATATATGTATTTATGTATGTATGTATTAATATATCATTTAATTATAATTATATGATTTGTATTTATTCTTATCATCATATCACGCTAATAATTGAAGATATATTTCATACATGTTTACTATAATTATAATTTTCAGTAATAGTAAAGTATTTCTAAATAATTATTAGCTATTATTTACTATTATTTAAATTAATATATTATTTAAGTAATTAATAAAAAATAAAATATGTTTCGAAAATTAAGTTATAAATTTTTAAAAATTATTTTATCATGAAATAAGTTCGTGGCCAAAAATTGAGGATTTAATAATCATTATTTATATTTTTTAAAATAATTATAATATATGGTTAAAATTAATTAATTATTAAAAAATAAATTTTGGCTAAGAAAAATTATGTAAACTTTTTCTAAAGCTTAAAATATCATGCTAGATTTTCTGAAAATTTAAAATTTTTAAAAGTATGTTTCAAATATATTTTTATTAATATTTTATTGTATTTCGACTAACTTATATATATACATATACGTATACGTATACGTATACATATACATATACATATACATATACATATACATATACATATATATATATTAATATAACAAATTTATAATAGAATTTTGTTATGCTATGTATATGTTATCCGGCCTTTTGGTCCGGCTATATTCAGCCTGACTAGACAAGTTAGACTGGGCGATCATCGAGGAAGACAACCCGAAGAGATGATTATTAGGCTCAGAGATCAAGCCCGGGTAATGATACGAAGCGACGATCAACCGAGGCCAACTGATAGACTCTCCAGAAAATTCTAAGTATGGAATAATGCCTCCTCTAGGCGGGATTCAGTGCCTATCTCTTTCCTTAGGGGATCGGTACATATCCTCAATTAAAGTCCCAAACTTGGTAAGATCGATACAGAGTGACAAGGAAGGCCGCATGAGGATACATTCCAAGTTTCAAGTCATTTGGTGTTCGTATGATCAAGTTATGGGCAAATTACTTAACCCATCAAAAGGGATCAGTATAAAAGGGATCGGTATAAAAGGAATCGTCCATATTCAGCTTTCGCTACATATTGCAACAATGATCGGTCAGAAAAAGAATCCGGCTTTCTCTACCGAGGCGCTGCCATTTTTGTTCTTCACTTTTGTTCTAATGGATCCTAACTGATCCGAACATTCTTGTAATCATAATCAAGTGAAAGATCAATAAAAATATGAAGTGGACGTAGGCCAAGATTACTGAACCACTATAAAAATCTGTGTGTTCCTTTATGATTTTTGCTTTGTTTTGTTCACTCTTCATTTAATCTCTACTAGATTCTATTGGATGTTAATGCCCATTTTTGGCGTCAATGGTATATGATCCGATAGTAATTTTTTAATTTTATTAATATATATATATATATATATATTATAAATATGTTTATATACATACACACATAAATATATATATATATATATTAAAAAACCTTTTATATATATATTATGAATATATAAATTAATAATATTTTACACACATATATATATATATATAAGTTATATAAATATATAAGTGTTCAAATATTTTCATCCTCATAAAATTATTTAAATAAAATTTACTTATAAATTTACACACCATACACACACACACATATATATATATAGATTTATAATACTTATATAAATAACAAACTTATATATATATACACACATATATTTAGACAACACACAATACATATCGGATGAGCTAACATGTCGGTTGCGATGTAAATCCCAACATCTATATACGGGCATGTTATTCCTTACACGGCATATCATGTTACAAATGCACAATCACATATATATGTATATGTGACATATGTGTACATTTATATGTATAAAATATAAATTAAATAAAATTGTATATAATCTATAAATTTAAATAAAATAAGAGATTTTATTTAGATAAAGTTTAGAAATGTTCTACATAAATTAGACTTCATGGGCCCAATATAGATCCAGTAAGGGAATGTTTTAGAAATTCACCCATAACTTCCGCTACGGGCTGGTCCAGTTTCAACATAAAGTACCCAAGTATTCATCTTTCACATTTAATATATAAAACCAAGTCTATTTTCTTCTTCTTACTTATTCTCATTTTTGTCTCTCTCTCTCTCTTCCTTTGTGTATTTGCAACAATCACGGAACGACTTGGCGAGAGTCTTATATTAAAGGTGAGCGTATGGTTGGTTTTGTTGGTTTAACGATAAAATTGTTAAACCAAACTGAAACCAACAAAAATTAAAACCAAACCAACTGAATTAAGTTTGGTTTGTTATCTAGTTTAACCAAACTAAAAATGATTCACAATTTATGTTTGGAATATTCTTTGTATTTTAAAATAAAAACACAAATATATGATTAAAGTATTCTTATTCGTTTTTAATATATTCCACACATCGTTTTTAATAGTTGAAATAAAGTTTTTATTTTTTGGTCCAATTGCAAAGTTCCGAAAATAACCTTATATACAAAAAAGAGGCCGAGAGTCGAATCCTACTTAAAACAAAAGTAACATCAATTTCCAAATAACATTTTGATACATAAATAAGGTCACAAGTTCAAACCCTAATTAAATGTGATGTTAATAATATTTTTCTTTATAATTTTCAACTTTTACTTACCAAAGTTATACAAAAAATTAAATTTTAACAATTTTATACCATTATATAAAAAAAATTTATATGCATGTGCAAAAAAATCTTTTATATTATAAAATTTATTTAGGCTACTAAATTAATGTAAAAAACCATTATAAAATTACTAGTTTTAATGATATAGTAAAAATTTGGTTATTTTGGTTACACCGATAACCGAACTAATTTGTATTTATGGGCCTAAACGAACCAAATTGACAAAATAAACTAATTTGGTTGGTTTATTTGATTTAACCAAAGATTGCTTACACCTATCTTATATTAGTTATGTTGCACTCAAATTTCCATGGATAAATATGTTGGAACTAGGCCAACCCGTGGCGGAGGAATTTTGTAAATTTCAATTTTTTTACCTATTTGGATCTTTAATGGGCCTATGTATTCTAATTCATTAAGAAATTTTCGAAATTTTTTGTTAAATAAAATCAATATTTTATTTAAATTTATAAATGAAGTTTTTTTATTTAATTTGTATTATATTATATATATGTGTATCACATACACATATGTGTGTGCGCACATGCAACCGAATAATGTGTACATACTTCCTCAAGCTATCTTCTGTCTCCCAAGTGTATTCTATGGAATCTTCCCTTCACTTAATCTTAACCAATCTCACGAATTTATTACGCAATTGTTTCACGTCTCGATCAACAATGTGAACCGGATGCCTTATCATGGTTAAATTCGGTTCCACTTTCAAATCCACTTGAACAGATGGCTCAACAATAAGAGATGGATCGAGCACATACTTCCTCAAATGTGATACATGAAAAACATTATGGACTCCCGAAAAGCTTTCCGGCAACTCAACTCTGTAGGCTTGCGGCCCAATCCTTTTAAGAATCTGAAAATGTCCAACACATCTAGGTGCCAACTTCCCTGTCCTTTCAAATCGAACAACTCCTATAATAAGGGAAATCTTCACAAACATAAAGTCTATGCCTATGCCTTCGATTGGGATAGCTTTTCTATCGATCTTGAGCTTCCTTCATCCTCCTTTTGATCATACCGACCTTCTCCGTAGCCCCCCGAATCGTATCAGGTCCAAGCACTAACCGGTCCCCTGTTTCTATCCAACACGATGGTGACTTGCATGGTCGTCCATAAAGAGTGTCATAGGGTGCCATGCCAATGCTTGCTTGATAACTGTTATTATATGATAATTCCACTAAATGAAGATGATCCTCCCACGATCCTCCAAAGTCCAAGATACATGCTCTCGACAGATCTTCTAAGACTCAGTTAACCCACTTTGTTTGCCCATCCGTTTGAGGATGATATGCTATGCTAAAACATAGCTTTGTTCTCAAAGCTACTTGTAACGCTTTCAAAAATGACAGGTAAAGATTAGATCCTGATCACTTACAATGCTAACTGGAACCCCATGCAATCGAATAATCTCCCTCATATAAACATCTGCAAATGTTACTGCAATCCTGGTCGGCTTTACTGGAATAAAATAAGCGCTCTTGGTTAGCCGATCCACAAACCATCCATAAAATCCATTGATACTTGCTCCCATTTTCAATTTGGAATCTCTAGTGGTTGTAATAACCCAGCATTACCTTGGTGATCACCCTTGATTTGTTGGCAATTCATGCCTCGGCTGACATGGATAGAAATATCCCTCTGCAATCCCTTCCACCAAAATACTCGCTTTATATCCCGACGCATCTTTGAAACACCAGGATGGATACTTAATTTCGATTGATGACATTCTATAAAAATTTCTTGCCTAATACCATCGACATTTGGAATACATATCCTTCCATTCATCAGCAGTATACCCCAATGGTCCATCTCAAAGCTTGAACAATGACCTTCGTCTATACCCATGATGATCTCCATCAAGCGACTATCTTCCCTTCTCTTGCTTTAAATCCTTTCAAGAAGAGTCAGAGTAACTTCCAAAAGAGACAAGATTGCACTCTTACTCGGAGAATCTGCTACCACGATTTCTTTTCCCGGCGTATATAGGATATCCAAGTCATATACTGCAAGAAATTCCAACTAGCGTTGTTGCCTTATATTCAAATCCTTCTGCGTGAAAACATACTTTAAGGACTTGTGTCCGTGAAGAGCTCGAACTTCTCACTTAACAAATAATGCCTCCAAATCTTTAATGCAAACACAACAGCTAATGACTCTAAATCAGGTACTGCATGATTTTGCCCATGAGGCTTCAGCAGCCTACAAGCATAAGAAATAACTCTACCGTACTGCATCAAAACTGCACCAAAACCTACACCACAAGCATCTGTATACACAGTCAACCCTCCATATCCATCTGGAATAACTAGAGCTGGAGCACTGGTCAACCTCTTCTTTAACTCAACGAATGCTTCCTCACACTTCGAAGTCCAAATAAACTTCTCATCCTTGAAAGTACACGTGTAGTACTAAGGATCGTGTAATATGGTATGTTAATGCGGAAACTAGTAATAACAGTAAAGTACAAATTAAAGTAAGCACACCAGAAATTTTTATACTGGTTCGAACTTCCCGTTCTACGTCCAGTCCCAGAATACCCTCTGGATTTATACTAAACCCCTCACTTAACCCGGAGGAATAGGTATACGACACCTGAGCAGCCGAACAGGAATTTTTCCGCCTCAACAGCCGAAGAGGACTTCAACTTAATACAAATAGTTTGTTGACGAATGTGTTCTGAATAACACTGATTGTCTTTTGATAGTACAGCTTTCCTATAATCAAATCCTCAAGAGTATATATGTGTGTGAAGATTTAGAAGGAAGATAATCACGTAGAATCGAAGTATATGAATAAATTCAAGGATTCTAGTGATATTAAATAAGAATAAATGCTTTTATCTGCAGAAATGAATAGAGATTAGATTTCAGAAATATAAACAAGAATCGGTGATTGTAGAAGTGAATTGAATATGTTTATATAGTTGTAGAAGAGTTGTAATCTTTCATGAAGAGTTTTAGTTAACAGTTGTGTCCATACCTCTTGAAATAGAGGACATTCCTCTTCATGAAATGATCGCGTCTCTTCAGAAAACTAGCCGTTTTTCTCTGGTCGGTCGACCGGAAAACCTGGCCGGTCAGCTGAGTTTAAAACGTATACAAAACAGAAAGTCACTGTGCACATGATACAGGGTCGGTCGACCGAGGATCCTGGTCGGTCGGCCGACCTGGTGTTATATGCACAGTGAACATAGTTTTTGCTATAAAATGTTTTGTGTGCGTGTGTGACTATTTGAGGAATGATTTTAACATTGTTCTAAGACTCAAATAAAATAAAATATCCATACTAATCTCTGGATTGTAAGATTATCTCTTTTGTAGTGCATGGTATGCACTTATTCTCTTTTTGTCGCTTTCATATAGTATTCTCGTCGTATGATCTCTGAAGCTTGTGTCATGAATCAAAACTCATGAATCAACATTCTCCCCCTTTTTGATTGATGACAATACTAATGTGACGAAGTAATATTGACATATATATTATAGTTCTCCCCCTGAATATATGGCGACTTTTCTGCAAAAATTTGTTAGTTTGCATACATTTCTCCCCCTTTGTCATCGACAAAAAGGAATACTTATAGCAGATTAAAGTAATGCAAAACATTTAAATTTACATGGTACATTCTTGAGCTTAATTAGAAATAATTTAAAGATGTTTGCATAGAATATAACAAAACAATTAATTAAAAAACAAATAAAGTACAAGAAATTCTTGAAAGTAAAAAAGATACTACAATTACTCCTCATCATCGTCGGTATCCCACTGTTCTGGATGAAGATTTTCATCGAGAGGAGCCGGTTCCTTACCCCGTCTTTGAGTGGTAGGTGCTGGAGTTGCCGATGTGCTGGAACTTGTGTTCTCGGATGTAGACCAAGAGAAATTTGGTGCTGGTCTTTTTCCAGGAGCAACAAATGAAGCACCGGCTTCAGAAGAGCATGATAAGGCATCCCATAAATTTACGAAGAAGCCTTTGATCTTCTTGAAACGTCCATCAATTTTTCGAAGGCGAGAATCTAAAGCTAGTTGATTTTGGGCCAAAATATCAATGGTAGCCGCTGTGCTAGTACCGGGAGGTGGTCTTTGGATAGAGGTCTGACGAGTTATACGTTCTGTAGAGTGAGTGGATGGTTGAGGTGTAGAATAGCTGCGACGTAGTTGTTCTCGTGGAATGGTACGCCATTGCTGAAAGGTGGTGATTTGGGATGGTGCATCGGGTAACTTCATTAATTTTATTGTTCGTGAGTCAAAGGTACGAACTTTGGATGTTTCGGATTCCGGAGCATGGGTGACAAAATTATTAATCAACCGCATTATGTATTCTCCATAATAAATATGGAGCATTTTCCCTTGGTTGAACGTAAGGAATTCATCCATGAGAAGTTGTGTCCAATTTACCCGAATATTTCCACACATAGCATATAACGCTTTGAAGTTTTCGGGATATACTAAGTGGTATGACCCTCCTCGTGGAACAATAGACTTCATCATGAATCGATGAAAAAGTCGTGCTTTAGGTCGGAGAGATGAAGTTTGCCTTAAATCGGTAGCATCATCTTCAAAAAATAGATGACTTAGGCGATCACGAGTTGATGTATTACAGTCTACATCATGTAAAGATATTCCACCCGGTCGAGCATTTAAAATATGATTCATTCGATCAATGGAGAGAAAAATCGAAGTGCCACAAACCGATGTCCAAACACAATTTTCAGTGTTTCTTGGTGGATTTACAAGATTGAGATTTGCTAGGAATAACTTTACCATTATATGATTAATTTTCAAGTTGTTTTTCCTATGGTCAAGAAAAGCATCAAGACCACTTTCAAGTGCGGCATTTTCAACACCGTAGGCGGTAAAATCAGGATAACTTACAAAAGACTCCTCAAAGATTTTTGCATCTTGAAGCCTTATCCATCTATCTAAAGCTTTTTCACTTACTAGCCAAGAAGCAATTTGAGAGTCTACAGGAGTTGAGGAAGATTGGCCAGCAGTAGTCTTAGATCTCTTCTTGGGAGCCATTTTTCTTTGAAGAATTTGAAGAAATTTAGGAAGGTAGTAATGGGGTCTAGGGTTAAAATCTGTTGTGGGAGAGTAAAGTGAAGAGGTGAGATAAAAAGGTGAATGGTTGGGTTAAAATATGTAGGCAATTTCAGCAGAAAAAGTTCGTTCGGTCGGCTGAAATCCCTGGGTCGCTCGACCGAGTTGAGGTTCAGAATAGTGCTGAAACTTTCGGGAAGAACTTCGGTCGACTGGTGCAGGGTATTCGGTTGACTGAGTTAAAAAAATGTTATAATGTCATTCTGGAAACAAGTTCGGCTGACCGAGACAGGTTGTTCGGTCGACCGACTTGTAAGAAATCTGTTTTTTTTTAAACCTCTCGGGACAGCTTCGGTTGACCGATTCAGATTTTTCGGTCGACCGAGGCATGTGAACAGACTAGTTTATGTTGTCTTTCAAACAAGAATTATAGAAGTATAATTATATTATTACATTATATATATCTATACATCTTATTCAAAATAATAACATATATATAGTAAATTATAGCCATGGTGCATCAGCATCGACGTTCCCATGAATTTGGAGATGGAACGTTTTCTACCGGTGACCATATTGGAGCTATTGGAGATTGAACATGGTTAGAAGGAGATGGAGTTCTGTAAGAAGGTTCAGCAACATCATCCTTCTTAGATGAACAAAATTTCATGGCAATCTTTTCAAGGAAGCTTAAACGTCTTGCCGTGACTTTCTGTTCGTAATAAAGTTCCCTTTGCATATTCATCTGTTGTTGTTGGTAGTGATGAATTTCATCAATCTTTTGTTTGGTTGATGGAGATACTACCATTTCCTTTTTCCCTTTCTTTTTATCAGGTGTATAACCTGTATGGGAGTCTTCCCATGGTTTCCACCTGTGTCGGGGGTCATTATCTGGAGAGGGAAATTCTAAAACACGATTAGGCATTGGAAAAGTAGGTTGGGGACCATTTTCAGTGATGCGATCAGAATAGTCGTCGTCCGGGGATGTATAACAAAGATGAGAATTTTCAGAATTGTAGACATCATTGTTAGAAGACATTTTTGTTTCAAGTTTTTGTTTTGTAAGTAGATTTTTTTTTTGTATCTTATGTTCTATTCAATAAACATATGTATGTATATATAACCATTTATTTCTAAAAAAATAGTGGTTTAAAATCAAATTTTGGTTTTAATCACAGAACTTTTTAAACAAAAAACTGTTTGTAAATGAATGACATACAATGCTTTAGAGTCAAAAATAGTATATTTTGAAATTAAGTTTTAATGGTACAAATTAGAAACAGAGCTGGAACAAGAAACACCCATAGCTCAAGTGGCTATACTACAACATCTAGCATATAAGTCAGAAGTCATGAGTTCGGGTGCCGCGTTGGTCAGAAATAAAATAATTTTTGTTTTTCCATAATTTTGCATATTTTTATTCATAAGTCTTTAAACGACATTATACCTAAATCACGTCTTAGTTTTATAAAAGTATTCTCATTTAGTGGTTTAGTAAAAATGTCAGCTATTTGATTTTCAGTGTTGATAAATTCTAGATTAATTAATCCTTTTTCCAAACAATCACGAAGAAAATGATGTCGAATATCAATGTGTTTTGTTCGTGAGCGATTGACCGGATTTTTAGAAAGATTTATTGCACTGGTATTATCACAATAAATTATTGATTTTTCAAGATGACAATTAAAATCTTGTAATGTCTGTTGCATATATACGACTTGTGCACATGCCAAAGCAGCAGATATATATTCTGCTTCACATGTTGATAAAGAAACACAGTTTTGTTTCTTACTAAACCAAGAAACTAAGGAACGTCCAATGAAGTGACACGTTCCGCTCATACTTTTTCGATCCGTCCGACTTCCTCCAAAATCAGCATCACTATAGGAAACTAATTCGAAAGGACATTCTTTCGGATAAAATAGTCCAAAATCTTTGGTTTTAGTTAGATATCGAATAATGCGTTTAACTGCTCTCATATGTGATTCTTTGGGATTTGCTTGAAATCGAGCACACAAACAGACACTCATCATAATATCGGGGCGACTCGCTGTTAAATAGAGTAAAGAACCTATCATACTACGATATAACTTTTGATCAACACTTTTGCCATCTTCATCTCTATCGAGATGAACCGTTGTACTCATGGGAGTTGGTTTGGCAGCAGTGTTTTCAAGACCAAAACGTTTGATTAAATTATAGCAATATTTCTCTTGATTAATAAAAATTCCATTTTCAATTTGTTTAATTTGTAATCCAAGAAAATATGACAATTCTCCCATATGAGACATTTCAAATTCATTTGTCATTATAGTTGAAAATTCTTGACATAATTTTTCATTTGTCGAGCCGAAAATAATATCGTCAACATATATTTGAATTATTAAGATATCTTTATTAGTTTTCTTAATAAAAAGTGTTTGATCTACTTTACCGATTTCAAAACCAAATTCTAATAAATAACCTTTAAGACGATCATACCAAGCACGTGGTGCTTGTTTTAAACCGAATAACGCCTTTTTAAGTTTATATACATGATATGGAAATTGTTAGGAGTTTGAGAGTTTTCTAATATACTAGAAAGATTTTCTCTTCCTTTATTGAAATTAGAAACATTTTAAGAAATATCATCAAATTTTATTTTAAGACTAGATTTTTCTAACTCTAAATCCTTAATCTTAGATATTAAACTATTATTTTCAAAAAGTAAAACATCATTTTTATTTTTCTGAATTTCTAGTTCCTCAGAAATTGACGTAATTTGAGAAGATAAGTTAGAATTCGATTGTTGAGAGATTTCAAGTTCTTCTTCCAATATTACTTTCTCATCTTTTAACATATCTACTTCTAAAGCTGTTCTATCTAACTTTCTTTGCAACTCCTTATTTTTCTTTTTAAGTTGTTTTGTTAAATTTACTAATTCAGAATTTATTTCAATTAAATCTTCAAAAGTAAAATCACTTACATCGTCTGATGAAGCCATGAAGCATACATTTGCTTGTTCATTATCACTTTCGCTCTCTGATGAGGATGATGAGTCAGTGTCGTCCCAAGTGACTGAAAAAGCTTTTCGTTTGGTTTTGTCCTTCTTGAAATTATTCTTTTTACGATCTGGACAATCTTTCTTCATGTGTCCTTTCTTATGACATTCATAACATTCCATTGTTGAAGATGATGGTTTGCTGCTATTGGAATTGTTGTTGGAATTATTTTTGTTTCCCTTGAATTTGTTTCTGTTGAATTTCAAAAACTTTTTGAAATTTTTAGCGATCATGGCCATATCTTCATTATCTGAGTCGGAATCATCTTTTTCTGCTTGGAATGCTACATTTTTCTTTTCTTGTGCTCCATTTCATTTTGCCTGCAAATTTACTTCGTAGGACATTAAATTACCTATCAACTCTTCTGGTTTTAATGTTGACAAATCAGTTGCTTCTTCAATAGCTAGGACTTTTCGTTCCCATTCATCCGTTAAAGAATTCAAGATTTTTGTGACAACATCAAAATCAGTAAACTTTTGTTCTAGTGATAATAAAGCATGATAAATATCCTGAAATCTAGAGTACATGTCATTTATAGATTCATTTGGCCTCATTTTAAAATTTTCAAATTGATGTTTCAACATAGAAATTTTGCTCAATTTAACTTTGTTCGTTCCTTCATGTGAAACTTTAAGAGTTCTCCAAATCTCATAACCGGAAGTGCACATACTAACTCTATTGAATTCATTTCTATCTAATGCACAAAATAAAATATTCATTGCTTTGCATTTGAAGTAGCATCTAGTTTTTGTGTGTTACTCCAAGTTGAGTATTCTCCAGTAGGAGTTGTATACTCTCTTTGTATAATATTCCAGATATCAAATCCACTTGATTGCATATAGATTCTCATTCTAGTTGACCAATAATTGTAATTTATACCATTGAAAAGTGGAGGTCGTGAAGTCGATTGACCTTTTGTGAAACTAGAATTAGTGTGAGTGTTAACATCATTAATTTGTGTGGTTGCCATATTACTAAAAGTAAATATCAAATGACTTTGTGATGGTTATAGGATGACCTTGCTCTGATACCAAATGAAAGTACACGTGTAGTACTAAGGATCGTGTAATATGGTATGTTAATGCGGAAACTAGTAATAACAGTAAAGTACAAATTAAAGTAAGAACACCAGGAATTTTTATACTGGTTCGAACTTCCCGTTCTACGTCCAGTCCCAGAATACCCTCTGGATTTAAACTAAACCCCTCACTTAACCCGGAGGAATAGGTATACGACACCTGAGCAGCCGAACAGGAATTTTTCCGCCTCAACAGCCGAAGAGGACTTCAACTTAATACAAATAGTTTGTTGACGAATGTGTTCTGAATAACACTGATTGTCTTTTGATAGTACAGCTTTTCTATAATCAAATCCTCAAGAGTATATATGTGTGTGAAGATTTAGAAGGAAGATAATCACGTAGAATCGAAGTATATGAATAAATTCAAGGATTCTAGTGATATTAAATAAGAATAAATGCTTTTATTTGCAGAAATGAATAGAGATTAGATTTCAGAAATATAAACAAGAATCGGTGATTGTAGAAGTGAATTGAATATGTTTATATAGTTGTAGAAGAGTTGTAATCTTTCATGAAGAGTTTTAGTTAACAGTTGTGTCCATACCTCTTGAAATAGAGGACATTCCTCTTCATGAAATGATCGCGTCTCTTCAGAAAACTAGCCGTTTTTCTCTGGTCGGTCGACCGGAAAACCTGGCCGGTCAGCTGAGTTTAAAACGTATACAAAACAGAAAGTCATTGTGCATATGATACAGGGTCGGTCGACCGAGGATCCTGGTCGGTCGGCCGACCTGGTGTTATATGCACAGTGAACATAGTTTTTGCTATAAAATGTTTTATGTGCGTGTGTGACTATTTGAGGAATGATTTTAACATTGTTCTAAGACTCAAATAAAATAAAATATCCATACTAATCTCTGGATTGTAATATTATCTCCTTTGTAGTGCACGGTATGCACTTATTCTCTTTTTGTCGCTTTCATATAGTATTCTCGTCGTATGATCTCTGAAGCTTGTGTCATGAATCAAAACTCATGAATCAATAATCCTTCTTTCTCAACTTTTTCAGGTGCGAGGCAATCTTAGAGAAGTTCTGGATGAATCTCCTATAATATCCCGCTAAGTCTTAGAAGCTTCGGACCTCTGTTGGAGTCTGCAGAGTCTTCCAATCTTGAACAGCCGCTACCTTTGTCGGGTCAACTGAAATACCATCCCCTGACACAACATGCCCGAGGAAACTTACTTTCGATTTCCAAAAACGACACTTAGAAAATTTAGCTTTTAAAACATGTTTCCTTAACTTCTCCAGCACCACTTCCAAATGGTGTTTGTGTTCTTCCTCGGTCTTAGAGTAAATAATGATATCATCTATAAAGACCAATACAAATTTGTTCAGCACATCTCTAAAAACTCGATTCATAAGATCTACAAAATAAGCGAGTGCATTAGTTAGCGCAAAATGCATAACCAACCACTCGAAGAAACATCCGGTCCTTTAAATCCTGCTAAGGGTATACTATTCCCTGTTATCCTTAATTGGTGAAATAATGTCACAAGGTTTATTTGGGAGAATACTTTAGCACCATGAAGTTGGTTAAGCATGTCGTCTATACTGGGTAAGGGATACTTGTTCTGAATTGTCTGCTTATTTACCTCATGTTAATCCACACAAATTTTTAATGAACCATATGACTTTTCCATAAAAACTATAGGTGCTTCCCAACTTGAGCGACTTGATCTAATCAGTCCTCTCTTCAACAAATCATCAGTCTGATCCCTTAACCTCTCTCTCGAAGCCATTTTATGAATAGGTTGAATAACAAGTTTCGAACCTGGAATTAAGTCTATACGGAACTCTATCTCCCGATGTGGAGGTAGGCTGTTAACATCTTTAAAAATATTAGGAAAATTCTTAACAATGTATATCGACCCAAACTCCTTTTAGGAAAAATCCAATGCATAAAGAAAGTTACTCATTCATTTGTCTAGTTCATCACATGATACTTTAACAAAGTTCCTCAATTTGGCTTTTAAAGATATCGTTCTCGCACTACAATCTAAGATAGCTTCGTTCTTTCATAGCAAAACCATATCGAGTATAACATCAAATACCTTAAAATCTAAAACAAACAGGTCACATGAAAAATGGTGGGTAAGATAAGTAATTTGCACATTCTCACAAACCATGCATAGGTTAGTTACACCTTCTATGAGGTTAGACAGGCAAATATGGGTTTCTACAATTCTTGGGGAAAGCTCCAATCTACCTACCGATTTTATAGAAATGAAACTATGGGAAGCCTCAGTATCAAACAATACTCGAACAAAAATGCCATTAATAATTAAAGTACCTTTAAGAACTCCTTTCCCTTTCACATCTCTTAAGGTTAATGGTTCATCCTTGATGGTATAAACCTTGACTTGGTGACCCTTCTTCATTAGCGGTCAATTCTTCACCATGTGCTCTGTTTGCTAACAGTTATAGATAGTGTCTTCAGAACCATTGGAGAAATAGGTCCCGTCTGCTACTTCGAAACTTCAGAATTCTTAAAAAATCTTGCCAGATGGCCCTTCTGCTTACACTGATAACACTTAACATCCTTGAACTTATTCCATTGATCTCCTCCAAACTTTCTTCCCCACTTCTTCTTCCATTATAGGTTAAACTTCCATTTATTCGTGCTGTTGTTATTATTGCTTGGTGCTGCTGCCGACTTCTTCTTTTCTAGAACTTCATACCGCAAAACCATTTCTACTAAGTCCACAAAAAATCCCTTTATGTGGGCAGTCATTGTGATGACCCCACCGCGATGCCCAAATTAGCAAAGAATATTACAAGTAATGTCGTTTTCTAATCCGGAGAATACCACTTGTTAAGGGCGATCGAATGTGAATATATCTTTATACTAACACTGACACGTCATTTATACCTTTTCACTTAATATCTGAACTGAACTTGACGTGTACAATATTAATACAAAGTAATAGACACATCGATTTCTCAGAATCAGAACAATATATCATATAAATAACAGTCACAGATCACAGTGGAATAAATCTCAACTTATACATATACAAACTATGATTTTACAAAATGAAATTCTAAACTCAATTAATACACAAGTTATGGTTTTCTAATCTTAATTATACATCTCAATTTCAAACAAAATTCCTAAATGATATAAATAAATGTCAAAGGTCCAACTTTTGCTAGCCCAACCATCCATAGGTCTACTCGTCATGTAACCTGAAAGTCTCAGTCTGACCCGAGCAAAATAACACTCGAGTTAGACTATCTCTAAATATCCAATAGGGCGAGAACAGAATATAACACAAGAATAAACAACATATAATTAAATACAGATGTCCGGGATATAACGAGTCAGAAAATTAAATAACTCAGAACAGGGTTATAAATTTAAGTCACAAACACGAACTACTCACTAAACACAGAATAACAAAATTAACTTAACTTAGAATCCATTACAAGACATAAGAATATATATATATTTATTTCACGAACACAAGACACAAGAACATATATATATATTTCACGAACACAAGACATAAGAATATATATATTTATTTCACAAACGCAAGACACAAGAATATATATATATATTTATTTCACGAACACAAGACACAAGAATATATATATATTTATTTCACGAACACAGAATAGTTACAGAATCCAATTTCCAGCATCCAAGAGATCTTACTAAAAACGTTCGCAATGATCATACTCAGGCCCCGTAGCAAACAAACAAACAATTTGGTATCACACAAACCGATCTGATACCGGCGATCGTACACAGGACGGGAATCACAAGATGATCTCAAGGATAGCAGACATGACCGAATGTATCGTATTTATTTTAGATTATTACACTTGAAAAGAAATCCAGGAGTAAACTTCCTAAGGATCTAGCAGCTACTTGTTGCACACCAAAAGAGAGTAAACTCTAAAGTACCAAATACTATCACCTTCATTAATCACTAGAATTTAACCAATACATCCCATGCCGTATGTTGAAATCCAAGTATTTACTAAAAGCTAGCAAATATCACTTATTATGGTTACCATCGAAAAACCTAAATTATATTCTCTTCCGGATCTCGTAACCACTTGTCGCACACCCGAAGAGAAAACAACTGTAAAGTGTTAATTACTTCCCTATTGTGATCGCATGAATTTAACCAAAGTATCACATACTATCTGGTGAAATTCACGTATTCACTAATGGTTAGTAAATTCCACTCAAACATTCTATTCAATGATTTTATGGCATATTCGACGAAGCATTATACGAAAGCATTTAAACCAATCAATAACACTAAGTCGGTTATTAGCACTCCCCACGTTATAGAACTAATGTTCTCAAAACATTTTTTCTCTCTTTGATTTTCATTGTTTAAAACACTTGTTAATTTTTGTTCACAAATCTATTTATTATTTCCAAAAACATTTATTATAAAACCAAGATTTTTTTCCTTGTTTCCCAAAACCATATTAATGATTAAATTCCAAGAATTAGTATGGTTCACAATTTATATTATCCTAATTCTCAAAAGATATATTAACTCATTTCCAAATTTCCAAATTCCACAACTATTTTACTGACACGTTTTATTGTAGATAACAGTTTATATTTAACAAGGTGAAATATTCATTTAAACAAGAATATTCCATAAACTCGAATCATTCCAAGATTTTACTTAATTTCACAAAGGTATCTCAAATCATATGTTATATTATTCTCAAAACCATATTTTAAAACCATATTTAATTACTCTTCCAAATCCATATTAAAATATAACCATTTTATTTAGAAATAAACTAAGTTTATACTTTTCAAAACTACAGTTTCAAATTCCATGAATCCTATATTATGTACTTAATAAAACCATAATACACATATTCTAAATCCATAACCACTTTTATGTAAAAATAGACTAGATTTGTATTTCCAAAGTCGTGTTTCCAAATCCATAAATATTTCACTAACCATGTTTAAAATATAAAATAACTTGCTAAAAAATCATTTTTAATATTTATTAACTTAATTTAGAAATAATTCTAAGATTTATAAATATAAATAATTCTCTTTTGTAAAATTACTTGTATATGAAGCTTATTAACTTATTTTATAAAACTCAAATTTAGGGTCTAAAGATCTGCAGTTATGACCACTTAAATCTCATAATTTTACAAAACTTAAAACATGAAAATTATAAATAAAAGTCTATGCTTTCCATAACATCAAGAATTATGGAATTCTGATAAATAATGAAAAGTTATGACTAAAACAATTCTTATATTTTAACTTTATTATCGCTGTCATTTATTCTCGAGACAGCGACGCTAAAAAACGTATTTTCGACCATGTAAACAACAATATATCACAAAACTCAAAACAAGAAAGTTGTAGAAGATAGTCTATGCATTATAGAACAGCAAGAATCATCGAATTCCGATAAGTAACGAAAAAGTTATAGCCATTTTAATTTCATGTTTTAACTTAGAAAATTGACAGAGCAGAGCATGTATATCAGTTTTAAACCTAATTTCGACCCCTTAACATGCCAAATTTTAAAAAGTGATTAAAAGATAACTTGTAGATTATTGGAATAACTTTCTACTACAAAAAGATTGAGTCAATTTGGAGCATTTTACGCTAAGATATTGCTGTTTTACTGCAGCGATTTTCGCAATTTATTTTCAGCAAACAATCAAATAATCACCAAATTCAAGCAACCAATTTACAATCAAATTGTATGCAATTAAATCAACAAACCAACCAACTCAATCCAAATAGCAATTAACAATTATTCTTATGAGTTATAGATAGTAGTGTGAGTGATTAACTCACTTTTAATGCTTCCTATAGCTTGCTAATCTTTGCTTAGGTTTTATTACACCTTCAACTTCACCAAAATTGTCTAAAAACCCAAAAATAAAAACCAACCATCAAACAATTATAATTAAAACGAGATCAAAAATCACTTTTTATGTTTTTAAAAGATAGAGAGAGGGTTTAGAATACTTACTTTTCATTATAGAACAAAAGCCCTTTGTTTTGATCTTGATTTGGGGATGATTTTGATTTTAGGGTTTAGAAAACAAAAGAGTTTTGGTTTTTAGATTTTGGAGCAGAAGAATGAATGGAGAAATGCGTACTTCTTATTTCTCTCCTACATGGGCCTAGTTAGGTAAGTATCCAATAACAAGTGTTGCTAATTTCTTTACAAAGAAAGTGTTGCTAATATGTTTTGTTTTATCACTAATACAACACCACTACTTTAACAATGTTATACAAAATCATAAATTAATTTCTCTATTTATCAAACCAAGTAATAATTTAAAAATTACATTTCAACAAAAATTCTCAATATTAACACTTTAATCTAAACACCAAATTTACATAATTGATTTAATAATATTTCAAAATTTTAAATTGATATCCCATTTAACAAATGAAACTCATTTCTTAATTAAATCTAATCTATTATTCTCAACAATAAATTTAATTTCACAAATCACAATTATAAATTAATTGTCCATAATTAAAATTAATTAATTAGTTAATTAACAACAGGGTTGTTACAGTCATCTTCTCCTGAAATCCTTCCATCATCCCCATCACAAACATCTCATTCTTCTTAAGAGGGATATCAATTAACTCCAAGCTAAATGCGATAATTCATTAAACTTGGTTTCATATTCTGATACCGACAAATCTCCTTGCTTAAGATCTAGGAAACTCCTACGCATATGAGTCTTCCCCACGGCAGGCATGAATTGGTCTTCAAACACCTCATTAAATCAAGCCCAAGAAAAATTATCCTTCATAACATTCCCTGTAACGGAGTTCGACCATGCTGCAGCTCCATCTTGCAAATGCCAAGATGCTAAGAAGTGCTTCTACTCATCTGAAATATCCAGCCTCTTGAAAATCTTTTTGTAGGAATGAAGCAAAGCTTGGACTTTGATAATGGATTCCATGCCTTTAAATGGCTTTCCTCCTAGATTAGTATAGTCTTTCCACAAAGCTGCAAAGTTCACACAGGGCTACCTCGGTGCTGCCTATTCAACTACTCCAACTCTTCCAACATTTAGAACTCGACCATTGGTGGTCGTGGTGCTATTAGCTCCTCTACCCTGTCTTGCTCTATTACTCATTCTTATTACCTGGACATAGTAAGATAACTTTAGAATACTTAGACTAGATAATCTTAAGGAAAAAGGGTACTAAATCAAACATATCAAGCCGATCAAAATAATTCGAATATACACACACACATATATATATATATATATATATATATATATATACGGACAAAATTATAAATGCACACTCTCATAGACTAAAATCATTCTAAGGTATTACTAACCCTATCTCTAATGAGTTAACTCCAACCAAGGCCTAAGTGTTCGCTCAATCTAAGCATTGATACCACTTGTAACGATCTGCCTTTCCTACTTCTAAAGATGACACATGAATATCGTGGATGAACTAAGTGGCATCTTTAGGAGTAAGAAAGGCAGGTCGTTACACAAGATTTTTGGTCGCAAATGTATCTTTAAGAGAAAACAATTACAGTTGGAATATAGTGAGCCACATTGATAAGAATAATACCGTAAATTTCAATTGTTGAAATTAACTTAATATATTCACCATTCGATGTGCTCAAGTTGGTTCGGATTATACTCACAAAATTATCACCTAATATGACTTTATGTTTTGGTATATATTTGTTGAACCAAAAATGTTCTGAATATAGATTTAGACTAGTCTCTTTGCACGTAACAACCAAAGTATCTCGAAGTTAGTGGGAGCAATATTGAGTTTGTGGGTTTCGGATATGAAAGTATCATTCTTAAAAGCATCAAAATTGAACAAGTGTTTTGATAGATGTATCAAATGGTTTGATTATCAGTTAGAATACAAAGGAAGCGCCTATTCATAAGAAGAACATTAAAAGGTACATTAATATTTCTAAATTAAAAGTAAACAACGCATTGCTGATTTTTAACGATATACTCATATTAAAATCAATTTTAGTTGTTTTAATACTGAATGCTTGATTTGTTAATGATGTCTTTAATAGTAAGTATAAATGATATTGAGAATGTCACAAAACGATACGCAAGGACACCTTATTAAAATGTTTAATACAGAACATGTAAATTGTATTCCATATGCATTAGCAATAGGAACTATCATACATGTTATGTTGTCTGGAATATCATGATTTGTTTATGTATTTGATGCATGAAGCAAATATCAAATCCAAATTGATATCACTAAATCATAGCTTGGAGTATTCTCATGTATTTGTGAAATACTATAGAATTGTTTACAGAAACAATGAACTCCTTATGAAGGAGTGTTCACACTCAAGCTTTCATAAGTGATATTGAGTATAATATGTCAATAATAAATTCAAGTTAAAAATCAATAATTAGAAATGTTCCAAATGAAAGATGGTGGGTGATTCAATGAAAAGACTAAGACATCGCCTTGAATATGATAGAGTTAGGGGTAGGCCCTAGGGGCAATTATGTAATTTGTTACATATATCTAACTCGTTGACCAATCTTGTCCAAAATAAAGTATTTTCTTTCTATTATATACTTGATATAATGTGGTTATATTAATTAATTAATTTAATTTAAAGTATATTTAATAGAAAATCCATAAATGATATGTTTTGTGATAGTAGTTACAAAGTGTTGTAACTGTGAGTAATTTATCACAATGAAACAAATGTATCATTTTAAATGTTCCTAGTCAAGATGCATCGAGACTGGATATCGATGTATCCGTTGAGACTAGAGTACGTAACGCTCTCCAAATGTTGGGCAGTGTATTACTCATGACTGCTGGGGGCACCAAGGGGTTACGTACTGATGGTTATTGGATAACTATGGAATGACTCACTCGATAATTTTCTTGTTAGTTAATATAACTAAGGTCAAATAGAGAATATCGATGTGACTAATTTACCCAATTTTTTCGACTTAAGAATACTATCAACCTTCAATATGAAAAACTCTGCTTTGATTATAGTTAAATCATGGAACGACATCCATCAAGTGATTATAGTTGGGTCGAGTGGAAGTATTGGAAGGAAGACACTATTCAAGAGAGGATTCGTCACTTCAGTTATATGAGGTTAGTATTATGGTCAACTCAAGTCAACCCAAAGTCAAAATCTCTGGCCAGAGTAGTACGGTTAATAATAATTGTTATTATTAAACCAAGGACTTTGTGTTTGGACTATAGAGTTGAATATGGAGAAAATTGGAATTTTGACCATTACTAAATTACATAAATCCAAAGTGATACAGTTTTTGACGAAGAGAATTGGTGTATATAAATGTCACTGACGGGTAACGCTTATTAAATTAAATAAGATTTTACTGAAAATGAATAAGCGATAAATTTGGTCATAATGTCACACCACTTGCTAAGTGACGCGTGAACGTTAACATTCGAGTAGTTCGGTGTTAATTGGTGACCAAATTTAGACCCAAGAGTTACACAACTGAAATGATGAATCCCTTAAGACCGAATGATTTAATCAATTTATAATTGTTATAAATAAATTAAATTAATTAATATTTATGAAATATTAATTATGAAAATTTTAATATGGTTTGAGAAATAAATTGTTATATATTTATAATAGCTATAAATGTACCAATCGATATACGATATCGATAAGCGATTAAATTAGGTTTAATTGCATAGCATTTTGGCTTGGGCTTAAATGGGTTTAAAGCCCATCATTAGGGCTGCAAATTTCGGTTTTGACAAGTTATTGGAGGCGGCTAAAACTTAGGATTAGACCTAGAGATGGATGGCGAAGATTAAGAGAGAATAGGTAATGAGATTGTCTTAATATCTCTCTTGTACAAGGCTATATATATGGACCTCTAAACCCTTAATTAAAATACAACTACTGCCATAGTTATCAAGTTTGCTGACCGAAACTAATCCCCATATCAATTCTAAGTATTTCAAACCAATTCAAGTTAAGTAAAAGCACTATTTGATAGAAAAGGTCGATGATTCCAGAATTGCAATCTGATGGATCGAGCATAACTAGAGAAGGCAATTCATTGATTCAGTGGACTCAAAAGCATCATCAATTGGTATTTTATTTATATATTACAGTAATCATATCATATTGTATGATTTAATATTGATTAATCCCAAATCTGTATATATATTAATGTTGTATATCTAGCTAGGTGAGATTTTCGTAGGTACACGTAGTTGTCACAAATTAGTTTGGTTATGTGCATGGTTACATTATTATGTGTTATAATTTATGTATAAACAAATCTAATTTTCTGTAAAAAATTAAAATTTGTCATTATTAATTATTTTATGTATATTTATATATTAATTTAAATATAGACTAATGTATATTTTAAACATATAATTACATATATGTATATTTATAATGTATAAACAGCTTAGAATTTTTTCTTACACCTATTTATACATAATACGAATTATAAAATTCAAAAATAATATTTTTATATATATAAATAATTTTAAATTATCTTTTATTGATTATTTGAATTGTTTATTATATCTAAAATAATTATTGCACTGAAAATTCGATTTTATATTTTTTAGAATTACTACATCTATGTAGTAACCCACGAAAAGATTTAAAGAATTTTTGTTAATATTTAATATTTTTAATAATTAAATTACTTCGGTTGATCATTTCTTTTATTTATTAAAAATAATATTTTATTTCAAAAGATCATGAAAAAAATTTTAAACCTGTATTTTATGATCCTAAATTTTCGTAAATTTTAAATTTTTATTTTTTTAATATTTATTACTAAAATTTTTAATTATCATGATCAAAACTATTTATTATATATATAATAATGATAAAATTATAAAAATATTATTTTATGTTTTTTATGCTAATTTCAATCTGGAAATAATTTTAAAAAATATATATTTATATTTTAAGTATTTGAATGTAATTAATTATTCATACATATATATATATATTATTTAACCTTATATATATAATTTTAATTATTATATATATGTATGTATAATTTTATATGTTTAATTATGTATATATATTTATACAAATGTTTTAAATTATATATATATTTAATTTTGAGACTTTTAGCTAAAAAATATATTTTAAATATATGTATACGTATTTATATAAATATACGTTGCATTATAGATTTATGCACATATTTAGACAACATACAATACATACGAAATGAGCTAATGTGTCCATTGTGATGTAAATCCCAACATCTATATGCTGGCATGTTATACTCTTCGCGGATTATTATGTTACACATGCACACACATATGTATCTGTATATGATACATATGTGTGTATATATATATATTAAATCATTCAATTAATTTTACATTACAAAATACTTAAATTTAAATAAAATACATGATTTTATTTAAAACAAATTTAGAATTTTTCTAAATGAATCAGACTTCATAGGCCCAATAAAGATCCAATATGATAAAAAAAATTAAAATACACCCACTACAACCGCTGCGGGCTGTCCCAGTTCCAATAATAGTATCAGAGCCCAATAGCCTATGCGGTCTAAATTAATCATGTTAGGGCTAACTTATTGATCTTGCCCACTCAGTACGGTGTCTAGAAAGGTAATGTCTAAGATTGGAATTGGATAATTAAGTACCCTGTCCTACCTGGTTACCGGCCTGGCCTGAAAGGTGAAGTGAGCCTAGAGGTTGCCCCTAATAGTAAAGGCATAACTTAATTTGAGCCTTGGGCTAATTTTAAAAATTATCTTGAAAAATAAAGTAAAAGATTTAAAATTTAATTGTTAAATTTAAAATAAAATATATGTTTATTATAGTGGAAAATAGGCACAAGGACAAATTTTCATAAAAATTTTGGCTGAAGGACAACAAGTTCCATTTTTAGGCTGAAGGACAAACTTTGAAAGATAATTAGGCTAAAGGACAATGCTAATACAACTAGCATTTTGTACAATGTAAAACTGGATATAATGCTAGTTATAATTAGCATTTTGTACAATGTTTGCACTGTACAAAATGCTAACTATATTTAGCATTTTCCTTCAGCCTAATTTTCTTTCAAAGTTTCTCCTTCAGCCCAAAAATGAAACTTTGTGTCCTTCAGCCTAAATTTTTTTCAAAGTTTGTCCTTGTGCCTAATTCCCTCTTTATTATAATAGTTATAATGTAACATATTTTTCAAAATGTTTGAAAAACAAAATAACATAATTTTCGAAAATTATAAATTTTATTAATAAGTTAATCAATAAAATGTATGTGCATGTAGTAAATATATTATGAAATATGTTATGATATTTTAAAACGTTTAAGATATCATAAAATGCATGCATACATATGAATAATGATTTTCGAAATCAAGATAATTTAAATAATTTAATTTAAAGGTTAATTAATTGAAATTATAATTACAAATGTATATGATATATGTGTTATACTATAAAGGTTATAGTAAATAATAAATATAAATGTTATATCAATATAAAATTAATTAAAATATTAATTAATTAATTAAAATTAATTAAATATGATTTAATTAATATAATATTATACACAAGACTATTATATAAGTAATGTGAAATATAAAAACTATATAACAACAAAACTTATATGATATGAATGTATAAACTAAAAGTGGAACATTAAAGAAACCCAAATAGACTTAAAGAATAAATACATACGTAAATGTACGTATACTGTGATTTCTGATGTGTCTAACACTTGAATCAACATCAGAAACCACGAGTGTATTTCATAAGAAATACATTATTCCATAAATCGATATCACTTTGTATAATATGTTGAAGATTATGAATCTTCAATATAATGTTGTCCTCTACCATATGTATATTAATAAATTACTTACATACTCCTTAGTTTTTGAGCAAACTCAAGTTGGGGATGTTATGTGTAGTATTATTAATATATTGAACAGATGAGGTAAGATAACTACATGTATTTGTTGAGCAAACTCAAGGTACATATACTATACTTAGACCATCACGATATGGTAGGTATGAGTGAATAATCCTTTTCAATTTGTTGAGCAAACTCAAGGTCGAAATGAGATTAGGACAAGGAAAATAGGTTAGGAGTTGTATGTGATACAGCTGATAAGGAGTTATCCATCGTTTGTGGGGCTATGATTTGTTAAGCAAACTCAAGGTCAGGATACCAAGACAGACGAGTCCTAACACCCACTAGTGAAGTCGAAGGACTTCTGTGTTTCATCTTAGGGTTTGGAGAAACATAAAAGACTAGTGGGAGCCTTATTGGAAAAATAAAATGGTAACATTTAACCTTTCTAATATTGTAAGAACATATGCTAAATAATATTATAATTATCTACAATGATAAATTTGTGCATTTAATATGATTGATAAAATGTTTATCAATTAACATATACAAACGAACTGAATTGAAAGTTGACAAATGGAAATATAATACCCATATCAAATTCCTATTGCATGTTAACGTTTCAATACCCATGCATGTGCCTGATTTTACAACTACTAAATACATTCGTGGTTTGGTCGCTTATGTATTTATTTGGTTAAGACCATGTATTGCATTTTATGAGTTTCGAACTCTAAAACAATACAAGACTATGGATATTTGATCCATATACGATTGCATATAAATGCTATATGGTGAATGGTCAAAGTTTGTAATGTACAATATTTCGATGAAATTAGTTCATCCGAAAAACCAAATAAACCTTAGTGAAAGATCGAGTATTCAATCTGATTGATTACAAAAGAGATCATATTGTGTTAATGTAACACAAGACCAAAAACTACAAGATAGATATAAGAACTCGATTGCTGAAATGTCATTTTGATCGGTTTACGTAAAGTGCAGCATATTTGATGTCCTTAAATGTTAAGGATAATCGAATGCGCGTTTGTAAAGAGTTTATTATGATATTGTAGTAAAGTTTTCTTTTGAATAGTTTGACCATTGGAAAGGAAAACGAATGTATAAGAATAGATGTAATTTAAGGTACAGTTGGAATGAAGAGAATGAATACTCACTTCTGCTTCATAGAGAAACATTGGAAATATGAATTGTAATAAATGATTGATACTTAATATTGGAATAAGAAATATGATTTCTATTCTGAAATGTATTTTCATATAGAAAATTATTTTCTATGAAATTTATTTCTTTGAGCTCAAGATATTTGATCAACGAACTCTCCACTGTAAATAGTTGTAGTGTATGAAATAAACAAATTGTATTAAGTGAATAACGGATCTCCAAATTTAATACGCTATTATAGTAATGGCGGAAATAGTGGGAGCATACAATATAGCACTTATTAATTACATCATAGTACGAAAATTGTTTTCATATAACTTACCATACATTATTTATGAAATAATGATTATTTTTCGGTATCGACTAAAAGAAATAGACATAGCTATATTTCAATATGAATATTATGAATATTCTTTGTGATATAAAAATATAACGTGGTAATTTTATTTTTTTGTATAAGAAAAGTGATGCATTGGAAAATACAAAATTATCTAATATTATTTATGGTTGTTTTGGAATTATAGACTAAGCCGTAGTTTTGAGAAATAATTTTATTGTATGATTTTGAATCATATGATACTTATTAATTATATCTCAAACAATAAAGGGCTATGCACCCATTCAGTGGGAGTATCATAAGAGTTGATGAACTCCTCGGATTGATACATATAGATGTATGCAATCATAATTCTATAAATACCAAAATGATTCCTTGTACTTCATCATATTCACCGATGAATTATCGTCGACATGGACATGTGTATTTGATACACATGTAGTATGTCTACGGTAAACTCATAGAGTACAAAACATAAGTAGATAAAATAACATGCAATAGAAATGATTCGATTTGATCAAATGAGTGAGTATATTGGAAAAAGGTCCGAATGTACCTAAAATTGAATAAAGATTCAATCTCAAAAGTCATTCCTCCATGTGATGCATAATAATGCATCGATAAGGGGTAATCGAACTTTGTTGAACAATGTGCGATTAATTGTGAGTGAAGTTGAGTTAGTTTCTTTCTATAAGGTCATGTACTTAAGAATAGTACACAAGGTTAATATTATTTCATCTAAATAACGGTTTACAAAATCACTCAAGATAAGGGTTTATAAGAAACTCCAACATATCCTAGGCCAAGGAGTTGGCAGGTTGTGTGAGTCAAAATTGCACGTATTAATTGTTCATGAAGGATCTTTTATGAATCTTTCTAAAAGGATTTTGAAAAGACTGTCATTAGATGACATATTTATGTTTCGAACATAACTTTTGTAAACTAAAACCAAATCAGTTTAATGAATAAGGAAATTCATAAAACGTTTATGAATACCTATTCTATTGCGCTGAGAAACATTTCAAGAAATACCAACTTCATTGTGAAGGAATTTCCTTGAGAAATTATTGGTAGTAAAAAAGGATTTAGATACGATCCAAAGATAGAACTGATTAAATGAGATGAAATAAAATTGACTAATCTAAATGAACACATTGCATTAGAATGTCTAATAAGTGTTCTCGCTCATTGAAGAGAAACTATGAGTTTCTTGTCAATGTCGAAAATATATAATCCTCGATTGTTTAATTAAACCACTAAGAGTGTTGACTCTATCATATGGTATGATGCGCAAATCTGAAAGAATTGCAAGTACGCTGTCAAAATATAATTTTGGTAGTCATAACCTAAGGGATGTGATCCATCGGCCATGATTATGTCTTTATGAGCAAGAATAATGCAGTTGAAATTAAATGAGCAACGTTGATGAGAATAATATCACAAATTTCAATTGTTGAAATTAGTGTAATAGATTCGATATTCAACGTGCTCAGGTTAATTCGGATTTACTCAGAAAATTACCACTTGATATGACTTTATGTTTGGTACGTATGTATTGAAACAGAAAATTCAAAATAATGATTTAGAGTAAACTGTTTACACATAATAACCAAAATGTCTCGAAGTCGGTGGGAGGGATATTGAGTTTGTGAATCTTTGGATATGATCTAAGAAATGATTCGAAAGTATCATTTTATAAGCATCAAGATTGAATAAGTATTTTGATAGAAATATCAAATAGTTTGATTTTCAATCAAAGTGCAGAGGAAGCGTGTGTTCATAAGAAAGAATGTTAAAAGGTACAATGATATTTCTAAGCTATAAGTAAACAACACGTTGTTGATTTTAACAATGTACTTGTGTTAAAATCAGCCTTAGTTGTTTTAATACTCAACATTGGATTAATAAATGATGTCTTTTGTAGTAAGTATAAAAGATGTCGGGAATGTCCCAAATGATATGCAAAGACACCTTATTAAAATGTTTAATATGGAACATGTAAGATTGATTCCTTTGCATTAGAAAAAGGAATTATCATACATATTGTGTTGTCTACGATATCATGATTTGTTTCTGTATTTGATACATGAAACAAATATCAAATCAAAATTGATATCACTAACTGGCTGTTTGAAGTTCTCGTGTATTTATGAAATACTAGAGAATTGTTTACAAAAACGTAAATTCCTTATGAAGGAATGTTCAGACTCAAACTTTCACAAGTAATATTGAGTATAATATGTCAATAACAAACCTTTAAGTTGGAAATGTTCCAAATGAAGGACCGTGGATGATTCAATGAAAAAAGGCTAGGTACATCGCCTTGAATAGTGCCGCAATCAAAACAATGTATATAAAAAATATAAGTGCATAAATTTATAACTGAGCCGATTTCAAATGTTGAGAATCTCATGACAGATTTATATGCTAACAATGTCGTAATATAGTTCGTAATAGAACTTAGAGCTCACTCGAAGTCGAGAGACATACTCTGAATTGTTCCACATGATAAAACAGTTTATCATCGTCGAAGAAAGTTGATTAACAGAGTAGATAATTAAAACATAATAGCATACTCGTTCACAAAGGAATTGACCTAATTGGTTTTTAGAAAACCGATTGGAGAAGTTGGAATAAGATTCCATAATTGACCCCAAGTGCAAGTGATTGATAGAGGTAGCGGTATGCCCTAGGGGCAATTATGTAATTTGTTACATATATCTAACTCGTTGACCAATCTTGTTCGAAATAAAGGTATTTTCTTTCTATTATACAAATGGTATAATGTGGTTATATTAATTAATAAATTTAATTAAAAGTATATTTAATAGAAAATCCATAAATGGTATGTTTTGTGATAGTAGTTACAAAGTGTTGTAACCGTGAGTAATTTATCACAATGAAACAAATGTACCATTTTAAATGTTCCTAGTCAAGATGCATCGAGACTGGATATCGATGTATCCGTTGAGACTAGAGTACGTAACGCTCTCCAAATGTTGGGCAGTGTATTACTCATGACTGCTGGGGGCACCAAGGGGTTACGTACTGATGGTTATTGGATAACTATGGAATGACTCACTCGATAATTTTCTTGTTAGTTAATATAACTAAGGTCAAATAGAGAATATCGATGTGACTAATTTATACAATTCTTTCGACTTAAGAATACTGTCAACCTTCAATATGAAAAACTCTACTTTGATTATAGTCAAATCATGGAACGACATCCATCAACTGATTATAGTTGGGTCGAGTGGAAGTATTGGAAGGAAGACACTATTCAAGAGAGGATTCGTCACTCCAGTTATATGAGGTTAGTATCATGGTCAACTCAAGTCAACCCAAAGTCAAAATCTCTGGCCAGGGTAGTACGGTTAATAATAATTGTTATTATTGAACTACGGATTTTGTGTTTGGAATATAGAGTTGAATATGGACAATATTGGAATTTTTACCATTACCAAATTCCATAAATCCAAAGTGATACAGTTTTTGACGAAGAGAATTGGTGTATATAAATGTCACTAACGGGTAACGCTTATTAAATTACATAAGATTTTACTGAAAATGAATAAGTGATAAATTTGGCCATAATATCACACCACTTGCTAAGTGACGTGTGAATGTTAACATTCGAATAGTTCGATGTTAATTGCTGGCCAAATTTACACACAAGAGTTACACAACTTAAATGATGAATTCCCTTAAGACCAAATGATTTAATTAGTTTATAATTGTTATAAATAAATTAAATTAATAAATATTTATGAAATATTAATTATAAAAATTTGAATATGGTTTGAGGAATAAAAATTGTTATATATTTATAATAGTTATAAATGTGCCAATCGATATACGATATCGATAAGCGATTAAATTAGATTTAATTGCATAGCATTTTGGCTTGGGCTTAAATGGGTTTAAAGCCTATCATTAGGGTTGCAAATTTCGGTTTTGACAAGTTATTGGAGGCGGCTAAAACTTAGGATTAGACCTAGAGATGGATGGCTAGGATTAAGAGAGAATAGGTAATGAGATTGTCCTAATATCTTTCTTGTACAAGGCTATATATATATGGATCTCTAAACCCTTAATCAAAAACAACTTTTGGCTACCATATTTATCAAGTTTGCTGGCCGAAACTAATCCCCATATCAGTTCTAAGAATCTCAAATCAATTCAAGTTAAGTAAAAGCACTATTTGATAGAAAAGGTCGACGATTCTAGACTTGCAATCTAACGGATCGAGCATAACTAGAGAAGGGAATTCATTGATTCAGTGGACTCAAAGGCAACATCAATTGTTATTTTATTTATATATTACAGTAATCATATCATATTTTATGATTTAATATTGATTAATTCCAAATCTGTATATATATTAATGCTGTATATCTAGCTATGTGAGATTTTCGTAGGTATATGTAGTTGTCACAAATTAGTTTAGTTTGGTTATGTGCATGGTTATATTATTATGTGTTATAATTTATGTATAAAAATATCTAATTTGCTGTAAAAAAATTAAATTTTGTCATTATTAATTATTTTATGTATATTTATATGTTAATTTAAATATAGACTAATGTATATTTTAAACATGTAATTACATATATGTATATTTATAATGTATAAACAACTTAGAATTTTTTCTTACACCTATTTATACATAATATGAATTATCTAATTCGAAAATAAATTATATATATATATATAATTTTAAATTATCTTTTATTGATTATTTGAATTGTTTATTATATCTAAAATAAATATTGCACTGAAAATTCGATTTTATATTTTTTAAATTATTACATCTATGAAGTAACCCACTGAAAAAATTTCAGAATTTTTTGTTAATATTTAATATTTTTAATAATTAAATTACTACGGTTGATCATTTCTTTTATTTATTAAAAATAATATTTTATTTCAAAAAATCATGAAAAAAATTTTGAACCTGTAATTTATGATCCTAAATTTTTGTAAATTTTAAAATTTGATTTTTTAATATTTAGTACTAATATTTTTTATTATTATGATCGAAACTACTTATTATATATATATAATAATGAGAAAATTATAAAATTATTATTTTATGTTTGTTATGCTAATTTTGATCTGGAAATAATTTTAATATATATATATATATATTTATATTTTAAGTATTTGAATGTAATTAATTATTCATATATATACATTTTATTTAACCTTATATATATATATATATAATTTTAATTATTATATTTTATATGTATAATTTTATATGTTTAATTATGTATATATATTTATACACATGTTTTAAATTATATATATATATATTTAATTTTGAGACTTTTAGTTATAAAATATATTTTAAATATATGTATACGTATTTATATAAATATACTTTGCATTATAGATTTATGCACATATTTTGACAACATACAATACATACGAAATGAGCTAATGTGTATGTTGCGATGTAAATTCCAACATCTATATACGGGCATGTTATAATCTTCACGGATTATTATGTTACACATGCACACACATATGTATATGTATATGATACATGTATATATATAAATTAAATCATTCAATTAACTTTACATTACAAAATACTTAAATTTAAACAAAATACATGAATTTATTTAAAAAAAATTAGAATTGTTCTAAATGAATTAGACTTCATAGCCCAATAAAGATCCAATAGGATAAAAAAATTGAAATATACCCACCACCACGGCTGCGGGCTGGCCCAGTTCCAACATAATAGTGTCGTAGTAAAATAATGTATATAAATACAAATGCACAAATTTATAATTGAGCTGAGGGTAATTCCAAATGTTGAGAATCCCATAACATTGTTATATGATAACAATTTCGCGACAGAGTTCAAAACAGAACTTAGAGCTCATTGTAACCATGAGTAATTTATCATAATGAAAACAAATATAACATTTTAAATGTTTCTAGTCAAGATGCATCGAGACTGGATATTGATGTATCCGTTGAGAGTAGAATACGTAACCCTCTCCAAACGTTGGGCAGTGTACTACTCATGACTGCTGGGGGCACCTAGGGGTTACGTACTGATAGTTATTGGAAACTATGGAATGACTCACTCGATAACTTTTCGTTGGTTAATTACACAGTTCTTTCGACTTAGGAATACCGTGGATCTTCAACATGAAAGATTCGCTTTAATTACAGTCAAATCAAGTCATTGCGTCCATCGAGTGACTATAGTTGGGTTGAGTGGAAGTATTGGAAGTGAACACTATTCAAGAGAGGAGTCGTCTCCTTAGTTACATGGGGTTAGTACCACGGTCAACTCATAAGTCAAAGACTCTGGCTAGAGTAGTTCGGTTTATAGTAATTGTTATTATTTTTAAAAGTATGTTCCAAATATATTTTTATTAGTATTTTATTGTATTTCGACTAACTTTTTTATATTTATATATACACATATATTTTAATATAACAAATTTATAATAAAATTTTGTTATGCTATGTATATGATCCGAGAGTAATTTTTTAAATTTTACTAATATATATATATATATATTGTAAATATGTTTATATATCTATATATACACATAGATATATATATATATATATATTAAAAAAGACCTTTTATATATATTATGTATATATAAATATTATTTTAATATTTATTAAATAATACGTGATTACGTATATATGTATAAATTACTAATATTTTACGTGTATATATATAAGTTATATATATAAGTGTTTAAATATTTTCATCCTCATAAAATTATTTAAATAAAATTTACTTATATATTTACACACACACATATAGATTTATAATATTTATATAAATAACAAACTTATATATATACATATATTTAGCAACACAATACAAATCAGATGAGGTAGCATGTCTGTTGCGACATAAATTCCAACATCTATATACAGGCATGTTATTCCTTACATGGGATATCATGTTACAAATGCACAATCACATGTATTTGTATATGTAACATACGTGTACATTTATATTTATAAACTATAAATTAAATTAAATTGTATATAATCTATAAATTTAAATAAAATAAGAGACTTTATTTAAATAAAATTTAGAAATGTTCCACATAAATTAGACTTCATAGGCCCAATATAGATCCAATAAGGGAATGTTTTAGAAATTCACCCATAACTTCCGATGCGGGCTGGTTCAGTTTCAACATAAAGTGCCCAAGTATTCATCTTTCGCATTTAATATATAAAACCAAGTCTATATGCTTCTTCTTACTTATTCTCAATTTTGACTCTCTCTCTCTTCCTTTGTGTATTTGCAACAATCACGAACGATTTGGCGAGAGACGTATATTAGAGGTGAGCGTATGGTTGGTTTTGTTGGTTTAATGATAAAAATTGTTAAACCAAACTAAAACCAACAAAAATTAAAACCAAACCAACTGAATTAAGTTTGGTTGGTTTGGTTTGTTATCTAGTTTAACCAAACTAAAAATGATTCGCAATTTATGTTTGGAATATTCTTTGTATTTTAAATAAATACACAAATATATGATTAAAGTATTCTTATTCATTAATGTATTCCACACATCTTTTTTAATAGTTGAAATAAAGTTGCTATTTTTTGTCCGATTGCAAAGTTCCGAAAATGCCCTTATATACAAAAAAGAGGTCGGGAGGTCGAATCCTTCTTAAAACAAACGTAACATCAATCTCCAAATAACATTTTGATACATAAATAAGGTCACAAGTTCAAACTCTAATTCAATGTAATGCTAATAATATTTTTCTTTATAATTTTCAACTTTTACTTTCAAAGCTATATAAAAAAATTAAAATTTAACAAATTTATACCATTATATAAAAGTTTTTTATATGTACGTACAAAAACATCTCGTATATTATAAATAAAATTTATTTAGACTACTAAATTAATGTAAAAAAACCATTATAACATTACTAATTTTGAGGATATAATAAAATTTTGGTTATTTTGGTTACACCGATAACCGAACTAATTTGTATTTATGGGCCGATTATATACCAAACCAAACTAACAAAATAAACTAATTTGGTTGGTTTATTTGATTTAACTAAAGATTGCTTACACCTATCTTATATTAGTTATGTTGCACTCAAATTTCCAAGGATAAATATGTTGAAACTAGGCCAGCCCACGGCGGAGGAATTTTGTAAATTTTAATTTTTTTACCTATTTGGATCTTTAATGGGCCTATGTAGTCTAACTCATTTAGAATTTTTCTAAATTTTTTGTTAAATAAAATCAATATTTTATTTAAATTTATAAATGAAGTTTTTTTATTTAATTTGTATTATGTTATATATGTATGTATCACATACATATATGTGTGTGTGCACGTGCAACCGAATAATGTGTACATGGTTTGATGTGCCTGTGTGTAGATGTTGGGATTTACACCGCAACAGACATGTTAGCCTCTTGTGTATACAAAAGGATTATCTAAATGTGTGTGTGTGTGTGTTTTCCTGTGTATGAAATTGTTTATATAAATATATATGTATATGAAAATATAATTATATAAGTATTATAAAATATTAGTTGTAATTATTTACATAAAACATTATTTAAAATACATATACATATATATGTTTAAATATATGAATAAATACAATCAAATTATTAAAAAAAAATTGTAAAATTGTTTAGAATATTTATAATATAAAATTCGAACTGGTTTTTTTTAATATTTTAATATATATATATATATATTAAATTGAATACATATTACACATAAACATGCAACTAGTTATAATTTCTAAAAAACTCTAAGAAATCATTTTCCAAACTATATTGTATATTTTGTATTATATAAAGATTTTCCATATACATTATATATAAATATATATATCTTTTCTGAAAATTTATTTATAAATATATATATATATATATACCCACACACACACATATATAGACATATACATACATTTTATTTATATAATCAATTTTGAATTAAATAATGATATATATATAATAAATATCCAACAATTTTTTTTAATATTATTTTCGAAAGCCATATTAATTGAATTAGCAAAGTTTTAAAATATATATTATCGTGTTAAATTATTTAAATTAGATTTCATATTTAAATTCATATAATATATTTTTATTTGAGATTCTGAAAATAATTTTTTTCCAGCACGAGAGCACGCATAGACAAATATTCATTTGAAGAAAAAAAATTAACACACACACACACTTATATATACAACCATCAATATGTGACAAATCCATCGATATACCGATTCATGATATTTCAAACAAAATAATTTATAAAATAATAATCATATAAACATTAATATATAATAGTAAACTAGAAGAGTACCTTTCACCAAGGCCCAAAGCTCACACATTGAAACGAAGAAGTGAACTCCTTGAATCCAATTCAAATCCTGAAGTCTCTAGCTTCCGAATTGCCTTACCATCGACGATCGAATCGAAGTAATTTGATATGAATTTGTACTTGGATTTTTTAGGACTGTTAGAAGCCATGGTCGACCTCCTTTTTTGTTATTGTAGAAGTGCAAAAGGTCTTAGCTTAAGTGAGGGAGAGGTGGCTTATATAAAGGAAAAATAATATTGTAAAAAGTGGATCTAGATCCTCTTTTTTCTCTTACCTATTTTCTCCTTTATTTATCATTCAAAAGCCACTTGCCATATCAATATATGGTTAGCCTCACTATGTCTACCTATAGCCGGCTATCAAAGCCTCCTTTCTAGCCTAAAAAAATATTCCAATCCCAAACAATTTTTGTTGCATTTAAATCTAATTTATATGCATATCGATATCATATATCATTAGTGTTTATATAACTATTATATGCACACTATTTAATATTGTTCAATGAACATCAAATAAAATTTTATAATTAATATTTCATAAATAATAATTAATTTAATCAATTTATTATATTATAAATTAATTAAATTGGGTGGTAAAAGAGTATTCAATGTTTCGGTTATGTGGCTCTTAAGTGTAAATCTGGTCAGCGATTAATATCAAACAATTCGAATATTAACATTCAAACGTCACCCAGCAAGTGGTTTGACATTTTGACCAAATTTATCACTTACTTGGCATAGGTAAAATCCAATTTTACCCTTTTAAGTGTTACCCGGTTTTGACAATTATTTACACCAATCACTTCCTCAAAACTATATTACTTTGAACTTATGGAATTTGGTAATGGTGAAAATCCTAATATTATCCATATTCAACTCTATGGTCCAAATACAAAGTCCTTGGTTCAATAATAAAAATTATTATTAACCATATTGCTCTGGCAAGAGACTTTGACTTGAAATCAGTTAACCGTGATACTAACCTCATACAGCCGAGGAGACGAATCTTTTCTTGAATAGTGTTTTACTTCCAATGCTTTCACTTGACCCAACTACAGTCGTTCGATGGACGTTGTGCCACAATTTAACCATAATCAAAACGGAGCTTCCACGTTGAAGATTAACAATATTCTCAAGTCAAGATAACTGCGTAATTTTTTCCTATCGATATTTTCCGTTTGACCTTAGTTATATCAACCAACAGAAAACTATCGAATGGGTCATTCCATAGTTATGCAATAACTATCAGTACGCAACCCAATGGTGTCCCCAACAGTCATGAGCAATACACGACCTAATAATTGGGGTGCATTACGTACTCTAGTCTCAATGGATGTATCGATATTCAATATCGATACATCTTGACTAGGAATATTTAAAAATGTACGCTTATTTTATTATGATAAATCAATCATGATTACAACGCATTGCAACTACTATTATTTAACATTACTATTTATGGATTTTCTATCAAATATAATTTTAATTAAGTTAGTTAATTAATATAACACATTATATCAATTATATAATAGAAAGAAAACACCTTTTATTTTGAACAAGATTGGTTATCAAGTTAGATCTATGTAACAAATTACATAATTGTCCCTAAAGCATACCCCTAACTCTATCAGTCTCCTACTTGCACTTGAGGTTAATTATGGAATCTCTACCCATCTCTTCAATCGGTTTAAGGAGAATTGATCGAGTTGGACCCTTTGTGAATGGATCCGCTATGTTGTTTTAATTATCTACTTTGTCAATCAATTCTCTTCGATGCCGGTAAACTATATTTATCATGTGAAACCATTCGAAGTATGTTTCTTGACTTCTAGTGAGCTCTTATCTTTACATTATTATCATATAACAATAATGTAGTATTCTTAATACTTGAAATCATCCCTAGCTCAGTTATAAATTTGTGCATTTATATTTCTACATTCCTATTATCGTTGCTCTATTCAAGGTGATGTACTTAGCATTTTCGTTGAATTAGCCACAACTTCCTGTTTCGAATATTTCCAACTTAAGGCTCCTTAACTAAGGTTTGAACATGGATATATGACATATTATACTCGATATCACTTATGAAGTTTGATTCGGAGCACTCCTTCATAAAAAGTTTGTTATTTCTGTAAACAATTACTTAGTATTTCGTAAATACTCGGGAACACTCTAAACTACCATTTAGTAATCTTAATTTGGATTTGATATTTTCTTCATGGATCAATTACATCAGAAAATTATGATATTGTAGACAATTCAACATGTATGATAATTCTTACCATTAAAGCACCAGGAATACAACTTGCATGTTCCTTATTAAACATTTTAATAAGGTGTCTTTGCATATCGTTTGGGACATTTCCAACATCATTTATACTTGTATAAAAGATATAATTTACAATTCCAATATCAAATATTAAACAACCAAAGTATTTAGCATAAATTCTTATGGCATGGGGTATTATTTAGAAGATGGATTATATCCGTCGAGGGGTACCTTAGTCAGACCCGGAACAGAGAAATATAAGTATTATGGTAAAGACAAGAAGCCGCTAGAGAAGACGTAGAGTGTGCTTTTGCAGTTTTACAAGCAAGATTTTCCATTGTAAAAAATCCTATTAAACTATGAAAGCCAAAGGCATTGAGCAATGTGATGAGGGTATGTGTTATACTACATAATATGATCACTGAAGAAGAAAGAGGCAAGTTTCCGTCTTTTTTAGGCTACGATCCGAATAACATAGCTACGGCTGTTGCTGAGAGAGATCCATACACTATTGAGATTTTCTTGAGACATTTGTGTAGAATGAGATCCAGAGAAATACATGAAAAGCTTTAAGATGATCTAGTTGAGCATCTATGGCATTTCAAGGGAAATCAATGATGTATGTCATTGTGTTAACTATGTACTATTTTATTATATCGTGTAATGTATTTCATAATGGTTATAGTACTATTTACGTTGTGTAACATTATATAATATTAATTATGGTATTTACTGAATTGTTTATCCAATTCAACTATTATGGGCATTCAAGAATTATATTTTTTGCTATTGTAGTGTCCAATCCCTTCACTACACCAAACAGTCCATTTTGTAACACTTTTCCGCTTTCAATTTGTAACGGTTATAACCGTTACCAATTTCTAACGGTTAATTCCGTTACTAACATTTATCATGGTTATTACTGTTACCAAATCTGGTAATTTTGTAAATACTCAAATGCAATATGGATAGGATTGTAAATTTATCTTCTGTTATTAATTAACCTATTTCTAACGAGTAAAATTTCATTCTTTCCACGTTTTTTCCTTTTTCGTTCGTTTTAGGGCAATTTGTTCTACCACCGCCTTGCCTCCGCCGTCTACCACCGCCTCCGCCGTCTACCACCTCCTAGACCATCCTCCACCGCCTCCATCGTCTACCATCGCCTTTGCCCTTTGTTCTACCAATTTGATGAAGACGAAGGAGGATTAGGGTTGCGTTCCATTTCGGCAATTGATCGCAAATAAATTTTCAAATTCAAATCAGGTAATCACTTCAATTTTAATTTATTTTTTGAAATTAGGTATTTTGTGCTAAATTAGGATTTAAAGTAGTTATATATGGATTTGGAGGTTAAGTGTTCGATTCTGATGTTGGTTTTTGTGGTCGGTTATTCAAAGCAGTTACCCTACCTTTATGATTTAGGTCTGCCAGGATTGGTTGTATATTTTGGGAATTCCGAAGCGAACTATAGTTTAGTGGGTGACCATACTTGTAGTGTCAATTTATTTAACAAGGATATAGGGAATAAAAACATATTTTCTTTGACATGGGAACTCTTGGTCTTATTATGACTGGCTCGTACTCTTCAGTCTAGGAACTCTTTGGCAATTCGTTCTAGAACTTTTGGCAGTTAGGAGTTCTATTAAAAAATGGAACCTGCTTGGGAACAAAAATGGTGTGAAGCAACTAAAGTCGAGCCAGACCACAGGTCAATTAAAAAAAGCATGATCAGTCTGTTAAGAGACAAACTGTCTACTTTATAGCCATGAATTGGATCTAAGACAACATTAAAACGATGAAGAAAAAGATAAACATAATAATTCGGACGAAATTATTGAGACAGTTGCAGTAATTATTATTATTTTTAGTAATCTCTATAACACAGAGGATATCAGCAAGGCTTTTCAAGAAATACATTGCGGAATAATTATTCGTGTAGACTAGATTTAGTCTTCAAATTGACAGTTCGGTCCTAGAAAAGTATGTTTTTCCATGTTCTTTTGTTCTCTTTTATGCTAAGCTACGTCACTACTGTCATCATGTGAACACAAATAATTCATATAAATTTCAACTATTTGAATTTTGATCATAAACATCAAAAGTCATTCGAGGACCAAACACCTTATCGCTTTTGTCATCCCCAGTTCCTAAGCTCCAACCCATCTTCTTCTATAAAATATCACATAAACTTCCATACAAAATCCTTCATCGTTAACTTTATAACAAAACAGGAGAAAAAATGGCATCCCAAATTCCTTGTACAACTCTTAATTCAAAGAACGAAATGCCAGTATTTGCATTTGGATCGGTGGAAAATCCACCCGTATCACCCGAAATATTCAGGCTCGCCATTTTGGATGCAGTCGTAGTTGGTTACAGACACTTTGATACGGCGTCCTTCTACGGTATAGAGGAGCGTTTGGGTAAAGCTTTAAAGGACGCTATTACGTTTTGTTGCCTAGAAGTTCAACTTGCCTGTATGTGAATTTGGGTAAAAGGTTGATATTGATTCCAATATTCAATATTGATTACAAAAATATGTAGTACTAAATATAATAGAAACATTAATTCAATCAAAGTCCATATATTTATGACTATGTTTTTCCTATGTGATTTTGCATGATTTTTTACAAATGTTAGTTTGATTTTGTCAATATATTTTTGATTATATTTGGTTTACCAACTATGTTTACCATGATTGTCTGCAGGTTATGCAAATATGCCTTGAAATATTGTGCATAAACTCCACACAGAAATATTATTTTGGGTATACATACAATCCTGTATGTATTAGGAATTCCAGAGCAATTATTATTAATTTTTGAGATAGAGCAGCTGCTGCTAAGGTAGATCAACAAACTACTCCTAGGTAAAGAAAGTCGTGTGTTGACGTTTGGCATGGGCTAGCCCACATGCTAAGGTAAGAGTTTTTCATAAGTTTTAATTTACCAAAACATTTCTTTGGTGTATCTGATCTTTATAGGGCATTTGTAGACTCTAACGCCGTAAGAGTAACAAAACAGTACTTCGAATTTCATTTAGTCCTTTTCAGTATTCGGATCTATGATTACATTCAGGAGATAAGCACTGCTAATAGACATAAGTTTCAAACTATTATCTATAGAAATTTTGTCCCACACACTTCTATAAGTTACAATATACAATTCCGTCACTTTTCAAAAACAGGTTTCATGGGACATCCATTGATTATATTAGGAAAACTTGCTATTTTTCTGCAAATAACTACAACTATTTGTAGAAAAAGGTACAAATTTTAATATAAATATTTGTCCATAAAAAAGAAGATATTTAGGCTAAAAATTACACTAAAATAATTATAGGAATGTGAAACTTGTTTTTGAAAGAGGGAAAGTGAATTTCATTTTCTCATAGGGGCCCTTGCTAGACTGTTGTATAACAGAAAGTTTTGTTGATTAGGTTATGTTATTTTATCAAACCACATCTTGGAGGTTTTGAAATTTTATGCTTTGACATACATCTCCAAATTGGAAGGAGATGAGCTCACTGTTGTTTGTTGCACATATTTAATTGGACCGTTTTTTTAATCCTGATCAGCGATGATAGTATAAACCAATGCATTTGAATTTGTTAGGTTTTGATATGATATTTCCCCATGAATCGTGTGCTTAAGTCGAAAGCCACAAACTATATATGATTAGTGTTGATTTTGAGGTGCATCAAAAAGTGGTTTGCGCTCAACGAAGATGTAGAAAAATCCACCAGACCTCACATTTTGAGAAATAGGAGAAGATTTGGAATCAAAGAAACAAATATTCACATCACCAGATTCGAACCTTTTCAGATTCTCAATTGCTGTATGTACTCTCTCATTAAAGGCTTCATCAGATTCTGGTAGCATGTATCTTAACTTCATATTTATTCGGCTTTCCATTAGAATTTTGTGTCTGCAAATTATCCGATCTTCCAGCGAGTAGCTAAGATGTCTGCAATAAAGAAAAGTAGTTTTAAAGAATGGAGTCAATCATGAATGATGATAACATGATCCAAAAGAGAATAAAAAAAGGTTGGATGGCTTGCTCCGAATGAATGTAATCTTATTACAAGATATACATACAGATGAGGATTGCTAGCTATCTATATAATGCAGATCCAACTCTACTGTCCTGGTCCTTTTTTGAATAGTTTTTAGTTTTTTCGAACCATATATAGCTTTGGTTTATTTATATTAACTCTATTTCACTGCTTCATATTACCATGTCAATCGTTAATGCATCCAAATCAGCAATATATATCCAAACCATAATATACTGCCGATTGAAAAAATAATAGATAGATACTGATACAGTGATTAAAACTAATGCATTTGGATAAAATTAACTTTAAGTCCTCCTGATAACTGCTACTTGATTAACGAATAGTTAAGATGTATAAGTGAGGAGCTCAGAAGTCAATGGTTTGCGCTAATGCTCTTTTTATTTTACACACGCACACACTCTAACCATGTATTCTTTCAAACTTTTAAAGCACTGAGGTGGTGATGGAATATGATTAGTGCTGATTTTACTTAATGCAGGAACATACATGCATGTGTACTTTGAGTTTTATTATGAACTGAAGTTTAAATAACTTAGAAATGATACTAAATGCAAGCTTGGGGCTTTGAGAGCTTCAGTTGTATTAAATGTTCATGAAATACAGCAGAAATAAAGATTTATGTCTCTACTGCTTAACAACATAATTGGATATGATAAATTTATACCTTAAATGTAAACATTGAGATGAAAAAACTAGAGATAAAACATTTAGATAATAATAGGAAATGTGCTGGCATAATTGGAAATTTCTCTGAGAGTAATCACTTTACTTGGGTCTTTATAGGAACTATTGGTAGGACAAGCTTCTTATGCCACATACTTTTTCTCTTTTAAAAGTTTATAGCAGTAACTGAAATATCTCCTCTCACTTCATTAAATCTCTTCCTAACATTTTGGTAACTTAAAATGGAGGAATAATTAACAGTAGTTCTCTAACTTCATTGACAGGCAGCAGTACTTTTATCAACATTTTTATCTCAACTAAGGGAGATTTGAGCATAGATTTAAGACTACACCTTGGTCTATCATTTCTTCTCTGCATAGTATAGACTACTTCAGATGCAAGGTACGATCATTATTATGGTATTTTGTTCAAAAGCTGTTTCTTTTTAAATTTTGTTTTGACTTTATGATTTAAGCTGTTTTCTCTACTGGGCTGATGGTTTACTTATGTTTTCTCTTGTGTAATTTGTTTCTTTGTGCCCATTATGAATATGAATATATGGAAATTTTGCTGGCTGATTCATAAAGGTTAAAATTTAGTGTTACTGTGGTTTTCTTATTTATATTTATCTTGGTGTTTTATCGTCCTTATGTACAAGTTCTTAAACAAATATACAATTTCATGATCTGACCCAATTTCCTTTAAATTGTAAGAGAATAAGTGTAACTGATTTGGTATCTTTTTGGTGTAGATGTTGATATTCTGAGTTGTTACTTGCTGGCTTTAATTTCAGCTCCTTATCGTTCCTTCCTTTCTCTGTTATTCATTCAGTTGTCTCTATTTTTTTTGTTATTCCCTTAATTGATGTTGATTGCTTCATGCTGCTTAGGGAGTAAATGATTTATATTACACGTGCGTAATGTATATTTTGAGTCCTTGGTTGGAACATATTCAAAGGTTTATGATTTCCTGCAAATATGCATTTAATTTGTTACACCTCTATATCAAAAACTTAAGGATGAATTCTCCTTACACGGTGACAGGTTTCCTCATGTTGAAGAGTGAGGATTTTGGTATGATACTGATAATGTGGATGAGCCAGAAACAATTTCAAAAGTGAAGGTGCGCATAACTCGAATCTTTAGCGGCAATGAGAGATTTGCGTATTTGTGATAATACTGAAATAGTTGGAAATGGATGTCAGTAGGGGTAATTGTAACATATTTGTCCTCATTTCCATCCATGTAACATATTTGTGTTCTTGTCTATACACTAAATATCTGTTTGTATTTACAGAGATACTTTCAAGATTTCGACTATCCCACAGCAACTTTCAGGTTCCAGTTCAATATGCAGCTCTCAATAGTTTGGAAAATGGCATTGTCCTATAGATGCTAAAATAGTAGTTTGTAACTCCTACCATTATGTCTAGGAGAACTGAAAATATTTATGGTCATGTTTTAATTAGTTCTTTTTAGCTGTTTTGTACGAGATTTATGTATTTACAAAAACTATCCATAGTAATGCACATGTCAATTGCTATATGAAGTTTATTTGTTTGCATGTGCAATATTGACGTCCATATTAATGCATGTGTTGGTAGGTATATATGCATATTATAAAACATAGTGTGCTGATACGTATTATCAACGATATGGATGGTAGGTAATGATTTGTGAATGTTTTGAATACTCACGCTTATAACCGTGGTAAAACCCCAGAAAACTCACGCTTATAACCGTTATACTTCAAATTACGATTAAATCCAGATTTAACACACTTATAAACGTGATAGATATGAAATTTTCCACGTTTATAACCGTGATTCATCATTCTCACGCTTATAACCGTGAGTAAACACCATAACTCTCACACTTATAACCGTGAGCAATACCCAAAATTATCACGGTTATAAGCGTTATTTTTTCTGTGATAATATTTGCCCACGCCACTTGGGACAACGCTTATAACCGTGGGGAATTTAATTTATCACGGTTATAAGTGTGATAAAATGGCCTTTTTGGTGTTGTGCTTTATGGACGGTGACCAATCCAATCAACATATCTTGTATTGTTGAGTCAATTCAACTAATAGTTTTCCTGACATTGTAATGTCCAATCTCCTTTATAGACAGTGATATGTCCTATTAATGTACCTTTTAGCTGTGCAAGATTAGAGTGTATGTGACTATATTCACTATAAATAACATCCTCCCATACTATTTTGTAGCAACACAATTTTATTCGACTAATGTGGATCATAGTCACATTTCTCTCCCTTCATCGTACGACTATGAAGGTCCCTTTGAGCACCCGATGACTTCCAAGCCATCATCATGAGAAACTGACATTGATTTCTACATTAAAATGCAAGAAAAACACTATGAAGATTTGCAAGAGCATGAAAGAGAACAAGAAGAACTTCAAAGATAAGTGAAAGAACAAAGATGTCACGAAGAAAGACTAAGACAACGTCGTAGAAGCGATTGAGGCAGCAATAACAACGAATCATACTTTCGAAAATCGAGCAAGAAGCATTACAACAAATATACCATATTACAACATAAAAAAAACATTGTAATATCGGTTTCGCAATGTTTTTGCAAATGTAGTATTAGATCAAGTTGTAATAAGGTCGGTGTCTTTTACAACATTTTTTAGATGTTGCAAAAAACATTGTAATACTTACAACTACAACTGTTTGTAGATGTTGCGAAATGTGTTTTACAAATTTTTCAATGTTGCAGAATAATTCTTATGAATTTTTTTAAATGTTGCAAAATATATACAACTTTTTTTTAAAAAATGCATAGCCATTTCAACTGTTTTCAACCTACAAATTTTCAGAAATTAAAATACATAAAATTCTTCGATTCAAATATGTAGAATTCATTGATTCAAAAAATAACACTTTGCATACAATATAACTTTCATTTTACATATAGTATTCAAGCAATGATGCCACAACGCTCACACTATATCATATCCACGACTAACAAAACAACCTCACATAGAACCATATGCACAATCTCACCCAACAAAACACTACTTCGAAATACATTATGTGTTTTTCATGGCACAGAAGTTTATTATAGTTTCTAGTCGAATGTTGATGCAACTCAATGTTTTTTGTGGCAACTTCCGCAATAGCCAATTAACATGTTATTGCTCACTTTCAGCTAACCTCTTTCATCAACACACTATTGACATTGCCATGCAAGCCTACATCACATCTTATGTACATCAGACCCTAATCATCATGCCTCCATTATCAGCATCTACTCAACAATATTGTAACGAAGCGAATTTTTCGCGCTCGAAAATCGACATCCATACTTTACATCGTACTCGAATGCCATAGATTCGACCGTTCAAATCCGAGTCACCGGAGCTTATAACAACATTAAGTAAACAACACAGCGGAAGAAAAAGAATAATACATTAATATACAATATCTGATACAACAGAGTGATACAATGAATATCAATATACATCAGAGATATGATACAAGAATAGCAGCGGAAAAGAAAATAGATAACACCAATAGCGGATAATCTCCATCTTCAAAGCACCAATCCAGAAATAGCTCGAACTCCCAATAACGAGGCACAAAGATACGCCAGTGTAGTCCATATCCAAAGACTGAACTAACTCTAGATAATCTACTAATCCTGACTATCTGAAAAACCCAACTCTAGACTGCTCGTGTCGAAAAATTTTGAGCATCCAGAGTTTAGGAAAGAAACAATAAACTCCGGATCAGTCATGGGACTGGTGTGAGCAACAAAAACAGTTTATCTTTAAAAACAAATAGCAGAGAATTTTAAAGTCAATTCGCAATGCTTTTTGAAAATGTAACTACCATAAGACCTCCCACCACACACACAATGCAAACGCAGACTTGGAGGAGATTTCTTCTTATGTTAGTCAAAGATGCTTACTACGAAAAATCAAATCATTTTTGATATTATTATTAGTGCATAGTGGAAAAAGTATTTCGAAAATAGAATATCAATCTTAGCCAGCATAGGTACCATTATATTATGCCTGCTATAGCTGCCTCCTGAGGAGACAGGTTATACAATTGAAATTGTAAAGGGCTCGTATTGTTTCTTTGGATTTCCAACAAATGGTCAGGCCAAGGAACTTCCCATTGCCACATACGTACGCCTCTGGAAAGACGCCCCGAGAACCTAACCGGATCTCTGCCAACACAAGGTCGGGTTACCCCTAACTGGGTAACTACTGACACGAGTATGCCATCTCCCGGTTGTAACCAACCTTTAACCGGGGCCCCAACAACAAATCACAAAATAAGAGATATATATATATATATATATATATATATATATATTTGCGACATCCACATAAGTTAAGTATCTGGGCTCCATACCATGATACCACTTCTATCCAGAAGGAAATGAACATACCCTAAGGGGCGCTACCCCCAATAACCTTGCTGCATCTTTCCTGTTTTGACCATTCCGGGCTGTAAGGTCCGATGAAGTCTCGTCCACAAAGCTACGCTTTGTCACAAAGCCATGCTTTGGGTCAACAGATGATCAAAGTAATGATCACAAAGATAAATGATCAAACAAATGATCATATCACAAATGATCAAACAATGATCATCACACAGCAACACTCAACATGTCACATTACCAAATTGGGAATATATCGCTGATAACCTTCAACTACATAACCTCTGAGCTCGTACGTCTCAGAGAAGGGTGTTAAGCTAAGAGAATAAATTCTCCGCCACCAACAGAAATGTATTTGAAAGAAATCGGCTTTATATCTCAAAGTGTAGTGTCAGACATGTAACCATACAAGTCTGTTCCGGGTTCGAACAGAACCGAAGGCACTTCTTACGAAGCCCTTGCAATTCCGGGTATTCACAATCCCGATCGGACTTCCCATCACTTAGGGGATCTCTATACTAGGAGCTACCCAGTGCAGAGACAATCGATAGGTTATCCTATCGTTCTCGCAAACACCCGGTCTTCAACACCAGTCTTCAAATGTTATCCATATACGACGTATCACTATTCGGAATGGGTTATATGACACAAAGGGCCTCTCCCGGCTGAACCGAATAGTGAGCGTAATATTCAAAAACAAATGGATAATGGGATTTCAATTAAGTCACAACTTAATACTCAAAACTTTCCTCCAAATGGTTTAAACACATTACCATTTTATTCTTTTAAATAAAAGATTTAATTCACAAAGTTCACTCAGTTTTCACAAAAGATTCATTCATAGATTTTCCAAATCAATTTCCATTTCAATTTAACTCGTTAAATCTTTAAATCAAAGATTTAACTTATAGCTTTCAAAACAATTTCATTTCGAATGGTTTAAACAAATCACCATTTTAAATCTGTTAAAAATAAACAGATTCGATTCATAGCTTTCAAAAAGAATTCATTCATAACTTGGAAAAACCATTTTTTCAATTCAATCTTGAAATTCCTTTAATTAAACTGGAATTTCATTTCTTATCTGAAAGCTTTTATTCTTTTAAAACAAACAGTTTTCAGTTTGGAAATCTGATTCATTTATACGAGTTAAGGTTCTTGGGTTAAATCCAAATTCTCAAAATTATACTTTTAAAATCGTTTAATTTCATATAAACACATTTATAACATTTTTAGCCGTAATTTCCAATCATAAATCTCAACATGGAATTCAATTCCTTATTTTGAATTCAAATTCAAATTAAATTGGAAATTTTACCAAGTTATTCAAAATAGCTTTTATCTTTGAAAACACCTTTTTCAAAAGCTTTAACATTTAACCCAAATCCATTTCCAAAATCAATTGAAATTAAAATTTCAATTTCAAAAATATTAAATTTAAATCATTTGTGACTTAACTGATTTCCACGTGAAATCCATATTTGTGTGTGTAAAAGTGTGGTCTAGGGGTTTTACACAATAATGCAACATCATTCAATCGTCACAGATTAAAACACAAAAATATAACTGATAAGCGATATGAACTATAACGCTTATCGTTCATTCACAGATTCACGGATAATATACAGATGTATCATAAGTAAATGAATAAATATACATCGCACAATTCACAGAACAAAATATCATAGATCAGAAAGGACAATCAATTCAAGGCACCTCATATCATACGATCATTTATAAGTAAGGTCATCACCTTAATTAATATTTAATAATCCTTAGTTAATCATCTTTATTAACTAATAACATTTCTTAAATTACTTACTTAAGGAAATTTCTTAGATTAAAATCATTATTAATCATTTCTAATTAATTTAATTTATTAATTTATAAATAAAATAAATCATTTTCCAATTACCTTATTAATTAAATCATTTTAATTACCTTAATTATCTCTAAGATAATTAATTTCTTTATTAATGACTTCATTAATATTTTAGTGTATTTCTATCATTACACTTTAAATTTTTAAATTCAATTTAATTTAAAAATACACTTAATCATTCATGTTATTTAGAACAATTTAAAATTCAAAAACTTCTTTTATTACAAAACTAAGATTCAAATTTAGGTTGAATTCCAGATTTAAACTTTGATTAAATCTTTTATTACAAACCCTGTTCTGAGTCCCCTCTCTCTTCTCCTCCTTCTATTTCTTCCACTCTTTCTTTCTCCTCTTTTTTTTCCAAGTTTCATTATAAACTGCTGTACCCAACTAACTCACACACGCACCCAAACCACACTCGAAGCAACCATCCCAAATTCTCGAGTATCACTCGAGTCAAGTCATCACACGACCCCTCTGACATACCTGCGCCACCGTGCACGTGCACGCACGCCGCAGCTAGTTCCGATCATCGTCGCCGATACCAACAAGTCACCCATGATCTCCTCCATCGCCCCCAAGCGTTAAACCTCAAAGTTGAACTCGAATTCGAAATCGAGTTCGAGCACACCAACTGGAAACTTCTGAGCAACCCAAAAACCACCTCGTCCTGCCACACCACTCCACCAGGATCATTGCGACTTCAGTCTAAGCTCCGTTGATCACCTACGCTGCCTTTCCCCTAGTTGCGATCGCCCAGATTACCGTGATGAGGACGAAATTTGCTCGTGAACAACAGCAACCCAAACGAACCCAAAACCCTAGTTTCGATTCAACCCAAAAATTCATTCATTTGAAAAATTTTCTATTATTTTTCCTACACTCGCCATCGAACGAACCACCTTCAGACCAAAAATTGAACAACTCCGCCATGTCGTTCATCGGCAACCGCCCAAAACTCCAATTTCGAACAAGCCCTAAATCCTCATGAATTACCAAACTAAAAATCATCATATTTGTTTTAAAAATATTATTTTTGAATGTTTGCTCCAGATATAAAATCAAATCAACAAAATTAAACATTCGAATTTAACAAAGAATTTCTTTTTACTGTGAAATTGATATGCAAAGTCCATGCTACAATGTTTAGCTTCAAACAAATTCCAGGTTTATGATTTTAAGTTTTTAAACAAACATGATTCGTTTAAAATCCTAAGTCATGCAAAATTAATAGAGGAAAGAGGAATTGGTATTAGATAATCATGCCTGTTATTCAAACAAGGAAGAAGAAAGAATGTATATCCCTGTAAAAAATTTATTTTATTTTATTTTTATTTTAAAATCATTTACTCCATATTTTTACTTGGATTTATTCTTAAAGATGATGTTGTACTCATATAACTACTTTTCATTCAGCAACCAAGCCTACAATTTGCTTGGGTTGGGGTAATTTAAATTTTCCTAATAGATTTTTTAAAACCTGAAATATATACACAGAGGCAAATCCTACTTTTTTTTCTTAAGACATGCATTGCATATACATCTATACAAGTTTACATTCCAGCATACCACATATCAGGGAAGACAATCCATTAATGCATTCATCAAAACACATACAAATTTAGGGCTAGGTTGCTCACCTGGATCTTGGATAAGGCAGAGACAAAGAAGAAGCAGGAAACACAGAATGCATTTTGAGCAGTTTTAAATGTCAGAGAAGTTTTTTTTTCTGCAACTTAAAGACAGAAATCAGCTTAAGTCTTGACCTTGATTGATATTTGAGCTTGTAAATGGTGATGTTTTTTTCTTTTCCTTTTGGTTTTTTTTATTTGCTTTCACAGTTTTCTTTCAGGCTCTCTAAGTTTGGTTTGAACGAAATGAAATGAAGTAGATGTATATAAAGAGAAACAGTGTTGTACAGGGTGTTATCTAGTATAGGCTTCTTTTGTTGACTAAAGCTATTATTTTATAAACTGAAATGAAGTTTACACTTCGGCTGAGAGATATCAATTCGTGCTGAGGATATATGGCATTAAATGCAAGTCCTATTGTGTTTACAAGCTTATACTATTTGAATTATGTTTGTACAGTTTTGGTTTGTAGATACTTTTGTTTTCTTTGTTTCTTCTATTTGCTTTGTACATAGATGTTTCTTTTTCTTTCCAGCATATCTAAACTTCATATATAAGATTCTTTTGCCTGGTCATGCTTTTATACTCTATGTATATAATACAAAGTTGCTATAGTTATTTGTATTGGTTTATTACTTAATTTATATCCATATACTTTTATACTTTATATTGTAAGTTTATTTTATTTTACTTATATATTTAATATAAATTCAAATCCAACATATATTCACATATATATAAGATTCAAATTCAAATTTATTTTCTAAGACATTTTAAATTTAAATCCCAATTAAATTTTCCAATTTATTTTATATTAATTACCAATTATTTTCACAAATTTTTATTTAAAAATTAAATTTAATTATCGATAAAATTCGAGATCGTTACAGACTTCCCCCCTTAAAAGAATTTCGTCCTCGAAATTTACAGGCACGAAAGCAACAAAGATAGATAGATTCGATCTCCTATAATTCCTCAAACACAAGATATGGATTCCAAACTCAAATCGGAATATTCCAAAGTATACATAACTTGTCCCTCTTCGGACTTTGATATACCCAAGAAATTACAATAAAATTTCAAATTTGGTTTTAAACGAAATCGTTTTATCGATTTAATTCAATTTTTATCTTCATATTCTATTAATCAATTTACCTCAAATTAAAATTTCCAATTTCAAATTCATTAAGATTTAAATCAAAAACTGATAAGAAACCGATGAAGATACTAAGTGAGAATTTTCTACAACGATTCGTAGAACCACCATCATACTGAAACTTCTTCTTGTAGCTGGCACGAAGGAATCAAAGAATTTGGAAACGAATCAAAGAATATTGATGGAGAAAGATTGTTTCCACTGTTGCAGTGCATTGACCATTTATAGTCGTATTCCCTTGTCCCCTATCTCGTCCTCTTCTTGCACTCATACTCACTATCGATGGATAGTAAGAGAATTTACTGAGACGTTCAGACGGATATCTTAGGGATATACTCATTCTAGGGATACTTCACCCTATCTCTAATGAGCTACTTAATGTGTTATACTCCTGAGCTAAAGTTTTACCTTAGCTCTGATACCAAATGTAACGAAGCGAATTTTTCGCGCTCGAAAATCGACATCCATACTTTACATCGTACTCGAATGCCATAGATTCGACCGTTCAAATCCGAGTCGCCGGAGCTTATAACAACATTAAGTAAACAACACAGCGGAAGAAAAAGAATAATGCATTAATATACAATATCTGATACAATATCTGATACAACAGAGTGATACAATGAATATCAATATACATCAGAGATTTGATACAAGAATAGCAGCGGAAAAGAAAATAGATAACACCAGCAGCGGATAATCTCCATCTTCAAAGCACCAATCCAAAAATAGCTCGAACTCCCAATAACGAGGCACAAAGATACGCCAGTGTAGTCCATATCCAAAGACTGAACTAACTCCAGATAATCTACTAATCCTGACTATCTGAAAAACACAACTCTAGACTGCTCGTGTCGAAAAAATTTGAGCATCCAGAATTTAGGAAAGAAACAATAAACTCTGGATCAGTCATGGGACTGGTGTGAGCAACAAAAACAGTTTATCTTTAAAAACAAATAGCAGAGAATTTTAAAGTCAATTCGCAATGCTTTTTGAAAATGTAACTACCATAAGACCTCCCACCACACACACAATGCAAACGCAGACTTGGAGGAGATTTCTTCTTATGTTAGTCAAAGATGCTTACTACGCAAAATCAAATCATTTTTGATATTATTATTAGTGCATAGTGGAAAAAGTATTTCGAAAATAGAATATCAATCTTAGCCAGCATAGGTACCATTATATTATGCCTGCTATAGCTGCCTCCTGAGGAGACAGGTTATACAATTGAAATTGTAAAGGGCTCGTATTGTTTCTTTGGATTTCCAACAAATGGTCAGGCCAAGGAACTTCCCATTGCCACATAGGTACGCCTCTGGAAAGACGCCCCGAGAACCTAACCGGATCTCTGCCAACACAAGGCCGGGTTACCCCTAACTGGGTAACTACTGACACGAGTATGCCATCTCCCGGTTGTAACCAACCTTTAACAGGGGCCCCAGCAACAAATCACAAAATAAGATATATATATATATATATATATATATATATATTTGCGACATCCACATAAGTTAAGTATCTGGGCTCCATACCATGATACCACTTCTATCCAGAAGGAAATGAACATACCCTAAGGGGCGCTACCCCCAATAACCTTGCTGCATCTTTCCTGTTTTGACCATTCCGGGGTGTGAGGTCCGACGAAGTCTCGTCCACAAAGCTACGCTTTGTCACAAAGCCATGCTTTGGGTCAACAGATGATTAAAGTAATGATCACAAAGATAAATGATCATATCACAAATGATCAAACAATGGTCATCACACAGCAACACTCATCATGTCACATTACCAAATTGGGAATATATCGCTGATAACCTTCAACTACATAACCTCTGAGCTCGTACGTCTCAAAGAAGGGTGTTAAGCTAAGAGAATAAATTCTCCGCCACAAACAGAAATGTATTTGAAAGAAATCGGCTTTATATCTCAAAGTGTAGTGTCAGACATGTAACCATACAAGTCTGTTCCGGGTTCGAACAGAACCGAAGGCACTTCTTACGAAGCCCTTGCAATTCCGGGTATTCACAATCCCGATCGGACTTCCCATCACTTAGGGGATCTCTATACTAGGAGCTACCCAGTGCAGAGACAATCGATAGGTTATCCTATTGTTCTCGCAAACACCCAGTCTTCAACACCAGTCTTCAAATGTTATCCATATACGACGTATCACTATTCGGAATGGGTTATATGACACAAAGGGCCTCTCCCGGCTGAACCGAATAGTGAGCGTAATATTCAAAAACAAATGGATAATGGGATTTCAATTAAGTCATAACTTAATACTCAAAACTTTCCTCCAAATGGTTTAAACACATTACCATTTTATTCTTTTAAATAAAAGATTTAATTCACAAAGTTCACTCAGTTTTCACAAAAGATTCATTCATAGATTTTCCAAATCAATTTCCATTAATTTAACTCGTTAAATCTTTAAATCAAAGATTTAACTTATAGCTTTCAAAACAATTTCATTTCGAATGGTTTAAACAAATCACCATTTTAAATCTGTTAAAAATAAACAGATTCGATTCATAGCTTTCAAAAAGAATTCATTCATAACTTGGAAAAACCATTTTTTCAATTCAATTTTGAAATTTCTTTAATTAAACTGGAATTTCATTTCTTATCTGAAAGCTTTTATTCTTTTAAAACAAACAGTTTTCATTTTGGAAATCTGATTCATTTATACGAGTTAAGGTTCTTGGGTTAAATCCAAATTCTCAAAATTATACTTTTAAAATGGTTTAATTTCATATAAACACATTTATAACATTTTTAGCCGTAATTTCTAATCATAAATCTCAACATGGAATTCAATTCCTTATTTTGAATTCAAATTCAAATTAAATTGGAAATTTTACCAAGTTATTCAAAATAGCTTTTATCTTTGAAAACACCTTTTTCAAAAGCTTTAACATTTAACCCAAATCCATTTCCAAAATCAATTGAAATTAAAATTTCAATTTCAAAAATATTAAATTTAAATCATTTGTGACTTAACCGATTTCCACGTGAAATCTATATTTGTATGTGTAAAAGTGTGGTCCAGGGGTTTTACACAATAATGCAACATCATTCAATCGTCACAGATTAAAACACAGAAATATAACTGATAAGCGATATGAACTATAACGCTTATCGTTCATTCACAGATTCACGGATAATATACAGATGTATCATAAGTAAATGAATAAATATACATAGCAAAATTCACAGAACAAAATATCATAGATCAGATAGGACAATCAATTCAAGGCACCTCATATCATACGATCATTTATAAGTAAGGTCATCACCTTAATTAATATTTAATAATCCTTAGTAAATCATCTTTATTAACTAATAACATTTCTTAAATTACTTACTTAAGGAAATTTCTTAGATTAAAATCATTATTAATCATTTCTAATTAATTTAATTTATTAATTTATAAATAAAATAAATCATTTTCCAATTACCTTATTAATTAAATCATTTTAATTACCTTAATTATCTTTAGGATAATTAATTTCTTTATTAATGACTTCATTAATATTTTAGTGTATTTCTATCATTACACTTTAAATTTTTAAATTCAATTTAATTTAAAAATACACTTAATCATTCATGTTATTTAGAACCATTTAAAATTCAAAAACTTATTTTATTACAAAACTAAGATTCAAATTTAGGTTGAATTCCAGATTTAAACTTTGATTAAATCTTTTATTACAAACCCTGTTCCGAGTCCCCTCTCTCTTCTCCTCCTTCTATTTCTTCCACTCTTTCTTTCTCCTCTTTTTTTTCCAAGTTTCATTATAAACTGCTGTACCCAACTAACTCACACACGCACCCAAACCACACTCGAAGCAACCATCCCAAATTCTCGAGTATCACTCGAGTCAAGTCATCACACGACCCCTCTGACATACCTGCGCCACCGTGCACGTGCACGCACGCTGCAGCTAGTTCCGATCATCGTCGTCGATACCAACAAGTCACCCACGATCTCCTCCATCGCCCCCAAGCGTTAAACCTCAAAGTTGAACTCGAATTCGAAATCGAGTTCGAGCACACCAACTGGAAACTTCTGAGCAACCCAAAAACCGCCTCGTCCTGCCACACCACTCCACCAGGATCATTGCGACTTCAGTCTAAGCTCCATTGATCACCTACGCTGCCTTTCCCCCAGTTGCGATCGCCCAGATTACCGTGATGAGGACGAAATTTGCTCGTGAACAATAGCAACCCAAACGAACCCAAAACCCTAGTTTTGATTCAACCCAAAAATTCATTCATTCGAAAAATTTTCTATTATTTTTCCTACACTCGCCATCGAACGAACCACCTTCAGACCAAAAATTGATCAACTCCGCCATGTCGTTCATCGGCAACCGCCCAAAACTCCAATTTCGAACAAGCCCTAAATCCTCATGAATTACCAAACTAAAAATCATCATATTTGTTTTAAAAATATTATTTTTGAATGTTTGCTCCAGATATAAAATCAAATCAACAAAATTAAACATTCGAATTTAACAAAGAATTTCTTTTTACTGTGAAATTGATATGCAGAGTCCATGCTACAATGTTTAGCTTCAAACAAATTCCAGGTTTATGATTTTAAGTTTTTAAACAAACATGATTCGTTTAAAATCCTAAGTCATGCAAAATTAATAGAGGAAAGAGGAATTGGTATTAGATAATCATGCCTGTTATTCAAACAAGGATGAAGAAAGAATGTATATCCCTGTAAAAAATTTATTTTATTTTATTTTTATTTTAAAATCATTTACTCCATATTTTTACTTGGATTTATTCTTAAAGATGATGTTGTACTCATATAACTACTTTTCATTCAGCAACCAAGCCTACAATTTGCTTGGGTTGGGGTAATTTAAATTTTCCTAATAGATTTTTTAAAACCTGAAATATATACACAGAGGCAAATCCTACTTTTTTTCTTCAGACATGCATTGCATATACATCTATACAAGTTTACATTCCAGCATACCACATATCAGGGAAGACAATCCATTCATGCATTCATCAAAACACATACAAATTTAGGGCTAGGTTGCTCACCTGGATCTTGGATAAGGCAGATACAAAGAAGAAGCAGGAAACACGGAATGAATTTTGAGCAGTTTTAAATGACAGAGAAGTTTTTTTTTCTGCAACTTAAAGACAGAAATCAGCTTAAGTCTTGAACTTGATTGATATTTGAGCTTGTAAATGGTGATGTTTTTTTCTTTTCCTTTTGGTTTTTTTTATTTGCTTTCACAGTTTTCTTTCAGGCTCTCTAAGTTTGGTTTGAACGAAATGAAATGAAGTAGATGTATATAAAGAGAAACAGTGTTGTACATGGTGTTATCTAGTATAGGCTTACTTCTTTTGTTGACTAAAGCTATTATTTTATAAACTGAAATGAAGTTTACACTTCGGCTGAGAGATATCAATTCGTACTGAGGAGATATGGCATTAAATGCAAGTCCTATTGTGTTTACAAGCTTATACTATTTGAATTATGTTTGTACAGTTTTGGTTTGTAGATACTTTTGTTTTCTTTGTTTCTTCTATTTGCTTTGTACATAGATGTTTCTTTTTCTTTCCAGCATATCTAAACTTCATATATAAGATTCTTTTGCCTGGTCATGCTTTTATACTCTATGTATATAATACAAAGTTGCTATAGTTATTTGTATTGGTTTATTACTTAATTTATATCCATATACTTTTATACTTTATATTGTAAGTTTATTTTATTTTACTTATATATTTAATATAAATTCAAATCCAACATATATTCACATATATATGATTCAAATTCAAGTTTATTTTCTAAGACATTTTAAATTTAAATCCCAATTAAATTTTCCAATTTATTTTAATTACCAATTATTTTCACAAATTTTTGTTTAAAAATTAAATTTAATTATCGATAAAATTCGAGATCGTTACAAACTTCCCCCCTTAAAAGAATTTTGTCCTCGAAATTTACAGGCACGAAAGCAACAAAGATAGATAGATTCGATCTCCTATAATTCTGTAACGACCCGTAAATTTTAACTGTTTTAATAACGTAATTAGTTAAAATTTTGCGAAATTTTAAACGATAAAATTTTGAAATATAAATTTAATATTTGGAATACGTCTAGTTAAACATAGCAACTGGTAAATTTTCGTCCGAAAATACGAAAATTTATTTCGCGCGTAAATTCACTTCAATTTAATCAGTTAAAAAGCGATGTAAATAAAATGTTTCCGAAACCTAAATATTTTTACATAGAAAAATTCTAAACCATCTTCTGAGCAAAATGTCAGTTTGTCGCTTTTCCAAATTCGGACATCTTTGGCTCCGTCGATCTTATTTTTTTAGCGTTTTCTTGCATTTTCCTCCAGTAGAAAAATTTGAATTTTTATAATTCGATCGTACCACCGATATCTGTATACCGTTTTGATCGTCACATCATGCTGATCTCTATGATATATTCATATGCGTGTTTCGACGTCCGACGAACGGCGAAATCTATGGAAACGATTTCCGTATCGGTTTCATATTCAACCTTGGGTTTCCAAATGGCTATTCGTTTAACTACTGTGAAAAACTGAATGGCCACTAGCTTTTATTGTGCTCCTGAATTCAATTCAATTGGCTTTTACCATTCCAAATTTTTATGCAACGTTGGTCCATTCATTTTTTCTTTGGCTCTTCGTTCTGTCAATTCCATGGAAAGAAAAGAGAAATATTATTCTTTGTTTCTGGAAAACTGCTCATCTACTTCACATCCACGTGCCTTGCTTATTATAATATAACTAAGTTTATATTTGTATTGTGCCTGTTCAGTTCTCCCCATCTGAAACTCGCACCTTCTTCTTTATCATTCTCGAATCCGTTTTTCACTCTCTTTGAAGAAGAAAAAGTATATGCTATATATATAACAGTTTATAAAATCAGAGGATTTGGAAACTGCTTCTCCCCTTATTGTCGATACCATTCCACTATCCCATAGAGAAGCCACACAACTCCCACCCCAGCCGCATCCATCTCCGGCCCACTGCTCTCCCGATCGCCCACCTTTCTCCCACAGTCTCCACTTCCAGTCCGCCATTCTTGCAGCCCACCACGTGTACACGCTTCCCCTTTAGCATGCTACGTGCTCATCTCCGAAAGCCTCGCCCTCCACGTCCTAGAAACACACCAGCCAGTGAAACCCATACCCACTTCCACACTGATAGCCTTCCACCTCCACCACCAATCCCTGACAGCCCCTTCCTCCACGAGATCTCCATCCTGACCTATCCTACCTCTGCCTCCTATTTCAGCTCGCTCACCGCCTGCCACCTTGCCGTGACCCGGATCCGCCCATGCAAACGGCCTCTGCCCCACTCGAACCCATTCCCATCCCAAACATGCTACAGTGGAATTCGAACCGAAGCACGTCAATTAAAGTGTGTGCGCACATACCACTACACCACAATCGCCTCCTCCCCTTTCTTTTTATTCTTCTTCCCAAAACCCAAGAACAGCACCTTCCCACCACCTTCCAGCCACCGAACTACCTCTGTCCCACGTTAGCACCACCATAGCCTGCCAACATAAAAAAATAAGCAGCCTCTCCATGATCCACGTTTCCATCCTTGCTTGCCAAGGCCGCGAAACATCAACTGCTCCTTCTTCCTCATCCCCTCACAAATCGTGCTCAGTTTCGTATGTAAGTATATATGTATATATATATCTTAATTATACAATATGAATAGTATGTAAGCTGTTTTGTTTATCTATGTTATGAATTTTACATTTTAAACTGTTATAAAAGTAAAGTAGGTATATGTTATATATAGTTATAGTTTATAAAGTACTATATATATACCATGCTTTATATACATGCTAGGATGTATAGTATATTCTATTGAATCTTAAAACATATATAGTTTCGGCTGTTAGTTTTTTTTATGTACGTGTTACACTGTTATGTTCTGTTGACGTGAATATGTATTTCTCAAAGATGTATATGTATTTTAAAGTGGATGAAGTTATAGTTTATGACAGTTTATATAGGTAGTTTACTTATGATTTGCTGGGTCCAAATATATATACGTGTATTCATATAGTTTGTTTGTTTATCTTGTGTTCATATTTTATGGGTATGTCAGTAATATATATATATATAAGTGAGATATAATGGTTTATATATACATGATTTTGTTTTGGCAAACTGTTATCTTGAAGTATAAAATTCGACCTATTAAAATACGTATAAGTTTGAATATATATAAATGTTATGTAAACTAGTTAGTTTATTAAGGGATTTACTGTCACATGTAAATAATAAAGTACAAGTTATATAAGTTCTTATTTGAAGCTATGTATTATGCCAGATATATGTATATCAGTATATATTATGTTTAGTATGTTTTAGTTTAAAATGAGTATAACACATATTTTCTTGTTAAGCTTTGGACCGTTTGAAAAAGGTATATTCATACAAGAGATACTAGTTTAAAATATATAAATATATATGTAAGTTTTGCGTACTGTATATATACTGCATATGTATAGTTTGCGTCTCTTATTAAAGGTATATAGATATATGTTGTTTTGTAGTATACAAAATTGGTTCTTATATATTGCCGATGTACTATCATATTGATTATATAATGTATATAATAATAATATATTGTTTTATTAGGGTTTTTTTATATGTAAAGGATGGTAGACAAGATTTATTTTGATTTGTTTAAATGTTGATTCTTAAATATAAAGTAAGTATCTTTGATTTTAAATATTTATATTTTAAGAATAATGATTTGGATTATATATATATAGTTCTGTTCCTATCGAACTAATTGGTTGTTCTCATCGATTCCAGCCTTGTTTGATCGTCGAATTCGTGCTCATCTTGTTTCGCTTTGGATTTCGTAGCTCAACTTCATTGTCTATTCTCTCTAGCCTCGAAAGGTGAGCACTCACTCACGATTAACGTTCTTTTATTTATTAAATTTGATTTCAATTGAAATGACAATTGAAATATGCTGCTGTTAGTTGATTACACTGTTATATATGCTATTGCCTGTATCAGTTCACCTGTGACATCTGACACCATTATCTGTTAATTATTTATGCGATGATAATATAGTTTGGCTGATAATTGATTGATTGTTAATGTTTATATTGGACGTTAAATTGTTAATGTTAAAATGATAAATAGTATGAAATTGAACTTGATATAGGATAATTAAATGTTAAATTTGATTAACTGACATTTGTATAATATGACCCCTTTAACTGTTGATTTTATTGACACGTAGGATTTGTTTAATTACATTTTGAACCACTGAATGTATGTTGTTAAATTGATGATGTATGAAAATTGAAATTGAATGACAAGTGAAAACCGTAATGTAATAATCTTTAATCTACATGAAATGATAGTGTAGATTCTAGAAATAATTATATTAATTCGTACAAATAACAATGCGAATTAATACGGTTATTTCGGGATTATTTGAATTGATTATTGGATTGTTATTGATTGTTGTTATTGTTTGTTTATTTACTTTGACTCCATCCCAGTTATCACACTGCAAGTTCCCTTTGTATGTTTGGATTTTTTTTATTTGAATTGGAATCGGGTTGAAATGATAAATACCCAAATTGAACTTTGACCTAGGATAGAAAATTAAATAAAACCCGATTGGTCAATAAATTGGATTTAAAAATAAAATGAAGATTTTATTTGAATAAATAATATGGTTTTGAAATGAAGTTGAAATTTGAATTTTTAATGAAAGGAAAATGTTAATATTTAAAAAAATCTGAAACAAAATATTAAAAATGAAATTGATGAAAGAACGATGTTTAATTTGGAAAATGATTGAATAAACTTTGAAATGATTTAATAATTAAGTTTTGAAATTATAATTTAGTTTGAAATTATTAAACTTTGAAATTATTTAATAATTAAACTTTGAAATTATTTAATAATTAAGTTTTGAATTATTTAATAATTAAATAAGATTGAATTATTTAATGATTAAATTGAATTGAATTCTTTAATAAGTAAAATTGAACTTTTGAATAAGTGAATTTCGTTTCGTAAATAACTGAAATTGAATTTCTTTATTAAGTAAGTTTTTGGAAAATTATTTAAGTAAATAAGCGAAATTGAATTTCTTTAACAAGAAATAAAATGTGATTTATTGAAATTAATATAAGACTTGAAATTTAAAGAATTTGGTTTGACGAATTTAGTTTAATTCAAAATTGTAAGTTTTGATTTAATGAAGTTGAACTTAAGAATTGATTTAATGAATTGGAAATTTAATAGGAATTGTTTTGAATGATAAAGTAACTTAACGAATATTGAATGAAATCGATAAATGAGTTTAAACTGATTCGAATGTTAAATTAAATCAAATGATTTCGGAATGAAACTTATATACGAACTTGAATCAATATTTGAATGGTTTAAATTGAAATTGAAATTGAATTATAAGATTTTGAAATTATGATTTGGAAGTTTTGAAACGTAGATTGTGGAAATTGATTTAGGAAGACAAACGAAATGTTGATTTACGAATTGAAATTGAAATTGATTTGGTTTTGAAATATATTTAATGACCAATCGGTGTAATAATTACGAAAGTTATTAAAGAGACCGGAATTCGGTTATGGATATACTCTCTATCTAAACCGGAAACCACTTTAATAACTATACGCGAAGTGATGATCCAGAATGAAGTGGTTGGAATGATGTACGTGATGACTGAAGAAAGAGAACGATGATGGATAGCCTTGACACTTGTGTCAAATTGGAAATGACTAAAACAGGAGCTGTGCCGGGCCAATGGAGGATTAGCTACCTCTAGTGGACACACTTCTTCGAACTACTCATTACTTGTTGTCGATTGGTGCACCCTTGATTTTGGGAGTGTTGTTTCACGGTGTTGCGGGCGCTGCGGCGTTGCGTTCTCACTAGTCCGGATCAGGCGAACGGTAGTATCACTACCTTGGGTATTGCCTCATGTGCCTTGTCATACTTGTATTCCATTTATGTACGACCACTACGATTTTGATTTGTACCTTTAGTATATGGATTGCCCTCTGGTGACTTCCGGTTTTGGGGAAACTACGGTCTTGTATATGCTTTTGGGAATAAAAATGTGTTAAGGGTGGAATGGGCCATGACTTAACACTATTTTGATATCTTATTATTACTGATAGACATTATCTACTTAGCGTATATTACTACATAGTAGATAGTTTAACGGATCCTTAAAGGATGGTTATTCCAAACATCCTTTGAGTTACTTGTATTTCAATTGCTATTTCACTTGAGTTGGATTTATTAATATAAGAATGTTAATCCTGACTCGAGTGTCTTGTGTTTTGCTTTACACTCGGGTCAGACTGAGTGTACCAGTATTCGATGCTCACCTTTGGAGTTGGAGCTTTGCTTGAAGATCCAGCCATCTATTCTGCTTTCAGTATTCGATGATTCCAGTGATGTATTCTGATTTGTATCTGATGTATCGTATTACTCTTCTGTTGTAAACTCTGATGTATCTTATATATTCATATAGTAGCTTCATGAACTACTATCTCTTTTATTTCCGCTGCACTTATTACTCTGTGTCTGTGATCTGTGATTATTTATTTACTGTATATGTTCAGTTTTGCCAAATTTAAATTAACAACGCGGTATTTTGAGCAATTCAACTCCGGCATGAGTGTCTACCTATACACTTATAATGGATGCGAATGGTCCAAAATGGCGGGTCGTTACAGTTGGTATCAGAGCTTTAGTAGCTCTAGGCAAAACTTAACATATAGGGTAAATGTATTTACAGAATCACTCTCATTCGAGTTTCAATCTCTTCCTTTCGACTCGATTTCTTTGAATTTTGGAACGTTCCCTACGGTTTCGAAATTCATTCGTGTCCCTCGCTATTCGTCTTCTTTCAATTCTGGAGCACCCCATAACTCCATTTTGAATGATATATATAATAGATCGGCGGTCTTGCCAATCTTCGAATGATTCGTAAAGGATTAAACTCCTTTATAATAGGCATTGATTTACTGGAGATTTCTGTATCCTCGGTTTAAGATGCTATCTATTACCTGTTATACCTGAATTCCATCTCTTGAGATCGAGTGTTGATCTACCTCGGAATTCAGCATCGGTCTTATTCTTGAAGTTACGGACGACCCGGTTAAGGTTGCCCGTGAATTAAATAAACTCATTCATCTCCCGATTGTGATAATTGAATTATCTTATCTTCTGTTTCAAACTTATTTTCGAATCAAAATTTTCTTTGATTTGAGTCAACAAAAATTTGAATCCCTATCCTTATTTTGAAAATCCATTCCTGTATCGTCGAGCAAAGAAATGTATTTCTAAAGTTATATTAAAAATGTTGTTTTCAAATTTGATAAAATAAAAGTTTTGTGTGATTATATTATATATAAATATAAGTTTTCTGAAATTAAATCGTTAATGAATTTGTTGTCTGAAATAATAATATTTGATTTTATTTATTGTTTTGTAAACATTGACTATTGCATAATATAAATAAATGAATTTATAAACTTGGTTATAAATTGATGGGAATTTGAAATGAATTAAATTCAGAAATTTGAGAATTTATTAGTTTCCGGTGATTTCGAACTTTGGTTTTTAAAATTTTAAAGTATATATATTGAAAGTATTTTAGAATAGAAATCGTTTTCAAAGAACTTTTAAATGTTGAAATCAGTGCTCTTCTCTTTGTCGCTGGAAAATAATTTCGGTGATGGCGGCCGCATCATCGACATTCATTTTCGAGTTTCGAAGTGGAGAAACCATTCTGTAGCCTTGCTACGGTTTTGTTTTGAGAAAAAATATATTTTGATTTGAATTTCTTCAGTATATTTTGATTTACATATATATAGGTATCTTATTTTAAAATTTAATTTGATTTGATATAAATATATTATATATATCTCTAAATTTATTAAAGTTAATCGGAAATCTAATTCTCAAATTTTGTTAAAGGATGATTTTAATTATAAATAAAACCAAAATTTGGAATAAATATTTAAACTTGAATAATAGAATTGGGAAAATTTTATTTGTATATTGTTCAACTGCATTCTAATACAACTTACCTAAATCATTCAGAAGTTGAATATGTAATTGGATAATATATAAGATAAATTGAATTTTATAAATAAATTTGAGAGTTTATAATAAATGTTATACACTAAATTTTGATTATAAAGATTTTAATAGAGTTAGATAGGATAATAAGTAAACTCAGTTAATAATGAAATAAATTTGTTTTGAAATAATTAATAAATTGAAGTTTGATCAACATATGAAAATACCTTGGATTTAAAAGAAATTAATAGATGTAAATTAATGTAAATCGAAACTTTTATGTTTTAAATTAATTTATATGGGTTAAATATATATATGATTAGATATATTAAGTAGAATAAATTTAACAGTAATTTAGAATAAAGAAGAATTTAAAATTTCTGAAGAAAATATGATTATAATAAAAGATTATTCAAATAATGGTTTTAAAAATTATAAATTGAAGATAATTGGATAATAAGATAATGAATTTAGAAATAGTTGAGATTGATTTTAGTGAAATCAAATGGATTAAATCAATTATTGAATATCAATTAATTTAAATTTGAATTTATATGGTTTAAATTAATTGTTATTTTGTATTTCAAATCTGTTTTTCTTTCTGGTTGTTTCTATTCTCCTACCTCGTTCCTTTTCGGGGACGAAAAGTTTTGAGTGGGGGAGAGTGTAACGACCCGTAAATTTTAACCGTTTTAATAACGTAATTAGTTGAAATTTTGCGAAATTTTAAACGATAAAATTTTGAAATATAAATTTAATATTTGGAATACGTCTAGTTAAACATAGTAACTGGTAAATTTTCGTCCGAAAATACGAAAGTTTATTTCGCGCGTAAATTCACTTCAATTTAATCAGTTAAAAAGCGATGTAAATAAAATGTTTCCGAAACCTAAATATTTTTACATAGAAAAATTCTAAACCATCTTCTGAGCAAAATGTCAGTTTGTCGTTTTTCCAAATTCGGACATCTTTGGCTCCGTCGATCTTATTTTTTTAGCGTTTTCTTGCATTTTCCTCCAGTAGAAAAATTCGAATTTTTATAATTCGATCGTACCACCGATATCTGTATACCGTTTTGATCGTCACATCGTGCTGATCTCTATGATATATTCATATGCGTGTTTCGACGTCCGACGAACGGCGAAATCTATGGAAACGATTTTCGTATCGGTTCCATATTCAACCTTGTGTTTCCAAATGGCTATTCGTTTAACTACTGTGAAAAACTGAATGGCCACTAGCTTTTATTGTGCTCCTGAATTCAATTCAATTGGCTTTTACCATTCCAAATTTTTATGCAACGTTGGTCCATTCATTTTTTCTTTGGCTCTTCGTTCTGTCAATTCCATTGAAAGAAAAGAGAAATATTATTCTTTGTTTCTGGAAAACTGCTCATCTACTTCACATCCACGTGCCTTGCTTATTATAATATAACTAATTTTATATTTGTATTGTGCCTGTTCAGTTCTCCCCATCTGAAACTCGCACCTTCTTCTTTATCATTCTCGAATCCGTTTTTCACTCTCTTTGAAGAAGAAAAAGTATATGCTATATATATAACAGTTTATAAAATCAGAGGATTTGGAAACTGCTTCTCCCCTTATTGTCGATACCATTCCACTATCCCATAGAGAAGCCACACAACTCCCACCCCAGCCGCATCCATCTCCGGCCCACTGCTCTCCCGATCGCCCACCTTTCTCCCACAGTCTCCACTTCCAGTCCGCCATGCTTGCAGCCCACCACGTGTACACGCTTCCCCTTTAGCATGCTACGTGCTCATCTCCGAAAGCCTCGCCCTCCACGTCCTAGACACACACCAGCCAGTGAAACCCATACCCACTTCCACACTGACAGCCTTCCACCTCCACCACCAATCCCTGACAGCCCCTTCCTCCACGAGATCTCCATCCTGACCTATCCTACCTCTGCCTCCTATTTCAGCTCGCTCACCGCCTACCACCTTGCCGTGACCCGGATCCGCCCATGCAAACGGCCTCTGCCCCACTCGAACCCATTCCCATCCCAAACATGCTACAGTGGAATTCGAACCGAAGCACGTCAATTAAAGTGTGTGCGCACATACCACTACACCACAATCGCCTCCTCCCCTTTCTTTTTATTCTTCTTCCCAAAACCCAAGAACAGCACCTTCCCACCACCTTCCAGCCACCGAACTACCTCTGTCCCACGTTAGCACCACTAAAGCCTGCCAACATAAAAAATAAGCAGCCTCTCCATGATCCACGTTTCCATCCTTGCTTGCCAAGGCCGCGAAACATCAACTACTTCTTCTTCCTCATCCCCTCACAAATCATGCTCAGTTTCGTATGTAAGTATATATGTATATATATATATATATCTTAATTATACAATATGAATAGTATGTAAGCTGTTTTGTTTATCTATGTTATGAATTTTACATTTTAAACTGTTATAAAAGTAAAGTAGGTATATGTTATATATAGTTATAGTTTATAAAGTACTATATATATACCATGCTTTATATACATGCTAGGATGTATAGTATATTCTATTGAATCTTAAAACATATATAGTTTCGGCTGTTAGTTTTTTTTATGTACGTGTTACACTGTTATGTTCTGTTGACGTGAATATGTATTTCTCAAAGATGTATATGTATTTTAAAGTGGATGAAGTTATAGTTTATGACAGTTTATATAGGTAGTTTACTTATGATTTGCTGGGTCCAAATATATATACGTGTATTCATATAGTTTGTTTGTTTATCTTGTGTTCATATTTTATGGGTATGTCAGTAATATATATATATAAGTGAGATATAATGGTTTATATATACATGATTTTCTTTTGGCAAACTGTTATCTTGAAGTATAAAATTCGACCTATTAAAATACGTATAAGTTTGAATATATATAAATGTTATGTAAACTAGTTAGTTTATTAAGGGATTTACTGTCACATGTAAATAATAAAGTACAAGTTATATAAGTTCTTATTTGAAGCTATGTACTATGCCAGATATATGTATATCAGTATATATTATGTTTAGTATGTTTTAGTTTAAAATGAGTATTACACATATTTTCTTGTTAAGCTATGGACCGTTTGAAAAAGGTATATTCATATAAGAGATACTAGTTTAAAATATATAAATATATATGTATGTTTTGCGTACTGTATATATACTGCATATGTATAGTTTGCGTCTCTTATTAAAGGTATATAAATATATGTTGTTTTGTAGTATACAAAATTGGTTCTTATATATTGCCGATGTACTATCATATTGATTATATAATGTATATAATAATAATATATTGTTTTATTAGGTTTTTTTTATATGTAAAGGATGGTAGACAAGATTTATTTTGATTTGTTTAAATGTTGATTCTTAAATATAAAGTAAGTATCTTTGATTTTAAATATTTATATTTTAAGAACAATGATTTAGATTATATATATATAGTTATGTTCCTATCGAACTAATTGGTTGTTCTCATCGATTCCAGCCTTGTTTGATCGTCGAATTCGTGCTCATCTTGTTTCGCTTTGGATTTCGTAGCTCAACTTCATTGTCTATTCTCTCTAGCCTCGAAAGGTGAGCACTCACTCACGATTAACGTTCTTTTATTTATTAAATTTGATTTCAATTGAAACGACAATTGAAATATGCTGCTGTTAGTTGATTACACTGTTATATATGCTATTGCCTGTATCAGTTCACCTGTGACATCTGACACCATTATCTGTTAATTATTTATGCGATGATAATATAGTTTGGCTGATAATTGATTGATTGTTGATGTTTATATTGGACGTTAAATTGTTAATGTTAAAATGATAAATAGTATGAAATTGAACTTGATATAGGATAATTAAATGTTAAATTTGATTAACTGACATTTGTATAATATGACCCCTTTAACTGTTGATTTTATTGACACGTAGGATTTGTTTAATTACATTTTGAACCACTGAATGTATGTTGTTAAATTGATGATGTATGAAAATTGAAATTGAATGACAAGTGAAAACCGTAATGTAATAATCTTTAATCTACATGAAATGATAGTGTAGATTCTAGAAATAATTATATTAATTCATACAAATAACAATGCGAATTAATACGGTTATTTCGGGATTATTTGAATTGATTATTGGATTGTTATTGATTGTTGTTATTGTTTGTTTATTTACTTTGACACCATCCCAGTTATCACACTGCAAGTTCCCTTTGTATGTTTTGATTTTTTTTATTTGAATTGGAATCGGGTTGAAATGATAAATACCCAAATTGAACTTTGACCTAGGATAGAAAATTAAATAAAACCCGATTGGTCAATAAATTGGATTTAAAAATAAAATGAAGATTTTATTTGAATAAATAATATGGTTTTGAAATGAAGTTGAAATTTGAATTTTTAATGAAAGGAAAATGTTAATATTTAAAAAAATCTGAAACAAAATATTAAAAATGAAATTGATGAAAGAACGATGTTTAATTTGGAAAATGATTGAATAAACTTTGAAATGATTTAATAATTAAGTTTTGAAATTATAATTTAGTTTGAAATTATTAAACTTTGAAATTATTTAATAATTAAACTTTGAAATTATTTAATAATTAAGTTTTGAATTATTTAATAATTAAATAAGATTGAATTATTTAATGATTAAATTGAATTGAATTCTTTAATAAGTAAAATTGAACTTTTGAATAAGTGAATTTTGTTTCGTAAATAACTGAAATTGAATTTCTTTATTAAGTAAGTTTTTGGAAAATTATTTAAGTAAATAAGCGAAATTGAATTTCTTTAACAAGAAATAAAATGTGATTTATTGAAATTAATATAAGACTTGAAATTTAAAGAATTTGGTTTGACGAATTTAGTTTAATTCAAAATTGTAAGTTTTGATTTAATGAAGTTGAACTTAAGAATTGATTTAATGAATTGGAAATTTAATAGGAATTGTTTTGAATGATAAAGTAACTTAACGAATATTGAATGAAATCGATAAATGAGTTTAAACTGATTCGAATGTTAAATTAAATCAAATGATTTCGGAATGAAACTTATATACGAACTTGAATCAATATTTGAATGGTTTAAATTGAAATTGAAATTGAATTATAAGATTTTGAAATTATGATTTGGAAGTTTTGAAACGTAGATTGTGGAAATTGATTTAGGAAGACAAACGAAATGTTGATTTACGAATTGAAATTGAAATTGATTTGGTTTTGAAATATATTTAATGACCAATCGGTGTAATAATTACGAAAGTTATTAAAGAGACCGGAATTCGGTTATGGATATACTCTCTATCTAAACCGGAAACCACTTTAATAACTATACGCGAAGTGATGATCCAGAATGAAGTGGTTGGAATGATGTACGTGATGACTGAAGAAAGAGAACGATGATGGATAGCCTTGACATTTGTGTCAAATTGGAAATGACTAAAACAGGAGCTGTGCCGGGCCAATGGAGGATTAGCTACCTCAAGTGGACACACTTCTTCGAACTACTCATTACTTGTTGTCGATTGGTGCACCCTTGATTTTGGGAGTGTTGTTTCACGGTGTTGCGGGCGCTGCGGTGTTGCGTTCTCACCAGTCCAGATCAAGCGAACGGTAGTATCACTACCTTGGGTGTGACGCCCCACCTCTATACTCATAATAACAAAGAGTATTAAAAGAAATACTGTCTATTATTACGAAGAATAAGGCTGGATAGGAGCGACCATCCGTAATTGGCCTTACACTAATATTGGTTATCTCGATAGGAGTGGTATATACTTTTTATTTTTCATCTATTATTTATTTACTCCCATCGACATATCCAATTATCAGTATAAAACAAACTACGATAGTTCATAATAGTTTAGGACATTAGATATAACAATAACACAGATAATATAAATGCGGAACACAGATTAACAAAAATCTCATATATATATAACCGATGTCAGTTACAATATAGTTGACACGATACATATGATACAACTACAACTGTCGACTCTAGAAGTTATACATACAAGTACATTATCGACTAATATACATGAATACATATCGTTCTATACAATGACACGACTACTACAAAATGACACTGACAACTTCAGAAGATGTGAAAAGTCTTCATATCCTGAACAGCAACTCAAAGAAGAAAATCTACAACCTGAAATAACTCGGGTCTGACCCGAGTATTACATTCAAAAGAAAATAATACACGGGTCAGTCTAATTCAAACTCAGTTATTAGTGCATAGAAGCAATAATAATCTCAAAGGACAAATAGACGACAGTCACAGAAATCTCGTATATCCTACTCCTTGATAAAAGAATCGGATAACGGTAGATATAACACTATACAGTGTTAAACAACAAATCAATAATCCAAATCAATTTAAACAATTGAAATGTCAATTAAAACAAACAAATCAGTGTGGCTGCAGTACACGCGCGCGTGTACTGCCTCACCACTACAGAGATGGAATAAGAGCCAGACACAAGGTCAAACCCAAGTTTTGCAACTAGGTTCAACTCAAGTAAAAATTCAGAAGTGAGGCCATGTACAAGTCGATGGCGGCCTCAACCAGATAATCAAGTGAATATATATACAAGCTACCACGCACAACTGTAAATCGTAAACTATAGCCACTACTAGATATGAAGATAGTGTGATCAAAGTAACATGAAGTACTACCAAACCACCAAATCAGATAAGTGGTGATGATGATAAGAATGCAGCAATTCCAGGTTTCTCTAAAACTCAACAATTCGAAGATCATAGTACAGACAAACTCAAATGCACAAAGACAAAACATGCACATACATGAACCAGAGCAATCAGGCTCAGCAAGGTAAAGATGCAACAAAAATGAAACTATAGAGGTCCAGTCACTAATATCATGACTCAACTCAACTGCAAACGACTCAACTCGAATGGCCACGTGCACAAGGCAGTGGTACAACATGAAGGCAGCAAAATAATGGTGAAAGCACCAAAGATATGACAAACAGAAAGTACAAGTGCAATTAGAACAAATCCAAATGCATATCTGAAAACGCTGCAAAATTCAAATTTCATTCAGGTATACCCAAGTCTGAAAGCAAAGGCAACACAACTCAAAAATCAATTTCACTTAATTAGGTAGTTCGAACAAAGCCACAAGACAGTGTCGAACTCACAATACAAAGGTAAACCCAAGTACAACATCTCCACTTAGCTTCATCACGTTGCAGCAACCTTAAGTGCAGCAAGCAACGCTATACGATCTCATTACTACATAATGGAAGAAGAAATAGTGCAGCAGCAAGTAACTAAATACAAGGGCAGAGACCTCATACAATGACGAACATGCAACAAGCCTATATGCAACATGATTAAACCCAATACAACATGACAGTAAGATGGCTAAGTGACGACATTAATTATCTAGACCACAAAGTCAAACTGGGGACATGGATTAAGCAACATGAATGCAACAGTTAACTGACAAAGTGTACATGAATTTAACTACAGGTACAAGACCGAACCAACATCTCAAGCAACATGAAGTGAATCACAACCCAAAGGAGTGACATGACCAATAGACTCTAATTGAAACACACTTAAATAAGCCTCAGTAATGAAACAACGATATCAAATGATACTGAGCACACGTGAACCGATGCAGGTAGGTCAAATGAGGTGCTCAGTGTAACATGGAGCAACCGAACATCAATGGTACTACACAGCAACGTGTAGTCGCAAATAATCAAGATTAGTTAAATGAAATCTCAAGACAAGGCAGTAGGCAGCAGAAATTCATGTCATCAGAAAAATGAATTCACAAAATAAAAATCGTGTCAACCCAGTAACATGAAAAGAACGAAAGTCAGTGAAATCATCAACATCGAACAATACTCACGTAATCATAGAAAAACAAATCGAATGGCAGAGATAAATCAAGGACTTCGAATTAAGTTCAAACAATGGAATGAATAGATGTGAGTGAAAAAGATCACTCACCTATTTTCGACGAACCACTCAGATTTGCTGTCGAGCGACCTCAAAGGAACAACGATCAATTAGAGCAAGAATCAAACTCGAACGACACGAATTTGAGGATCGAACAGCTCCGAGTTGAAGCTGTGGCATCTCTCAGTCGATCGAAGCCAAGCTCGAAATCCTCTTCGATGGATTGGAGCAGCCGAACGCGCTCACATGGATGAACGATTGACGAGGCTCCACGCGAATACCCACTGATTCGATTAAGCTAAAGTCAGCACTTCGAGATATCAGGAAGCTCTAATTTTTGGGGACGAACGAGGTAAACGAGGCCGCCACCATTTTTAATTCTTTCTTTTGTTTTGATTAGGTTTTTCGAATCCCCCCCAAAAATGAAAAGGGGTGGGTATTTTTATTTATCACGGCATCAAAATTTAAGTGGGCTGAGATAAATTTTTAAAGCCCGCTTAATCCCTTTACCAGATTATTAAACAAATTACACTGATTAAAATGCCACTAGCGATTAGCAAATCAATCTAATCGTCATTTGACGATAATAAATTTTCACAAAATCCCGGGCTGTTACAGACTCCCCTCCTTAAAGAAATTGCGTCCACGCAATCATAGGGAATAAATGGAAAAAGGTAACAACCAAAAGAGCATGGCAATGTCGAATGTATAAGCAAAGTAAGTGTCAGCGGGGAAGTATTAGATAAGAAATCGAAAGGTTCGACTACTTCAAATCAAAAGAACCAACATCATGGGAATCAGGGATCAAAATCAGACGACTAACAAAAGCAAGAACAATCGAGTTCCAGCAACTAAAAGAGAAGGAAAAACAGAGCAGAAATCCCATACAGAGCACGAATTGAATGTGAGTAAATCAAATTACTCACCTGAATCGCCAGAGAAAAAGACGGAGCTCAAATCTCAAAAATCGCAAATATTCAATCATCAAAAACGATAATCAAATTTCAAATTCAACAAATAATTGATTATCTCAAGCGATAATTAAATCTAAAATCAACAAATATTTAATTATCTCAGGCGATAATTAAATCTCAAATCAACAAATATTTAATTATCTCAAGCGATAATTAAATCTCAAATCAACAAATATTTAAATATCTCAGGCGATAATTAAATTTCGAATCAACAAATATTTAATTATCTCAGGCGATAATTAAATCTCAAAATCAATAAATATTTAATTATCTCAAGCGATAATTAAATCTAAAATCAACAATTATTTAATTATCTCAGGCGATAATTAAATCTCAAATCAATAAATATTTAATTATCTCAAGCGATAATTAAATCTCAAATCAACAAATATTTAATTATCTCAAGCGATAATTAAATCTAAAATCAACAAATATTTAATTATCTCAGGCGATAATTAAATCTCAAATCAACAAATATTTAATTATCTCAAGCGATAATTAAATCTCAAATCAACAAATATTTAATTATCTCAGGCGATAATTAAATCTCGAATCAACAAATATTTAATTATCTCAGGCGATAATTAAATCTCAAAATCAACAAATATTTAATTATCTCAAGCGATAATTAAATCTAAAATCAACAATTATTTAATTATCTCAAGCGATAATTAAATCTCAAATCAACAAATATTTAATTATCTCAAGCGATAATTAAATCTAAAATCAACAATTATTTAATTATCTCAGGCGATAATTAAATCTCAAATCAATAAATATTTAATTATCTCAAGCGATAATTAAATCTCAAATCAACAAATATTTAATTATCTCAAGCGATAATTAAATCTAAAATCAACAAATATTTAATTATCTCAGGAGATAATTAAATCTCAAATCAACAAATATTTAATTATCTCAAGCGATAATTAAATCTCAAATCAACAAATATTTAATTATCTCAGGCGATAATTAAATCTCGAATCAACAAATATTTAATTATCTCAAGCGATAATTAAATCTCAAAATCAACAAATATTTAATTATCTCAAGCGATAATTAAATCTAAAATCAACAATTATTTAATTATCTCAGGCGATAATTAAATCTCAAATCAACAAATATTTAATTATCTCAAGCGATAATTAAATCTCAAATCAACAAATATTTAATTATCTCAAGCGATAATTAAATTTCAAAACAGCAAATATTTAATTATCAAAAGCGATAATTAAAAACAACAATTATCCGACTATCAAAAACGATAATCGGAACTCATATCAACAAATATCTAATTATCACAAGCGATAATTAGAAACAACAAATATCTGATTATCAAAAACGATAATCAGAACTCATATCAACAAATATCTAATTATCACAAGCGATAATTAGAAACAACAAATATCTGATTATCAAAAACGATAATCAGAACTCATATCAACAAATATCTAATTATCACAAGCGATAATTAGAAACAACAAATATCTGATTATCAAAAACGATAATCAGAACTCATATCAACAAATATCTAATTATCACAAGCGATAATTAGAAACAACAAATATCTGATTATCAAAAACGATAATCGGAACTCATATCAACAAATATCTAATTATCACAAGCGATAATTAGAAACAACAAATATCTGATTATCAAAAACGATAATCAGAACTCATATCAACAAATATCTAATTATCATAAGTGATAATTAGAAACAACAAATATCTTATTATCAAAAACGATAATCAGAACTCATATCAACAAATATCTAATTATCACAAGCGATAATTAGAAACAACAAATATCTGATTATCAAAAACGATAATCAGAACTCATATCAACAAATATCTAATTATCACAAGCGATAATTAGAAACAACAAATATCTGATTATCAAAAACGATAATCAGAACTCATATCAACAAATATCCAATTACCTGCAGATAATTGGAAGCAACAAATATCTAGAAATCAATTAAGAAGACTAGAAAATCAACATAAAAGCTTGGATCGATCCCATCAGATGGCGAGTTTTTAATTCGCCGCACGTGCAACAACATATGGCCGAAGCCTACCAAGTACTCAACATAATTTTGGCGCCCATCAGATTGACCCGAAGGTCCGCAGAGTGACCCGAAGGTCTAGTACTGGTATTTGACCCGAAGGTCCGCAGAGTGGCCCGAAAGCCCAACAAATGACCCGAAGGTCCAACAAATGACCCGAAGGTCCTCATAGTGGCTCGAAAGCACACGAAAGCATCAAAATGTTTCAATTAACGAGTCCGGAATTAACCGAAATAGCAAACGCACATGTCCCATACCACGTGTTTTACTAAATCGTTTGATTCTCTTCATCGTTTCCTTGAAAGTGTGAAATCATCAAATTCATCAAAACAACACATATTCAATTAACGAGTCCGGAATTAACCGAAATAGTAAAAGTGTGGTTCCATACTCCGCACTTTTGCTAAATCGTTTAAATCACTTCATCGTTTCCTTGAAAGTGCAAAATTGTGTATTTTGTAAAAATACATTTTACATTCTCAAACGGACAAGTCCGGAATTAAGCGAATCAGTAAAAGAAAGGGGTCATAGTCCTCGATTTTGCTGAAACGTTTAAATCGCTTCCTCATTCTTTTGAAAGCGTAAACTGTTAAATTTCTGAAAACAATTTTTTATTTATTTTGTAAACATAACAATTCACCTCCTCAACTGGACAAGTCCGGAGTTAAGCGAAACAGTAAAAGAAAGGGGTCATAATCCTCGATTTTGCTGAATCGTTTAAGTCGCTTTCTCATTCTTTTGAAAATGCAAACTGCTAAAATTTTATAAAACAATTTTCATTTTTAAAACGATTTTTCCAATCACGTGATTAAAACAGCAAATTAGTAACAATTTCGGTAAGGAAATCGTACTTCTCAAAATACCGTAAAAACGGTTACAAATCAGTATTGCGGAATAACCGCTCGAAAATCCACTTTTAAAATATGACGGTTACTGAAGCCAAAGCGACAGTAATTTTAAAACGTCAAAATCACATCAAAACAATTTACATCAAAATGTAATATCAGTGAATTTTCATTCATCAAAATGTCACAAAACATCTTGCTTCAAAAATTTAGCATTGGTGTAAAAATCTCGTTATAAAAATAACGGCAACAAAATACGTTTCATAACCAAGCATCGGTTCAACGTAATTAAATGCAGTAACGTGCAATTCAAATTTTTGCACGTACTACAGAATGAACAAAGAAATCATTCGAAGGTATCTTCAATGAAGATAATTCAAAACAGCAAAATCTAATCAATAAATGATTAGTACAAAAGAAAGCCAGCGGAAATTTCAACAAAAATCACATATCTGCAATTTCTTCGAATCCTCAATTCGGATTCGAAATTCTCAAAGAAACAAAATAATTACAGCTATGTGAACAACAAATGAAATTCATATCAATTTCGTATTTTGATTTTTAAATCAAAAAGATTATCAGTTGTACTCAGCGAAGACAGTTTCACTGTTTCCGCTGCGCACTCTGATAAACAGAACACAAATCAATCAAATCATCAGAACATAATTTCACTATTATTTTCAAATAAAGATATTTAAAAATTTCATCCAAATTTCAAAACTTTAGTTTTGACTCAAATCACAATAAAACATCGACCAATAGTTGTAACATATGTTCCATCCGAGTTAAGTTTTATATTATGTCCATAAACCCCAAGCTCTGATACCAACTGTGACGCCCCACCTCTATACTCATAATAACAAAGAGTATTAAAAGAAATACTGTCTATTATTACGAAGAATAAGGCTGGATAGGAGCGACCATCCGTAATTGGCCTTACACTAATATTGGTTATCTCGATAGGAGTGGTATATACTTTTTATTTTTCATCTATTATTTATTTACTCCCATCGACATATCCAATTATCAGTATAAAACAAACTACGATAGTTCATAATAGTTTAGGACATTAGATATAACAATAACACAGATAATATAAATGCGGAACACAGATTAACAAAAATCTCATATATATATAACCGATGTCAGTTACAATATAGTTGGCACGATACATATGATACAACTACAACTGTCGACTCTAGAAGTTATACATACAAGTACATTATCGACTAATATACATGAATACATATCGTTCTATACAATGACACGACTACTACAAAATGACACTGACAACTTCAGAAGATGTGAAAAGTCTTCATATCCTGAACAGCAACTCAAAGAAGAAAATCTACAACCTGAAATAACTCGGGTCTGACCCGAGTATTACATTCAAAAGAAAATAATACACGGGTCAGTCTAATTCAAACTCAGTTATTAGTGCATAGAAGCAATAATAATCTCAAAGGACAAATAGACGACAGTCACAGAAATCTCGTATATCCGACTCCTTGATAAAAGAATCGGATAACGGCAGATATAACACTATACAGTGTTAAACAACAAATCAATAATCCAAATCAATTTAAACAATTGAAATGTCAATTAAAACAAAAAAATCAGTGTGGCTGCAGTACACGCGCGCGTGTACTGCCTCACCACTACAGAGATGGAATAAGAGCCAGACACAAGGTCAAACCCAAGTTTTGCAACTAGGTTCAACTCAAGTAAAAATTCAGAAGTGAGGCCATGTACAAGTCGATGGCGGCCTCAACCAGATAATCAAGTGAATATATATACAAGCTACCACGCACAACTGTAAATCGTAAACTATAGCCACTACTAGATATGAAGATAGTGTGATCAAAGTAACATGAAGTACTACCAAACCACCAAATCAGATAAGTGGTGATGATGATAAGAATGCAGCAATTCCAGGTTTCTCTAAAACTCAACAATTCGAAGATCATAGTACAGACAAACTCAAATGCACAAAGACAAAACATGCACATACATGAACCAGAGCAATAAGGCTCAGCAAGGTAAAGATGCAACAAAAATGAAACTATAGAGGTCCAGTCACTAATATCATGACTCAACTCAACTGCAAACGACTCAACTCGAATGGCCACGTGCACAAGGCAGTGGTACAACATGAAGGCAGCAAAATAATGGTGAAAGCACCAAAGATATGACAAACAGAAAGTACAAGTGCAATTAGAACAAATCCAAATGCATATCTGAAAACGCTGCAAAATTCAAATTTCATTCAGGTATACCCAAGTCTGAAAGCAAAGGCAACACAACTCAAAAATCAATTTCACTTAATTAGGTAGTTCGAACAAAGCCACAAGACAGTGTCGAACTCACAATACAAAGGTAAACCCAAGTACAACATCTCCACTTAGCTTCATCACGTTGCAGCAACCTTAAGTGCAGCAAGCAACGCTATACGATCTCATTACTACATAATGGAAGAAGAAATAGTGCAGCAGCAAGTAACTAAATACAAGGGCAGAGACCTCATACAATGACGAACAGGCAACAAGCCTATATGCAACATGATTAAACCCAATACAACATGACAGTAAGATGGCTAAGTGACGACATTAATTATCTAGACCACAAAGTCAAACTGGGGACATGGATTAAGCAACATGAATGCAACAGTTAACTGACAAAGTGTACATGAATTTAACTACAGGTACAAGACCGAACCAACATCTCAAGCAACATGAAGTGAATCACAACCCAAAGGAGTGACATGACCAATAGACTCTAATTGAAACACACATGAATAAGCCTCAGTAATGAAACAACGATATCAAATGATACTTAGCACACGTGAACCGATGCAGGTAGGTCAAATGAGGTGCTCAGTGTAACATGGAGCAACCGAACATCAATGGTACTACACAGCAACGTGTAGTCGCAAATAATCAAGATTAGTTAAATGAAATCTCAAGCCAAGGCAGTAGGCAGCAGAAATTCATGTCATCAGAAAAATGAATTCACAAAATAAAAATCGTGTCAACCCAGTAACATGAAAAGAACGAAAGTCAGTGAAATCATCAACATCGAACAATACTCACGTAATCATAGCAAAACAAATCGAATGGCAGAGATAAATCAAGAACTTCGAATTAAGTTCAAACAATGGAATGAATAGATGTGAGTGAAAAAGATCACTCACCTATTTTCGACGAACCACTCAGATTTGCTGTCGAGCGACCTCAAAGGAACAACGATCAATTAGAGCAAGAATCAAACTCGAACGACACGAATTTGAGGATCGAATAGCTCCGAGTTGAAGCTGTGGCATCTCTCAGTCGATCGAAGCCAAGCTCGAAATCCCCTTCGACGGATTGGAGTAGCCGAACGCGCTCACATGGATGAACGATTGACGAGGCTCCACGCGAATACCCACTGATTCGATTAAGCTAAAGTCAGCACTTCGAGATATCAGGAAGCCCTAATTTTTGGGGACGAACGAGGTAAACGAGGCCGCCACCATTTTTAATTCTTTCGTTTGTTTTGATTAGGTTTTTCGAATCCCCCCCAAAAATGAAAAGGGGTGGGTATTTTTATTTATCATGGCATCAAAATTTAAGTGGGCTGAGATAAATTTTTAAAGCCCGCTTAATCCCTTTACCAGATTATTAAACAAATTACACTGATTAAAATGCCACTAGCGATTAGCAAATCAATCTAATCGTCATTTGACGATAATAAATTTTCACAAAATCCCGGGCTGTTACATTGGGTATTGCCTCATGTGCCTTGTCATACTTGTATTCCATTTATACGCGACCACTACGATTTTGATTTGTACCTTAGTATATGGATTGCCCTCTGGTGACTTCCGGTTTTGGGGAAACTACGGTCTTGTATATGCTTTTGGGAATAAAAATGTGTTAAGGGTGGAATGGGCCATGACTTAACACTATTTTGATATCTTATTATTACTGATAGACATTATCTACTTAGCGTATATTACTACATAGTAGATAGTTTAACGGATCCTTAAAGGATGGTTATTCCAAACATCCTTTGAGTTACTTGTATTTCAATTGCTATTTCACTTGAGTTGGATTTATTAATATAAGAATGTTAATCCTGACTCGAGTGTCTTGTGTTTTGCTTTACGCTCGGGTCAGACTGAGTGTAACAGTATTCGATGCTCACCTTTGGAGTTGGAGCTTTGCTTGAAGATCCAGCCATCTATTCTGCTTTCAGTATTCGATGATTCCAGTGATGTATTCTGATTTGTATCTGATGTATCGTATTACTCTTCTGTTGTAAACTCTGATGTATCTTATATATTCATATAGTAGCTTCATGAACTACTATCTCTTTTATTTCCGCTGCACTTATTACTCTGTGTCTGTGATATGTGATTATTTATTTACTGTATATGTTCAGTTTTGCCAAATTTAAATTAACAACGCGGTATTTTGAGCAATTCAACTCCGGCATGAGTGTCTACCTATACACTTATAATGGATGCGAATGGTCCAAAATGGCGGGTCGTTACAGTTGGTATCAGAGCTTTGGTAGCTCTAGGCAAAACTTAAAATATAGGGTAAATGTATTTACAGAATCACTCTCATTCGAGTTTCAATCTCTTCCTTTCGACTCGATTTCTTTGAATTTTGGAACGTTCCCTACGGTTCCGAAATTCATTCGTGTCCCTCACTATTCGTCTTCTTTCAATTCTGGAGCACCCCATAACTCCATTTTGAATGATATATATAATAGATCGGCGGTCTTGCCAATCTTCGAATGATTCGTAAAGGATTAAACTCCTTTATAATAGGCATTGATTTACTGGAGATTTCTGTATCCTCGGTTTAAGATGCTATCTATTACCTGCTATACCTGAATTCCATCTCTTGAGATCGAGTGTTGATTTACCTCGGAATTCAGCATCGGTCTTATTCTTGAAGTTACGGACGACTCGGTTAAGGTTGCCCGTGAATTAAATAAACTCATTCATCTCCCGATTGTGATAATTGAATTATCTTATCTTCTGTTTCAAACTTATTTTCGAATCAAAATTTTCTTTGATTTGAGTCAACAAAAATTTGAATCCCTATCCTTATTTTGAAAATCCATTCCTGTATCGTCGAGCAAAGAAATGTATTTCTAAAGTTATATTAAAAATGTTGTTTTCAAATTTGATAAAATAAAAGTTTTGTGTGATTATATTATATATAAATATAAGTTTTCTGAAATTAAATTGTTAATGAATTTGTTGTCTGAAATAATAATATTTGATTTTATTTATTGTTTTGTAAACATTGACTATTGCATATTATAAATAAATGAATTTATAAACTTGGTTATAAATTGATGGGAATTTGAAATGAATTAAATTCAGAAATTTGAGAATTTATTAGTTTCCGGTGATTTCGAACTTTGGTTTTTAAAATTTTAAAGTATATATATTGAAAGTATTTTAGAATAGAAATCGTTTTCAATGAACTTTTAAATGTTGAAATCGGTGCTCTTCTCTTTGTCGCTGGAAAATAATTTCGGTGATGGCGGTCGCATCATCGACATTCATTTTCGAGTTTCGAAGTGGAGAAACCATTCTGTAGCCTTGCTACGGTTTTGTTTTGAGAAAAAATATATTTTGATTTGAATTTCTTCAGTATATTTTGATTTACATATATATAGGTATCTTATTTTAAAATTTAATTTGATTTGATATAAATATATTATATATATCTCTAAATTTATTAAAGTTAATCGGAAATCTAATTCTCAAATTTTGTTAAAGGATGATTTTAATTATAAATAAAACCAAAATTTGGAATAAATATTTAAACTTGAATAATAGAATTGGGAAAATTTTATTTGTATATTGTTCAACTGCATTCTAATACAACTTACCTAAATCATTCAGAAGTTGAATATGTAATTGGATAATATATAAGATAAATTGAATTTTATAAATAAATTTGAGAGTTTATAATAAATGTTATACACTAAGTTTTGATTATAAAGATTTTAATAGAGTTAGATAGGATAATAAGTAAACTCAGTTAATAATGAAATAAATTTGTTTTGAAATAATTAATAAATTGAAGTTTGATCAACATATGAAAATACCTTGGATTTAAAAGAAATTAATAGATGTAAATTAATGTAAATCGAAACTTTTATGTTTTAAATTAATTTATATGGGTTAAATATATATATGATTAGATATATTAAGTAGAATAAATTTAACAGTAATTTAGAATAAAGAAGAATTTAAAATTTCTGAAGAAAATATGATTATAATAAAAGATTATTCAAATAATGGTTTTAGAAATTATAAATTGAAGATAATTGGATAATAAGATAATGAATTTAGAAATAGTTGAGATTGATTTTAGTGAAATCAAATGGATTAAATCAATTATTGAATATCAATTAATTTAAATTTGAATTTATATGGTTTAAATTAATTGTTATTTTGTATTTCAAATCTGTTTTTCTTTCTGGTTGTTTCTATTCTCCTACCTCGTTCCTTTTCGGGGACGAAAAGTTTTGAGTGGGGGAGAGTGTAACGACCCGTAAATTTTAACTGTTTTAATAACGTAATTAGTTGAAATTTTGCGAAATTTTAAACGATAAAATTTTGAAATATAAATTTAATATTTGGAATACGTCTAGTTAAACATAGCAACTGGTAAATTTTCGTCCGAAAATACGAAAGTTTATTTCGCGCGTAAATTCACTTCAATTTAATCAGTTAAAAAGCGATGTAAATAAAATGTTTCCAAAACCTAAATATTTTTACATAGAAAAATTCTAAACCATCTTCTGAGCAAAATGTCAGTTTGTCGTTTTTCCAAATTCGGACATCTTTGGCTCCGTCTATATTATTTTTTTAGCGTTTTCTTGCATTTTCCTCCAGTAGAAAAATTCGAATTTTTATAATTCGATCGTACCACCGATATCTGTATACCGTTTTGATCGTCACATCGTGTTGATCTCTATGATATATTCATATGCGTGTTTCGACGTCCGACGAACGGCGAAATCTATGGAAACGATTTCCGTATCGGTTCCATATTCAACCTTGTGTTTCCAAATGGCTATTCATTTAACTACTGTGAAAAACTGAATGGCCACTTGCTTTTATTGTGCTCCTGAATTCAATTCAATTGGCTTTTACCATTCCAAATTTTTATGCAACGTTGGTCCATTCATTTTTTCTTTGGCTCTTCGTTCTGTCAATTCCATTGAAAGAAAAGAGAAATATTATTCTTTGTTTCTGGAAAATTGCTCATCTACTTCACATCCACGTGCCTTGCTTATTATAATATAACTAAGTTTATATTTGTATTGTGCCTGTTCAGTTCTCCCCATCTGAATCTCGCACCTTCTTCTTTATCATTCTCGAATCAGTTTTTCACTCTCTTTGAAGAAGAAAAAGTATATGCTATATATATAACAGTTTATAAAATCAGAGGATTTGGAAACTGCTTCTCCCCTTATTGTCGATACCATTCCACTATCCCATAGAGAAGCCACACAACTCCCACCCCAGCCGCATCCATCTCCGGCCCACTGCTCTCCCGATCGCCCACCTTTCTCCCACAGTCTCCACTTCCAGTCCGCCATGCTTGCAGCCCACCACGTGTACACGCTTCCCCTTTAGCATGCTACGTGCTCATCTCCGAAAGCCTCGCCCTCCACGTCCTAGACACACACCAGCCAGTGAAACCCATACCCACTTCCACATTGACAGCCTTCCACCTCCACCACCAATCCCTGACAGCCCCTTCCTCCACGAGATCTCCATCCTGACCTATCCTCCCTCTGCCTCCTATTTCAGCTCGCTCACCGCCTGCCACCTTGCCGTGACCCGGATCCGCCCATGCAAACGGCCTATGCCCCACTCGAACCCATTCCCATCCCAAACATGCTACAGTGGAATTCGAACCGAAGCACGTCAAACAATGGTCATCACACAGCAACACTCAGCATGTCACATTACCAAATTGGGAATATATCGCTGATAACCTTCAACTACATAACCTCTGAGCTCGTACGTCTCAGAGAAGGGTGTTAAGCTAAGAGAATAAATTCTCCGCCACCAACAGAAATGTATTTGAAAGAAATCGACTTTATATCTCAAAGTGTAGTGTCAGACATGTAACCATACAAGTCTGTTCCGGGTTCGAACAGAACCGAAGGCACTTCTTACGAAGCCCTTGCAATTCCGGGTATTCACAATCCCGATCGGACTTCCCATCACTTAGGGGATCTCTATACTAGGAGCTACCCAGTGCAGAGACAATCGATAGGTTATCCTATCGTTCTCGCAAACACCCGGTCTTCAAGACCAGTCTTCAAATGTTATCCATATACGACGTATCACTATTCGGAATGGGTTATATGACACAAAGGGCCTCTCCCGGCTGAACCGAATAGTGAGCGTAATATTCAAAAACAAATGGATAATGGGATTTTAATTAAGTCACAACTTAATACTCAAAACTTTCCTCCAAATGGTTTAAACACATTACCATTTTATTCTTTTAAATAAAAGATTTAATTCACAAAGTTCACTCAGTTTTCACAAAAGATTCATTCATAGATTTTCCAAATCAATTTCCATTTCAATTTAACTCGTTAAATCTTTAAATCAAAGATTTAACTTATAGCTTTCAAAACAATTTCATTTCGAATGGTTTAAACAAATCACCATTTTAAATTTGTTAAAAATAAACAGATTCGATTCATAGCTTTCAAAAAGAATTCATTCATAACTTGGAAAAACCATTTTTTCAATTCAATCTTGAAATTCCTTTAATTAAACTGGAATTTCATTTCTTATCTGAAAGCTTTTATTCTTTTAAAACAAACAGTTTTCATTTTGGAAATCTGATTCATTTATACGAGTTAAGGTTCTTGGGTTAAATCCAAATTCTCAAAATTATACTTTTAAAATGGTTTAATTTCATATAAACACATTTATAACATTTTTAGCCGTAATTTCCAATCATAAATCTCAACATGGAATTCAATTCCTTATTTTGAATTCAAATTCAAATTAAATTGGAAATTTTACCAAGTTATTCAAAATAGCTTTTATCTTTGAAAACACCTTTTTCAAAAGCTTTAACATTTAACCCAAATCCATTTCCAAAATCAATTGAAATTAAAATTTCAATTTCAAAAATATTAAATTTAAATCATTTGTGACTTAACCGATTTCCACGTGAAATCCATATTTGTGTGTGTAAAAGTGTAGTCCGGGGGTTTTACACAATAATGCAACATCATTCAATCGTCACAGATTAAAACACAGAAATATAACTGATAAGCGATATGAACTATAACGCTTATCGTTCATTCACAGATTCAGGGATAATATACAGATGTATCATAAGTAAATGAATAAATATACATAGCACAATTCACAGAACAAAATATCATAGATCAGATAGGACAATCAATTCAAGGCACCTCATATCATACGATCATTTATAAGTAAGGTCATCACCTTAATTAATATTTAATAATCCTTAGTTAATCATCTTTATTAACTAATAACATTTCTTAAATTACTTACTTAAGGAAATTTCTTAGATTAAAATCATTATTAATCATTTCTACTTAATTTAATTTATTAATTTATAAATAAAATAAATTATTTTCCAATTACCTTATTAATTAAATCATTTTAATTACCTTAATTATCTCTAAGATAATTAATTTCTTTATTAATGACTTCATTAATATTTTACTGTATTTCTATCATTACACTTTAAATTTTTAAATTCAATTTAATTTAAAAATACACTTAATCATTCATGTTATTTAGAACAATTTAAAATTCAAAAACTTCTTTTATTACAAAAGTAAGATTCAAATTTAGGTTGAATTCCAGATTTAAACTTTGATTAAATCTTTTATTACAAACCCTGTTCCGAGTCCCCTCTCTTTTCTCCTCCTTCTATTTCTTCCACTCTTTCTTTCTTCTCTTTTTTTTCTAAGTTTCATTATAAACTGCTGTACCCAACTAACTCACACACGCACCCAAACCACACTCGAAGCAACCATCCCAAATTCTCGAGTATCACTCGAGTCAAGTCATCACACGACCCCTCTGACATACTTGTCCCACCGTGCACGTGCACGCACGCCGCAGCTAGTTCCGATCATCGTCGCTGATACCAACAAGTCACCCACGATCTCCTCCATCGCCCCAAGCGTTAAACCTCAAAGTTGAACTCGAATTCGAAATCGAGTTCGAGCACACAAACTGGAAACTTCTGAGCAACCCAAAAACCGCCTCGTCCTGCCACACCACTCCACCAGGATCATTGCGACTTCAGTCTAAGCTCCGTTGATCACCTACGCTGCCTTTCCCCCAGTTGCGATCGCCCAGATTACCGTGATGAGGACGAAATTTGCTCGTGAACAACAGCAACCCAAACGAACCCAAAACCCTAGTTTCGATTCAACCCAAAAATTCATTCATTCGAAAAAATTTCTATTATTTTTCCTACACTCGCCATCGAACGAACCACCTTCAGACCAAAAATTGATCAACTCTGCCATGTCGTTCATCGGCAATCGCCCAAAACTCCAATTTCGAACAAGCCCTAAATCCCCATGAATTACCAAACTAAAAATCATCATATTTGTTTTAAAAATATTATTTTTGAATGTTTGCTCCAGATATAAAATCAAATCAACAAAATTAAACATTCGAATTTAACAAAGAATTTCTTTTTACTGTGAAATTGATATGTAGAGTCCATGCTACAATGTTTAGCTTCAAACAAATTCCAGGCTTATGATTTTAAGTTTTTAAACAAACATAATTCGTTTAAAATCCTAAGTCATGCAAAATTAATAGAGGAAAGAGGAATTGGTATTAGATAATCATGCCTGTTATTCAAACAGAGGAAGAAGAAAGAATGTATATCCCTGTAAAAAATTTATTTTATTTTATTTTTATTTTAAAATCATTTACTCCATATTTTTACTTGGATTTATTCTTAAAGATGACGTTGTACTCATATAACTACTTTTCATTCAGCAACCAAGCCTACAATTTGCTTGGGTTGGGGTAATTTAAATTTTCCTAATAGATTTTTTAAAACCTGAAATATATACACAGAGGCAAATCCAACTTTTTTTTCTTCAGACATGCATTGCATATACATCTATACAAGTTTACATTCCAGCATACCACATATCAGGGAAGACAACCCATTCATGCATTCATCAAAACACATACAAATTTAGGGCTAGGTTGCTCACCTGGATCTTGGATAAGGCAGAGACAAAGAAGAAGCAGGCAACACGGAATGAATTTTGAGCAGTTTTAAATGACAGAGAAGTTTTTTTTTTTGCAACTTAAAGACAGAAATCAGCTTAAGTCTTGAACTTGATTGATATTTGAGCTTGTAAATGGTGATGTTTTTTTCTTTTCCTTTTGTTTTTTTTTTATTTGCTTTCACAGTTTTCTTCCAGGCTCTCTAAGTTTGGTTTGAACGAAATGAAATGAAGTAGATGTATATAAAGAGAAACAGTGTTGTACAGGGTGTTATCTAGTATAGGCTTACTTCTTTTGTTGACTAAAGCTATTATTTTATAAACTGAAATGAAGTTTACACTTCGGCTGAGAGATATCAATTCGTGCTGAGGATATATGGCATTAAATGCAAGTCCTATTGTGTTTACAAGCTTATACTATTTGAATTATGTTTGTACAGTTTTGGTTTGTAGATACTTTTGTTTTCTTTGTTTCTTCTATTTGCTTTGTACATAGATGTTTCTTTTTCTTTCCAGCATATCTAAACTTCATATATAAGATTCTTTTGCCTGGTCATGCTTTTATACTCTATGTATATAATACAAAGTTGCTATAGTTATTTGTATTGGTTTATTACTTAATTTATATCCATATACTTTTATACTTTATATTGTAAGTTTATTTTATTTTACTTATATATTTAATATAAATTCAAATCCAACATATATTCACATATATATAAGATTCAAATTCAAATTTATTTTCTAAGACATTTTAAATTTAAATCCCAATTAAATTTTCCAATTTATTTTATATTAATTACCAATTATTTTCACATATTTTTATTTAAAAATTAAATTTAATTATCGATAAAATTCGAGATCGTTACAAATATCAACAAGTTTGCAACAACCTCCGTTATCCCACCACTGCAGCGTACATATCCTCTTATAACTCAAGCAACAACATCTACGTTCACTCCCGCCCCCACTATTAGTAATGTGCATAAAATTTCATGACATAACCTCTGATGTAGCTATATGCATCGCTCTTTGCAATGCTACCTCGATCTTAATTTCAACTATTAGCAGCAGCACTCAATCGGGGTCTGTCCCTCAGTAGCAGCCATCGACCTCACTTTTCACCTTACTCCAACTCCCTCTTAGTCTCAACTGCAACCATCATTATCTTAGCAACTGTAAAAACTCTCCTTCCTACGTTGTAATAATAAAAAAATATAATTAAAATAAAATGTTTGAATTTGATTTTAATAACTATTATTTGTGAAAATAAAAACTTTACTCGAATAAATTCTATTTAATAAGAGATTTTGTTTTAGTAAATTAAATTAAATTATTAAATCTTTTTCGAATAATATATTGGAATCGAATAAAATGTTTTATTAATTATAAATATTTTAAAGTGTAAATAAATTTATTTTACATTAATACAATGAATAATTAAATAAAAACAAACAAGTATTGGATTGAAAGAAATTGTGTGGTTATCGAAATATATTACATAAATGAAATATAAATCAATTAAAATTAAATTGAAATCTTGTTATAAATAAAAAGAAAAAAAAAAGAAAATCCTTCGTAATTCTAGAAAACTTCTCCTTATTATAAATTCAAGCCAAAATCATTTAAGCCCACACCATTTTGTTTATCTCAAATCCAAATCCCATATTTCCATTTTCAAGCCGTGTTACCCTAAGCCCTAATTTCTAGGATTTCCAAATCCAATTCACGATAAAATAAATTAAATGAAATTGCGCTTGATAGGCCTGGCACAGCGAGCAGCGACATGCGTCAGCAGAGGCAGGCAGCGACGAGGTTGACGTCACGATCTAGGGAAAACTTCGACCAGTAAGCGTGCGCACGTGTGAAGAGGTAGCTGGCATCGATTGGGGTTCAAAGGCGACGCGAGGGAGGAGGCAAGCGAAGCGTTGCTGATGACTTAGAGGAGGTTGTGTGTGAACGTTGGTTAGCTATGCATGTAGAGGGGTGCAGTGTCGATTTGTTATAGTCTGATGGTGGTTTTGGCGAGGTGTACGCTGCTATTAAGCAGCTAAATGGAGGCCGCTACAACATGTTGTTGGCAACGATGAGTGTGTGTTCCTCTATTCTACAAATCGGTGAGTTTTCATACTCACATCTATATCAAAATAAATATTTATATCTTGCTACTTATTAGATTTATCTCGCTTATTGATAAATATTTGATTGAAATGTTTGGAGGAATTATTTATTTGGGATTGATTGTTATTTGGATGTTGGTTGATTGTGTAGATTGAAATTGACGGAACTTGACTCGGGTCACACAATAATTTCATAGTGTTGATAGTGTTGATTGATTGATTAGTATTCTTAAGTAATTCCACTCCATGATGTATATATTTAGATATTTATTTATTTTCTTGTTTTGAAAAGATGTTTGAAGTCTTGAAAAATTTCTTTAAGGGTTTTGAAATTTTATTAAAAGTATTTTATAAATAATTTACTAAATTTTATTCAATTTAGCTATATTTATATTTACAAATATAATTTAATTATAAATATAAATATATCTTTCTTTTGGTTATAAAACCCTTTCTAAAATCAATATTAAAATATATATTATAAGTATGGAGTTGTTTTAAATGAAAAATATAATATATAGCTATTATATAAAATATATTGTGAAAATAATAATATTACTTTTAAGTGATATTTTATTATAAAAATTATTTAAATATTTTTGAAAGGGTATTCAGATCTCGGGAAAATATAGAATTATTTTTATAAAATATATTTAGGAGATTTTGGTTATGTTGTGAACAAGTAAAAATTTCTTTTTATAATATTAGAATTTCAAATATGGTATAATTTAAAGGAAAATGTCTTACTTCTAATTAATTTGAGTATAAAGTGAAGATTTTGAATTGCATCTATGGTTTGTAGTAAATATAATTTATTTTGAAGTTTATACATTTATTTAAAAACAGTAACTAATTATAGAAAATTATGGAAAGACTTCCATAAAGGATATTTGATTTAAAAAGCGTTTTTGAATGTTTTAAAATATATAAGTAGAGATTTGGAAACGAATTTTGGTATTTAAATATTTATTTTGGAATCATATAAATAAAGTTAGAGTACTGTTCATTATATAATATATTTTAAAGATTTTTATTGATTTCAAAAGTTTTACCTAAATTTATTAATTTATGAAAAGAAAACTATATATTTGGTTTCAATTAATTATTTAAAATATTATAAAATTATGAAAAATATGAAATATTTTTTTATAATTATTTTGGGTATTCTAAATTGTTTTCCTCTAAAAGTGTGACTACTATAAATTATTAAAGTATGCTATATATATACATATATTTTTTAATATTTAACTTAAGTATTTAAAGAAAGATTTTGTTGAACTTATTATTATTTCATTTCTGAATTAAATTGGGACTTTTATGTATGACTTCTATATCTTTTGATTTCTCATTTCTTTTATATTGAATTGATATTATGTATGATTCACCTTTGATATTGATTGATTTGTGGGTTTGATATGATACGGTGATGGCATCCTTTATATGGTTTCGTAGTATTTAATTCCGTGTGAGGAGAAATCTGAATAAACGGAATTATAATACCGTTTGGGATAGGGCATTCGGTAATATTTTTCCGGTTATTTTTTGGACTCGTTATGTAGAATATCTTGGAGGTCGAGTGTAGTTTATGAGCAGTGCATAAACGTTTGAGTATCACACAGTGGTATGGGACGCTGTTATGGTATTTATTCGGTTATTTATTGTAAATAGATAGCACTAATGTGATGAGAATAGTATTATGATATTATACTTATACGAGGTGATGCTCATAGATGTGAGCAGGGTAGGTTTCCTTATATTTATTAATATTGAGTGCCACTATGATGATGTACTCCTTTTATTGGCGTTGTAGTGAACCAGATGACTAAAATCCATGCTCCGAACTTGGGGTCGCGCCCTAGATCTACAACGCCTTTGTTGGATATTTTATTTGATGCGCATCACAAGAATTGGTTTAGGTGACCTATAGGGTAGGTGCTCTATATCACAAGATTTAGGTTAGGTGACCCATAAGTGGGTGCTCTATATCACGAGATTTGGGTTAGGTGACTCATAAGGTAGGTGCCCTCTAACCACTTTATGTCGCATAAGCCAATAATCCGTTACCTATAGGGGTAAAGCAGGGTCGTGAACGAGGTTGAGCGTTGTTGAGCCATTGGTGGATATGAGTCAGAATGTCCGTCGTGGTAACTGAAGACTGTAGAAGCATATCCGGTTAGATGACCCTAGGCTCCTGGAGTAGGTAGACGGCCATCAATCTCCTTTCTAGTTCTAACGGATTGGTAGATTGACATATACTAATGATACACCTCACTTAAGTATAGATATGGGTTAGGCAACCAAGGATTAGGTGACCCACATATTAATGTATATATGACTCTACTTGGGACTTCGTGTTTGTCGTATAATCATTCACCATCACGATTTATTTTGATCTATTCATATATGAGGAGATGAGATTATATCTGGATAGGTATTCAAAGTATAGTGGATTCACATATCTTTTATTGTACATGATTTCTTTGATAGAGGGCCTATATTCTATATTGGTGTTGGTATTCTATTACTCGAGACTGACAGATATACTTGGGCACTACTATTTGCTAGCCTAATTATACCTGATGACATTTCATATTTGATGATTTGTAGACTTTGATAATGATTCTAGATTTAGATGATTCATCCATTTGATATTTGTTTCGATTAGATTATATTTGATGTGATTTTGTATAGGTGATGACATCTTTTTGCTTGATTTCATGGTTACTGCCATTTTGTTATATTATTGTTATTATGTCATCACTATTATACTATGCATATTCTATATTTATACATGGGTACAACCCTTGCTTTAAATATAGTCCGACCGGTGTGTTATTTATATAATACTCGGATCAATCTAAGACATTTCAGGTATAGGGACGATAAGACTAGCTCATGCATTTTCTGAGCAGAGAGGAGACTACTATATTGTATTGCTGTATTTTAGTTTGAGAATTATATGGTTTCATGTATGTATAGTCCTGCATTGTATATTGGACATACCTTGTATATTTAGAATTATATATTATCGCTGCAATTCTGACTCTATGATCTATGATATCAACCGTATATTATGTATTGTTCTATCCTGAACGCACACGTGTTTATTGCTTTATATCGATATTGTATACGTTTTGAGGTGAGTTATACCCCATGTTTAAATACGCACCAGTGTTAGCCCAAGAGGATATTCATGTGTGTACCCCATATCGCCTTATTCTCTATATTATTTGATAGTATTACTTAGCGATATTCTTGGATAATATGCGTATAGAGGTAGGGTGTTTCAACAACTTTAAACCTGCATCAGCCTATATACACGCAACAAAAATACATACCCTTGGTGCAGTCTCACAAAAATAGCAGCTCTCGTATAACACCTACCTTTATATCCATACTACTAAAGAGAATTACAAAGTAATAATGTCTAGTAATACGGAGACCGAGAAAATATTGGGCTTACATAAGTGAATGTTCCCTTGGACTAACACCGATACACATATCAAAATCATGTAATAAATACCATAATGTACTCGGTATCGACACAAAGCAATAAACACGTGTGGTTTTCAAAATAGAACAATACATGACATAAAATAAATACACAGAGAACACAGAGTTAGAACGCAGCGATAAGATATAATACAACAATAATACATGTCCAAGGTGAGCAACAAAATGATAGTCCAATGCTCAATGTATCAAATATACATACCATCGTTATAGTAAATGCATCATCATACATGAATGAGGCTATAAAAATCATATGGTATCTATCATCCTATAGTATATACTCTAACCTCCATAAAGTGACCCACAATCAAGCTAGCTACTGAGTACCTGAACCTAAAACACCTCGGTCTAATTAGAGTATTATAGATAAGACACGAGTCAGACTATGTCTAAATTTCAAATGTCGTATATCTCAAAAATAACAGCATCAATATAACATCATAATCTAGGCTATGAACCTCATCACCATCAGCATGTACATATAAATGAATATCAATTCATAGCAAAACAACTAATCATCCATTGAACAACCATAACATACACATGCAATAAAGTGAATACAACAAGCATTACGCTATGCCTGGCTTAGCTCTTAGCTAAACCCATATCAAGGAGATAGACACAGTATAAAACACACCACACACTACTCTCAGTAGTGTCAATGATCATCCTACCGATGATTACACAAGCAACATATACACGAGTTAATTATCCAATGGACTCTCGGTCACAAAGATAATTACATCAACTCTAAGTCGCCATCAAAGAACATCATAGGAGTGCATGTTTATCATGCTACATCAATAACTAGATGGGAGATTGACAACTCTCAGCTTTCTCCAGGATTCTTCCTCACACAATCTCAGCGTTGCTCCTACAGTCTTTAGTTACCTCGACGACCTAATATCCATCGGCTACAAGACAACGCTATGTAATGGTTACGACCCTGCAAGTGCCCCATTGGTAACAAACTGACAGCCTATGTGACACAGGTGCAGTGGCTTTCAGCCTTAGCTCCCGGCCATACATATCAAAACTGCTGGCCTATTTTATTCCACGCCAAATAATAGTACACATACAATACATAAATAGATGCACTCTTGGCCCTCAACCTGCTTACCCTCGGTTCACATCACAATGACCCATGTTATTAAACCCCGTTCAACTAATATCTAGTAGTAGAAAGCAATTAGGCAAATATCGACACAAGCGTCTCATACCACTAAGCGATGTTCACCCGTTTGCTTAAGGCTTGTAAACCACACTCGTCTCTCATCTGATATTCTATATAACATGTTCAGAGAATAATCGAAGAAATAAAACTAAAAGTCTCATACTAGATGTTTTTGTTACCCCATTTATTCAAATTACACGTTACACAGAATAATATTCATACACCCAAAAATGACAAAGAGTATTTAATATAGAAAACTATATACTTATTTTTATAAAATGTTCACATATTCAATTTTCCATAAAATTACGTATACTGAATTCAATCTCCTTTATTAATTACAAAATAATTATATTTAAAAATTCAATTAATTTCATAGTTATCTACTTACTAACATTTATAAATTTCCAAACATGCTTTTATTTCAATAAATTTTAAAGCTTTAAAACAATTTTTCCATCACTACTTTTAGCAACTTCTATTATCAAATTTCATAAATAATTTTTGCTACCAAACATGGTAAAAGTTAATAAATCTATTATTCATAGTTATTTTAATTTACTTTTATTTTTTTGTTTTTTTACTTTTTTTTTCTTCTGAATAAGCGGGATGCCTGGCCTGGCCCACTTAGCAAGTGAGCCAGCAGCCCACTTTCATAACATGAGTCCATCGGCATGGGCAGGTGTACATATATGAAATATAGTTCATTCGTCCACCTATGCATGCAGGTGGACACATGAAATATATTTCACATAAAATTTTAGTAGTTAAATGTAATTCATTTGTCCACTTATGCATGCAGGTGGACACATGAAATATATTTCACTATTAAGTAGCGGCTTGGAGCTACTACTTTCGTAGATAAATTACAAAAAACTCTGAACCTGAAGTTTGGCCTATGTACTTGTCCCACGTCTGCAACCTTGATCTGCTTCACTTAGGAGTCCCTTCTAGCAAGATATAACTAATAGACAAAAGCAAACAGGAAAATTTTATGCAGTATAAACCTTCGAATCTCAAGTTATGGCAGGATATACCAGACCAATGATATGTCCCACATTGTAAAATATGAGATATATTGACTTGTATATAACCTATTAGGCACACTTCTCTTACAAGCTAGTTTTTAGGGGTGAGTTCCGCCTAATGCGGTCGTATCAATTGGTGCTTTCACTGAGAACCGCCAACGAAAGTTTGAGACACGATTGAAGCTAGTTTTCATTTTTCACTATAACACAAATAATTACCTATTTGAGACACGTTTGAAGCTAGTTCACTATAACACAAATAATTACCTATTTGAGACACGTTTGAAGCTAGTTTTCGTTTTTCACTATAACACAAATAATTACCTATGTATTTGTCGATCGAGATGTAATAATACTCTGAAAACTGAAGCATGATGATCAAGGAGAAAATATAAATACCCTAGGAACAATAATTTATGCAACAAAGAGTAAGTGGATTTATTTAAATCATTTGCTAATGTATACATTGATAGCTCGATGTCGAAAATCATTTATAATCTATCTATTACTTAAATATAAAAGCACAATGTCTACTCTTCTTACGTGGCTCTTTCCTTGACTATTTTTAACCAATCTCTCACTTCTTAGCTCTCGATATTATTTTTAATAATAAAATACTGCTAATTTTCCCACGTTTGCACTCCTGCATATTTTTCTCACATACCAGTTGTCTCTCCGCCTTCATTTTCAATGATAAAATACTACTATTTTCCCATGTCTTCCCTCTCCCACATATAATCCTCATAGTTATCTCTCCTCCTTTGTGAAACCACTCTAGAAAATATCGTTCTCTCTCATCTTCCACAGTTGGCCTTCATTTCTACTCTACAGTGCTATTATCACAATATCCACAATCTTACACTGTCCAAGTCCAACACACTTATGGTTTCCTTAATCCCCAAAATTATGTGTCACTGAAGGAAAAATTGGGAAGATCACTAGAGTTTGCCAAAATTCACAGATCTTCTTCTATCATGAACTCATTCGACTACTATCCTGATGGAATCGACTATTGGTAAATTGCAAATACAATATCAATTTGTAAGTTTTTGTTTATTTCGCAAATCTGTTTGCGTTCCCAATTTCTTAATAACCATTTTGTTTCCAAATTACGATTCATCGATCAATCTTTTATTTCCTCTCATTGCGAAAACTCTTCACTAACCTCCCTCAACATGTTCAAAGATGAGGACTGTGTGCATAGCTGTACGTAACTCTATTATTTATAACTATTAAACTTTGTTGTTCCCAGACTGTATTTATGTTGGACCCTTAGTTTACTTTGAACAACGACCCCATATACGTATTCTGTTCAATGTTGGTAGCATTTGCATACTAGTATTTGGGGTAGAGTTTTGTTGTAACGCTTAAAAAAAGTGTGACTGCATATTGAACTCTGTACCTGTAGTAAGATCAGTTTTCTGCATCAATTTTCAACTGCATCATCACTGTGTTGTAGTTTTCCTAAGGAAAATCCATAGATGCATGTCACTGAAAGCAAACATATCACCAAAAATGGTCGGAATTAAATTTTGAATAATTATTTTGATGTTTTTACTAACTAATCATGTTTAGGCAGTCATTATTGCCTATTAGTTATTCTACTGCAGTTTCTTATGTTCATTAACCACTTTATACTTAGATATGCATGTTTATGACCACCTTATTATGACCACCTTATTATGACCACCTTATTCACAATTAGATTTATCCTATATATTCAGTGATCGGTGTTACTATAAAAGTCCTACAGTTCGTGAATTCCATTTCTACCTCTATTCATGTTTGTAAAACAATGTCATACTGTTATCCTAGACCAACTTGCCACTGAAAAGCATAATATCAGTATGCACGAAAGTACCCAATTATTAACTAAGATTAATTGTAGTTGTGACCATTTCGTTCAACTACGCCATAGATATATTTTAGTAGATATATACGGTGATTACTTGATCTAATTAAGTACACAAAAAAATAAAAAAAATAAAAAACTATATTTGCCAGATTTTAAGTTTGATACACTTTTTTCCCTGTTCCACTCACCAGTTCTTCTCCCTAAATGTTAGTAATATTTTTAGTAATTTATTCATTACCCCATTTGCATTATATATCAACTGTTTACCTGGCAGGATGATTATAATATCTTCTTGATAGTTTATAGATACTTTATATGTCTGCTAATCATCTAACTGGATAACCATCCAACAGTAAGATTGCTTCTGGTACATACTACTGTTACGGGTAGTTCTTTTTCATTCACAATGTCGTTTAATTTTTGCCATATAAAACCATGTAGTTAGATTTTGTGATATTATTTCGAAAGAAATTGAAGAGAAAAGATGAATTGTTTTATTTCATAATCGATAAAATGATTACATGCCTATTCAGGCTTTTATATAAGAAAGAAATACATAAATGGGCTTGGGCCTGTTTGCATTGTGAACCCGCATCATATCTTCGGTTTGGCTTTGAGATAACACACCTGGTTGAGCCGCATACACTTCATTTCCCCCCTCAAACCAATATTAGGTTTAGGGTTTCTTTATGTCTTCCATGGCGGTAATGAGAAGCGATCTTCTGTTCTCTCGATTCCCTCAAACCTGCGTGTTCTTCTTTCATTGGAGAATTCGCAGCAGCTTCGATCCTCCTTTCAGTGTTCAATCTACTCCCTTCTTCTTCAGATCTGGTTTTAGTATTGTCTTTGAGTAGCTTGCTTGCTGTAGCTATGACTTTGTGAGATGATTCGGCATGAGTTTCTTTCTCTTTGTTGGAGACCAATTTTCCGAGATCTGTCTTGCTCTCTACTTTCAGCTCGGCTAGAAATCTCAGGTAATTTCTTGCAGACAGTGTTTTGGTAAGCGTGTATGCACGCTGGTAAGCTGAAGGTATGTGGTTGATTTGTAGATTTCCTCTTTGAACTTGTTCACGAACAAAATATAAATCGATTTCGATATGTTTTGTTCGTGCGTGCAAGACTGGATTTGCCGTCATGTACACGGTGCTTTGATTGTCACACCATAATATTGGTTTGGCTGTTGTGTTGATTTGCAGTTCCTTTAGTAGTGATTGTAGCCAGATTATCTCTACAGTAGCACTTGCAACACTTCTGTACTCTACCTCTGTGCTTGATCGTGATACAGTGGTCTGTTTCTTTGAACACCACGACACTGGGTTGTCTCCAATATATATGTAGTATCCTGTTATAGATTTTCTACCATCAGTGTCTGTAGCCCAGTCTGCGTCTGTATATGCTGTGATGTTTAGATTATTGCATGCTCTTAGCTTTAATCCAAAATTTACAGTTCCTTTAAGGTATCTGAGAATTCTTTTTACTGCTTTCCAGTGTTCATCACGTGGTTCCTGCATAAATTGAGAGACCTTGTTAACACTGAATGATATATCTGGCCTAGTAATATAGTGTATTGTAGTGCTCCTAAAATACTTCTGTATTGTTTGATATTTAATATGGATTCTCCCCTGTTTTTGGATAGTTGTTGATTGTTGACCATAGGAGTAGGTTGAGATTTTGCCTCATGCATCTTTGATTTGATAAGTATCTCTCTAATATAGTTTGTTTGACTTAGCAGTATCTCTGTATCTGTTTTTCTATCGACTTCAATGCCTAGAAAATAATTGAGCTTGCCAAGATCCTTGATAGAAAATTGTTTGTTAAGATATTGTATGATGCTTGTAATTTCTACTGTGTCATCACCTGTTATAATCATGTCATCAACATATATTAGAATGTAAATAATATGATTATTATGACTTTTCACAAATGGAGAGTTATCTGATTTGGTAGATTGATAACCCAAAGAAGTTAGTGTGCCTTTCAATCTATCAAACCATACTCTTGGTGCTTGTTTCAAGCCATACATAGCCTTGTTTAACTTGCAGACTTGATGATTATTCTGTTTATATCCTTGTGGTTGCTCCATGTAAATTTCTTCTTGTAGAATGCCATTTAAGAATGCATTGTTGACATCTAGTTGTCTTATGTCCCATTTTTTGCTTAAGGCAATTGTGAGTACAACTCTGATGGTTGTTGGCTTTACCACTGGTGAGAATGTCTCACTGAAGTCAAATCCATACTGTTGAGTATATCCCTTGGCAACTAGCCTTGCCTTGTATTTGGACACTGTTCCATCAGGTTTCTTCTTTAGTTTATAGGTCCATTTGCATCCTATTATATTTTTGTTTGCTGGTGGATGCACAAGACTCCATGTTTTATTCTTCACTAATGCTTGATATTCTTCATTCATTGCCATCTTCCAGTTTTCATCCCTGTATGCTTGTTCAAATGACTCTGGTTCTTCAGCATTCATTGTTGCTGCATAGACTTTTGGTTTGAATATTCCTCTTTTGGATCTTGTAATCATGTGATGAATTGGTCTGATTGGTATTTCAGTGTCAGTTGATGTTGAATTATCAGTCTCACCAGTGTTGTCCTGAGATTGTTCTTGAAATCTGTCTGTACTGATTCCTTGACTTTGATTGTTTGATGTAGTGGGTGATTGTACAGATATATCAGGCTGCTCTTCTGTTCCATGACCTGATTCTGGTAACACAGTGTGTTGTGGATCAGAATTACCTGCTTCCTGGAGATTCCATGTCTCAGAATACACAGGTATATTTGAGATAGATGTTCCAAGATTATATATTTTCTGAGTAGTCTTTATATTTTCTAAAGCGAAAGGAAATATCCTTTCATTGAATACTACATGTCTGCTAATAAATATCTTTCCTGAGCTGTCCAGACATTTGTAACCCTTTTGCTTGGTTGCATAACCCAGAAATGTTCATGGATGAGATCTGAAATCCAATTTATATCTATTATATGGTCTTAGGTAAAGAAAACATAGACACCCAAAAGTTTTTAGGCTATCATAATTGGGTTTAATTCCCATAAGTTTCTCAATTGGACTTACTCCATTTAGTACTTTGGTAGGAAGTCTGTTGATCAGATATACTGAAGTACTAAATGAGTCAGGCCAGAACTTTAGGGATAGAGATGTTAGTCCATAGGATAGTGGTTTTGATGACAACAACTATAGAAGTGTTATAAAATATATATGTGCAGGAAATCTATATGCAGGTATCAACAAAAGAAGACTGTACAGTAAAGAAAACAAAATTGATGAAGACAAAGATCAAGAGTTCAAGATTGAAGACTCATGAGATTCAAGATATTCAAGAGTTCAAGACAAATAATATAGTTAGGTTAGATATTTGTTAAAACTCCTTGAAAGCACTATCATTCTTTTTTATCCAATTTACTCGTGGAATGGAATCCACTTCGTTCTTGTTAAAGGGATGGAACCCTAGTGAGATGGAACTCACGAAATATCTAGTGGAATGGATAGTAGCCCTATTTTGTTATCCACTAATTTTGATTCAAAATGATTTTCAAAATTATCTCTTGTTTTATAAAATGATTTTCAAATATTCCTTTTCAAAAGAAAAACCTTCGTTCACATTTCCAAAAATGTTTTAGCCTCAAAATCATATTTATCATTTTGTTATATTTTGATTTCAAAATTGTCCTTGATATTTTAGCCTCAAAATCTATTTTAATATTATATTTACTTTAGTTTATTTACTTTGATTTTAAATATATTTTAGTATATATACATATATACATTCATAAGTATTTCTACTTCTAAATACCTTCTACAAATACATAGAGTCCATTTGAATAAAGTTGCATATGTTTTAAATCATCATTTTCAAAGTAAAGCAAATCATCATTTTTACTAGACCATGTCGACATCCTATTTACCTGTCATGTCGACATGCTTCCCGTTACAGCAAAGGTTGTTTTCAAAAGAAGTGTCTATTCGTTTAAAACCTCTTCGAATGGACACATCCATTCATTCTCTATAAATAGAGACTGTTATGGACGTTTTCCAGTAACTACTTTCTTTATTTTCTCTCCTCTTTACTCTCTTATCTTATTTTCTAATCATCCTATCCATATTTTGCCGAAATCTTAAGTGAATCAAACCAGAATATCTCTAGTTTGATTCTCTGCCACTCTCTCCAAAGAATCTCAGTGCTTATCAGAGTTATAGATACATTTGTACTCAAAGAAACTTGTGTGGGGTTATAAAGGTGTGATCGTGTCCTTGGAAATCGATCGGGTGAACTTGTGTCCTGTGAATCAAGTGGTTCTACCCAGAGACCTGAGAATCTGGAGGGTGTACCTCGTTGCCTTGGAATCGAGGGATTGTAATCTAGATTATTGTTGAATAGAAAGCCGTACGGGTTGTGCGGGACTGGATGTAGGGTAACACCGAACCAGTATAAAATTCCTGGTGTGTTCTTTCCTTTACTTGCTTTTTATTTATATTTGCATTTGTTTGTGATTCTGTGATTTGATCTGTGATTGTGTATTTGCATTAAGTTAGTTAATTCAATTTAAATCAAAGAAGTTTTAAAGAAATTCTTAAAACACTATTCACCCCCCCTCTAGTGTTAAATAGCCTTAAGATCATCTTCCGCGTCCCTTTCAAGAGATGCCTGAGCAAGTAAGTTTATCCCTGTTTCTACTATGTGTCTGTGTTTTCTCTCAACTAGACCATTTTGTTCAGAGGTGTATGGACACGTGATTCTATGTATTATACCTTTGTTTAAGAAGAATTTGTCAAGTGACTTGTATTCACTACCACCATCACTCTGAACTACTTTAACTTTATGACTAGTTTGTCTTTCAGCTTGGTTAATAAAGTGTATAACAGCATTGTAAGTTTCTCCCTTAGTTTTTAGAAAGTATATCCATGTGTATCTGGTAAAAGCATCAACAAAGGAAATATAATATTTATAGCCATAGTCAGAACTAATGGGTGCAGGACCCCAGAGGTCAGTTGTAACTAATTCTAGTGGCATTTTGTACTCAGTAGCAGAGTTAGCAAAGGGTAATTTATGACTTTTGCCCATTTGACAGTAAGTACAGATATATGGTAAGATAAGATCACTAAAGGAAACTTTAATTTCTTTCAAAACCTGTTTTACAACATTTGCATTAGGATGTCCCAACTTATAATGCCACTGATCAAATATACTTTTATTGTTTTCAATAGATGATACTTCACAATTATTGCTATACTTTGCTTTCTCAACAATGTCTCTGCAGTTATCTGCAGTGAACCTGTACAACCCATTCACTGCATCACCCTGCAAGAGTTTTTCACCTGTTAGTATGTCTTTGATTAAACAGTATTTAAGGTAAAATTCAAAGTACACATTATTATCATGTGCAAATTGAGAAACACTCATAAGATTTTTCTTAATTCTTGGTACTCTTAGTAAATTGTTAAGATATAATTGCCTTTCACCTTTGATGTAGTCATTACCAATATGAGTGATCCCAATAGGTTTACCATCCCCCGTAAATATTAACTGTTTACCTCTGTATTCTTTTTTGCCAAGATTTAAGTTGTCAAGATTATTTGTCAAATGGTTGGTTGCACCTGAGTCTGGGTACCATGCTTCATCTTGTATGTGTTCTGATCTTGCTGTTTCATCTTGATGTTGATTCATGTTGCCACTACATTGTTTATTGGGTTCTTGCTGAGCTTGTGCTATGTTTGCAGTGTAGTTGCCATTTCTTTGATTGTTTGAGTTTTGTCCTGGTACAAAGTTGGCATTGAATCTGAAGTAACACTTTGGTGCAGTGTGACCAATTTTCTCACAAATCTGACACTTTGGTTTGTTGTTGTTGTTGCTCCATCTCCCCTTGCCTCTTCCTCTCACAGCAGTGTTTCCCCTTTGATATTGCTGATTATTGTGATTTTGATTCCTGTTTTTATTGTTGCTTGAGGCAAAGTTGATAGACATTTCACTGTCTATTAGTTTCTTGAAGTCTAATCTTCCTTCATGTGCAAGAAGGATAGAACTGACATACTGGAGAGATGGTAGGGTTTCTTGAGAGGATATTACAGCAACCACTGACTCATATTCATCACTTAAACCGGTTAAGATAGTTAAAACTTGCTCAGTGTTTGACACTTTGTGTCCTGCAGCTTCAAGCAGTAGTGGTACCAAGAATGAATCCTTCCAAACCATATCCTCTTGCTGCAGTTTCGAATTGAACCTTCCAAAGAAGATAATTATCTTCTTCAAGTTGAGCAGTAATGAGTTGTATCTGGGGACTGATCGTGGCTTTCAGGAGATTTTTTGCTGCAACAGTGGACTGTTGTGGTGGATTGAATGTATTATCAGAAGTTTCTGAGTTGTCATCAGCCATGATGAAGTTTCTTGAATTGGGAATGCTCAAGAAATCTGAGATCAGATAAAGTGATCAAGATCTTGCTTCTGCAGAATCCAGGTATGTTGCAACCAGGTTTAGATGATGATGCCTTATCTGATAGACCAGTGGTTTGGCACTTGCCTCCTTTTTGTTTTGATGAGTTTCTTGAATTCTTGACTGATTTTTGATTTCTTCTTCGAGTTAAGACTTGATCAATGAGAAAGAATTAGTGCAGCCAGAGTTTTCTAGGCGAGGTACTATTCTTTGGAGACAAGTCTTATGTTACCTAAATGATGATGATATTTCTGATGGGTAACTAATCTCCAAATGATGAGATTTCTCAGATGGAGATTAGTATCTTCTTCTTCTTTTCTTTTTCGAGAAATTTGATGTAGTTTTGCCTTGTAAACTGGCTCTGATACCAAGTTAGATTTTGTGATATTATTTCGAAAGAAATTGAAGAGAAAAGATGAATTGTTTTATTTCATAATCGATAAAATGATTACATGCCTATTCAGGCTTTTATATAAGAAAGAAATACATAAATGGGCTTGGGCTTGTTTGCATTGTGAACCCGCATCCTATCTTCGGTTTGGCTTTGAGATAACACACCTGGTTGAGCCGCATACACTTCATTTAATGTTTATTTCTTCTTAACGGTACAATTTCTAAAATTTCTACACTTACTCATTATATTGGAATTTAACGCATTTTAAAATTGATTCGGGTGACAAAAGGAACAAAACAGTAGAATACGCTGTACTGATATCATGTCCAACGACCCAAATCCTCGGATCACGTAAAACGACATGGTTTGGCTGTTATAGACAACAACTGTTAACCCATGCAAACGCATGTGTACACGTGTCTCGTGGGTGAAATATGGTATATGCCTAACTCATGCTACTGCATATTTTACTTACCTATAATTTTACTACATATGTACGTGCTTTTAAAATCCCGTGGTTATCTTTAACTCATTGACTATGTAGCTTACGGTCTTTAATCGTTAAACTGTGACATAGGATTATGTTCTTCAAGTAACAGTTTACATATATAGTTTCATTACATGTATCCATCTCTCTCTATATGTATGTGTGTGTGTGTCAATATACATATGAGCAAGGATCGGCTCCCCCTTACTTTTGCTACACCTCAAATCCCCTTGATTTCAACCACATGTTCTAATTAAAATAATATAGTTTCTCTCTACTGTCACTTCAGGAATTCGATTATTTAATACGTAACATATGGTTGAAATCAAGGGGCATTTAAGGTGTAGCAGAAGTTAGGGGGAGCCGATCCTTGCCATATACATATACATACATACATATACATTCATACATATATATATGTATATGTGCGTACGTATACGTGTATTCACCTATATATGTATATCTATACTTCAATTTGTACACATTTGTTAGACTGACATATAAACATTTTTGGGAAAGCAAAAAATTTGATAGTTACGGTGCGTAATTCTTTGCATCGACTACAATTGATTTAGTACTAAAAGCCACTTACTGCCACTTACTTTATCCTTTACCCGCTTTAAAAAATATGTTTGTGATTTTTTACTTAGTCTAATCATTTGTTTATGTCAATTTTCATGTTGTTAGCTTTGTACAAAAGATTAAAACATTGGGTGCACCGTTCATTTAGTCTACTGCAGATACGTTCCATAAAGTTACATATATAGTCTTCCGTAACTGTTGGAAATCATGGTGCGTAGCAGTTCACCATTTGTCCATGTTCGTCGCTATCAGTTATCGGTGACAACTATTACTTTTTTGTTAACATGTTACAGCCCTTATTTGTGAATAACTAACTTTTTTCGTTGCCACAAAGTTGATGCATTTTTAAGTTTTTTTATCATGTTAAAATGCATGTCCCCCTTTTGGTCATATTACTGAATTACTAATACTTTTGCTTGAACTATTTGTTCTTTAAATCGTACATTCAAAAAGAAAAGATTGAAGGTTTAATATGTCCGGTTAGCTATGTTCTCATTTCCACACAATTTTTAATCATATGAATTTTATGTCATGTTCAGTGTCTAAATGTTCTATTCGTAGGTTTGATGTTCTTACCACATCCGGTACTACATACTGGGACAAAGTTTTTATAATAAATGAAAGGTCATGACGACTTCATTTAGAAAATATAAGAATAAAGTTTTAATTTGGATCTTCATGTAAATACCGACGTTTCATTATGTATGTTCAATCTTATTGACTGCATTTGCTGAACGTGACACCGAAAATGATTTTGGAACTGTGGTGGGTGTTAACACGAGGATCTTTAAACATGACAATCGAGTATTGGTCATATTTCTAATGAAAATGTATGAAGTTAAAGTTAGTGTTAGTCCTTTATAGTTATGTAACATACTAAAGTTGGTTGAGATAGTGGTAACACACAAGTTCTTAGTCAATGTAACAAAAAAATGTAAATTGGTGTTAAAAAAATGATGTAATCTAACATAGAAATGCAACATCTTTGTTGATAGAAAACTATTAAAGAAGTCATTGGCCAGTTTCAAATCCATATTATTAACTGTAAATAGTACCACACAGTTTTTTCAGTGTACAGAAATAGATATACTAATAACAATCCAACCGCATTGTTCCAATGCAAAAACGTATAATATATTATAAATAGAACTGCATAAATTTATTAAATTACTCCAAGCTCACCTTGATTGATAATATGGTTAACAAACATAGAAAGAATAACTCGCTAGATGGTAAATATCTTGGTATAAAACTTCGATGAACCCGGTAGTTGATAAACTTCTACACAACTGAGCCAAACACAATATTGCACTGTCGAATGAACATGTATATAGTCAACATCTAGATCTATACTAACTTTATTGAATGGTAGATATGAAATAAAAGGATTGCTCCAATATATGAATAGCACATTTGTAAAGGTGTAAACCACTAATCAAATCAGATGAATTTAAAATCTCATTCTTGCAGAACAAAAAATAAATATTGTCATCTAATAAAAATTGCATTTTGACTTTGTACCATGATAACTTTTTCCATGTAGTAGTTCCATGTACACCATGGAATGATGGAAGGCATAAAAAGTGAAAGGTATGCAACACAATGAATAACCTGTAAAGTTTAAAGATCCTCATACATTAGCTTTTGGACATGCTTTTAACAACTGTCGTATGATGAAATCAGTGTGCCCTATCATTTATTAGTATCAAACCATGCTATCTAAACTTATTCAGTTTCTTTTTTTATCCATTCTTTTTAAAATTAAAGTTTTTTCTACTGGAAATTCTATTTTTCCAAAGCATAAATCGAGGTTCTGAACACTTATAATGCTAGAGTATGTTGTCTACAATTTTTAGTTATAACTGTAGATGTTGGAGAGCTAATTAGTCGGTGAACAATATTGTATAAGTTGAACTGCTTTGTTTATATATCTTGCAAGTAAACATTGATCAAGTTAAGTTTGAACTTACAATCAATTTAACTGCACATTAACAATAGTAACAACTTCGTTTATAATAGTGCCTACCATGAGATCACTAGAAATCTATGTAGTACCTCATACAAAATAAATTACATAACACTACAAATAAAGACAGTTCAACCTAACCATTTCCCATGTGCGCAGCATGTGGTGCACAATTACTAGATTGTTGGATTACTCAAAAACTCTAGATTTGAGCATTTGAGTTTGCTTTTAGCCTACATATATATACATAATCAATCAATCAATCAATTTTTAAATAGAACGACTTGATTTCCGATGACATATTTTTAATTTAATTTATAGGATATTTCCATAAAGATTTACCCATGTGCGAAGCACGGGTTCCAACCTAGTTAACTTATCAGAAGTTTAGAGCTAGTAGTAGTAGGAAATATACCTATATGCAGTTGAATCCCATATTCTAACAGTTTCGTCTTCTGATCCAGTGATTATTATAGGAAGGTCGGGATGAAAACAAACAGTTGAAACATTGTGTGTATGGCCCTCTAGAGTTCTGACACAGCTTTTGGTTTGATAATCCCATACCCGATCCCTCAAAAAATACAAAATGAAGTTAGAAAATACTGTCATAGAACATATTTAGCTAGAGAATAATTACTCAACAAACCTTCGCCGTATAGTCATCAGAACCAGTTATTAAGTATGGTCTATCACCACCAGTAAAGTAATCAACACAATTTAAAGTGGACAAAATAGGACGGTGGCGATTGTTAGCGCTTACTGCCTCTATTCACACTGATTCACAATCGTAGAACCTAGTGTTTCGAAACAGGGTAAATAGAAGTAAATACGTACCGCTAATGCAGTTCCGTAGTAGTATGATGATTGTCCGAGTCCAGTATCGTATACTGTTCCCTTAAAGCAGAATTGCTCCCCCACAATGGCGCAAAGGGGTTGATTAGCAACCGCTTCCCAAGGTAAAACGGATCAGTTTCTGCAAGGCCGCGCAAGCGATGCAGAATAACGGCGAACTCAAGTGAAGATGTGACAAGAACAGAGCGCGGAGGAAAAAGAAGATGATCAGAGAAATAATCGATTCGGTAATTCAAATGTTTCTCGGATCCGCTATTTATAGGAGTAGTACGCGACCGTTAGGAAAGGTTGCGACCCTTTACCAATTGGCACGTCATTTCAAACAGTTATTACCGTTGGATTCAAACTGTTTTGGCTCCTAAAAATATAGTGCGATGCGAACCAATTCCAGTAGCCCGAATGCCTAATGCCAATTGCACATTGCAAAGTGCTAAGTGCCTACAAGACGCCTCAAACGCCCATTCGCCCACGCCGCGCGTGCGGATGCGGGTGCGGGTCCGGGCACGGGCGCGCGCGGGTGCACGTGCGGGGTGGTGCGTTGCACCACCCGCCAAGATGGTCATGCTCATGTCTCTCTTATTGTCCCATTGTAATTATAATAGAGACCACATCTTAGTATATATATAATATAATGGTTCTTATATTATAAGATGTGGGACTATTCATATTCCAAGACAATAAATGCTTCATTTTCCAATGCACTATTCATTAATGCTCATTCAATTTCCAACAATCCCCCACATGAATGAGTATTACTTGTTCTTAAGCTTTACGAAACATTTGTCATATCGGTTTAAGTAGCACATTGGCCTTGAACTTATCCTAGTGTTTATCTTCTTGACTTACTGGCGAATCAGTAGACTCAGGTTGTCTTTGTACTGTAAGCCTTTTGTGTAAATCCAAATAGACAACACGTGATAAATGTTTTCTTGTCTCCCTTGGTTCTCTGTTTGTGTTCGTTTTTGCCATGAACACCAGCTTGGTGTCATGAGTGCTTGGAGAATTTGGCCTTACAATTCTCTTTGAAGCGGCGCCTTCGCACTCACGTAGGTGATTCTATAAAGGGTACCTTCTAGTTTCCCAAGTACAGACATCATTAAAAGTATCAATACTTATCCTATTTTCCAACATATAATGCACCGACTTATCATAGGAATGGCTTGAGAGTAACGATGCTATCAAGTTTCTCTTAAATTTAGTTGTCCCTTTGAACCTAGATCTTGGGATCTCCAGTCAACTAGGTGGGGTTTCCATTTTAGAAAAACTTTTAGTTTATAGGCCTTAACCCCATTCTCATCGATAAGGTTTGAACTCTCTCTCTTGGCAAGCCATTTGTCAGTGGATCCGCTATGTTATCTTTTGACCTTATGTAGTCTATAGTGATAACTCCATTAGAGAGTAGTTGTCTTATGGTTTTATTTTTTCGACGAATATGACTAGATTTTCCATTGTATAGTGTACTATTGGCTCTTCCAATAGCTGATTGACTATCACAATGTATGCATATTGGAGGCACGGGATTGCTCCAATTTGGAATGTCTTCCAAAAAAATTCGAAGCCAGTCTGCCTCTTCTGCGGTTTTATCTAGTGCAATAAATTCGGATTCCATCGTCGATCTTGCTATGCACGTTTGTTTGGATGATTTCCATGAAATTGCTCCATTTCCTAATGTGAATACATATCCACTTGTGGATTTTGTATCATTTGAACCAGTTATCCAATTTGCATCACTGTATCCTTCTACTACAGAAGGATATCTTATGTAATGTAGACCATAGTTTTGCGTATACTTTAGGTATCCCAAAACTCTGATTATTGCTTTCCAATGATTTTTACTAGGGTTGCTAGTATATCTACTTAGCTTACTTACAGCGTATGCAATATCTGGTCTTGTGCAATTCATTACATACATTATACTTCCCAGTATACGAGAGTATTCTAGTTGGTAAATCCCATCACCAGTATTTTTTACCCAATTTTGGTTCATATCTACTGGTGATTTTGCAATAGTTATATCATACTGTTTGAACCTTTCAAGTATTTTGGCAATATAATGTGACTGGGATAATGCATATCCCTCTGATGTCCTTAATATTTTCACTCCTAAAATCACATCAGCCAATCCTAGATCTTTCATATCAAATCTAGATGACAGCATGTCTTTTGTTGATCTTATTATGGCATTATTATTGCCTAATATCAACAGGTCGTCAACATAAAGACAAACAATGACATATCCTGCATCTATACTTTTTATATAGACACATTTATCTGATTCATTTATTTTGAATCCATTTAACAACATAGTTTCATCAAATTTTTCATGCCATTGTTTTGGCGCTTGTTTGAGACCATAAAGTGATTTTACCAACTTACACACTTTATTTTCGTTTCCTGAGCTTACAAACCCTTCAGGTTGTTGCATGTATATTTCTTCCTCCAACTCACCATTCAGGAACGCGGTTTTTACATCCATTTGATGTATTTCCAAATTTAGTATAGAGGCAATTGCGATAAGCATCCTAATGGATGTTATTCTAGTTACTGGTGAGTATGTGTCAAAGTAATCTAGATCTTCCTTCTGTCTAAATCCTTTGACCACCAGTCGGGCCTTATATTTGTCTATTGAGCCATCAGCCTTTAGTTTTTTCTTAAAGATCCATTTGTACCCTAGGGTTTTTGATCCCTTAGGAAGATCTACTAGTTCCCATGTATGGTTTTGCAGAATGGATTCTATTTCACTATTGATTGCTTCCTTCCAATAAGGAGCATCGGGAGATGACATTGCTTGTTGATATGTTAGAGGTTCATTTTCTATCATATATGTATAGAAATCGGGTCCAAAGGTTTTTGACGTCCTTTGTCATTTACTACTTCTTGGTTCCTCTAACTCTATTTCAATATTTCTTTCATTCGATCTTTGATCAGTATTAACCTCTGGAGGGTCTATATCACTGTTCTCTTTTGAACAAAAGTCTCATCAGAGGCTTTCAATGGATAAATATGTTCAAAGAATCTAGCATTTCGAGACTCGATAATGGTGTTTTCATGAATGTCATCTATTTCAGATTTATACACCAAAAATCGATATGCACTACTATTATGAGCATACCCAATGAATATGCAATCTATAGTTTTTGGACCAATTTTGACCTTTTTCGGTTTTGGTACTTCTACTTTGGCAAGGCACCCCCACACTCTTAAGTATTTGTAGGAAGGTGGTCTTCCTTTCCATAGTTCATGGGGTGATTTGAAAGTCTTCTTGCGAGGCACTTTGTTCAGTATGTGATTAGCTGATAGTACTGCTTCGCCCCAAAAATTGTCTGGTAAACCAGAACTAATTAGCAGGGCATTCATCATTTCCTTGAGAGTTCGATTCTTACGTTATGCTATTCCATTCGATTGTGGAGAATATGGTGTTGTAGTTTGATGAATTATACCATTTTGAGCGCAAAATTCCTCGAATGGAAATTCATATTCACCACATATATCGCTTCGCAAGGCTTTTATCCTTTTGTTCAGTTGATTTTCAACTTCTGCCTTGTATTGTTTAAACATTTCAAACGCTTCATCTTTGCTTCTTAGTAGGTACACATAACAGTACCTAGTGCAATCGTCGATAAAGGTATTAAAATATTTTTTACCACCTTTGGTTTGACACATCTTTAGATCACACACATCTGTGTGTATTAGGTCTAAAGGCTCGGTATTCCTTTCAACATGATGAAAAGAAGTTCTCGTCAATTTTGATTCGGCACATGTGTCACATTTGTAATTGGAATCAATTGCAAACTTAGGTATAAATTCTAAGTTAATCATTTTTCGCAATGTATCAAAGTTAACATGGCCTAATCTAGCATGCCATATATTAAATGACTCAGAGATATAAACAGAAGAATCAGTTTTATTATAAATCTCCTTTGGTACAATAGTCATTACATTCATTTTAAACAGACCATCACTCACATACCCTTTACCTACATATACTCCGTTCTTAGACAAGACAAATTTATCAGAAACAAAGACCAACTTGAAACCATTCTTACTCAACAATGATCCCGAAACCAAGTTCTTGCGGATATCTGGAACATGTAGGACATCATTCAGAGTAAGTTCTTTTCCGGATGTCATTTTAAGGATTATTCTTCCTTTGCCTTCAACCTTTGACGTGGAGGAGTTTCCCATAAAGAGTTGCTCTTCTTGCGTCACTGGTTTATAGTTGGTGAACATCCACTTGTTGGCGCAAATATGTTTCATAGCACCAGTGTCAACGAACCATTCTTTCATGGTGCCAACCAAGTTACATTCTGAGATTACTGCGGACAGATTCATTTCGGAGACATCTTCTAACTCCGCAACATTGGCTTGGTCTTTCTTTTTGTTCTGATTCTTTGGACCTCGACATTCACTTGCCTTATGTCCTTTCTTCCCGCAATTATGACAGTTTCCTTTGAACTTCCTTGTCTTCTTTACATTCGGGTTGTTTTCCCTTTTTCTTTTGTTGTTCTTTTCGGTTTCGACCACATTTGCCTTTGCCACCATAGTATTAGATGCTTTCTTTTCGGATTTTCTGTTGTCTTCTTCAATTCTGAGTCGAACAACCAAATCTTCCATTGACATTTCTTTTCGTTTATGCTTCAGATAATTCTTGAAGTCTTTCCACAATGGGGGCAACTTCTCTATGGCGGCTGCTACTTGAAATGATTCACTCAGAGTCATTCCTTCGTCATGTATTTCACGAATAATGACCTGCAATTCTTGAATTTGGCTGATAACTCCCTTGGAGTCTATCATCTTGAAGTCCAGAAATTTGCCGACAATGAAATTCTTCATACCAGCATCTTCTGTCTTGTATTTCCTATCCAAAGATATCCAGAGTTCCTTCGATGTCTTCATTGTGCAGTAGACATTGTACAGACTGTTATCCAGTCCATTGAGTATGTAATTTTTACATATGAGTCAGAACTCTTCCAAGCAGTGAGTGTCTCAGCCTTGATCGGGTCGGGCTCTAATTCATCGACCGTAGGAGGATCTTCTGTGAGAAATTTGGCCAAGCCTAATGTGGTTAAGTAAAACAACATTTTTTGCTGCCACACCTTAAAATCGACACCAGTAAATTTTTCTGGCCGTTCTCCATGCGAGAATGGTACGGTCGGTGCCACCATTGGTGCAGTTTGAGATATGGTCATGACTGGTATGTTTGCCGAAGTATTGCTTTCTTGAGCCATCGCCTGAAAGCAACAAAACAGTAAGCACAAACTAAAACAACACAATTCTGCTTTAAGATTGTTAGCGCTTACTGCCTCTATTCACACTGATTCACAATCGTAGAACCTAGTGTTTCGAAACAGGGTAAATAGAAGTAAATACGTACTGCTAATGCAGTTCCGTAGTAGAATGATGATTGTCCGAGTCCAGTATCGTATACTGGACCCTTAAAGCAGAATTGCTCCCCCACAGTGGCGCAAAGGGGTTGATTAGCAACCGCTTCCCAAGGTAAAACGGATCAGTTTCTGCAAGGTCGCGCAAGCGATGCAGAATGCGGATGCGGATACAAGACGCCTCAAACGCCCATTCGCCCACGCCGCGCGTGCGCGTGCGGGGTGGTGCGTCGCACCACCCGACAAGATGGTGATGCTCATGTCTCTCTTATTGTCTCATTGTAATTATAATAGAGACCACATCTTAGTATATATATAATATAATGGTTCTTATATTATAAGATGTGGGACTATTCATATTCCAAGACAATAAATGCTTCATTTTCCAATGCACTATTCATTAATGCTCATTCAATTTCCAACTGGCGATCACCGTGAAAAAGGAAATAGTTCATTGACCATCGTGGTTGATCTACACATGATCAAATTCAAAGCGAGCAAAACAAGATAGCCTAACACACTCGATATGCACATGATAAATTGCATATAACCTACTTGCACTTTGTCATTTAGAGAGGAGAACATCCAGTTGATATTAAAGACTCATAATAAGTTCTCATCCTTGTTACGATATATCAAAATATCAATATTGTTAGTGTATGTTTTATGTGAAGGACTTATTGTTCATAGTGTCACAAGTAAAACGTAATATTATAGTACCAACCTTTGGAGTATTCAAGAGGCTATTTGTCCTTAATAATATTCCTATATAGGAATGCTGATAAATTTATAACTGAAAGAGAATACATATCATAGATCTCCAGTGCAGAATTGTACATAGCATGGTTCATAGAAAGATACATGATATTATAAGAAATAAGTCTAGCGTGTAGGATAAAATGAGTTTCAAGTGGCATCTATTTAATTTATTGACTTTTTATATGTGAATAAGTTCGATATTTTGGTACACCAGAAGGTACAATCGAATAAAGATGGATTTAACAACCTGTATAGAATGGATAATATGAGCAGATAACCAGATGTCCGTATCTATTATCCATGCTTTAATTTTTAGATCATTAAAGATCTTGATTATATGACACCGGCGGTTTCATAAATGACTGCAGGGAAAGATGCATGAATTCTGAGATTATGAAATGATGCCCTGGAATAAGTATCCCATTATCTACGAATATTATACGCGAAATAAGCACATTAAATTCAATATGGCTAAATAAAACTCCTTTTGTTACAATATGGGATCGACCAGTAATTAGTGACTAGTTGAATTTTCATGAACAATAAAGATCATCATGCAATTAAATTTAATTCAATCATAGGAAGAAAAAGAAAAAACCTATCAGAAATAGATATTCCTACTCGCTTTAAATGCCATCGACGGAAAAATGAGAATATGCTAGCATCCTCTTACAAACTCTTCGGTGGATGAATTGGTTGAAACGAGAGACAAGGATGGTCGTTTCATGGTCAAAGTAGGAAAGGAAGTGAATCTGGTATTTGGTTTAAGGATTTTTGGGAGATTAGGGATTTCTGAAAGCTTTGGGATTTATGGATGAAGTAAAAGCCACAGGGATTTCTGAAGCGGGAAATGAAAAATGGAGGCGAGGAATTAAATTTGTTGGCCCGCATAAGGAAAACAAATTAAGAGTCCATTTGCATTTTTTTTTTCCCTTTGACGTTCGCACACAAATACTCTGTTTATTTGAACGAGAGAAAGTGAGTAGTTGACGTCCGACACGTCTGATGTCGGTAGAACTTTACCACAATTAGCACTCGGTTTTACTACGTATTGAATATTTTTCAAGCATCAGTTGTACTTAACTGAATTCTAACACTAACGAGATATACGGTTTTTTCAAACGAGGCGTGGCCCCGCACCCCGTCAAAATGCATTGCCCAGCAACTTCCATGACTTGATCGGCCCTGTCGACCGCCGTCAGCGGGATCAGCGGGAGCGTTGCTCTCGCACTCCACTTAGGGGGTTATCGCCTCTCGGACCCCCTTCGTAGTGGCAATTAATATGTTGGTTTCATTTTCAACACAAATAATTAATACTCACAAATATAATTAATAATAATAATTAATGCTCTCAAACAATTAAAATACCCCTTGCGTACACAAGAACGCATTCCCTTTTCGCGAATAATTCTCCTTTCGAACTCTTTTCAAATGTCACTTTCGTGTCTTTCAAGAACGCACCCTAAGAGGCAAGTTTGGACATAATTTTAATTTATCTTTTCTTACTTTAAAGTACTACTTATTAATTAAATGCTCATTATTAATGCAAAAAATAACGATATATCATGCAATGTTTATCAATATTAGTTTTTGAATTTTTGTAAATTTTTGAGTTTTCGCTAACTAATGTACTAATAATTAAATATTAAACATCAAACATTAATTATTAAAAGAAGTATACTTTTGAGTTTTCGCTAACTAATTTACTTATACTTAAATATTAAACATTGAAGCTAATTATTAAACATTAATAATTAGATATTAGTTATAAAATATTAATCATTGAAAGTTCAATATTAATCATTGATTATTTAATAGTAATTGTTTAATATCAATTACTAACTGTATTTATTAATTATAAATGTAGTTAATAAATATTAACTATTATATATTAATTCTTAATAATTAATTATAATGAATTATTAAATATAAAAAATACATGTTGATTATAGATTATTTTTTTGGAATTGGGTAAGAATTTTATTAGGCATGAGAGCCCAGAAGCGCCAGCCCATAATATGCGGCCCAGTACAATAAACGTACAAAAGTAACTTTACACTGACAATACATAATAATCTAAAACATTCCAAAAATAACTCGACTTCATTCTTCATCTTCGCACGAGCTTTCGGTCATGGCGGCTGAAACAGGTAACTTGTGCTTGGGTTTCCTGCCGATGGAGAGCACGGATCTGCTACTACAGTTCAAGCTACGTCTTGTCCCAGCTTGGTAGGAGAGTAATTTTTGATTCTCTTTTGTACTAGTTGCATGTCTCTATATGCAAGTTTACTGACTTTAGATGGCCTTCTTTGTTTGTTCTAAAACACACGGCGATTCCTCTCTTTCCAAATACTCCAAACAGCTACAGTAATGGCGATTTTACTCAGCTTGGTTTCCAGATCTTTGCTGTGTCCTCGTTGGGTCAGGTAATTAACAGCTTCCTCCAATTTACTTGATTGAATGGGGGAATTAATCATATTTTTACACGAATTCCACACCAGTTTTGAGTAATTACACTCAAAAAACAGATGTTCATGTGATTCAGCAGCTTGATTACATAAAACACAAACAGTGTCATTTATCACTCCCCAATTTGACAGTCTGTCTCTTGTAGGAAGTCTTCTCAACATTGCTTTGTAAGATGTGAATGCCATTTTCGGGTTGTTGACATGATCCCATATAATTTTGCTTCACAAAACCTTGTTGTCTTTGTGCCTTAGCTCACTCCATGCAGATTTGGTAGAGAAATCATTTTCGGTAGGTTTCCATACCCATATATCATTCTCTCTCCCACTGAAAATTTGCATGAATTGAATCTGTTGTTTCTTAGTTTGATTAACTGGTAAGGAAGAGCAATTCCAAGAATTGCTATTAATCACATCTTGAACACTTTTATCTGGGCAGCCAAAATCAAAGAATGTATTAAGACCAAGAATATCAATAAGGGATTCACCTTGAATCCAGGGGTCCCTCCAGAAGTCAGTGTCCCTCCCTATAACAATTTCACGAGTACAACATGAAGCTAGAATGTTTCTTGCTCTCAAAATTTCTTTCCAGTTAGCTGATGCGTTGTTATTTATAGCCATTTACCAAAAGTTGCCTTTAATATACCTTGGTCTCATCCATCTGCCCCATAAACCCTTGCCATTGATAATTCTTCAAGCTTGTTTCAAGGTATAAACCAGTCTCATGTCTTTGAGTCTTCTAAGACCCACACCTCCTTCATCTTTGAGTCTGCATAAATTGTCAAATTTAATCTTATGGAGACCACCCTTCTATATGAAGTCTGCACAAACTTTCTCAATTTTGTGTATGGATGCATCAGGCAGTTGAAAAGTTTGCAGCCAGAAATTAACTTTAGAATGAATGACAGTATGTACCAATTCAATTCGACCAGCAAGAGATAAAAGTTTGAAGCTCCAACCATGTAATCTATCTCTAATTGTAGATATCAAAACTGCACACTCTCTATCAGTGATCTTATTAGAAGAGAGAGGAACACCTAAATATTTAACAGGGAGAGTACCTTCTTTCACATTTAAGATGTCCAAAACTTTAGCTTTTCTATTACAGGATTTGTTAAAATAACATTTAGTTTTATGTTCATTCACTTTTAGACCAGCATATCCTTCCAGCTTAAGAAAAATACCTTTAACTGTTGTAGCTGATACACAGCTGGATTTTGTACAAATGAGCAAGTCATCTGCATAAAGTGAGATTAAAAATAGGTTGAATAAGCTTGTGGTGAATAGCCAGCTCCATTTGTAGCGAAAAAACTCCATAGCAATTGCAAACAAGTAGGGGGAGAGAGGGTCACCTTGCCTGATACCTCTATTAGAGCCTATAAAACCTTTGGGTATGTCATTAATCAGGATAGAGAAGGTAAGAGTAGAGATATATTCTCTTATAAGGTCCGCAAATTTTGTTGGGAACCTCATAGAAGTAAGCATATGAATAATAAAATGCCTGTTAATTTTATCATATGCTTTGTGGAGGTTAACCTTTAGACAGAGTTTGTCAGCACCTGGTTTATTGAAATTCCTAACCAATTCATGTGCCATGAGTGAATTTTCAGAAATACTTCTACCCTTGATGAATGCACTTTGACTCTCAGAGATGAGATCAGGTAAAATGAGTTTCATTCTATTGCATAAAATATTGCGTAGAATTTTATATATCACATTGCAGCATGCAATAGGACGGTAATCTTCAATTTTTGATGGATTGTCCTTTTTAGGAATAAGGCAAATGAAAGTGTGATTGATTTCTTTAAAAAATTTACCACATTGAAAGATGTCTTGCATGGCTGATATGATAAAGTCTTTCAGTTCAATCTAGTGGATGAGGAAGAACTTAGAGCCGAGGCCATCAGACCCTGGGCTGGAGTCAATATGGATGGAATGCAAGGCTTCCCACACCTCCACTTCAGTAATTTGTCTGGACAGCAATCTTCTGCCTCTGGAGTTAACCTGCCTTCTGCATTGAATAGCTGGTAAGTTAGTACTGACTTCACCATTAAACATATCAGTGTAGTACTTGATAGCTTGTCCCTCAATATCAGCTGTGTTAGTTATCGCATTACCATCCTGGTCAAGAAGATGAAAATTGTTATTAGTGTTATTACGAATTTCCATTTTAGTATAAAAAATTTAGTGCACTCATCCCCATCAGTGATCCATTTTTCTTTAGCTTTTTGTTTGAGATCAGTTGCATTTAGCTTGAGAACCTCCTTTAGTCTTCCCTATGCTTGGTAATATTCTCTTCATGTGTCATCATTAGCAGTACCATTATCTATCGTTAGCAGAAGATCCTCACACTGTTGTTGTATTATAGAAATTTGATCATTGTCTTTTAGTCTGCATCTGTTCCATTCTTTTAGCTTAGTCTTAGCAGCCTTGAGAAGTTGGACTAATTTATAACACTGGGTCCCCTCCTCCAGAGATATGTCAGTTATTTGTAAAGCCTCAGTGTATCCATCTAATTCATGCCAGTAATTAGCATATCTGAATGGTTTACCCTTATCATTCGTACATTTTTCAATTAAGTTTTTAAGGATAGGGCAATGATCACTTGTGGAAGAAGGAAGGATATTGACTCTAATATTAGAGAACAAATTAATGCAATTCACATTAACAAGAGCTCTATCTAGTTTACAAGAGATTTTCTTACACTCTCCACTTCTCCATATAAATTTCAGGCCATAGTGGATGGGTTCAAGTAATCCAGCTTCGATGATGCAGTTATTGAATTCTTCAAGCTGGGAAACCCTCATGGTAAGACTTCCTTTTTTCTCCTCTGCCCTAAGAACAGAATTAAAATCACCCATTACAATCAATGAGTCATTAACAGTGTTGCCAATTCTTTTGATAGCTTGCCAAAGGTTAGTTCGGTGAGAAGCCAAGTTACTAGCATAAACACAACTTAAGGTTAATTTGAGCCCTCCCACATTGGTAGCACTAACAGTTATTTGTTGATCATCTTTAACAAAGGGTTGAAAGACCAGATTTTTATATTCTATAGGAGTAATATACCACCTTTCCTCCAACATCATTATTGTGAAGATACTCCCACTCATCTCCTAGCGACTCAGTAAAGAAACATAAGTTCTCATTAGTGAATTTATTTTCAAGGATACTCAAAATGGAAGGAGAATGAATTCTCCTAAGATTTAAGAGATCTAAACGTCTAGTATCATTGTTTAGACTTCTTACATTCCAACTAATCATAGACATTTAGAAGGTGGAGGCTGACTCCTCAGTTTCATAGGAGACACCTCGCGATTTATGTTCGCCTTTCCTTTAGCTTCTGATAGCTTGAATTGATTTATGTATTCATGGTTGGGCTTTGTGAACTTGTGTAAGATGTTATCTTCTCTATCGGTGTCTAAATCAAAATTTTCCAAAACTACATTATTAATTTCTCTAGCTTCTTCCTGTGTAACAAATGCTCTCCTTGATTAAAACTCGGCAGAATTATGGTCAGGTTCAACAACCCCAGCAGGCTGCTTACCCAATGATTGGGCTACTGCTGAGTCTTCAGCCATTAGGATGGAATGGCCATCCTTTTGGTTATTGGTCTCTGTAGTTAAATGATCCATGTTTATATTAATCTCTACTATGCTAAGTTCAGACCGCACCTCATTTTGTTGTAAATTATGTAGTGGGATAGCCTGACAGGGTTCAGTAGTAGGTTTTTGCCTCCATACTTGTTTGATGGGGGGACACTATCTCGCATTGGTCCACAGTGTGACTAAAGCACTTGCAGTTGTCACAAACAGGTGGTACATGATCATATTCTACCTCTTATATGTAAATATTATCGTTTCTGTCCTTAGCACGCACTTGTTTTTTAATAGTATCACTAGCTTTGATCTCAATGAAAACTCTTGCATATTTTAGCCTGTTCACATGTCTGGTGTAAATCATCCATGGCGAGAGGGGTATCAATAAGACTAGCAAGTTTACTTATACCACGAGCATTCCATAAAGATAGGTCCAAATTCATCAGTCTAACCCAAACAGGGTGGGATTCAAGCATATCTCTCTCAAGTCTTAGGTTTGGTTCCCATCTTTTGATAAAAATAAGTTTACTATCAATAAATCAAGGACCCCCATCCAAGACCTTATTACAGTCTGATTCATTACTAAATTTAACAAGATAAAATCTGTTTTCCCTAGGAAAAACATCCCATTTTCTAGTGGGTTTCCATTCTCTCCTAATATAAGAATTTAAATGTATATAATAAGGTCTTTTTCTAGCAACATAGATATAAATAGAAGTGCCCCACATGATTTTAGCAGTACTGAAGACCTCGTCATCTAGGTCTGCAAAGACACCTTCTGCATCTTCTAGACCGTCAAATTTGTTGACGTATATTGATTATAGATAATAATTAGTAATTATAAATTATTTATTAATAATCTTTAATTACAATAAATTCTAAATAATGACCTATATAAGTTGTCATTTATAAATTTATTAATTATAAACTACCATTTGTAAATTATTAAGTATTAATTATTTGTTATTAATTATTAATTACTGATTATTAATTATTCTAATATTTAAAGCAATAGTAAATATATTCAAGAAAATTAATCTTAATTCAACATTTTTCTATAGTGAATGTTTTGTCAAAGATTTTAACAACATGTGAGTAAAACAACTTTTAAAATAGTTATTTATTAATTATTAACTATTTAATAGTAATTATTAATTTTCAATTATATTTATTAATTATTAAATGTAATTAATAAATATTAACTCTAATTTACTAATCATTAATAATTAACTATAGTAAATTATTAAATATAAAAAATAATTATTGATTTTAGATAATAATTGGTAATTACAAAGTATTTATTAATAATCATTAATTACAATAATTTTTAAATAATGACCTATATAAGTTAAAATTTACAAATTTATTAATTATAAATTATTAAGTAAGTATTAATTATTTGATATTAATTATAAATTACTAACTATTATTATGTTTAAAGTAATAGTATATATATTCAAAAAATTAACGTCAATTCAGCATTTTTTAATTGCGAACGTTTCCTTAAAGATATTTACAACTTATGAGCAAAACAATTTTTATTATAGTAAATTAATATTTACAACATTTAGGGGAAAATTTTCAAAAAACAATGTTTTTACAACGTTTTTGTAACAAAAGTTGTTTATAGGGTATTATTACAATTTTTAAAGAAAAAAGGTTGTAAAAACGAGATTTTTACACTGTTTTCTATAAAACATTGTTAAAAACTAGGTTTTTACAGTATTTCCTTCAAAAGCGTTGTAAAAAGGTTTTTTTTTACGACAATTCAAAAATAAGCATTGTAAAAAAACGTTGTAATATACACTTTTTGTTGTAGTGAAGTTAACTCACATACTATAATATGTTTTCTTACTTTATACTACTACTTATTAATTAAACGCTTATTATTATTGCAAGAAATAACAATATTTCTTGCAATGTTTATCAATATAAGTTTTTGGAATTTTTGTAAATTTTTGAGTTTTATCTAACTAATGTGCTAATGATTAAATATTAAACATCAAACATTAATTATTAAAAGTTGTAAACCTTTGAGTTTTCGCTAACTAATTTACTTATACTTAAATATTAAACATTAAACACTAATTATTAAACATTAATTATTAAATATTAGTTATTATATTTATCATTAAAAGTTCAATATTAATCATTGATTATTTAATAGTAATTGTTTAATATCAATTACTAACTATATTTATTACACTACTAGAAAAGGCTGATATACCAACAGAAGCTTGTGACGGCTTCCGACGGCAATTTTCCAACGACTTCTGATGGGCTGTTGGCATCGTCGGAAACCGTCGGAAATTCGCGATTATCAGGTCTCAATCGAGACCTTTCTTCCTTATTTGGTTGAACGAAAAAAATAAAATTAAAACCCCTAAATCCCAATTTCAAGCTTCCAATCTCCAAATTCAGGTTTTCAGATCCTCCACAGCTGCCTAATCACACTCTATTGCTTTCAATATCTGGTCTAATCTCTTATTTTTGCAAAAAATCTTATTTTTGCAAAAACTCTTATTTTTACCCTAAATCTAGATTTGCATAAGTTGATAAATTATGGCTAATTAGTGATTCTAATTATTTCTAATAGCCTAATAATGGTTTATAGTATCCCATGGTATACCTATTTCATATGTTATCGTGAAATTTTAAAGAGTATGTATAATTTGTGATTTTATGTGTATGTGTAAACCATTATATATGTGTTGTTTCTACCATTGTCTTGTGTTAATTGGAATAAGCCATAGAACTTGAAAATATGTTACTTATTGAAAAACAGAGATACATTCTACTTCAGTTGAAGTTAGAATCATCCATGTCCATTGCTTTTAAACATCTTGACTTATAAAAAAATGAATGCATGAGTCTCAAAAAAATTTGACTACATTGGAAAATTTCAACAATATTGAAGCAACCTTATTCGATAAAATACGCGGAATAAATGTGGTAAATTAATAATTTTTTGAGATATATAAAATTAGTAAATATTCGTTTTTATAAACTACTATTTTATTACGACCTTAGAGAGTTTTTGGCTCCGTCTGATAAGTGTTGTACATGATCGTTATATAAATATTCATTTTTGTCACAAAACGGACATTTATATTCATCTGGTACAATACTTGTTGGATTTGTCCCTGTATTGGACAAGTTATAAACACAGTAAACAATTACATTTCGTACATGATTTCGCTTCAAACGGTTCATAAAATTTCACCATCACTTTTTTTGTTTCATGTGTACATGCATTTGTGTACAACGCAAGAAACAAAGGGGAAGTACTGCCGAAATTTTGTTGAATCGTTTAAAACGAAATAATGTATGAAATGTAAGTGCTTACTGTGTTTGTAATGGGAAGTAGGATGACTGACCAGGAAAAAAGACAACCATAAACCAACATTTCTATATTGTATTCTTAAGTGGGGTAAAATTGACACGTATAAGTTTATGTATCGATACATTGAAAAATAAAATGTCAATTCGTAAAATGACCAATATTTATTTTTGAATTTGTGACATATTTTTCAAATAGAAAAAATGATTGATTATTATGTTGATCGGAGGAGATGGATGTATCAAAGAAGGGGATTGAGATGCTCAATAAAAGAAGATTTTTATAATAGTATAAATGTATTTGTTGATTTCTCTTTAAGTAATAACGGAAACGGTGTAGAAATTCGTTGTCCGTGTAGTAGGTGTAAACATTTGAAGTATTTGTTACCCGATATTGTGAAAGTCCATTTGTGCATAAACGATTTCGTGCCGGAGTATTATGTTTGGGATCGTCATGGAAAAGTTGTAGCACATACTTATGCAGAGTCTGAATTAGAGATTGCTGGTAATGAAATTGTTATGATGAACCGTATAGAAAATATGGTTGAAGATGCAGCACGGTCAATGTTCCCTACAGTTGAAGTTGACGACGATGATGTAAATGCTGAAGAACCAAATATTGAAGCAAAAAAAATATGATTTACTTGATGCTGTTAAGAAACTTCTTTGGGATGGTCATAAAAGCGGCACTCAATTATCAGTAACCACATAATACATTGCGATGAAGTTAAAATACAACATCACCGAAGCCGGATTTACAGTCATTGTACAAGCTGCAAAAAGACATATGCCACTCGATAATTCAATGTGTGAAAATCACTATGAAGTTAAAAGGCTTATGTCGGCTTTTGGTTACCTTATCAAAAAATAGATACATGTTTAAATGGCTGCATATTGTTTTGGAAAGAGGACATCACTCTTAGAAAGTGTAGAATATGTAACGAGAAAAGATACAAACCAAGCAAAAAGAAGGGAAAGGAAGTTTCATACAAACGTATGCATTATATTCTCATCACTCTTAGGCTTCAAAAATCATACGCATCTTCTATAACTGCACCTCACATGAGATAACATAGTGTGAGAACAGAGGAAGAAGATACGTTGACATATCCAATCGATGGAGAAGCATGGAAGCATTTTGACAAAACTTATCCCAATTTTGCAACGGGGAGTCGTAATGTTAGACTTGGACTATGTACGGATGTTGTTTCACCATTTTCTCAATTTGGTGCTAAATATACATCTTGGCCCATTTTCTCCATTTACCTCCGTGGATGTGTATGAAAACGCAATATATGTTTCTTACTGTTGTCATTCCTGGCCCCGACAATCCGACACAAGGAATCGATGTTTATTTACAACTGTTGATTGAGGAGTTAAAGACACTGTGGAACGAAGGAGTAGAAACATACGACGTTTCAAAGGAAAAAAATTCGTATGTTTACTTCTTTGTTGTGGACTATAAGTGATTTTTCTACCGATGCAATGCTTTCAGGATAGAGTACATCCGGTCGTTTAGCTTGTCCTTATTGCACGGAAGAAACATGGGCATTTTCTTTACCGAATGGTAAGAAAATTTCATAGTTTGACTGCCATCGATGTTTTCTCCATGTCCATCATCCTTTCAAAGGAGATAGAAAAAACTTTTTAGCTAATAGAGTAGAAACCAGACAACCACCAACGATATGGTCAAGCGAAGGCATATACGAACTTGTAAGGGACTTATTGGAAAGATCTTTTGGTGCAAACAAAGTATATTTTGGGAGTTGCCTTATTGGAAAGATCTTTTGCTTCGTCATAATATTGATGTGATGCACAACGAGAAAAATGTATTTGATAATGTTTTTAACACAATTTTGAATGTCAAGAGGAAGACTAAGGATAATTTGAAATCAAGATGCGATATACAAGAATTATGCAAACGTCCTGAGCTTCATATGAAACCAAATGACAGTAAAAAAACCCAAAGCGTGTTACGAGTTAGATAATAATCAAGTTAAATTTGTGTTAAAATGGGTGGAAGGATTAAGATTTCCTGATGGGATTTCATCAAATCTTCGTAGATGTGTTGACTTTAAAAATGGTAGATTGAGCGGAATGATAAGCCACGACTGTCACATAATGATGGAAAATTTATTACCCAATCTATTCAAAGAACTATTGCCCTTTAAAGTTTGAAAGGTAATAATGGAACTTAGTCTGTTTTACAAATAGTTTTGTTCGACTACTTTAAAAGTGCAACGTTTACGTAAACTTGAAAAACATATTCCTATATTGCTCTGCAAATTGGAGAAAATATTTCCACTAGGTTTATTTAATGTAATGGAACATTTACCTGTTCATCTCCCATCTGAAGCACGATTTCGAGGCCCTGTGCAATATGGATGGATGTAACCATTCGAGAGGTATGAAATATGTTACCTATTAATTTAATTACATTCGGAAGTTAAAGTTAATGTAAATTAATTTTGCATAGATACTTGAATCATCTGAAGAAAAAATTGAGGCAAAAAGCACGAGTTAAAGGTTCGATATGTAAATCTTACATCGAAGAAGAAGCTTCGTTCTTTTTCTCTCACTATTTCAGTGACCATGTAAACATATCATTTGAAAGTGTTCCGCGTAATGATGAAGGCGATGAACAAGAGTCCTCTCAAACAATGTTATCTATTTTTAGACATAATGGTCGACCTTCTGGAAAATGTGTAGAAGTATGGTTAGACGATAGAGATCTGCATGTACCACACACTTATATTCTTCTTAATTCTATTGAGGTTGCACCATTTGTTAGGTAATCTGAAATAATAATTTATGATTTATTCATTTACATTCTTCAAGAGGCGATGACAGCAATCCATCGTAGCTGCTACAGCGGCCTGTTGTGTATCTAGTACCTAGAGCGAAGGGATAAGTATTAAACTTTTTGTAACGACCCGCATTTTTGACCGTTCAAGTCGACAATAATCCACACATGTCCAACTCAAACCGTTCAAAAAGGCAGATGGTTATTGGGGTTAAATAAGAAAAGGAAAGAAAGAACAGAAGCAAACTCAGAATCTTGCAGCGGAAGGAACAAGATATAATAATAAAATAACAGTTCATGAAGCTGTTAAATAAATAAATTTGATTATTATTATACATCATAAATCAGAGTTACATACATATCAGAGATAATACAATAATGCAGCGGAAAAATAATATGGTAGTAGAATACAAATGATGTAATACCAAACTCCGTCTTCGTCCTCCAAAATAGATCTTCAACCTTATCTGAAATGCTCAGGCTGACCCGAGCGTAATGAAAAGACAAAACACTCGAGTCAGGACTAAAATATCTCATGTAAGTCAAATCGAATAAGAAAATATGAGTGTGACGGCGTCAGAGATGTTTACGGGGTTTGACATCTTTTATCCAGTGTCAATGTGAGTGCAATAACTTAAGAGATGTTACGGGATTTTCCATCTCTCAAGGATCCGTTAAACTATCTACTATGTAGTACAATACGCTATTATAATATGTCTACATTAAAGTAAAAGTATTAAAATAGCGTTAAGCCATGGCCCATTCCACCCTTAACACAGTTTATATTCCCAAGAGCATATACAAGACCGTAGTTTCCCCAAAACCGGAAGTCACCAGAGGGCAATCCATATACTAAAGGTACAAAACAAATCGTAGTGGTCGCGAATAGGATAATCAGTATGACAAGGTACATGAGGCGATACCAACTAGGATACTAGTAGTTGCCTGATCCGGACTGATGTTGGGCATAGCAGCTACTACCCCAACACCGCGAAACAACACTCCCAAAATCGCGGGGTGCACCCAAATCGAATCACAAAAGTAATAGACATGGTATCGAAGGAGTGTGTCCGCTAGAGATGGCGATCCTCAATGGCCCGGCGCGGCTCCTGTTTTAGTCATGTCAGGGGTCATCCAATATCGTTCTCTTTCTTCAGTCAACATGTTCATCAAACCATCCACTTCATTCTGGATCAACACTCCGCGAATATAGTTATTAAAGTGGTTTTCGGTATCGACAGAGAGTATGTCCATATCCGATCCCGGTCTCTTTAATAACTACGTTATATTTTTCACACCGGTTGGATCTTTTACATTTCAAATCAATTCATAATTGATTATCAAAAATATCATATTCGCTTCAAAGATCAAATCCATTTCAAAATCATCATATCTACTCAAAATATACGATTTCATTTCAAAAATCATTTCGCCTCAATATCTCATTTCAATTTCAAAATCGTATCACATTCCAAAGTTATACCGCTTTCGAAATCATAAGTCTTTTAAAATCAAAACACTTTGGAAATCAAAACCTTGAAATTTATAACACTTTGAAATCATAGCTTGAAATCATAACATTTTGAAATCCTAACACTTTCCATAAACTCGAATTCCAAAATTAAAATTTAATCAAATCTCAAATCATCAGTTTCAACTCGATTCAGCTTCTCAATAAACCATTTCAAATTATCAATTTCAAATACATATTTGAACCACAAAATAAACAATTTCACTTCCAATATATTTCGAAACTTTAAATATTTCACATTTCAAAACAATTCATATATTTATATAAGAATATAAGATTCGCTTTAAAACCATTTCGTATTCAAATTAGAACATACTTCAAATTAAACATCCGTGTTAAGTAGTCTACTTAATCTCTGGAACAATTCCAATTCAATAAACATTCGGATTTCAAGAATTCATTTAAGTATTACATTCCAAATCGATTTCAGTTCAAAACTGATTCAAATCACTTTTATCTTCAAATTTAATTCAATAGTTTCAATTTAGTCCAATTCACAAATTCCTTTGAATTTCAATTAAATTCCAAATTAATTAAATCTCAATTTCAAATAAATTTTCAATTCCAAACTCAAACTTGAAATATCATTTCATATAAATTTTCTTAGAAATATTCAAAGTTCGATTAAAAGTCCAATCTTTTAAAACAAATCAACATTTGAAAATTTACGCCTATTTCAAAATTTTTACTTAAAATCTAAATTTCAAATAATTAAACAATTTCATTTACCAAGTTTAAATTCCAACATCTCGAGCTTCAATTCAAAATAATTCAATTTCCATAAATAGGATTTTTTATTTTAAAATCAATTCATTTAAATAATTTCAAAACAACTTTTAAAATCATTTAATTTAACCAACCCGGTGTCCGTATATAATTTTCTAACCTACGGCCAAGTGATTATTTATTTCGATTAAATGTCAGGGATGAATATATATTACTTAAACCAATCACAGTGTCATATGCATGTATAATAGGATATATATATAAGCAACTAAACATCCAAACATTTATATATCAACCAATAGCATCCATCGAAATAAATCATCCAATAGTCAATACAATTCACGGCTATTTCATAGTTATCAATATCGGGAAATTTGATTTTGATTAAATCCTAATTTCAATTTACTGTCAATTTAATTTTTCAACGGTGAATTCACATGACAATCTATATGACAATTAAATTTTTATCAAACAACGACAAATAAATTCATATTACTTCATAATGTCAAATTTAACTACCATAAAGATATTCAGTACGTTGTGAGCATTATAAAACACTCACCTTGATTTTACGATTTTAAATCAAATCGAACGACGTTCGATTTAATCAAAAATTCTAATGAGCTCCAAACACTCCCGAATCTGCACTGCAGCGTAGCTCTCGTCTCTGCGATTCCGCTGCTTCTTGTTTCGTCCGATTCTGATAAAATACGACGAAGATATGAATGTTTAAAGTTTGTATATATAATTAAATAAACAATTTCTTCATTTAATTACTCTGGAAAGATCATGGCCGTTCGTTCAAAATCAAGGCCGAGAGTAGCTTCTCCTTCCCTCACGCGTTCGCCCAAGCTAAAACGTTCACAAACCCAACTTGCCGCCTTCCAACCCTAGATGCCGCGCCCAATCACCAAGCTTAGACGTCGATCAGGTGACGCCAACTCGAAGCCCCACACCTCCTCTTCCTTCGCCCCAAACAAAGTGGAGCTCGGTCACCCCTATTGCACGCAAAACGAGGATGAACGGCAGACCAAAACTCCACGATTGTCGTCAATCCATCTCGTCTCTGACGATCTCGACCGTTGGATGCGTAGATCGTGTTGCCCTCTACCAAATCCCAGTTGGAAGTTTCTTCAATCGAAGCACTGATGGTGAGAAAATCGAGGGGGAAGATCGCAATGTTTCGGCCATCAATCATAATAAACGGCTACGAGATGGAGCTAGGGTTTCTGTTGTGAACGCGTATATATACGCGTATAACGAATTATTTAAATATTGTTTTCAATTTTTAACTGCTTTTTCAAACATTCTCCAAAATAGACGTGCCGACAGGCGTTCATAATGTTTTACCCGCATTCCAAACCCAATGGAACGTGTTTCGGAAGCCAATTTGATCGTATTTGGAAGATAGCTTTTTGAATCGATTTAAAATATTAAATTTTCGATATTTATTTCAATGCGTTTCTAACCCGTACGACCAAACGATAACTCCAAACGTTACGAAATTTGAAATCCGATAATAATACACTATTACGGATCCAATGGAACTGGTTTCGTTCAATTCTGAGACTGTTCGAAAAATGGCTAATTTTCAGTCGATAATTAAATATTAAAAATATTCAATTTTCACAAATTAACTTTAAATTCAATTTTAAAAGTTCTATAACATTACTATAACTCCAATATGATAAGATAAAATTTTACAAATCATTTTCAATCATATTCAACTCGATTTACAATTATTTCTGAAATTTAACTTATTAAATTATCGATTTAATTGTCTAATTAAATCCAATATTCGAAAAATAAATTATTCGACTGTTTAATTTCAATATAAAATTCCCAATTTTAAATTATTAGCTTTTAAATCAATTTCAATTGTTCACAAATCCCATTTTTAATTTCACAGTAATTAACAATCTTTTACAATGCAGTTTTCCATTATAAATCCAATATAAAAGATTATATTAGATTCAGCGTTCAATTATCTTGTAATTCAAATTCAAGTTATTTAATTCCAAATGAATTCTTTTATTTCGATTTACACTTTCATTATTGAATCAACCATTTACTTATACATTATTATCAATAGTTTATAATTCATTTACTTTCATTTTCTTCAGCTATCATCTTATTTAAGTTTACAGTAATATTAAATTACATTCATTTACGTTGATTTCCATATTATAACTTCAATATTAAATGTAACATTTTATTTATTTCGTTGTTTACAATCAAATTCAATTCAATTACTTGTTACGTTCAAATTTAAATCTTTACTTACGTTCAATTACAAGTTAACATCTTTATCGAATTACAGTTTCAGTTATTATCTGCTTTCAATCAATTGTAATATTAAGTTACATTTATTTATATTAGTTTCAATAACATAAACTTCCATTATTAAATCTACCATTTTATTTATTCTTTGTTTACAATCATAACCAATTTGGTTTACAATCAAATTCAATTCATTATTTACATTCACTACAAGTTAACATCCATATTAAATTTACAAATAAGTTATTTCAGAATTCAGTTTTGTATTTTAACTTGTAATTCACATTTAACAACACAAAATTTTATTTCCTTCGGATTTTTATCCAAAATTTTCATTTTAATTCGTATTTTTAAAGTGTTAAAAATACGGGTCGTTACACTTTTTTCAACATCTTAAATATTTTGTGTATGATATAATAATCTGTATCATATTTAACATAGGGGGTTTGACCTACAACCGCCAGATGTAGGTCTTTCAGTTTCAAGAGATTCATACAAGAGTAGGATGATGGCTTGTTGGCCCAAGTAGGATAATATCCCTTCTCACATCCGGGAGTGTATATGGCAGAATTTCATTGTAAGTATAATCTTCTATTTTCCATTCTTAATTTTTTTATCGCTTATTTATTATTCACCTTTTATTGTTTAATTATTTTTCACTTGTTTATCATGAAATGCAGGCCTCAGTTGACGTATAATCAGATGACCTACAGCTGGTATGACACTACTGGATGTAGAAGATGAGAAGGAATTATCGGGATTCTATGTCGGCTGTCAAGCATAAAGGGCAAAAGCCAAACTGGATGGGAGCGAGTGTGTGGGAAGGATGGCTGGCACATTGGGATAGTGACGAAGCGAAGGTAAGTGTACTAAAATTTTATTAATTATTTGATTGATACGTAAATATCAAAAAAAATTTGGTAAGTAAATAATGTGTTAAATTTAAATGTACAGGCAGAGTCGGAAAGAAACTCTACAGATAGGAATAGAAATCCTGTCACTCATCGAGGGTGGTCCAAGTCGTTCCAACAATATCGCCAGGAGTTGGTAAATTTATTAAATGTGAATTGTAAATAGTTATTGTGTTGTATAATTTTGAATATACGATAATAGTACATAATAATCAATTTCAAGAAGCTGAGGCGTAGGGTCCCGTATCGTACATGGATGTATTTACCCGTACTCATGCCGTCGAGCATGTAAATCCAAATGGGACAGTTTCATATACATGGCATGACGATAAATCGAGAAAGAGCCATGTAAGCATATTTTAGTTTATATACTATTAATAATTGTTTTAATTATTAAAGTATAATGAATTAAGATATCATGCTATTAATTTTAACTGTATTTTTATTTGTTCATGCATGCCAGGTTTATGGAACAACGGTAGAAACTCCTGGAGGAAACTGGTCGAGAGCAGTTGATGACGGACGAGGAGGACGTCATTTTTGAGTTAGTCATGGATCCACCTTCACGGAACAAGCGCTACGGATTTTGGCAATCAAGTGGTAATGAATAATATATTAAGATATAACAATTTAGTAATCTTTCAGTTCTAAAGAACTTCACATCGCTTTAGTTTCAATAATAAGTTTATAGATATAACAATTAACACATTATGTTGTAGCTTTGATAGTAAGATTATAGTAATTGAACTTTTGCTAAATTAAATAAGTATTGCAGGCCAGTAGACAGAGGAGAGCTAGCCAAACCAGAGCTCATATCGATCTAGCAAAGATCGAAGAGTTGAGAGGTAGGGTGCCACAGCTAGAGGAGCAGAACCGTCGACAGACCATTGAGATGACATAGCTGTTGGACCAGCGTATTGCTGAGTACATGCAGCAGTATGGTGGCCGCTTTCCATCTTCAGCTGGTTCTGGAGGATCTGGAGGTGATTGACCGGAGTGAGAGGTATATTTTTTTGTCTTGCGTCATTTTGTAGTAATTTTTGATGATACATTGAGTTGGTGGAGTTGGATTTGAAATGTTGTGTATATTGTTTGATGATACATTTGGTGATAGTAATTTTGACATTTGGGAGTTGATGGTGGAGAGTTGATGAAGGATTGATGTATATTTTATACAATGAGATGTATGTAAATTATGTTAGCGAAGTGTTGGTTTGATTTTATACGAATTATGCTTGGTTTAATTCTTTATGTGAGTTGATTATATTTGTATGGTTTGATTTTATATTGAATATCTGAATTGAATATGTGCTTGTATGGTGGAATACATTGTGTTTATGAATTGTGTATGGAAGGCAAGAATGCAGCAGGATTTCAAAAAACAACTTCAGGAAAACCGACGGCTTCCGACGGTCTGTAGGCCAATTTTTTTCAGACGGCTTCCGACGGCTTATGGCGGTGTAAAACCGACGGCATCTGACAGCTAGCGACGGTTTTTAGCACCCCTGTGATCGCTAACGTGCCTTCGACGTCCGTCGGAAGCCATTGGTAACGTCATTGGTAGCCATTGGAAATGCATTGACGGCTGTTGTCGGAAATCCTGTTCGACGATGGATCTCTTTCCTATGGATTTTTCCGACCGCGGTCGATGGCTTCTACTAGCCGTCGATGGGTTCGAGCCGTCGGAAAATGTACTGTTTCTTATAGTGTTAATTATTAAATGTAGTTAATAAATATTAACTATCATTTATTAATTCTTAATAATTAATTATAATGAATTATTAAATATTAAAATACATATTAACTATAGATAATAATTAATAATTATACATTATTTATTAATAATCTTTAATTAGAATAAATTCTAAATAGTGACCTATATAAGTTGTTATTTATAAATTTATTAATTATAAATTATCATTCATAAATTATTAAGTATCAACTATTTTTTATTAATTATTTATTACTGATTATTAATTATTCTAATATTTAAAGCAATAGTAAATATATTCGAGAAAGTTAATGTTAATTCAGTATTTTCCTATAATGGACGTTTCGTCAAAGATTTTAACAACATATGAGTAAAACAACTTTTAAAATAGTTATTTATTAGTTATTAACTATTTAATAGTATTTATTTAATATGAATCATTAATTTTTTAATAGTAATTATTAATTTTCAATTATATTAATTAATTATTAAATGTAGTTAATAAATATTAACTCTAATTTACCAATCATTGATAATTAACTATAGTAAATTATTAAATATAAAAAATAACTACTCATTTTAGATAATAATTAGTAATTATAAAGTATTTATTAATAATCATTAATTACAATAAATTTTAAATAATGATCTATATAAGTTATCATTTAGAAATTTATTAATTATAATTACAATTTATAAATTATTATGTAACTATTAATTTTTTGATATTAATTATAAATTACTAATTATTATAATATTTAAATCAATAGTATATATATTCTAAAAATTAATGTAATTCGGCATTTTCCAATTGCGAACGTTTCCTCAAAGATTTCTACAACCTGTGAGTAAAACAATTTTTAATATTGTAAACTAATATTTACAACGTTTAGGGAAAATTTTGTAAAAAAACAATGTTTTTGTAACAAAAGTTGTTAAAAGGGTATTATTACAATTTTTGAGCAAAAAAGGTTGTAAAAACCAGGTTTTTACACTGTTTTCTATAAAAACATTGTAAAAAACTATGTTTTTACAATATTTCCTTCAAAAGCGTCGTAGAAAGGTTTGTATTACAACATTTTAAAAATAAACATTGTAATAAAGACGTTGTAATAGACAATTTTTGTTGTAGTGAAGTTGACTTATGTACTATAATATGTGAATGTGGATACATCGCTATAGAAGATGCCATCCAAAGAGGAAATGATATTGGTCATCGTCATTTAAGATGCCACATGTATCCAAATGGTTATGGCTTCTGGGAGTGGATTGATGATCATTTTCCTTAATGATTCACTAATTACACTAAAGAATTAGAGTATCAACTAACAACATTGCAAAATCAATCTGTTGGGTGGTAAAATGAAATTAATGGACTTCAAAATCAGGTTCATGGGCTAAATATTAGTGATAAAGCTAAGCTAAAAGGGCTAATAGTATTTCTATTTGATAATGTAAGGTAATATTTTCTTATGCAAGATGTACGATCATGATATATGGTGCTTTATTATTATTTTCAGTATTGTTTTTGGTTTCTACGAATAGAGATTTATATTTCGATAAATAACTCTTACAAACGTTGCAGAATACAAATATATGTATATATATATTACACACACACACACACACACATATATATATATATATATATATATATTACACTTAACCGACACTCTTGAGGTTGTTACTCATACATATAGTTATTCCATAGCTCATATACATCGCGCCTAACAAAGCTAGTATGGTATTCTGACTTCAAAGAAGTAGCGTGAGTCGTAGGTTCAAGAGACAACTGAAAGATGTCCTCCTCTTTTACCTCAGCTATTATTTTGAGGTATTTCCTACATAACCTACTAACTGTGACGAACATACTTTTTTTTCTAGAATCCTCATTAATCTACATTCTGAATGATTGTAGTATGCTTCGTTGACGGTAACCCAAAAATCTTGATCGATCTCTTCTTCCATGTGAAGACTATCTGCTTCAATGTACGCTTTTATCAATACTAAGTAATCCGCTGGAGTCCATGCTTTATCTATCATTGTATAATTTACTAGCTCAAAGTAGCATTTAAAAGCAAGGGAGAGTGCATATAACACTCCCAACACAGCATAAATTACATTAATTAGCAAAGAAACACTATCTTCACAAATTTCTACCCAATTCCTGCTTAAAGTTGATAAGACTAGTCAATGTCAAAAATATTTGAAATGATTTTGAACCAAACAAAAAATTTCCGCATAAGGTTGATAAGACAAATCAATCAATGCAAAAAATAGCTAAAATGATATTAAAGATCAAAGAGAAAATTTCTACTAGATTTCTGCTTAAAGTTGATATGGCTGGTTAATGCCAAAAAAAGTTGAAATGATTTTAAAGAAAACAAACATTTTCTGCATAAAGTTGATAAGACAATTTAATGCAAAAAAATATTGAAATGATATTAAAGAGAAAAGAGATGACTTCTACAAAATTTATGCTTAAAGTTGATAAGTATAAACACCGCAAAAATCAGTTAAATGAATTAAAGACCAAATAGACAAAATATAATTCATGTTATATGGTGTAGAAGTGAAGCCCCAAATTCAGGTGTTGAGACTAGACATCTCATCAAATTCATTATATATATATATAGTGTATGACATATGACATACACTCTTCATCCTCAAACAAATCTATCTCTAGTCTCTACTAAATAAAACAACAAAGCAATGGAAAGCTCAAATAATAGCAATGACCTGAAATGAACTTGTACGATGATTGTTTGACAAACTTTATTGATTTATTACCGCAGTTTTAAGCTTCACAGGTTCTACCGACATGAATCCTTACTCCCCAACAAATCAGTTACTTACCTAACCCAGCTTTGCATAATAGTTTGGTAACCTTCTCAATCAAATTCCTCTAAACCCGAACATGTTGGTCCACATACGATGATTCCTCCTCTAGAAACAACCCAGGACACCCCTTTACAGGCTGATACAAACGACAAGGGGAACGACAAGAATAAAAGAATTATAACAAAACCAAACCCAAGGATCCTCAACAAAGATTCTGTTGATGCAAGCATTGATAGTGGTAAGACATGGAGATCATATGACTATAAGGTGTTGGCCAATGCATACATTAACGCATTTGAAGTTTCAACGCGATGTTCTAGAGGGAGGTTCTACTATTTAAGAGTGAATGAGAACTACAACTAGGATCCGAAAGCCAAAAAAGCAATTGTTTGAGTGCACAAAGACAACATTGTATAGCTTGAATACTATGTGTACCAAATAAAAAAGTTTAATAGCACAAAGAAAAGACAGACTAAGGAGTTGTGTATTTAAAGCCCCGCAAAATCCCAGCTGTAATGCATAGCACTCACCAACCATTGCACTATTTCTTAGCGTTATTAAATAGTAGATACACTTTAAGCCCCGCTATTTTCCGCTACACCAACTAAATCAAGGCTTTTTGGCATCTGCTTTAACATTATTAATGTACAAAGGTTGATTTGATTAGTTTTCTTTTAAACTAAATCAATAAAGTTAGGATAAAAACTGAATTTTTAAGGCATAAGTGCTCAGTATAAGTTAGAAATCTATTGTAGTTATCAAATCCAGTATGCATAAATCATGAAATTCTTTGATTTTTTTATATAAGATTAAAAAATGTATCTTTTTCCTACACAAATGATGTGATAATATGAATAAATTAAATTTAAATATTTGATTTTATAGCTAAAGAAGCTTTTTGCACCTCTGATATTTTCCGCTATACCCCCGCTTTATCCCCGCTATAACTTTTTGTACCTTCAGAGCTATAGAACCGCTAAGTGCTTTAACTGCACAGCTAAGAAGTGGATAATCATTTAAAGACTTGAAAGACGATAGCAACCACTAACTCCTACTTTAGGAATGTTGTAAAGTGGAGTTGCAAATCTCCCTAAAGGAATAAAATCAAGCATGGGATCTTTGTTGAGAAACAAGAAAGAAAGTGACTTGGCAGTGGCTAATGACAAGCTAACTACACTTTTAAGTGAAATTTAAATTGCATCTGCCTCAAAAAAGAGGAGCATTTGAGGCTGAAAGAGCAGAAGTTAAAGATCTTAGAAGCCAGGTTCAACAAAATGCAGAGAGAACTAAAGCTCTAAGAGAAAGGATTGAACTTATGAAGGCCCACGAAAGACGTTTATGTGATAAAGAAGAGGGAGAGTATTTAGCAAAAGATGTTTCTCATCTATCTATGCAGTTTTTGGAGTATGTTTTAACCAGAAAATGCAGCATTTTTAAGGGCGCAACGATAAAGGTATCAAGATGTAGAGGGATGCTTTGGAATATAGGAGAACTTCAACGTTAGTGTTTGTAGTAGTAATTTACTATTTTTTTTATTTCAGTTTCTATGTTTGGTTATGTGTTTATAGGTTTGTTTTGGGTTTTATTAAATGATCTATTATTCTATTATTATTATTAATTTTTTGAATTTGAGTTACATTAACCATATCTTATATATAAAGCAAATACTTGAGGAGGTGAAGCCTTTTTCGAACTACCTAAAACACCCTCCATTTTAAAGCAACCAAAAATAAGTTAGTACGGGTATTTTTGTCATTTGAATAAAAACCCCTAATTCACGACTCCACGTTTGCTGTCCTCCCACTACGCTTTCTTCCAACTGACAAAAAATACGCCCTTCGATTCCACAAACTAATTCCCTTCTGTTCAATGAATTCTCTTCATCTATTTGCTTATTGTAATCCATGTTTTCTCTTCCCCACTTTCTCTTCCCCGCTTTACCCAGAACAAAAGCTCTACAGAATTTTGCTTTGTTTCTCATCGTCACTAAAACCGATTGCTCATGAATAATGCCTCAGTGGCGCCACTACAATTCATTTATCTTCTCTATGTGGTAAAACGCTGTCCCAGCAGCTAAACCGTAATAGATCAAGTGCTTGAAAATGACAGTAAGATGTTACTTAAATGCGATTTATTTTCTTACAAAGTTAATCTTTTTTTTGTTTAAATAATCCCATATTTTAATATCTCAAGCCCCAAAATTTCAGAGATCTAATGTCGTGTCTGGCAAATGAGAGTTGGACTTCATAAATTGGCTACAGGTATTGCTTTCTAGAGTAGTCCTGTTTTTCATTAAAGGATTTATAACTTATGATACCAAAATATTAATACAACTTTTCTTGTTGTTTCTTCTAAGACTTACGTTTCTACGACATGTTGATGGAGAAAGCTTAGCCCTATATTTGTTAACAACAGTTGGATTAAAGTATGGCGACTGAGGATTTAGGTAAAGCTTCCCCTTCAGCTTGAATTATTTTTGTTCGATTTATTACTGTATTATGTTGGTTTGGGAGAGAATTAGTTCTGTTCGATTTTTAAAGTTTTTTTTTCATCTTTCCATGTTTATACAACATAGTTTTTCTGATTTCAAGTGCTTTACAACATTAGAGAAGAATAAGTTACTGTTAAAGATTTAATTTTGTTGTCACTGTTGGTAATTTTCAGAAGTTGAAATAGTGTTTCTTTCCCATAAGTATTATTGTTGTAGCTAAACACGCAGCTCAAACGAAATCATTTTACACCAAGTTGAAATCATAGATGCTGCATACTATGATTGGTTAGCAGCTGTATGCACTTCTTAAGGAAATTACCATTCTCTAGCTAAATTAAATGCGTTCGTTATCATTTCATAGTTTTTACTGATGCTTATCTTGGTTAAATTTCCAAATGACAAGTCTAATTTACATTTTTATTGCTAAATGCTGAAATATGCAATAATTTTAGACGACACTAATGTGATATATCTATCACTGTAAGTTTCTTTATCAGAGTGTAAAGACTTAGTTAGTTGGGTATTGCCATGGAGTCAAAAAGTTCTACACTTAAAGTACTTTCTTTGGCTTATTAATTCAAATAAATATATTGGATGATTCAAATATAAGATTGAACATAGCTTCAACATGTCCCATTGTCTCAATGTTAGGGTGATAATATACAGTTTGAGAGATCGAGTTCATTTACTATTTTCTAATACTAGCATGTTCAAACTCATTAAGTTTAATCAACTTAGTAGTTGACCTCAATGCCATATTGCATGTTGGAATCTCCTTGCGATCAGCATCTAAAGAAATAATTAAAACTTTAGTTTATTATATGCTTAGTGCATGATAAAGCTAAACCCTACATTTTGATGGAGATGTGTCCTAATATACATGAGCCATGAATTGTGAGATGATTGGCTTATGAGCCATTACGTTTCAATGACATTTCGATGTAGATTCTTAGATGATGTACAAGGAAAAATTTAAACTAAAGGTTGTCAAGCATATACATAATATGCAGGCTAAGCTGGTTTATTTAGATTTTCAAAGAATCCGATTTCCAAAGTTGCATAATAGTTGCAACTACAGTTAATATTAATGCAAAACGAAGGAACTGACAATTAAAACAAATATATACAAGTAACAAAAGAAAAACATGCTGAAATTAAACTAATAATTTAAGTGATTGAGACAATTAAAGTATAAAATTGCTGACGCAAAAGTAGGCACATCAACAGTACAATATGATTATAGTATTGGATATATTTACACCTCGATAATTCACAATATATAACTAAAATACCCACCGAAGAACTCAATCTTTAGCCATAGGGTCAAAATACTAGCTCGTCGGTGGTCATTATTCGAAAATTTGAATAACATATAAACAGTTTATGCATTAAAAGTTATTAAACCATGTAGTTTTCTACATGATGAGTATTTGCAGTCTTTTGAACGTGAATTTGCATACATAAAAAACACAAACATGTCCCCAACTCATGATTAATTGTCTTGCCATGTGGCTCAGTAAAGAGCATGGTCAACTCGACAAAGGTTGTAACCAGTTCCACAATAACAAGAGAGGATGAAATTTCATCCACAATGTCTGTATGTGTCATCAGATAAGCATGCAAAAAAGAAAATTTCTCTGAAAATTCATATACTTCACCCTATATTTTAGTTCTTAATGATTAAATGGTTTCTGCTTTAGCCAGGTGGACAAACATTTAGTGCATACATTAAAAGATCTATTTATCAACTTTTCCACGGAGCACAACTCTATAATTGAATAGATAATCTATGTACAATGATATTTATATCCACTCAAACACTGAAAGGTTCAAACCAGTTTGAATTGTAAAACCATAATGTATTTTAGTTGAATTTTTTTCCATAAACAGTCAATTGACATATACTTATTTTGAATTGAATTCATCACCTTAGACCAATTTTTCCCTTTTTGTGTTACAGTTACAATATACGCTCGAAAATTGCAATCGAGAAACATGCATTAACATAGAAACTGTAATCTATCATTTGTCTGTAAGCTTTTTATAAAAATATTTATAGCCAAATATATTCCATGATGCGGTTAGCTTGAATACTTTTGTAATGTGCCATCATACTCCGCTTTGGTCACACTTTTACGATAAGAAACGTTTTAACGTACTACCATGCATTACACACATGTGCACACACACGCACAATGTTGATATTTTCATAATGCACAACAAATAATGGCAGTGATTTGGACATATGAAATCCATGTCGAAGAAGCTGATTAGATTTCTCCAAACATTAGGATGAAGTTCCACCATGCCATACAAGAGATCCATGGTCAAAGAAGATGATCTATTTTCACCTGAAAGTTTTTGGAAGTTTCTTATTAGCAAAGTGTTCCTAAAATGTTGTAGATGAAATAAGGCATGATTAACTAATTAGCATTTTGTAGTTTACATTTTTATGAGTTTTTGTGTTTCTTTATGACTGTCATGATGCTACAACCACTAACTTTAATATTAGTTTAAAAAAATTTATATTTACATTGTTGAAGTATATCAGGACAAAAATATTCAATATTTGGTCATTACTCATTAGTTATCTTCTTATTTACATTTGCTTGCTCTTTTAATATTTATGTTTCTATAAAAGTTAAAGGCAATGTTAAGCTTATAGAGATATCATTGTTGGACGAAAGAAAAGTAATTAGTTTTTTTTTAAAACTTTTGTTGATATGATTGATTAGTAAATAAAATGGTATTAGTTTTATGCATGTGTAATGAGATTAGAGTTTTATGTTCTTTTAACGGGATTAAATTAATTATGTTTATTTCATGATAATATTGAAGAAATTTTATGGGGATATGATGTTTATGTTTTAGTAGAAATAATAAAATGCAGTTACTATTTTATCATTTGTTGACAATTATCTCACTAGACAATTATCCCACTGGAATATAGTGCATATTTCAAATAAGCAAAACCGAAACATTTAATTGATGATTGTCAAATTGTTTTGTTGCTGTATATAAAGTTTGAAGTTAAAACAACTATATGATGACTAGGCTCAGGAGTTTATTACATTGTAGAATATCATCGTTGATTTTTTTTGTGTAAAATTTGATATCGAAAGAATGATTACATTTACTTTTGTTTTTCATGATTTTATGTTGTTATTGTGTCGTTTGTGAATATTTTATCTTACACATACAGTAATGGATATTGTTTCTTTCTCAAAAAAATTTCAATTACACCATCAAATTGCACTTCCAATTTGAAATTGGATTGATTATTTGCATAGGAACTTATTATAATGAAACTGAATTTATTCACAAGGCATGTTTTCATTTTACTCTAAGATGATATATTAAAGTGGGCTTAATATTAATATTAAAGTGATGAACTATGAATTTTGGTCTTTGATGATACTAGAAAAAGGAGAAAAGGTTGAATTGCATAACAAGTCCAAATAAATGAATAAAGGGACTAATATTCAACATAAACTCAAAAGGAAAGCAAAGAAATTTGTCCTCCATAAATAAGTACAAAAATTAATACAAATAGTCAGTTTCAGAACTTATAAAATGTATCTCATTAATATTTAACGATCATCGATAAAAAAATCAGTTTGGAAATTAATAACCATACAAACCAATACAAAACTAAGAGCCCATCATCGGTCTTTTTTTGCTCAAATGAAATTCATGACGCGTCGGACGTGTTTGACGTGTCAATACTATGTCCCACCGGTTTGCCCAATCACGGTGAACAGTTTAAATTGTTCAGTTAGTGTTAGTGCATTGGATTTCAACGGTAATTACCACCAGCTAATTTTTCTATGTCTATATGTAATTTATTGTAAAACGATACAAATACATTAACAATATGATTAGTAAATACAATTTTAAATATCCCTTCGCAAAATAAGAATGCATTCTTTTTTCGTAGAATAAAAACGCACACGTCTTTCGAAATAAAAGATTCTTTATTTGTATATTTCATGCCTTTTTTATTATTTTTAATTGCTGTTTGCACAAAAAATGGGCAAACACCTCCAAGTCGTATGATTTAGTGGATTTTATGTTGATTTTTAGTGATCTGGGTGATTTATGCAAATATGTAAAAAGCAGGGACTAAACTGTAAAAGACGCACAAATTTATAGTGGTTCAGCCAGAATGTGCCTACGTCCACTTTATATATTATTTCTCCTTTCTTGTTCAGATTACAAGTACAAAGCTTTGATACAAGTATATGAAAGTTGTTTGAAAGTTCTATCCGTGCTTGAGCTCTCAAACTTGTCCCCCATTGTTGTACCCCTACCCCTCTATTTATAGAGTGAGGCTGGGGGTAGGGGTCTTGGATGTATATAGCTGCTGGTGGGCCTGGGCTAGTGCAATCTGGCCTGGCCAGGTTGGTTCGGCAACGCCTTGGTTCAGAGGTGGTTGGAGTGGCTTTGGTTCAGTGATGGTTGGTTCGGCAGTGGCTCTGGTCCGGGAATATGTTGGTTCGGCAGTGGCTCTGGTTCGGTGATGGTTGGTTCGGCAGTGGCTCTGGTTCGATGATGGTTGGTTCGGCAGTGGCTCTGGTCCGGGAATATGTTGGTTCGGCAGTGGCTCTGGGAGTAGATTGGTTCGGTGGTGAGTGATTCGGTGGTGCTTTCTTCCCTTTGGTTCGGTGGTGGTGGAAACGCACCCAACATTTTCCCCCCAAAGTGGGGCATATGCCAGCATATGTCGTGCTTTGTTTCATTCGGTCCTACATGCCGAACCAGTTGGTTCGGTCATCCTTGTTTGCCTATAAATATAGGCTTCATGTCTTTGTTCATCTTCCATCGTCTGAAATAGCCGAACCAATCAAGTACCGAACCAGACTCGACTGTTTGAAATTGCCGAATCAACTAAGTACCGAACCAGTCTCGACCACCGGACCAGGTGAGGGTTTTCCTTCTACTGAATGAACTGTTGTGATTTAACTACCGAATAGGATCGGAGAGCACGAGTACCGAATGAATTCCAGGCTTTGAACTACCGGATGAACTTGAGTGCCAAATGAACTTTAGTCCCGAACTACCGATCGGGCTTTTAAGTTTTGAATTATGAACGATATTCCATGCCGTACGTACTTGCTTATTTATGTCTCTACATCCTTATTCTAACAATGGGTTTCCTCGTGTTTCAGATAATGTCTCATAAGGTTGAAACTCGATCAGAAAAGAAGAAATCCCATGACAGAGAAGATCCTTCCGCAGTGCCCCTAGCTCAATCAGGACCGGGACGTCATGGGCCCACTCCGAGGTCACTAGTAGATGGGTACGGCCCTCAGGAGCTTCTGAACCCACCTCCTGACTGTTTCCCTAGCTCTCTCAAAGACGAGCAGCTTGACGTCATTTCTCGCTCCTTTGGGATTGACAGAGCGCGCATGCTATTACCAGGGGAGGGAGTGATGCCATATAATCCCCCCGAAGGATATTTCGCCTATATTAGGTACCATTGTATGTGTGGGGCCATTCCCCCGATCAATGCTTGGATAATCAGCTTCATCACCTACTTGATGGTGGCTCCATGTCAGCTTCAGCCTAACTCCTACGCCATCCTGGTGAGCCTGTTTGTCATTTTCCAGAGGAGATACGGGTGTCCTCCCTCCAACCGGGAGATCCGGTACTTGTATAATTTGAGAGGCTATAAGAAGGGGTCTCCATACATCAGCTTGGAATCAGCTGTATCTTTCAAGCCTATCCTGGACTTATATTCGAAGTTCAGCATGTTCAAGAAAGAATGGTTTTTCATCAAGGATGACTCTGTTTCCATCCGTCGCTTCACCTCTAGCTGTAAGTTGAAGTTTATTTATGATTTCCGTTCTGACTGCAATGCTTCTCCTTATGTGCTTTTATTTCTTGCTAGCGACAGGTGGCTTTGCGATCGTGGAAAACGATCGCTTAGTTCAGATGGCTGTGGAAATAGAAGCCATTTCGGGAAGGGATAGGTCGGATTCTTACTTGATCAGGAACGCTACACTTCTGGGGCACAACCTGATTCTACCACATCATTCCGTGGTCAAGCAGAGAGACACGGTGGAGGAGAGGGCTGCCAAAGCTACAGGAGGGGCCACGACGAAGAGCAGCAAAAGGAGACCCTTCTCGATGCATCCAGTCGCCGGGGGGAAGAAACTCAAGAAGTCCGATGGACCCTCTCCCAGCACACATCCAGATGTTCAGGAGGAGGAAAAAGTGGAGGGGAAAAAGGCAAGGATGAAGGAGGTGAGGCGGAGAGCGGAAGCGGTAGAGAAGGTGACGGTGATCGTCACGGCGATGATGGTGGCGAAGGACAGGGCGGTGATGGCACCGGGGCTTTGCCTCCTGGGCAGGCAGGCGTGATTCAAGAGTGGACAGATGACGCTCTCCGCCAAGCCTTCGAAGAGTTGGAGGAAGGACCGGCGTTGGCGGAGAAGCCCAAGAAAGCTGATAAGGCCGGGACCGGCGCCGATTTATCTTCCGGGAGTGCTTCTACTAAGGCAACTTCTGCGATTCAAGGTGAATTTCTCTTTATTCTTTTTAATTCTTGAATGATGGCTCAATGTATGCTGGTGACACTTGGTTTTCATTCCAGGAGCGGGCAAAACGGTCAAGACCTCAGATCTTCGGCACAGGCTTGAACAATACAGACTCCTCAAAGCTTCTACCAAACCGAAGCCTCCTACTAACCGCCCTAGAGACGTAGTCGGCTATCGTCCTCTTCTTGGAGTTATAGAAGAAGATATACAAAAGAGGAAGAGGAGTCGATCTTCGTTTGAATCTCTTCCTGGTCCTCCGGCCCCATTCCAGCCTATTCACGATATTACGGAGGAGGATACTGAGTTTATGCCTTCCCTACATCCGTCTGAGAATCCAACCGTCACCCCGATATATCACCCTGACTTGGTTCGTAATCCGTTTGCGAGTCATCCAGACCTGGACCCGGCCTCTCATGACATCTCCTTCGATGAGGCTACTGGTGAGCACCTTCTCCCTCGCAATCCTATGGTACGGGTGCTTGACGAAGCTAGGTCCCTGGACCTTGATTTGCTTACCACCCGGGTTGTAACTCTGGGGGATGAAGCTAAGGCGAACATCGACCGGGTTGCCGAGGAGACCAGGAAATTGATGGGGCATCATGCCCGACTAGTCAAGGCCGAGGAGGAAATTGGGAGTGCCAACATTCGACTACGGTTAATGGTTTCCGAGCAGGCTAAGCAACTCGCCGATCAAGCCATTCAAATTTCTCAACACGAGGCCGCATCCAGGCAACTAAAGAAGACTATGAAAGAGGCCAGCAGGGCATAGTTGCGAAAAATAGAGGCCGCCTGCAAGGAGCGGATTTACATGGCCATTGCGACGGTGGATGAGGTTCGACAAGCGGACCTCGAGCGGGCACAGGAATTATTGGGGAGACTTGAGGCCGCGGAGCTTGCTCAGTCCAGGTTGAAGGAGGAGATGGAGGCGATGAGGATATCCTTTCAGGCTGACCGCTCACGACATCGATCGAAGAGGGATGCTGCCGTTGCAAAGCTGCGTGCTTCTGAGGCCCGAATGAGGGAGCTTGAGGAAAACGAGGGGATGATGGATGAGATGCTCCAGGATATGTATTTCCGCACTTGGAAACAGGGTGACTTATCCTGGATGGATGATTACCCTCGAGTTATGGCCAGGATTTATCTCAGGGCTCTGGAGGAGGCTAGGGCTGATGCGGATAAAGTGGGTGGCGCGGTCTTCAGAATGGATGTGGTCACTGCCCAGTTTACCAAGGAGGAGAAGGTGGCGGTGAAGGAGGGTATGCGGCTGCTTGCCGCTGAGGAGGCAGGTGTGCAAGTAGAGGATGATGATCAGGATGGTTATGAAGTGGGCGCTGGTAAGTCTTCCCTTCTAGTTTTTCCGTTAACTTGGTTGCTTATCGCTAATGAATTCTTTCTTTGACCGGACAGGTGGGCAACAGGACAAGGGTAAAGCTCCGACGCAGCCGGCTCCTTGATTTGACCTGGATATCTTTTTGTGGACTTGACATTGTTGTATATGTTAGTCTCAAAACAGTAACGTAACTTTTAGGTTGTAATTATGTTACTTGTAATAAACAACATTATTCTTGACGTGTAATTTTTTGACTTTAGCCGATTCTGTCGTATTTGAATGCTTTTGTTATTTTGACATGTTGTATGAGAAATATAGCTATGCATATGCTTGTAATTCAGTTGTGTTTGATGTCAAGTTCTTGCTTAAAACATAATTTCATGTCTTGCAATGTTAGTGTGGTGTGTGAATAAATTATAGCCACGTATTTATACACGGAAGAAGAAAATACCGCCCTTCATATTTTACTTGTAGATGGCAGCTTTGAATGTCTTGTGTGACTAAGTATGGGATGCGGCCTAGTGTCCTGTTGTGAGTTCCCACTCCCATTAGCGAATGTCTCCTATTCTGTGTCCTGTACTTTAGGGATCGTTATAGAGGATAGGAGGAAAGTTTTTAAAATAAAATTGAAATATGGGAAATAGTAAAACTTCCAATCATGGAAGGCCTTTGATTTGCTTAAGTTCGTGGCAAACGGGCTTTGTAGTCACTTTCCCTAGCTGTGGGTCTTGGAGACATTTGTCACCCATCTTACGCCTTCGCGGGGAGTTAATCTTTTTTACCACAGCCGTACTTAAGACACATCGGAGCCGAGATCGCGCACAATAACTACCCGGGCCATTATGGCCCGTAATCATGGGTATTATTCGATTTACTGTGGCCGACTAGCGTGGGTGCCGATCGTCAACCGTGAACTACCCCTGGCTGGCCACACCTTATGTTGGGGCTTAAAGTAGGTTCATAGTTGCCGACGAGCTGAACGCCGTAATGAGCTGCCTTGGCTATAGTCGGCCTTCTCGGTGGCTTATAATCGGCTCATTACAGTTGGCTTTGAGGGCCGTCGCGAGCAATGAGTTAACCCATAGCAGAGGGATGCCGGAGCAAAAGTGTCTCATTGGCGAGGGCATAGATTCGTATAGTACCTGTTAGGTCTTGTCCAGGAGAAGTCGCGTTGTGGAGCGCCTTGAATGAAAATGCTATTTTCACAGGATTTTGTTCAACAGAAAAGGATAAAGTTAACAAGCAGCCAAGATATAAAGGAACAAGTCAAAAAAGAGGCAAGGTTTTTTAAAGTGGTTCGGCACGAAAATGCCTACGTCCACTGATTCTCTTTGTTAATTCGCTTCATATGGGCAATACAAGTTAAGAAAAGTATCGACGAAGGTGTTGGATGTTCCATGCCCTCTGGAACCCCTCCCCGTCTACTGTTGACAAAATATAAGCTCCATTGTGGAGATCTTTATGAATTACATATGGTCCGTCCCAGATTAGATCTAGTGCTCCGGGGCGGGGGAAGATTTGCTTGAGGACAAGATCTCCCTCTTGTAAGCTACGATGCTTGACTTTGGAGTTGTATTGCGCTGCCACTTTTTGCTTGTGAGCTGATGTTTTGAGTGCTGCATCGTTTCTTCTCTCTTTAATTAGATCCAAAGACATGTGGAGGAGTTCTTCATTTTCTTCTGGGTCATAGTGGATCCTACGGTGGGAAGGCACTATAGTTTCAACTGGGAGCATAGCCTCCGATCCGTATGCCAAAGAGAAAGGAGTATGCCCCGTTGATGTTCTGAAAGATGTGCGATAGGCCCACAGTGCTGTAGGAAGTTCATCCACCCAAGCGCCTTTTGACTTTTCGAGTTTCTTTTTTATTAGAGTTTTGATAATTTTGTTGACGGCTTCGACTTGTGGGATAAGCTACGGATGAGAAGCTTTTGTGAATTCCGTGCTCTTGGCACCAGTTGGCGAACTCCTCGCTGTCAAACTGAAGTCCATTGTCCGATATGATTTTGAATGGGACTCCGTACCTGCATAGAACATTTTTGATCAAGAAGTTAATAACTTTTGCTAAAGATACTTTATTCAGGGGTTCTGCTTCCACCCATTTGGTGAAATAGTCGACTGCCACTACAGGATATTTGGCCCCGCCTCGGCCCATTGGCAGTTCGCCAATCAAGTCAATTCCCCATACTGCAAAGGGCCAGGGGATGGTCATTTGAGTAATCTCAGTTGTTGGTAGCCGTGGAATCTTAGCAAACTTTTGACATCTGTCACATTTTCTGACGAAATCTAAGGCATCCTTGCTTAAGGTGGGCCAGAAATATCCATATCGGAGTATCTTTTTTGCCAAAGTCTGCCCTCCAGTGTGATCTCCGCAGCTTCCTTGATGGATGTTGGATAAGATTTCCTTGGCTTTCCTTCCAGCGACACACCTTAATAAGGGGTTAGAGAAGCCGCGCCGATAGAGGATGCCTTCTTGTATTGTGTAGCGGGAAGCTTTCCTCAAGATTTTCTTGACTTCGTTACGCCCGTTGGGTAGTGTGCCGCTTTGTAAGTAGTCTCGGATGGGAGTCATCCAAGTTGCTTCTTCGGTTGCAGCTATCAGATTCACTTGCTCAAAACTTGGGATTAGTTGCTTTCAGATGGCTACTGCTCCAGAAATAGCACCGTCTCTCATGCTAGCTTGCTTCACCAGTTCGCCGGCCTCTTGGTTCTCTTCCCGAGGGATGTGTTTGATTAAATAGCGATCCAATCGATTGAGAAGCAACTTGGTCTTCTTTAAATATGCCATGAGTCGTTCTTCTCGAGCCTGGAATTCTCCTAGTATTTGATTTACAATAAGTTGAGAATCGCTATGAAGACACAAAGAATTGGCTCCGATTTCTAAGTCAAGTTCTAATCCAGCTATCACTGCTTCATACTCTGCATCGTTGTTGGTGGCAGCGAATTCCAACATTATAGCATAGTGTAGCTTATTTCCCCTGGGAGTGATTATTACCACACCTGCCCCCGAGCCTTGTTCGTTTGACGCACCATCCACAAAGAGATTCCACTTGATGTCTTATGCTATTTCGATTGCTCCTTACCTTCGTTGGTAGTGAATTCGGCAATGAAATCGGCCATGGCTTGTCCCTTGATGGCGGTGCGAGGATGGTAGGTGATATCATATTGACTTAGTTCAATGCACCATTTAAGTAGTCGCCCAGAAGTGTCGGGACGATGGAGTACCTGCCTCAGTGGTTGATCGGTCAGAACTTTGATGGAATGGGACTGGAAGTAGTGACGCAGTTTCCGTGATGTGATTAGCAAACAGTACGCTAGTTTCTCAAGTTTAGGATATCTGGCTTCCGCCCCTGTAAACCTCTTACTTACGAAGTATAATGGCCGCTGCGTGCGTTCGTCTTCTCTAACCAATGCGGCGCTTAGAGCATGAGATGACACAACAAGGTATTGGTATAGCTCTTCGCCTTTGTTCGGAGTTGAGAGTACTGGTGGTCTCTGGAGGTGTTCGATTAAGTTAAGGAAAGCTGTTAAGCATTCGTCAGTCCATTCGAATTTTCCTTTCTCTTTCTTTAGAGCTTCGAAGAAGGGGATACATTTGTCGGTCGCTTTGGAGATGAATCTGCTCAGGGCGGCCACCTTCCCATTTAGGCTCTGCATTTCCTTTCGGGTAGAAGGTATCCTGATATCTTTCAGAGCTCGGACTTGTTCAGGGTTTGCTTCAATCCCTCTGGCATGGACGATGAATCCTAGAAACTTTCCTGATGATACTCCGAAGGAGCACTTTAGGGGATTCAGCTTCATTCCATATTGGCGAAGTACTTGAAACATTTCATCCAGGTGGCTTACGTGATCGTCGGTTCTCCTTGACTTTACCAGCATGTCATCCACATAAACTTCCATAGTTTGTCCTATTAGCCCTGCAAACATCTTGTTGACGAGGCGCTGATAGGTGGCCCCTGCGTTTTTAAGTCCGAAAGGCATTACCTTGTAGCAGTACAATCCCCGATCAGTGATGAAACTAGTGTGGTCTTGATCGGGAGCATGCATAGGAATTTGGTTATATCCTGAGTATGCGTCCATAAAAGATAAGAGTTCGTGCCCGGCTGTACTGTCCACAAACTGATCGATTCTGGGAAGTGGGAAGCAATCCTTCGGGCAGACGTCATTTAAGTTGGAGAAGTCAATGCATGTTCGCCACTTCCCATTAGCCTTCTTTACCAGCACCGGGTTGGCGATCCACTCTGGGTAGATGGCTTCTCGTATGAAGTCATTGGCAAGTAGGTTCTTTACTTCTTCATCGAGGGCTGCTGATCGTTCTGCCCCCATACTTCTCTTTTTCTGTTTTACTGGCGCCCTGGTAGGATCAATGTTCAGTACGTGGCATGCTATGTCAGGGGAGATTCCGGTCATGTCAGCGTGTGACCATGCAAATACATCCAAGTTGTGGCGGAGAAAATCAATGAGTTGTTCCTTCAATTCTGCTTTTAGTTGGGACCCGACTTTCAATAGTCTACTCGAGTCATGTCGGTCTACAGATACAAATTCCATAGCCTCTGCAGGCTCGGCGGTGCCCCCCTCCTCTTTGTCCCTGGGGTCTAATTCATTGAAAGGGTCGCTGGTATATTGAAGAGGAGGGGCTTTCTTTAGTTGCTATGTTTCCAAACTTTTTGTGCAGAGGGCAATCTCTACACTCTTCCTTTTGTCCTTCCTATGGTTGTTGCGAAGTTCAGTTACATAGCAGTCTCGAGCAATGTCCTGGTCTCCCTCTACTTCCCCTACTCCATTGTCCGTTGGAAATTTCATCTTTAGGCACCATGGGGCCAGGACAATTTGGAAGTTAGACAAGGTTGGCCTTCCTAAGAAGGCGTTGTAGGCCGAGTGGTTTTCTATCAGCACAAGTGTCTGTTTCCGCACAACGGAGCGGGGATGACTTCCAATTTCAACAAAGAGGTCCAGTTGACCGAGGGGCATCTTTGAATCTCCAGTGAAACCGTGTAGTGGTTTATTGTAGGGAGAAACATCCTTTATTGACAGTTTCATTTTGTCGAATGCATGCTTGAATAGGATATTTACTGAGCTTCCAGTGTCTATTAGAATTCGGAAAACTTCGGCTGGACTGAGCCGGGCAGAGATAACCATGGGATCCATGTGAGGGTACTGCCTCCCCTCTAGGTCCGCCTACTGAATGTGATGTCGTCACTCTCTTTCCGCTTCGGGGGGCGTTCTTCTATAGCAGAGTTAACGCAGTCTTCATTGTTTCTAAGTGACTTTCCATATCTTTCCATCTCTGCCCAGCTTCTATCGGCGATGTGTGGTCCTCCCGAGATGGTATGGACCACTATCTTCTCTTGATTGGAGCCGCTAGTGTTGCGGTTTCCTCTGCCTATCTCTTGGGAGGGTAGCCTTGGGTTCTCATTGGCAAGAGCTGGAGTCCTGTTCTGACCTTTTACATAGCGTTCCAGTCTCTTCCTTCTGATGTGTTCTTCAATCAAGTCCCGGAGATGATGGCATTCATTGGTATCATGCCCATGAGATTCGTGGAAGCGGCAGAACTTTCCAGATTTAAGTGCGTTATCTGATTCCTTCTTGTATGGTGGGTGTTTGTATCTAACTTCGTCTTGGGTGGAAAGGAAGATGTTTTCGATGGTTTCATTCAAAGGAGTGTAAGTGTCGAATCTCGGTCCTGGTCGATATAGGCGCTTTTCTCCCTTCTTGCCCCCAGCATTGTCTCTAGAATCATTTCTTCGAACGTCCTTTGCTACAGTGGGCGTGTTGCCGTGAGCTGCCTTATTTTGTTGCCCTGACTGCCCCTCAGTGGCAGCGTCTTCAAGCCTCATATATTTCCCAGCTTCATGGAAGAAATCAGGTAAAGTAGCTGGTTTTTCTTTTGTCAATCTTCTAGAAAATTTAGTATCCGGATGCACACCACTACAGAGGGCCATTAAGATAAGCTTCTCATCGGCATCTTGGACTGCGGCCGCTGCGGTATTGAATCGGGTTAGGTATTGCTGCAGCTTCTCTCCAGGTTTCTGTTTGATACTGGATAAGGAATAAGCGTCCTTGGGTTGTTCCACATGAATGCGGAACTGGCTGATAAACTTTTCTTTCAGCATCTCCCACGAGCTGATGGATCCTTGGGGTAGATGACAGAACCAGGAGGTAGTTAGATCTGCTAAGAATAGTGGAAAGCATTTGCACAGTACTCCCTCTGTTGCTCCACTCATGAGCATATGCTGTGTGTATCTCTGTAAGTGTACAACGGGGTCGGAGGTTCCTTTGTAAGGTTTCATTGTTGGCATTTTCCATTCTCGGGGGGTGATGGCAATTTCGATATTACGAGCGAAGGGGCTAGTTACCCTAGCGCCTATCCCTCGATCTCTTTGATCCCGTTGGACGCACTCTCTGAACAAGCGTGCCATCCTTTCATCAGAATTTGGAGCAGATAGAAATGAGTTCGGTTCTGCTCTGTGGGACTGATTCCGTCCAGATGACCTGTAGGGATGGTATCGTCTATCGTTCCTGATATTTTCCAGTGGCTGGCTTTGGTCTTCTGGGAGCATGCTAGGGTCAGCTATAGTTGGCCCTTGCCTTGATCTTCCCATGCTGGGTTCTGATCTAAGCACTTCCTCGGGTCCAACTTCGGGCTGGACTCTAGCTCGGCCCCGTTCACTGGTGTTTCCGTGGTTAGGCAGTATGACAGGCTCGGCTACAGTTGACCTCCGCCCGGTACCTCCCCCGTTGGGTTCGGTTCCAAGCATTTCCTTAGGTCTAACTTCGGGCTGAGCTCGGTCTCGACTCCTACCATGGCCGCTTCTGTCGTTAGCTCCTTCGAAGAAGGAAGATCTTTGTTGTCTCTGAGATCCTCCAGACTGGGACTCACCCCATGATTCAGTGTTGCGGTTGAACTCTTCAGCATCCCTTAAGCGTGACATGAGTTGGTCCACCAAGGCTTCCTGCTGGGATGTGAAGCGGTTAGTCACTTCAGCCACAACCCCGTCTAGATCTGCCCTAGTAATTGCTGCCGGCTGTTCTATGGCAGGGGTTGTCGGATTTGCCTGACCTTCATTTGGTACTGCTGCTGGAAGGGGACGATTTACTTGATCTGTGACCACTGGATCTGGAAGACTGCTGGTTGCGATGTTTTTTCCTTTGTTAACATCTTTCTTCTGCTTGGGAGGCATGTCTTCCAAGTAATGTGCGACGCTGATAGGAAGAAAGTTAAGTGGGAGAAGCTGAAGTCCTGAGTTCAGCGTTCTCAGTGAAAGCACCAAAAATGTTTGCACAAAAAATGGGCAAACACCTCCAAGTCGTATGATTTAGTCGATTTTATGTTGATTTTTAGTGATCTGGGTGATTTATGCAAATATGTAAAAAGCAGGGACTAAACTGTAAAAGACACACAGATTTATAGTGGTTCAGCCAGAATGTGCCTACGTCCACTTTATATATTATTTCTCCTTTCTTGTTCAGATTACAAGTACAAAGCTTTGATACAAGTATATGAAAGTTGTTTGAAAGTTCTATCCGTGCTTGAGCTCTCAAACTTGTCCCCCATTGTTGTACCCCTACCCCTCTATTTATAGAGTGAGGCTGGGGGTAGGGGTCTTGGATGTATATAGCTGCTGGTGGGCCTGGGCTGGTGCAATCTGGCCTGGCCAGGTTGGTTCGGTAACGCCTTGGTTCAGAGGTTGTTGGAGTGGCTTTGGTTCGGTGATGGTTGGTTCGGCAGTGGCTCTAGTCCAGGAATATGTTAGTTCGGTAGTGGCTCTGGTTCGGTGAGGGTTGGTTCGGCAGTGGCTCTGGTTCGATGATGGTTGGTTCGGCAGTGGCTCTGGTCCGGGAATATGTTGGTTCGGCAGTGGCTCTGGGAGTAGATTGGTTCGGTGGTGAGTGATTCAGTGGTGCCTTCTTCCCTTTGGTTCGGTGGTGGTGGAAACGCACCCAACAATCGCTATATATCTGGGGTTTGTAAAGTACAAATGAATACGTTAGAAATGTGAAAATTAGCTGAACTATTTTTTGCCCTACAATTACCTATTTCTGTATATGTACATGTATAGATAATTCATGTACATGGGCAACCCTAAATATAATTAATTTGTGCATCTCCAAACCAAAGATAAGGTTCTGGAATGATTCACATATTCAGCAACAAACCAAAGATAAGGTTGCGATGATCATTTTTAAAACTCATTTCCAGCATTGGTTAATTTTTTCTATGGACACGTCCATCGGACGTGCCTACATACTCGTCTTATATAAAGCAAACACTTGAGCAAGTGAAGCCTTTTCTGAATTGCCAAAAAAGCCCTCTTCAACTTGGAAAATCAATTTAATTCACAACAATCCTGTAGAGACGTATTTTACTTTTTGCCTTCTACACACAACATACCAGTTTCCCAACCCATTTTCTCCTCTAAACACGGTTTCACAACTCCACTTCCTTTTCATTCTCACATCTTATGAAGATAAAATGGAAAAATTGTTCTAGATTCAAAGCAGCAAAAATTAAATAACTACAAATTTTTTATATCACATATGCAAATTGGTATTTTAGGTTCGCTAATTTTTAACCTTCAATTGTCTTCTACAATTGTGTGATGATAGTCGAAGCATCCAAAGTGTTTAGCGAAGAAAGCGACTATGGCTATGCTCGGAAGGTAACTACTGATCTGAAATTATTCGGTCTGACTAAAGCTCAATTTTTATTTTCATTAAGCTTTAAAGTATTTTTGATATTTTGTATGTATTTGGTCCATTTGCTGTAGCAGATGGAATAGAGGAGATGTTATGTGTGAATCGATTAGGGTTGACAAATAGTTTATAAGACTGGAAGGTCATTCAGCCACTATTCACAATATTTAATTTTGTGATCACATAAGATGAGTTTTTCAAGTTGTAGGATATATTTTTGTGATTGTCCAAATAACTCAAAGGGTTCTATATCATGTGATAAACTATTATATGAGAGTTATAAACATGTTCAACTAGCACTAAAATAAACCATTTAAGCAATAAATATAAATGTGTTCATTAAAGTTGTAGCATCAACCTTAATTTTTATACCAAATTTCTTCATTGCAAATGATATTGTAGGGCAATTCTTTATGCAATATAATGTTCGTGGTAAGCAGCCTACTCTTTTATGGTATGTTTACCCTAACAAAATTTGTTCTGTTTGGACTGATTTAGAAGTCGGGTTTATCCATAACTAAAGAGGGTTTTGGTTCAGGTTTCTTCTCTATTTGTAAGTTCACAACTTTTGTCGTTATGGTTTCTTATGTATCTATGTATGTAATGGTGATTGATAAAGGTTAGATTTATCTACGGTTCATTTATCCTAAGGTTTATCTTTTATTTGTTTATCTGTATTTGTTGAGTTGATAATTTATTTATTTGTTACCTAAACATATTTATTGCTTGAAAATACTTTATGCATTTGTAAATAAACAAAATAAAATTTCATGAGTTAAAAATATTGCAGATTATACACTTAGAATACTAATGTCGTGTGGTTAATGCAATTCTAATACACAACAGGTATACTTGACAAAATATGAAAGTTCTTGATTCGATAACTTTGGTTGCAATGTCTATAATTTTTCCTTTTGCCTTTGCAGAACATCAAGGTTTTAACCAAGAAAAGTCTTGCTGCTTAGTGTTGTATGCGTTTCATTAGAAATTAGATGATTTCATACTTTCCTATGATTATTCTATTTATGAAACAAATTTTCAGCTAACGTCAAACTTTATAGTCATTTATTACTATAATTATGTGAAAGGCTTAATGTGGAAAAATGCAAAAAAAAAATCTGTAAATGTACAATTACATCTAAAGAATAAAAGATATATTTGGTAAACTCATTTGAGTAATTAGATGTGTATTCCGACTATGATATGGTATTTGACTTACATAAAAATAGAAACTTAGGTTACGTTTTAAAGGACGGTTATACAGATCATCATAATCCCATTGTCTTAAACTTATCTTCATTCTGTTTCGGAATTCCTGCTAAATATACATGTATTCAGAGAAAAAGCAATTTTTTTTAAAAAGAACTATAATTGCATTTCATTAACAAAAGTAGCACCGCAAGAAATATCGCGTTCAATAGTTGTTTTGAACCATGAAGATATAAAATTTTCTTATTCTATACTTTGTTATTAATTAAGTCCATTCAGTTTGATTCTGATTTTTATATGGTTAAGTCTCTAGATTGAACTTTTCTATAAATTTTGTTGTCATCATATTCATTCATGAGCCGATTTAAACATTTTTTGGTATCAGAAAATACTAATTAAACTACTGGAAAAAACATATTGTTTTTTATATTTAAAAATAATACTCATTATGTTTAGGAATTCCTATGCATATACATGTATATAATAAGCTAAGAAAATTTCTACTAAAGTATATTGATACTTGTAGTTCCTAATTAAAATATAACCCAGAAATATTTTCTTCGGCACTTATTTTGGACAATAAATATGGGTTCATTATTCTAAAAATGTTGGTGATTCAATTATTTGGTTTGCTTTGTTTTCTAAGTAACGCATATATAACAAAGATTGTTATGGAAATTTACTTTTTGTAACCAATTATCATACTTCAAAATTTATCGTTCACTCTATTGGAATTATATATATATACAAATTTTGATTTTTCTTTATTTAGATTACTACTAATGGATTTCATAATAAGTTTTGACAATTTTTCCATTGATTCACTTATTTGGTATGGTTGTAAAATTTTGTAACAGCGCCTAATATTAGAAATCATTATCATTACTTTCCATAAGTGGGTAAATGATGAAATGTTAAATTGTCATTAATGCTAAATTTAGTATAATTCTTTTGGACAATTAAGGTAAAACCATTTTTATTCTATGCATGTACTTAATTCATTTGGTATGCATTAGATGTTTATTTAGTCAAGTTTAGTTTTTGTGTGAACTTTACATAAAAATATTTGTTATGGAAGCTTACCTTCATTACATTTGAAACAAGATTACAACAATTTTGATTATTTTTTATCTAAATTATTGTTTGTGACTTTAGCCATTGATTCACTAATTTGGTAATGTGATAATGGTAACAAAGCATTGAAGTGAATTCCATTTTATTTTTATCAAGACCTCTTTCATATGTGGGTAAAAATGAAATGTTTAATTTTCATTATAGTATAAAATAAAATAGACACTAAGATTACATGAACCCTCATTAAATGTAATATCAAATGAACTAAACTACCATAGATAATTTTCAATTAATGCACATGCTATCTTTAATCTCAAAGTTTAAATCATACGTAGGTGCACTGATGACTTTTGACTTACAAATGAAAGTAATTTCTCCTTCATCAAATACAAAGGTAGGAAAGAGCAAAAGCAACAAATATCTGTAGTGGAGATAAACAGATGTTGTGGTTGTATGTTATGTTAGTACTAAATTGTATAACCTTTGTTTACCTATCTTTTGATGTACCTTTTACTTTTAAACTTGAAAATCATAAAGTTTTGAAGTTATTTATGTTCAATAATTGATGTTATGCACTTTACTTTTTTAGTTTTGGTTGTTGTTCTATCAACGTAATTTAAATGACATGTATGTTAAAATAAAATAAAAATCTCAGCAAAATAAGTAGATATATTTTCATTTCCAAATATATGCTAAATATATTTTGAATCAAATAGAAAAGGTCATATCCATCTCCAGATCTTATTAGATATACTTTTATGTCAAACATTCGCTTAGTACATGTCTCAAGGTTATAACCATTGTTGTGTATAACTTACATTTTGAATTGAGCAAACTTCATTAATGTCCTATAGCTATATGCCGTAAAAATTTTGTAATAAGGAAAAAAATATTGAATTCATACGACTAATATTGGACCTTAAGAGGCCATAAAGATGGGTATCCTCATCTATTTGAGCATAGGCAACATTTGATTAATAATATAAAAAAGTAAATAAGGTTCGCATTCGCTGCAACCATGACTTCAAAACTGTTTGAACCAAAAATGGCAAAAACACCCAGAAGTTTAAGTAGATAATAAAAAGTGGAGAATTAAATGAAAAACGAGTAGAAAAGAGAACACAACAATTTATAGTGGTTCGGCAAATCAAGGCCTACGCCCACTTTATGATTTTATTGCTTATATTTTAACCTAAGGGAAGAAGTTCTTATGAGTCGGTACAACCCCAACTGTGATTGCAAGAATTAAGAGTAGAGAAGTACAAAAGCAAAAGATGTTGAAAAATGAGCCATGCCCCCTATTTATAGAGGCAGGATGCCTAAAATCTCGCATAAAAGATCTCCACCTCATTTTCCACGCCTTAGAATGTTTCTCCACCAAAGTAGAAAGCCACTGCATCAACTTATATAGGTTGGTATGACTCCAAGGGCTTGGGTCGATACGACTCTGTAAGATTGCCAATTTGGTCACCTTGAACTCTTCATTTTGGATTGCCTTGTGGTGAGCTTCGTGATTCCATAGTTGTTTGCACCAATGTTAGCTTGTTTTAGAGTCCAAATGATGGAGAAGTGAAAGAACAGAGTTGTTGATTCAGTAGTTCATGGAGATCGATAGAGAATTGTATTGAATCGGCAAATCAACACTTGGTATAGGCTTTTGACATCAAGTAAGGCATGTAGGCAGAAGACGAGCCCCATTAGATAAAGGAAGTTGGGTCGGTTCCGACCCAGGGGTTGATCGGTACCGACCCACCACTTAGGTGAGCCTCTGGTCCTTTTGGCTTGGGTTGGCTTTTCTTTGGCCTTGCGAATCTGTTTGTGTTTGGTTTCTGGATTATTGGGCTATCTCTCTGAGCTTCCTGCTTTGATAACTTTAAGTTTGACTCGTCCAATCTTTCCGAATTTTTCCTGGTCACAAGGCTGGATAACACTTGCCCCCAAAGTACATCTCATTTCAAACGTAATGTGCTTTGAATCGAGAGAAGTCGAAACTGCTGTGAAGGATTCCACTCTATGTTCAAATGATCGTTATCCTTCCTACGGATCGATTCTATGAAATGTTATGTCCAAGTCATCCATCGTGACACTACCAGCATCCGGGATTATAATCTGGATCATATCCTCATGATCTGTCATTTCAAGCTTGATAGTTTCAAACTGACTCCTTCTATGGATTTTTTAGGTTCAAATCTAATTCCCTTGTTTCTGGTTTCTTAGGCTTTGGATAGGTTCACGTTTGTATTCACATATACGTTCTTGAGTTGGAAGGAGTGCACATACATGGTCCATCATCCTCATCAAGGTTTTGCCCATATTCATACATATATACACATATCTATGCATATATATTCTAGAATAAAAACTTAAGACTCGGTACTGACCCATGCTCTTAGGTCGGTACCGACTTGAGACTTGGGAGATTTCCCAATTTCGTCGCCTTAAGAAACGGGTCCAAGGGGTTATATTACCCAACTCCAACATTCTCTTCCTTACTTTTACTTGCACCAATTTGAAAAACCTCAAGTGTCACCATTAAAACCCTTAACCTTCGAATCAAACCCGTACCTTCATTCAAATCTTAGACTGCTACTGCCTCACATCGTCTGGGCTCAGCCTTGCTCACCTCGTCGTCGTTGAACTCCAACCGTCGATCCAAGACCCTACACATTTCCTCACCGACCCAAGACTTAGGAGATTCGCCTCTTAGCTTTAGCATTCAATACCCGAACTTATTCTTAGTTCGTGCAAATAGATAGGTGACGGTGATTGAGTGGGATGTAAGCGAGGCCGTCGTGGTTTGCCGTGACTTGGAGTTTTAAACTGGAGAGAGAAAGAGGATGAAATTTTCCGTTGTAGTTGGGTCGGTATGACTCCAACACTTGGGAAAATTTTTGCAGACTCAAAATCTACAAAGGCAGCTTGCCTTAGTTGATTGGTGTAGGACTTCTTCTTGGTTTCAAAGCACGGCTGATAACATGAAGCGCGTTGGGATGGTCAGCGATAACGGTCATTTCGAGTGATATACAGAACTTGAGAATGAACTGTTAAATAATATAGGAAATCTAAACTGCACAACACTACATGGCACTGCATCAGATTCCACTTTAGCATGTGGTGCACAACTTATAATTAATCTAATGTTGATCATCTGTTGAGCTTTTTATATAGAAATAGATCAGAGACGTTCCAAACATCTTGCTGCTCAAGCTATAGGTAAATCCACTTCTAAATACGTTGAATCCAATGCCGAGTCAAGTTCAACTACAACTCCACATGCATAGCAAACTCCGGTAGAGCACGCACAGTAGCCAGAAAATCCACAGGTGGAACAGAAAGTTTTGGAGAATCCAGGAAAGCTGGTAGATGGGCCAGAAGTAGATCATGCACCCGACACCATCGTGGATGCCGTAATTTTTGATGATCCTGTTTATTCTATTGCCTCCAAAATCAACGAAGGATCCATTCGGAGAATATGTAACAAGCATGGAATTCCATTCGATGATGTCTTAGTCCCATCTCGCAATTAAAGAGCTCACAATCCCCTAGAGGGTTATATTGCTTGCAATAGATATATGTTCTTGGCAGGCCGCGTCCCACTGTTCAATTAGTTCATGCATTGAGTTCTGAATTTCATAAGGTTGGTTCCAACATAGTTGCATCCAAACAGTTATGCCTTCCTTCTTAGCACATACCTTGTTTTCAATAAACACTTACATCGAGCGTCCAACAATAAGGAAATTCGGTATATATACAGCTTCAAGAGCCAAAACGAAAGTCCGTCCTTAATCTACTTGGAACCAACCAAGGGCTGTAGAGTAATCTCTGACACGTGAAACAAGTTGAGCTATTTTAAGAATGAGTGTTTCTATGTCCGTTATCCGCCTGGATTCACACGTAGATGGCTATTTGGACATAAGTATCATTCCACGTGAATTATATGAATTTTCCTGATAATCCGCAGACTTAATTCATATCTTGTTTTTCTATCCAGATGTTCCAATGATATCCAATTGCACGGCACTTTCAGACGTCATTAATCCTCTTATAGCCGTTTCGGTAGAAGATCGAGATAGCTGAATCCATCTACTAGATGAGAATCTTCTTTCTTATTGTTTGTTGGACACGGGTCGCATTACTAGTATAGCCCAAGTGGTTGCCAGTAATGACGATGATGCCAATGATGATGATGATCACATCTCATCCAAAGGAGGCAATATCGATCCAGATGTGTCCCTAGTCCCAAGTTCTGGGACTAGAGTTGAAGAAAATGTTGAGCAAGTACAAGAGCACACCGAGGAAGGCGAGATGATAGATGAGAGTGGCGAAGCTGGTCATAATGACATTGATGTGGGCCACGAGTCTCAGATTGAAAAACCCAAAAATGACCAGCAGTCTGTTCCGAAAAAGAGACTTGTTGTGAAGATTTCCAATACGCAGACTCCTACATAGCCTCCACCAGTCAAAACTGCATAAAAGATACCTTCTATTCCATCAACAGGCACATCCGCTGGCTTAGGACCAACTCCTGCCGAGTTTGGCTCCTTTGATGTTAGTAACATCAGTCTTGAGGGCATCGATTCCCCTATTCGCTTTGATAAAGACATCATCCCTACCTATGTGGGAGAGATCACTCTCATGAGCAAAGCTCCTGTACACGGTCCATCGGGGGGACACTAGGACACTTACGCACATGTGCACTTCATGCCACTGCACAACACTTGACTTGCATCCTTACTCATTGAATCTAACTTGTTTCGATTTCATATGCAGGACCCATGGAGAAAAGAAAATATATACTCCAATCCATTGAGGATAATACAACTCGACAACAGAAACATTATCCAAGTGCATACCATCAAGGCAGTGGCCGGGACTCAGACTCCAACCACCGATCCGATCATGATAAAGGTAGTTGCGATAGAGATGACTAGGACAGAGATAGCCATAGAAGAGATTATCCATCACGTGACTCCGACTCCAGGTATCGCCCCAGGTCCAAGTCTCCTCTTCCAAAGGACTTGGATAAGCATTCAAATCGTTGCGATGACATCTCACCAGGCGACACAGCTCGTGCTCCACCTCCATCTTCTGCTCCCACTAAGTTGTTAACCTCAACCCATCGTAGTCAATCTTCTGACTGGGGGTACCGAAAGAGTGGTTCTAAGACTTCTCATCACAAACCTGGCAAAGAAAATACTGAAGCTCCGTTCAACTTTATGGAGCAACAACCTGCCATTGACGCTCGAATAGCTGAATTGAAGGAACAGTTCCTAAATATTTGCTTTGATGGACTCAATTTTGTGCCCAACTTAAAGAGAATTTTGTTAGACATCAAAGAAATAACCATTTCTTACGTGATCGATGTTCATAATCAATATAACGAATGGTCACGAATAGCTAAAAAAATCTCTAAGGTCTTGAGGGAAAGGCTGCTCGAAATTGAAAATCAGAAACTCATCCAGGCCGACAACAAAGAATCATAGCTCACCTTGATGCTGAGGTTGAAAAACCAAGGAAATCTCAAGCAGAACTGAGAAGAAGGCCGAGGATGCCATGAAGGCACTCGAAGATGAGAGGACCAAGCATTGGGATGAGATGGAGAAAGTGTTCCATTGGAACCATGATTTGGTGTTACAGAGAGATGCCGCGAACAGGAGCATGGCTGAACTAAGGACCAAGCTTGATCATGAAATAAAGGAAAAGGATGTGGTGCTCCAACAAGCTCATGATTACTATGATGAGCTACTCACTGCTAAAGAAGAGAGGGACAAGGCGGTTGAACATGCTAAGGATGTAAACGTGCTTGTCAAGAGGGAGGTTGAGGCTGTAGAGCAACGGATGCTGGAGAGGTTTGAATCAGGGCTCATCAAATATAGCGCTAATGTTCTCAAGTTTCGCAACCTAGAATGGCTTGGTGATGATTATCCCAGGGTTCTGGGCCTGGCTTGGGAACAAATTGTCTTGGAGGAGAAAGCATTCTTGAAAGGTGGCTAGATAGACCTTGCTCAATTGGAGAAGGAGATATTGGTAGATGACGAGACTAGCATGTTGAGAAAGGGTGAGCTCATATTTCATTCGGAGCGAGCCACCACTGTATAGAAAAACTTGGGCGAAGGCTCAGGATCGACGCCACACGATACCACTACTAGCCAAACACCTGGGTCCCAAGTTGGTCCATATTTATCCTATAATCTTGGGTATGATCAGGAGGATCCCCAGATGAATAAGCCTACTATCCTTTCTCCTATCCCGGAGGGAAATTATAGTGACACTCCGGCCCACATAGAACCCCAAACAGAAGAAGGTATCTCGTTGACTTCTCCTATGTTTTAGAGGGTTGACGTGTTGATGATCAACGTCACTAATCTATCCTTTTGTGTATCTCAAGTTTCAGGTCAGCACTAAATCGTCCTGCTTCCAGATAAGGACTCTCGGCCGAGACAACAAGTGTCCGCAACAAAATTAATAGCCATCACAACTTCAATAACAATCCAAACTATCTCGATTGAAGAGGCTCCCGGCCTTGATAAGAAAATGATTAATACTTTGCTGAATGAGGGGACTAGTAGAACTCAATGTGCTCAGACCGATGATGACGTTATTATCACTGATGTTTCCATGTCCCCGTCGAGTCACACTATGAGTTTGATTGAGCTGGAGCTGGTCTTGGATAAAGAATTCAAGCTGGAGAAAATAAAGACTTTTCCTCCTCTGTTATCCAAAGCTCTCCCCCATTAGAATATCTTTGCTCCCGTCACCATTCCTCCGCCCGGAAGCACCCAAAACGTGCTTGCTGGATCATCGTAGAGCACTCTATCCAAAGGCAAAGGAAGCGGGGGAAAGACAAGGGAGCAACTAGAAGGATCTAGTGCACCATCTTCTACAGAGAAGAAGGAGAGGAAAGAGAGAAAGAAGAGGATCAAGAAATGATCATCCATCTTCTTTTTGTTTTCCGGTTGCATAGCAGCACTTAGGTACTTTTTGATCATTCGCTTTTTGTTTTCTCGACCGGCATTTATGCAGATTCGGTCTTCACTTTGGCTTTTTGTTTAGGCATAAATAAAACTTGTACTTAGCTTTCCAAGTTTCATTTTGAATGTTAATAACAGAGACTTTTGTTTTGTCAAATCTTTATGTGAATTTTCCTAAGCCATTTTAGAAATGCACTTTCCATTCAATGTACTATGATCCATTCCTTTTTGTGATTATTATCAGACTAAATCCTTAGCCCGTTATGTAATTTACCGGCCTTTCATCGTTCTCGTGAACGTAAAGTAATTGTTGAAGCACCAGACTCTGGGCGTTAGTTGAGGTCTACCACTTAGAAATGTGATAACCCGGATTTTTGGCATCTGATAATTGGATAATAAACTGGTTTTATCTAATGGAAAGATAAAATTCTAGTAATAAAAGATATCACGATGTATTTGAAACTATGATAAATGTTGAAATATAAATATCTGAAAATAATATATCTTATAGTAAATTAATAAATATATTAGTAGATATGTGTAAACATATTAATATGACAATTTAATTTAGCAAAATTCATCTTTTATTAATAGATATATGCAAAACTTATCATATGATAGCTATTCTATTTTCATACATATATTTATGGTTTATAAGTGAAACTTGGATTTAAAAATTCAAAATAATACCTTGAGAATGTGATAATGTATTAATGTATAAAATTAGTATCAAAATTATTTTCTTAAAGGTTATATAAGTGCAAATTAAGGAGAAGTATAAATATAAATTTATAATGTATATATATGAAAAACATAAAACACTAATGATAAAATTTAGTTCATAGCTTAAGTTTAAAAAGGATTTAACAAAGACTAATGATTTCTTTAAAATAAATATAAAGACATATATTAACAAAAGCATAAGATATATATATATTTATATAAATAATGACTCTAGACATTTGTAAGCTTTATGATATATGAAATCAACATTTGTAACCTTTATAAAACAGGTAAAGACAAGTGTCATCTATTTCAAATATTTCTTAAATAATAAATAAAAAAGAAATGAGATTTTAGAATATCTTTACTCTCCTCTCTATCATTTTCTTTCATCTTCACGTTTAAAAACAAAAGCATGTGAAACAAAATTCGAAACCAGATCAAGGAGGTAATAAAACCTGAGAAAGAAATCAGAGAATAAAAATCAAAACAAACTATCTTCCAATTTTCAAACTAAAGCCAGCAAAGGAAATCAAAACTAAAAACTTTAGCAACTTCAACTGTTTCAATCTCAAACCTGAGCAATCATAGTTGATTCAAGTAGCAGATCAACTCAACATGTATTCAACTCAAATATCAAACTAAAAGTTCAAGTTCAGATTCAACTCAAACAAATCAAGTAGCAAATGCTGATCAAAAATCAAGTTTCCAGATTTCAAACTTTCCAGGCTTTGCACTCTGTTCAACATTAAATGGTGAGTAAACTACCCTTTAACAATCTTAAATCTGCCTGTATCTTGATCTGCATGTGATGATCATTGATGAATGGATGTAAATTAGGATTGCATGTGTGTATATGAAGGTTTATATGTGCATGTCTGTACTCATGTATAAACTACTCTGTTCAAAGTTTACATTTTTCAAACCCTGTTAAAAACAAAATCGAAGATCTCTTCCCCTGATTCTTTTTATGCTTAAAGATATAAACAAATTATGTTTATAAAATCAAGATATAAGTTCTAAAAATATTTTTAGGTTAAACCAGAAGATAAATTTGACTGGAAAGAAAATATAACAGTGAAACTTAAATTTTGATAAAAAGTTAACTATCTTAAATTCTATTTTGAATAGCATGCATGTAATCATGAGAGAAAATTATGAATTTTGATAAGCATTTGGAAATTTTTAGTTGGATAACTCGTATGAATTCGGGGTTTGAACGTTTTGGGGGTTTTGGTAATTTGCCGTTGATCGGTGTAAGGATTGGAGTTAGAATCTTGATCGAAGCTTGCTTATGAGTTGTTGGAGAGGGGAAAAATGATGTGGAATTTTTCCAATGGTCGAGGAGTTGGAATCTGATCAAACTAGGGTTTAACACCTTTATTTGGTCGTGGTGGAAAACGTGATGACTGGGTTATCTATGGTGGATCGAGTGGCACCGGAGCAATGGGGATGGTTGCGTGGATGGCTTGCGGTGATGTGACCGGAGTTTCAGGTGGTAAGGTGGTCGGAGGCGTGGTTGCGTGGCGTTTCTTTCAGGCGATGTTGAATTTCTATTTCGAGTTGAAGGCTCGATTTCGATTCAGGCTAGATACTCTCGTTTGGATGCTCATAGTTGAATGTCGTGATAACTTACGACTTGCCGGAGGTAGTTGAGATCGCCGGAGCAATGGCGAACGATCGTGCACGTGCACGGCGTTGTATCTGTTCAGGTGGAAGGTTGCGTGAGTGACTCGAGTGAGATCTCGAGCAGGAAGATGATTGTCGCGGGGCGTAGCTCGAGTTTCGCTCGTGTTTCGTGAGGGTAGTATTACCAGTTGTAATCTAACTAAGTTTAAAAAAAAAAGAAACTAGGAAGAAGAAGAAGCTGCAAAGGGAAACTCGTGACGATCTCGAGTAGGAACGTGGGAAACTCGAAGCAGGGATCGAAGAGAGGAAAAGTGTTAAGCACGTTTTATAAAAAATAAAAGTTTGGAATTTAAAAATGATTCTATGTTTTTAAACTTTTCTAGACTTCTTTTTAAATGTTCTTAAACTCTATTTTAATGGTATGTTTGTTAAATTTAAGTTTGTTAAAAACTTAAAATAAAATAAAAACTTAACCAATTTATAAATATAATTAAATGTTAATTTAAGGTTAAGTTTAAAAATGTGATTAAGTAATTAACAAAGGAAAATGATTTGTTAAGGATAATTAAGACTTTGATAATTTAAATAAGAATAATTAATTGTTTTAATTATTAATTTAGTAATAATAAATAAAATAGTTAAAGATTATAATTAATTAATTAAGAGTTTTATTAATTTGTAATTAAGAATTATTAATTAGATAATTAAAGTTAATTAATTAATAATTAGCAGTAATTAATTAAGTAATTAATTGGTAATTAGTAATTAATTAATTGATAATTAAGGGTTAATTAACCAAGTATTAAGAATTAATTAAATTTTAATTAATGATTAAGGATAAATTAATCTCTGATTAAGGTTAATTAATTGACTTATAAAAGTAATTAAGGTATGATTAATTAATTAAATGATTGTAATTAATTAATAAATTGATTAAGCAGGATTAAGTAATTAGTTCTTAAGTAATTAATTTAATTTAAGATAATTAAATTAATTATAATATGGATTAATAAATTCTGTTTGGATGATTGTTAGAGTAAAATGTCTGGATTGATTAATATCTATTGGGTGATATTCTGTGATACTCTGTGATATGCTTTGGATATATCTGCGATGAATGTATAGATTATCTATGATAAATGCTATGTGAATTCAAAGTGTTAAATAGAATTGTTTAACTTTTAAATAACTTGACCTTTAAGATGACATTGGTTTCGAAGAGACCGGGGTCGGGTATTAGTAAATATCCGAAACCACTTCGATTTGAAATCATCTAAAATACTTTATAGATTGATATGTGAAACCAATAGGCTGGTTGGGATAAAATGGACCATTTAAACTAAGTTGGATACTTAGATATTGATTTGTGAAAATAAGTGTTGACTATATAAGTTGTTTACTTGTAATAATGTACGAGTTAACCCGGGTTTTAAATAAGTTCTATAGATTGGAATTTCTTGTTAGATGGGTTTACTCACGCTGGTTTCCAGCCTGACCCGGGTGTTACTTTGATGTAATGCTCGGGTCAGACCGAGTATTACAGATTTCCAGGCAAGGACGTTTTGGAGCTCAGGAGGCGAGCTGGATGGTAGGAACGTATGGAGTATATTCCGCTGTGATATATTATAGTTGTCTGAGACATGTTAATTCTAACTATCTAGAATATTTGTGAATGTTGTAACTCTGATGTATTAAAATGTAATTATCAAATACAGTTTTTTTCTTGTATAACTGATATTATTATTTGTTATTGTATTTTGATCCGCTGCGAATGTGAGAATCTGTGTCTTGTGTCGTTCTTTCTTCTATCTCTTTTCTTTTTCTTCTAACTATCTGGAAATTTCGGGATCGAAATTTCCGGGTCGTTACAACAGCGGTCCAAATATCCTTTTCCAGGATAACGGTATCCGATTGCGCCAAACTCTGGGCGCTAGTTTGAATTAACTACTTAAGGTCATTGCCCATACATCCTCATCTAGGATGTTCATTTTCAATCGGGCTTAACTGTGGGCATCGATTCAAAGTTCATAGGTAAGGTCCCACCTTACTTGGGGTATGGACCTTTCGTTCTGCCTACTCGAGGCAAACTTTTGAGGATTAGATGGTCTTATCATGTCCATTCTGGTTTATAATCATGCCCCCAATCCGAGGACAAGAGTTGAGTAAGTGGATGGTCGTATCATGTTCGTTTTGATTTATACTCCAACCCCCACATCAAGGTTGAGAGTTAGTGTATGGACGGTCATGTCATATCCAATTTGAGTTTATACTCGTGTCTCTGATCCGAGGACAAGAGTTGGAAGATGGACGGTCGGGTCACGTCCATTTAGTTTATACTCATGTCCTCAGTCCGACGACAAGAGTTGGCTGGTATCTATCTCTGAATATCGAGAAGAACTTCAAGGGTTTGATCTTGAACCATAAAAGTATTGGTTGGCACCTATCTCCAGGTACCTGCAACCTGCATTATTCACATGCAGATTCATTCGAGTCGGTTAAGTCACAACTCTTAAGCAATGAAAGGACAGAGTCTCGGACCCAAAAAGCCATTTTATTCCATGAAAGATGGGAAATGACAGGTTCTTTCTTGTCACATGGCTTTTATCAGTTATGTTCCACTTTATTTGTAAGTGAAATAGCGTCGTAGGTGCTCGCTATTCCATGCCCTCGGGAGTGAAATCCCATCAATCGTCGCAAGCCTGAAAGTTCCATCCACAAGCTTTTGCTCTATCGCGTACGGACCTTCCCAAGTCGGGCCCAAGTTTCCAGGGCCTGGGAAGATTCATTTGAGAACCAAGTCGCCAATTTTGAAGGTCTGATTCCCGACCTTAGTATTTTAATATCGAGCGACTTGGTGTCGGTGTGCACTCGCCCTCAACTCAGCTTCGTCGTGCTTCTCATCGATCATATCAAGAGACTCAGCAGGAGTTGTTCATTAGTCCATGTATTGCAGTGAGTCACTCGATGAGAAGGTACTTCCAGTTCAACCGGAACCATAACCTCTGATCCGTAAGCTAGGGAGAATGGAGAGTGGTCAGTCACTGACTTGTGGGTCGTTCGATAAGCCCATAATACTAATGGAAGTTCATGGACCCACTCGCCCTTGGCCTTTTTCCAATCGCTTTTTAAGAATGAACTTGATAATCTTGTTTATAGCTTCAACCTATCTGTTCGCCTGAGGGTGTGCCACCGCAACAAATCTTTTCTTTGTGCGATGTCAGCGGCAGAAATCTTTGAATTCGGTAATATCGAACTGGGTCCCATTGTTGGTAACGATTATCTGTGGAACTCCAAAAAGATAGATAATATTCCGTACTACAAAGTTGATCACTTTCTTCATGGTAATCGTGGCTAATGGCTTCGCCTCAGCCCATTTGGTGAAGTAATCAACCGCGACGATGGCGTATTACGTTCCACCTTTAAATATCGGCAACACACCGATAATATCAATCCCCCAAACTACAAATGGCCAAGAACTGACCATTTGAGTAATCTATGTCAGTAAGGCTCTTGGAATCTTAGCAAATCTATGGCACTTGTTGCACTTTATAGTGTAATCAACTGCATCTCGGTTGACTGTTGGTCAGAAGTACCCATAGCGGAGAATCTTTTTCGCTAGGGTTTGTCCCCAATGTGGCAACCGCAGGCCCCTTCGTGCACTTCCCTCAGGATTTGTTTGGCCTCTTCATAAGCGACACACCGAAGCATACGGACAGAAAAACCCTTCTTGTACAACAATCTTTCCTGTATAATATATCTCAGAGCTTAGCAAAGGAGTTTCCGTCGCTCATTCCTCATATCGGGAAGGATTCCTCTCTGCAAGTAGTCTTTTATCGAAGTCATCCATGACTCTCTTTCAGGTTCATCCTTCAAGGTCCAATCGACATTCATCCGATCAATGCTCGGTGCTGAAAGTATTTCCATTGGAACCAAGCCCATGAGCTGCGCATTCCTGGAACTGGCCAGTTTAGCCAGTGAGTTCGCCTTCGCATTTTCCTCTCTGGGAATATGCGTTATCGTATAATACTCGATGTCATTGAGCAGCTCAAGGAATCAGTTTAGATAAGGGGCTAGCCTTGCTCTTTTTGCCTGAAACTCTTTTCGCACTTGACACGCCATTAGTTGAGAATCACAGAAAATATGCAAAGTCTTTATCTCCAGTTCTTTGGCAATCTTGAGTCCCACAATCAAAGCTTCGTACTCCACTTCATTGTTTGTTGCAGAAAATTCGAGTCCCAGGGCATAATAGATTGAACGTTCCTCAAGAGTGACACATACAACTCCAGCACCAGAACAGCGTTCGTTTGATGCACCATCATGTACATCTTCCGCCTACCATTTTGTTCACCACTGCTCTCCGGAGTATCGTCTTATGCAGTGAATTCAGCTATGAAATCTGCTAAAGCTTGACCCTAGATAGATCTTCGAGGGTGATAGGTTATATCGTATTGGCTCAATTCAATGTTCCATTTCAACAGCCTTCCAAAAGTCTCAGATCGTTGCAAGACTTGTTGCAAAGAAAGAACTTTGATCGGATGGGCTTAAAAGTAAGGGCGGAGCTTCCTTGAAGCTATCAACAGGCAGTAAGCAAGCTTTTCCAGCTTCAGATAATTTCTTTTCGCTCCTGTCAATTGCTTACTGATGTAATAGACCGATTGTTGGATGCGGGCGGGCTTCCTCACGTACGAGTGCGATGCTCAAAGCATGCATCGACGCTGCCATATATATATATATATACACAAGTCCTCATCATCCATCGACTTCAAGAGGATAGGAGATCTCTTCAAGTGATCAACCGGAGCCTGGAATGCGTCTCCACACTCTTGCGTCCAAGATAAAGTTCTTTATTCCTTCGAACTTTTACCCTTTTTAATCACGTCAAAGAAATGGATGCATTTATCGGTAGCTCTGGAGATAAATCGGCTTAAGGCAGTGACCTTTTCGTTTAAACGCTGGACCTCCTTGACTATCTTCAGGACCTTCATGTCCCTTAATGCCTTTATCTTTTCCATCTCTGCTCGGATGATGATGAACTTTCGGACTCTGAGCTGGAATCTCTCCTGCTCCTCTTATGGCTGTTCTGAGTTAACTCATTCAGCAACCTCAAGCATTGCTGCATCGTTTGATTCATCTCATTATGATTAGCATGAAATCTATTTTCTATCTGCTTCATCATCCTATCCATCTCCATTCTAGTCACGACTTCAGTTGGATTCTAGATCTTCGGTCGAGTTGGTTGGATGGCTTTATTTACATGTTAAGCATTTTGGTTCTCAGCTTCAGCAGTAGCTCTGTAATTGGTAGAATGGTCTCTTCTTGATGGGGCCATTGCAAATAGCTTCTCTTAGATTACGAAAAATCTGAATAGTAGAAAATAAGGTAGGAAAATTAGATCTATCCCTTGGAATTAAGAAATCCAATAGTAGATGATGGATCCAAGTAGCCTAAGAATATGGATTCTCAATGAAAGCACCAAAATGTTTGAACCAAAAATGACATAAGCGCCCAGAAGTTTAAGTAGAGAATAAAAAGTGAGGAATTAAATAAAAAACATATAGAAAAGAGAACACAACAATTTATAGTGGTTCGGCAAATCAAGGCCTACGTCCACTTTATGATTTTATTGCTTATATTTGGACTTGAGGGCAGAAGTTCTTACGGGTCGGTACAACTCCGACTGTGACTAGCATTAAGCGTAGAGAAGTACAAGAGCCGAAAGATCCTGAAAAATGAGTTCTACCCCTATTTATAGAGATATGGAGCCTAAAATTTAGCACAAAAGATCTCCACATCGTTTTCCACGCCTTAAACTGTTTCTCCACCAAAATAGGACATCATATAATTAACTTATATGGGTCAGTATGACTCCAAGGGCTTGGGTCCGTACGACTCTGTAAAATTGCCAATCTGGTCATCTTGAACTCTTCACTTTGGCTAACTTTATGGTTAGCTTCGTGATTCCGTAGTTATTTGCATCAATGTTAGCTTATTTCGGAGTACATATGACGGAGTCATGGAAGAACGGAGTTACTGATTCAGGAGTTCATGGACATCGATAAAGAATTGCATTAGATAAACAGAACAACACTTGGTATAGGCTTTTGACAGCAAGTAAGGCACAGAGAAAGAAGATGGATCCCACTAGATGAAGGAAGTTGGGTCGGTACCGACCCAGGGGGTTGGATCGGTACTGACCCACCACTTAGGTCGGCTTTTGGTTCTTTTGACTTGGGTTGGCTTTGCTTTGGCCTTGCGATTCTGTTTGTGTCTGGTTTCTTGATTCTTGGGCTATCTCTCCAAGCTTTCTACCTTGATAACTCCAAATTTGATTCGTCCAATCTGTCCAAATTTTGCCTGGTCAAAAGGCTGGATAATAAAAAAAAGTATCAATTAAACTAAAATGCATAATATCCAACAGTTGTCAATGCAATCAAAATACATAATATCCAAAACCTATCGTTTCATTTGTACAATAAAATAAATCTTTGTTAAAATTGTTCAATTACCTATTTTTATTTCCAACTATATGCTATCTTAATTATCCTCATATTTTTACTCTTCATTAACTACTTTTAGTCTCTAATACTTCTCCATTTTGCTTAATAACAAGTGCTCATTGCTGTGATTTACTACATTTACAAAGTTAATCCACGAGTTATGGGTATTTTCTTTTCATGCCATTTATAGTAAAACCCAATTATCTACTTAAACGTTTTCAAAACTCCTTTTGTATAAACATAATTTGAAAACTGTTTATTGTATAAACGGCTTTCTGATTACCGTTTATGGATCACCGCTTAAAAAATGGTGAAAATCCCCACTTCTTTCCATTCCCCAAGCACAAATTGACATTGCTATAGCGGGGGAAATGGAAAATAAATGTGGATTATATCTGGTTTTTCTGAAAATATCTATTTATTTTATAAAAGAAATTGGGAAGGGACCTAAAATTTGGTTTTTACAATTATAAGAAAATATGCCAAAAATTCTCTAATATTAAAATCTAAATAAGAGTGGTTATAAAAAGGAGAAACATTATGTATTAAGTTATACAAGTTACATCGGATGACTAGAATACCTCTCAGGGATGTTTAGGTCAAAACAGTGACATTAAATGCACCTAGCATATTGAACAAAAGATTTCATTTTCTTATAAAAAGAGAAGAAAAGGAATTCCCAAACAATAAACTATTTACATGAATTTCTCTCCAACCAAACCATATGCGGTTTATAATCGTGTGAACAAGTTTGGTTTTTTTATTTTCATAACCTAAAGTAAAGAATTTCAAACTTCAAACAAAATTTAAACATAAAGAAAAAGGTAGAAGTGAACAAAAAGGATAAAGTAGTTGATGTAATTGTTTTAATTAGACGTAGTTTAGCATAAATATACAACCATACATATAAACTTTATGTGTGACAAAACTAATTTGGGCCAAATCGACCTTCACTTATATAAAGTATAGATTCTCTTATATATCCATAATCCATAATAATATAAAATAAAATATTTCAAGTGAATACCTCCAAGCCCTTACCAGTTTAGAGGTTAAACACACGGTTTTAAATGCTAACCTAAAAGGCTAAAATGATATTGGTTTCTTCGTAGAACTCAGTATGCTACATGCAACAGAATTTATAAAACTGTCCTTGATTAGTTTTTTTTTTGAAAATGGTTAAATGGGCCAAGCCCAAGAACTTACAACTCGGGTATGTAAATATGTTCACCCGATAAAAACCAATTACATTACAAACCCTATCTAGGGTTGCTGACATTATCACAGAAATACAACAAGCTTCCTTCTCGATAAAAAATGGCGACCATCTCCAAACTTATCTACCCAAATCAAAAAACGATCTACTCAAAACATCAATCGAGCTCCTTAAGGAGGCTTCCAGAGCCTTACGATCACTCTAATGTCTTCTTTCTCGTTGCTATTATGAAGCTTTTTACTGCGGGGTTGAGAGACAGAGATGTTATGACTCTCTCTCTTCCAAAGCTTGCTACTTTTCTCCAATTCCTTGCTTTCCTTCAAGATTTCATTGCTATTTTCCAGATTATCTGTTGAATAGCAGCGATTGGGAGGATTGCGATTGGAAGGATTGCAGTCGAATTGAGCAGTTTCATCTGCAGTCTTGCTACTTTCCCCTTTACACCAGCAAGATAAGTGATAAACTTTGTTGTTTAGCATGCTTTTGTAATAAATGCAATTACTTTGATTGCCACTGTTTTTGAATTAATGTAATCTTCCTTGGACATCAACAGAGTCTCCTTAGACACGATGTCGGACGCGCGGTCGCTCCTCTGAGCTGTGACAGGTAATTGCCCAGTATCATTATTCATAATACAGTAAGAATTAATATTGATATTACTAATATACTTGTGTACACTTCCCTTGCAGATATTAGAATTGATTGCAGCTCTGGGATGACCGCTTCCATTGATGTCGAGTGATCTCGCTTTACTTTGTCCAAATCAGATAAGTGATATTCATGATTAATGGTCTTACTATTGCGGAATTCAATCGAGTCATTCTGGTTATTCATGTCCAGTTGCAATGACCTATCTTTATGCAGGATATGCTCGGATTTTTCGTTGTGCTTGAGTGTGCGGTAACCTCCGCCCCTACCAGGTAAGTAAGAAAAACCATCAGTATGAGTATTATTATAATTGTGAATAACTTGGTTATTGATAATATTACTTCCCTTTTCATGCCTATTGTAGGAATTGGTTTGATGGTAGAGGTGGCCGCCATCATTATGCTCAATCTTCAAATTGAAACTATTGAGGCTGCTAGAATTCTTCATCCAGTGATTTCCACTGTGGTGAAGAATTTTGTCTCCAGGAAAGGCTAAGTCCTGCTTCTCGTTTTGTAAGAAAGATTCTAACTCTTGCTCATAACTGTCAGTTCTCCAGAGTTTATGATTGAGATTATCAGAATATTTATGCCTACTTTCGAATTTTTTGCGGAGAATTTGACTCTCCATATCTATTGTTTTCCATAATTGAATGCTTTCTGTTTCCTTTTGAGTATGGAGTCTTTGATTTCTTTCTTTCCAAATGTGAAATATGATTGCTGTGAGAATGATGCTAGCATATCTGAAATCTTTTGATTTTTCTTTGAAATTATCCTGTATGTATTTGATGCTCTCTCTGATGCTTTGCACAGCTTGATGCCGATTAATTTTAAGCTTTGCCTTGGCTATGAACCAAATATGCTTTGAAAAAACACAATCAAAGAATAAATGGTTTATGCTTTCAACCTCCTATTTGCAAAGTAGACAGATTGATTCCCCATTTTTATTCCATTTCAAGCACCTGTCCCTAGTAGGTAATCTGTTAATAACAGCAAAGAAAGCACAATGTGACATTTTTGGGCAATTCGATTTGTTCCAGATAACATTGTACCACTCTACTTCACTTTCATGTCCACGAATAAACTTCCAAGTTTTTTTAAAAGAAAATTTTCCTTTTTTTGTAAACCTCCATTCCCATATGTCATTCTGCAAAATTGGGTTAATGGTAATTTTTTTATTGGCTTCATTAAAAATGGAAGTAGCTGGGTGATTAAAAGTATTCCAAGAATTATTTGGAATAATGGTGCTAACTTTATCAAAAGTCCCACCAAATCTTAGTAAATTTTCCCAACCCACAAGACTAACTAGAGATTTCCCAAAAATCCATGGGTCAAACCATAAGCTGGTCTGGTTACCATCCTTAAATTTCCAATCCAAAAGTTTTAGACCAATGCCCCTGCAACCCAGAATGTTTTTCCAAGAGAAAGAGTGATGATTTTCAGCTTTTGCAGTCCAAAAATTCTTATTTTTAAGGTATTTTGCTTTCATCCATCTAGCCCATAATGAATTCCCATTAATAAATTTCCAAAAAAGTTTAAGCTTACAGACTTCTCTCAGATCATTAATATTCCTAAGACCAAGGCCACCAGATTTCTTTGGTTTACAGACCGTGTCCCAAGCTATTTTATGTTGTTTTCCTTTCCAAATGAAATTAGCACAAGCTTTTTCTAATTTATGTGTAGCCTTAACTGGGATATTGTGGGCTTGAATCCAATACATTATGATTGCTATGATGACAGTATGTGTTAATTCAACCCTACCAGCTAAGGACAGAAGCTTACAAGCCCAACCATCAAATTTCTTTTGAATAATGTCCAAAAGTCTAGTGCAGTCTATATCATTGATTTGATTTACACTCAAAGGCAGGCCCAAGTATTTTACTGGTAGATTGCCCTCTTTAAATTTAAGGATATTAAGAATTTCAGCTTTTTTGTTACAACCTTTACTGAAATAAATTTTACTTTAAGGTCATTAACTTTCAGACCCACACGCTCTTCCAAATTCATAAAAATCTCAGATATAGCTTTAGCACTATTAGTGTCAGCATGTAAAAATAAAAGAAGATCATCTGCATAAAGCAGATGAGTAATAGCTGGTTTGATTCTATTAATGGGTTTTATATTTCCCTTAATGGACTCTGTTTCCATAAGAATAGAGAAGGGGCATTTCACCGGAAGGACAGACTTTACAGTCCAATTAGTTTCTAGGACACACATTCAAAGAAATTACTTTCAAGGCCAAAGTCAGCAGAATAATTACTTTCAAGGACAAAATCAGCAGTCCAATTACTTTCAAGGACATAATTTCATAGGTTTTTAGGCCCTAGAAACTAATTATTTTACGTTTTGTCCTTAAAAGTAATTATTTCAGTTGTGTGTCCTAGAAACTAATTCCACTTGCTAAAGAGGCCCTTGTGGCTAATTTCCACAATAGAGAAATACTCCATAACAATAGTGAATAAATAGGGAGAGAGAGGATCCCCTTGTCTTATACCCCTATTACTATGAATAAAACCCTTAGGAGAACCATTAACCAGAATTGAGTAGGAGACATTGTTGATACATTCTAGAATAAGAGCACAGAATTTTTTATCAAAACCCATTTGTTGCATCATATAAATAATAAAATGCCTATTAATTTTATCAAAGGCTTTGTGTAAATCAACCTTGACACACATTAGATTTCTATTATTAGTATTAAAGTTTCTAATAAGCTCGTGAGCAAGAACAGTATTATCCACAATAAGCCTGCCAGGTATGAAAGCGCATTGATTTTCAGAAATTAAGAATTTTAAGAATATTTTAATTCTATTGCATAAAATGTTAGCAATGATTTTATAAATAAAGTTACAGCAGGCAATAGGTCTGTAATCATCCAGGCTATTTGGAATTTGGACTTTTGGAATTAAAGTGATAAATGTGTGATTGAGTTTTTTTAAAAGTTTACCAGTTCTAAAAAATTCAGAAATAGAATAAAATAAAAAACACTTTATATCTTCCCAGTGAGTTTTATAAAATTTTGTACCAAACCCATCAGGGCTAGGGCTTTTATCATTATTAGCTTGAAAGATAATGTTTTTAATATCCTCTAAGCAGATAGGGGCAAGAAGGATGTCTTGACTATTAGAATTCAAATTATATTTAGTTTGAATGATAGGAAAATTCATAGAGTAGCTATTAGTATTATATAGATTAGTAAAATAGTTAATAGCTTCATTCTCAATGCTAGATACTTCATTAATTACATTGCCATTAATGTCTATAATTTTACCAATATCATTTCTAATTTTTCTGCTAGACATCTTGGCATAATAAAATTTACTGGCTTCAACCCCTTGAGTGAGCCAGTCTACTTTAGCTTTCTGCCTCAAATTTATAGACTGCACTTGTAAGGACATGATTAAATTGTTTTGGGCTTCAAAAAAATTGTTGACATTTTCAATGTCTGAGCAATCAATGTCTAAGAGATTCTGCCTTAACTTACATTCCTCTCTAAAATGAGATACATCATTTTTATTTCTAAGTTTGTTCCATTTTTTTAAGTTTCCTTTGGCTATTTGAAGGAAATTACTAAATTTGTACTGGGCAGTGCCCTGTACCGTAAAAGACATACTATTTTTAATGATATCTTTCTAATTGTTTTCATATACCCACCCATTAATAAATCTGAAAGGGGAGTTTTTCTTTGAAGAATTGTTTTGAGTGAGAAAATTTTGAATTGGGGTGTGATCACTAGAGGCTCGAGGAAGAGTTAGCATTCAAAGTCTTTAAAACAATTAGTGAAGCTAAGATTAAGCAAAATTCTATCTAGTTTGCAGTGAATGTTTCTGAATTTTCCAGATTTCCAAGTATATTTGTTACCAATAATAACTGGTTCATATAGACCAGTTTTAAGTAGGAAATTGTTTAAGAAGTCCAGTTTTTTTGAAGGGAAGGGAATCCCCCCCTTTTTCATTAGCATGCATAATAGTATTAAAATCACCTAAAATAATCCAAGGGGAATGCATATTGGAATTAATTTGGTCTAGATTATTCCAAAGGTTAAACCTTTCAAGCTCACTATTTGATGCATATACAAAGGTAATTTCAATTTGGAAACCACCTTTATTTGTACATTTACAGTGTATAAACTGAAAATTAACAAAATGTTGGGTGATATCCCAAATATTGGGATCCCACATGACCATTATTCTACCATTTCCCCCCATCTGGTTATTATTAACAATATTCCAATTATTTAAGCTTTTGATATGATAGTCTTTTATCTTATGATCATCTAATTTATGTTCAAGTAAACCAACCATACTTGGGTTTTCAGTTTTAAGAAGATAAGACAGGTCCAATCTTCTTTCAGAAGAATTGAGGCCTCTGATATTCCAAGAGATTATAGACATTATAAAGTATAAGGATACATAAAGGATACATGAAGCAGCAACAGTTAAGCACTGTGACTGCTCTCCTCTTCAAAGGTTTCTATCCTTTTCCCTTTCTTCTTGTAAGTGATTTTACTGATTGCTTTTAAATGATCTTCCCATTTGAGATTTTTGGAGATGTATTTCTTTCTGAATTCACTGTCTTCTGAATTTTCAGGATTGCCATTGTCAACTATTTCTTTGATGCTTTTCATTTTACCTTTCTTCTTATCCTTGCTATATTTTTTGCTTTTCTTTGAGACTGAAACAGAGTTTGCAATCAGATTAACTGCCTTTTGTATATTGCCTCCTTTATTTGGATTAGAATTTTTGATAACTGGGTAGAGATGTGAGGAAAGGTGACTGATATTGGGGTTATCAGATGGTTCTTTATTTAAGATGCTATTAATGTAAGGACCATCATCTATAATCATAACCTCAGTAGCAGTTGAATTCTCCTTTGCTTGCAAATTTGTGGTTTTAACTTGGGAAATTTCAATGCTTTTCTCTGGAGTAACATATGTTTCAGAAATGATTTCAGTTTCTTTGCCTTTATTTGTCAGAACTTTGAAGCCTTCTTGTGAACCATTTACAGGGGGGAAGTTTTGAATATTAACTGAATCTTCAATATTTATATTTTCCCCTATATTAACAACTGAGTTCTTTTTGTTGAAAAGATCTGCTAATGGATTTCCAGTAGTGACATTTCCCTCCACTGCACTGCAGTTGACTTCTTTATTTACTTGATTGCTTTGCTTTGCTTTCCAAACCAGATTAGTTTCACAACATTCTATTGTATGTCCAAAGCAAGAGCATTTTTTACATCTGGGGGGAACCCATTCATACTCAATGTTTTGAACTAAGTTTTCTCCATCGTGCATAGAAATAGTAACATCATTTGGTAGAACTGTGTCTGCATTAATTTCAACCAGTATTCTAGAAAAAGAAAGTCTAGATTCTCTTGCTGTGTGTTCATCCAACTTGAGAGGAGCACCCACCACACTGGCAATAGCACTTAGAATTTCACTGTCCCACAATCTGAGATTTAATCTAGATAATTTAATCCATATAGGCATGGTAGAGAGTAAATCCCTTTCAAGATTGATTTTACTGCTCTATTTTTTCATGATAATGAGCTTTCCATTAATGAAGAATGGACCTCCATTAATTGCATTGTTGCAGTCTGTAGCATTAGAGAATCTGATTAGGAAGAAACCATTATTGCGGGTGAAGATGTCAAAATTACCAGTAGAGTTACATGCTCTTACAATAACTGCCTTGAAATGATGATAAGCAGGTCTATTGCCGAATACATAGGCAAGAACAGAGAAACTCCACTTACTCTCAGCCCTTCTACTGGCCTCCACGCTAACAACCACTATTTTCTTCTCATTGATGGATAAAGGCGCCACATATTTCAGGTCAAAGTCAGAATTTGAACCTCCTTTTTTGATCATTTCTGCCCATGAGGAAGGTTTGATCAGGTTAGAATTAGATGCAGTTCCATTATTATGAATGTTTCTTGCATTGAATCTTGTGTTTCTGAATTGATTTTCTGAATTTGTCACATGCTGATTGGTTCTTGACCAGTTTCTTGCAAGATTTCCTCCATTTACTGCATTTCTTGAATTGAATAAGCCTTGTTTTGCATTTCTGTGATTCTGATTAGGGTGTTGTTTCAGGTTGGATTGATGAGAACCATTATCTATATATTGCAGAGCAGAATCTTTACTCATCTGTTTAGATTTCTTGCTTTGTACGATCTGAAAACCTTCTGAATCAGTATCCAGCGCCTTTTCTAATTGAGGTGGTTCTTGCGGCAATGGTTGAGGTGGTTCTTGCGACAATGGACTCAGTAGAGGTGGAGGAGAGAGAGGTGGAGAAGAATGAGAAGAACCATCGTTTTGATCAAGGCAGAAGATAGGATTATTGAGAAGTTTAGTATAGACAGCCATGGCTGCAGAGCTTTTAAAGAAAACCGAGCGATTATGAATTGTCCTTGATTAGTTGATTTAACTATAACTACCAATTGAAATATCAATTGACTTTTAATCTCCAAAACCATAATCAAAACATACATTCCAAATTTTCATAAATTAGGGAATTTGATGCTTAAAAAAATTAAAATAAACAACAAAATCAGAAGAGGATAAGAATTAAACGACCCATTTTTTCGCAGAAATGAAGAAGAGATGCAAGAATAAAACGTACATTCCTCAAAATATTTAAATTGCAAAGTAAGCCCACAAATAAACATAAAAATGCTGAGTATAAACCACATAACATGAAGAATCATCACGATCAAAGTATAAAAACGGTAATTCTCAGTTACTGACATATATTACAAGGACTATTAGTGTCAAGCATAGAATTTGAAACAGGAATATAACTAAACTGTATGAGAGAAAATATGAAGGCCAGTGGCCTACTAATCTTCATATATGTCTTTCCAAGCAGGAACTTTTCATGAGACATCAAGTCATTATAAGCTTTTGTCACACTAACTATTTAATACAAAGTTAGCAAATATTTCCAAAGGAAATTAATTTAGTATATGTACCTTGTTTTGCAAAACAATATTTGTAGCCAGATAGCAGAAGCAAAATAGATGACATACTGCAATGAAAGGCCAAGAATAGCATACGGTCATGAGTTATCATTCTTTGTATTTTGTAAGTTACCATAAATTATCAGTAGTTAAATAAGGAAATTAAGATGGAGGTGTAAATAAATTATATGAGAGAAAATTGTACTTCATTACCATAAAATCAAGTCATTTCTATATAACATCTAAAAAGATAACATTTTGAAATTCGACAAAACATTTTTCATTTTGCTCCTTGTATTTCTTCACTGTTATGAGTTAGTATATTTACCTTGTTCTGCAAAGCAATATTTGTAATCAAGACAACAGAAGTAGTATATAGATGAATTGCTGCAATGAAATGGCAAGAATAATAAATGGTGCTAAATTATCATTATTTGAAGATAATCAATAAATTAACATTAGCATCGAGCTAGAAAATTGACATGCAAAGTAAATAAATTATATGAGAGAAAAGTTAAATTCATTACCTTACAGTCAAGTAATTTCTATATAATAACATCTAAAGAGATTATTTTCTTCTTCTTTTACTCTCTAGGTTTCTTTACTGTTATGAGTTTAAAGTAAAATGAAAAAGAAGAAAAAAAAATCCTGTAATTCACAATAGTCCGTATATTTATGTATGAGAAGGTACCACCAAAAAATGTTCAAAGCTGAAGAATGATGATGAACTAAATATAACAAAAATAATTGCACACTTCTTTTTACAGTTAAACTAAACGCTAATAGAAAACATGAATGCCAGTGGCCTACTAATCTCTAATATGTCTTTCTGAGCAAGAATATTTCATGGTGTATTATCCATCCATTGTAATCATTTTTGCCATTAGTCATTAGTGTTGAAGGATCATTAGTGTTGAAGGATCCGATGAAATTTCACATTTGATTTATAATAGTACAGTAAACATACTAACTTTACAAAAAGCAAATGAATGATAGATTAAGGCAATTCCTGAAACTACCCGAAGAAGCTAAATCAAGGTCTTTACATATTGGTCAAGATTAGTTTTGAAAAGCTCACACCTGCATATGAAGAATACCGTGTTATAGAATCATCAGTCAAACAAATACTTAGCCATATTAGAGTGTACGTTAAACATTACATTGGTATGATTTAAATATGAATTGAGACACAATTCTAATAACGATGAAATGCTCAACTATCACGATAATGTGTGGATTATTAAAGAGACTGTGATAGGAATTTAGATGGAAAAAGAGAAGGAGAGGAATCCAGAAGATATCAAAAGGAAGAATGAGGAAGAAACATTAAAGAAGATGAAAATATTTCATTAATTCATTTTCCTCGATTTCATTACCTTACAGCCAAATATATAGAACTTCCTACAATCATTCTAGAAATTCCTATAACAAACAAAGGACACGTGGTCCAACCGAATTGTGGAAACATTACTAGCCACATATTCATTTTTAATAAAGCAAAAGTTTGTTACTAAAGTTTGCAAGTTGCATTTGCTGGCAAAGAAAATGCACTGGCCTCTAATATTAGTATCCTATGCTAGTATTATTCTTCATAATGTGAAGACTTCTTGTAGGATGCTTAGGCCAAGCCGTATCATTACCGACCCCTTGAAAACGACCTTGTCCTCAAGGTCGGAAAAACACTTGTAAAACTTATTGAGCATTTTCTTGCTACAACCATTTATTAAGCTATTCGACATGGTTAGACCATATACTAAGGAAATCTTTAGCGTCAAATATGTCACCACCGGGATCAAAAATGAACATTGTTCTTTCAAAAATCCCCTTGGCGTCCCTTTCGAGCATAACATCAAATAGTATATGACCATACTGTTTAATCCTTGCAAATGAGGTTTGACAGTCGAATTGCATCTTGATTCCATCATATAAATTCGGACCATGGAGTGAATCACTGCTAATCTTTCCCAGCTGAGTAATAGAAATTTCCAATGGGCTTTGAGGAGTTTTAAAGCTCACTAAAATTACAAGCTGCTGACCATAGCAAACTGATAATTGCTTGACGTCTATGATAGTGCCTGTTTTTGTGCGAACTAAAGGAGAGAAAAGAGGTGCAGATTTAGTAGTGGTCGGAGAAGCAGCAGGTGGTGTCGGCTTTGATGTGGATGACGTAAGTGGTAGTTTGGAGAGGCTCGGTGGTGATGTTTGTTGTGGTGCAGCTTGTATTTGCATTGGCGCCGCAGATCTGGATTGCGGTAGTGGTTGCGGTAGAGGAGCAGCTGATGTTGTAAAATCCACATTAGTGACTGATAGTGAAGTTAGAGAAGTTGGAATCGGTTTGGCAGTGTCAGATCTGGAGCGATCTGAAGGGAAAGAACTGATTGTAGAGTTAGCAGCAGCGTTACAGAACAGACTTGAAGAATTCATTGCTTTTATTCTATCTTGCATTCTCTCTGTAATAACCATCATCTCATTAAGTTTATTTCTTATGAAACCCAGGTCAGATGCAAACTTATTTTCCATCAATATATTTTCATTTTGATTCTCATTATCAATTTTTTTATAAAATTGAATATCAAGTTGACAACATCTCTCATATATGTATCTTCCTTGTAATTGATTCTTTGCCCAAATAGCATTTTGACATGAATCAAATTGAACAATTGCTTGCAGCAGTTCACTTGATTGTAATATATCCATCTTCTCCACATATCCATATGGATCAAACACTCGATGGAGTACATACTCGGTGATCGGATAGATAATATTATGGACTGAAACCAGCAGCACTTGACTGGATTCATGGGTAGGAAAACCAGCAGCGTCAAGATTAAGTGTTTTACTAGAGGCTCCAAAACCACTAGCAAACATACTGGTAAATCAGATCTGAACTCTATGGTTTTTTTTTTTAAGAAATAGTAGAGAATGTGGATAAACGAGAACTAAGGAAAAAAGCAGATCTGGAAGAGAATTAAGATAAAGGAGGAGAGAACATCGGTGAAAGCACCAATTGATAGGAATTTAGATGGAAAAAGAGAAGGAGAGGAATCCAGAAGATATCAAAAGGAAGAATGAGGAAGAAACATTAAAGAAGATGAAAATATTTCATTAATTCATTTTCCTCGATTTCATTACCTTACAGCCAAATATATAGAACTTCCTACAATCATTCTAGAAATTCCTATAACAAACAAAGGACACGTGGTCCAACCGAATTGTGGAAACATTACTAGCCACATATTCATTTTTAATAAAGCAAAAGTTTGTTACTAAAGTTTGCAAGTTGCATTTGCTGGCAAAGAAAATGCACTGGCCTCTAATATTAGTATCCTATGCTAGTATTATTCTTCATAATGTGAAGACTTCTTGTAGGATGCTTAGGCCAAGCCGTATCAGACTGATAATATTAGGCCATGCCATGATTAGATCATTTAAATTTTGAGTTTTAATGACATATCATATTCCATGTTCTGCTGAATACGATCTAGTTAAATAACAGAGTATAACTTAATTACACTTTAGTGTGAGCAAAATAATGTCCTCGTTGGTATGGAAACCAAAATGTGAGGGTGAGTAAAACATCATCCCTCATTGGAGAAGCCAAGAGGACAGACCAACAACCATACATTATCATTTTCTACCAATAAATTAAAGCATCATGTTTAAACTGGGAAAAATTGTGTGAACATAAAATCTTATACAGATAACAAGTCATTATCATATAACAATTTAAAATGATTGTTGAAATATAGAATTAAATCAAGAGATGGTACATAGTTTCCTCTCTCATGTTAATGTTCCACAATGTCGACATCAAAAATGATCTGTCCTTATTCACATCATATAGATCAAGATGAATAGTGGAGATTAAATGAACAAGAAGAGGCATAAAAATTATAGAGCAACAAAGGAGGGAATTCCTCCCATCACACGCAGCAAAATCCATGTTTTATGTTGTTACAAAGAGAATAGACGGAGGGAGACATTTCTCTAATTTTATTCAAAAATGGATTAACATTTGGACCTACTTTAAGTTTCATTTTGTTTATCCTTGCTGTGCTATATAAATACCTTATACAATTCAAAAGTAAAACAACAGATAATCATGAGGATCGTCTATATAACATACTAATACCTAATATTTCACCAAGTAATATTGCATTATAGCATATAATTCCCTTATACATTTTTTTCCCTTTGATTAGTGACAGTACACACAACCAGTTGGGGTGCTCCAAGACATGCGATTATTGGTTGGAGTTTAGGAACTCTATCATCACAGCTAGAATACTTTAAAATGGAGATGGAGCATGGAGTCGGCAGGCGTCGGCTATTTAATTATTTTCTCAATCTACTTCTTATATACACCTATTTCATTTGAAAAAATGAAAAACACTACTACATTATAAAATAAAATAAAATTGACATTAATGATTATTAATATTCACCCAATGACGAGTCCTGATATGTTAGATTGGTATTTTCGATGATATATGTTCGTGTAATTCGAAAAGTTATCATTGTTGAAAATTTAAATCGCACGACCAATCGATGCAACTTTTAATCGATCCGCTATACAAATTCGATAAAGGTGGTTATATGTAACATTTTAAATAATTAAAATAATTTTTTAAACCATTGGGTAATCAATTATGAATTTTTAAATGTATTTGGTATAATAAAATTATATAAAATAAATTATGCGGCATAAAAATAAATTCTTTGTATCATATGTCGATCTAAGATATTTTGGAGATGTTTCCAGAATATGGTTAAAAAATAAACGAATCTGGGGTGTCGATCTTGAATTTCAAATTTATGACCGTTCGTGGACTTTCAGACAAAAAACCTTCGTTCGTGATGAAGCGGCATACCTAGATGATGCAGTATATCTCGAGTTGAAGACCAAGAGCTCCGACCTACGACCTAATCCAAGTTCCGACCTATCATCACCGACCCACGACCTAAAGTTGCCTCCGACCCATCACCGCGACTCACGACACCACTTCGCTGCCGCCCAAAACCCTAGTTCGCGACACGACCTAAATCCTAAGTCGGAGCCGAGATACCCCATAAGTCGGAGCCGAGATACCCCATAAGTCGGGACCGAGATATACCCCATGAGTCGTTGCCGAGATAAGCTGAGTCGTTGCCGAGGTAGCGGGAATCACTGCAATTTTTAAGTCGCGATTCGTTGAAGTCGTTGCCGAGTTATCTTGAGTCGGAGCCGAGGTAGCCTGAATCACTGCATTTTCCTCAAGTCGCGAACGAAAATTTTAGGTCGGCAGATAAAATAAGTCGGCATCTATAGGTCGTGTCCGACCTAAGGACTTTGTTTTTTTGTTGTTGTTTTTGTGTGAGTTGTAAAATGCTATAAATAGGCCGGTGGTGCCATTTGTAAAGGTTGTTGAATATTGAATAAAATTCTCTTTTGTTAGCTTTGTGCTTTCAATTTCAATTGGTAGTCGAGTGTATCTCCTATCTCCACTTACGTTATTCGAGTGCGCTCGAATCATCGTTTGCTGAAGCCGATTCACGGAATCTTGTGCGCAAGATCAACGTTGAAGAATCGTAGATCTCTTTTCCGGTATCTTCGGATCAACGAGTCAGAGATAGCTGGAGTTCGGTATCTTCGGATCAACGAATTCAAGCATTTCAGTATCCATCAATCCACAGATTGCTATTTACGTCGATTGAAGATCGTTTTGAATTATCCGCTGCGTCAGTTTGGTATCAGAGCTTGTTTTAGCCAATCATAGCTAAATCGAGTCTTGGAGCCGAGAATTTGAAGTGTTGAAGTTGTGTTCATCGTGTTCATCATATTTTTGCAACAAGTTGGAGTTTTCGATCCATTTCATTTTGGATCAAAGTTCGAAAGGTGTTTGAAACTTGAAGTGTGAATTTGTTGAAGTGTTTGTGAAGTATTCAATCATGCCGCCAAGACGAGTTCAACGTCATCGCAATATTAATGCTTTGTACGGAAGAGAAGAGGCCGACGAAATGGAGCAACGAATCAACGAGAATTTCAATGAGAAGCTTACGGAAGGGATTGGTCGATTAGAGAGGATGATGTTGGAAATGAGTCAAAATCAGAGAAGGGTTTCACCTGAATCGAGCCATGGAAGAAGTAGAGTTTCACCACATTCTAATCGGGAGAGAAGTGTTGATAGTGATCATAGAAGCGTGGATCGAGATTGTGATAGAAATGTTGATGATCGAGGTCGTGATAGGAATGTGACTGATCGAGAACGGAGGAATGTAGATCGTAGGAATGTTGGTGGAAGAAATGGTGGTGGTAGAGATGTTGGTGGTCAGGATCGACATCGATATACATCGGATTGTGAAGAAGAGTATGATGGTGGTAGTGTTCATGGACGAGGACGTGGACGAGGAAGGAATCAGTCGGAGTACGATCACAAGTGGGAATCTGGGATGAAGACAGAAATTCCAGAATTCAAAGGTGGTATGCAGGCTGAGGAGTTTTTGGATTGGGTGGCTAATGTGGAAGAAATTTTTGATTTCAAAGAAGTTCCAGAACGTCGTAGAGTGAAGTTGGTTGCTACAAGGTTGAGGGGTAGAGCTTTGGCATGGTGGCAGCAAACTAAACTTACACGTGAACGAATGGGGAAGTCAAAAGTTGAATCTTGGGAGAAGATGAAGAAATTGATGAAAGCAACGTTCTTACCTTACAATTATCAATCTTTGATGTATCAACGTTTGCAGAACTTGAGGCAGGGCACGAAGACTGTTAACGATTACGCGGATGAGTTTTACCAGCTTATTGCAAGGAATGACATTATGGAAACGGAAGAGCAGCTGACATCTAGATTCATTGGGGGATTGAGAATGCAGATTCAGGATATGGTTAATATGTTCGATCCAAGATCTGTGGCAGAGGCACATCAAAAAGCGTTGGCTTGGGAGAAACAGGGACGACGAGGAGGTGGTGTGTTTACTAATTCCAACAATCAAGTGAAGGGTGTTAGTGGAAGTGCTAATGTTTCCAAACCTATCAGTAAACCAGTGATGAAGGAGGCTGAGAAGGCAAAGGTTAACAACAATTTCAAATGTTACAATTGTCAGGAGATGGGTCATAAAAGCAACGAATGTCCGAAGCCGAAGAAGAGAACCATGGTGACAGAAGTTGAGGAGGAAGATGAGGAAGAAGCTGAATGTTCTAATTCTTTACCAGTTGAGGAGGAAAACTTACTGTCGGGAGATGAAGGATACGCATTGATGATGAGGAGAAGTTGTTTAACAACGAAGCAAGAGGAGGAAAGTAGTTGGTTGAGGAACAATATCTTTCAATCTACATGCACTATTCTGGAAAGAGTTTGTAAATTTGTTATTGATGCTGGGAGTTGCGATAATATTATCTCTACAGAAGCAGTGAAGAAGTTGGAGTTGAAAACCGAGAAACATCCTAAACCGTACAAGTTAGCTTGGTTGAGGAAGGGTGGTGAAGTGAAAGTTGGACGTAGAGCTTGTGTGAAGTTTTCAATTGGGAAGAAATACAAGGATGAGGTTTGGTGTGATGTAGTAGACATGGATGTGTGTCATCTGTTGTTGGGCAGGCCATGGCAGTTTGATAGAGCAGTACAACATGATGGACGGACCAACAGTTACAGTTTCATGTTCGAAGGTACAAAGATTACTCTGGTTCCGAAGAAACGCCAACAGGAAGAAAACAAAGTGGAGGAAATCGAAGAGCTGAAAACTTTATTGACTTTGAAGGAGTTTGTTAAAGAAGTTGAAGAAGAGCTGGAAGTATTCTTGTTGATTGGACGAGAAAGCAGTGAAGAGGTTGAAATTCCAGAAGAAGTTAAACCAGTTCTGAAAGAATTTGACGATGTATTTCCAGAGGAGTTACCAACGGAGTTGCCACCGTTGAGGGATATACAACATCAGATAGATCTTGTTCCCGGTGCTGTATTGCCACACAGACCACATTATCGAATGAGTCCGAAGGAACATGAAGAATTGCGGAGGCAGGTAGAGGAATTGCTTGAACAGGGGCGTGTGCAGGAGAGTCTGAGTCCTTGTGCTGTACCAGCTTTATTGGTACCCAAGAAGGATGGGACATGGAGAATGTGCACTGACAGTCGAGCATTGAATAAGATTACCGTGAGATATAGATTTCCAATGCCGAGGTTGGATGACTTGTTGGATCAGATAAGCGGAGCTATTATCTTTTCTAAGATTGATTTGAAGAGCGGATATCATCAAATTCATATCAGACCAGGAGATGAGTGGAAGACTGCTTTTAAAACCAGGGAGGGTCTATACGAATGGTTGGTCATGCCATTTGGTTTATCCAATGCACCAAGTACTTTCATGAGGGTGATGAATCAGATTTTTCGACCGTTCATTGGGAAATTCGTGGTGGTGTATTTCGATGATATTCTTATTTACAGTGGGAGTCCAGAGGAACATTTGAATCATCTTAGAGAAGTGCTGATGGTATTGCGGCAAGAACAATTCTATGCTGCAACGAAGAAATGCGTGTTCATGACGCATAGTGTTTTATTTCTGGGGTATGTTGTTTCAGAGAAAGGCATACAGGTTGACCAAAGTAAAGTTGAGGCGATCAGAAATTGGCCGCAGCCCAAGACGATAACGGAAGTTCGTAGTTTTCATGGGTTGGCTTCATTTTATCGAAGGTTTATTCCACACTTTAGTAGTGTGATGGCGCCTGTTACAGATTGCATGAAAGGTAAACGGTTTGCATGGACGGAGGAAGCCGAGGTTGCTTTTGAACGAATCAAAGATCTTTTGACCTCTGCACCAATTCTAGTGCTACCTGATTTTCAGTTGGTATTTGAACTACATACTGATGCATCCAAGGTTGGGATTGGAGGGGTGTTGAGTCAGAAGGGGCGTCCTATTGCATATTTCAGTGAGAAGTTGTCCGGAGCGAAGATGCGATACAGTACATATGATGTGGAGTTTTATGCTGTTGTACAATCTATTAAACACTGGAGACACTATCTATTTCAGAAGGAGTTCGTTCTTTACACTGATCATGAAGCATTGAAGCATTTGCAAGGGCAAGACAAGATTTCAGCAAGACATGCATCGTGGATTGCTTATTTACAGCAGTTTACTTTTGTCGTTAAGCACAAGTCAGGGGTAACCAATCGTGTGGCTGATGCTTTGAGCAGGAGGAGTCATTTGTTGACGACACTGAAAGTTGAAGTGACAGGTTTTGAATTATTGCCAGAATTGATTGAAGAAGATCCTTACTTTGTGAAATTTGTTGAAAAGGTAAAGGAAGGAAGCACTGATGAATTTGTGTTGGTGGATGGTTTTCTGTTTAAAGGAAATCGATTGTGCATCCCAGACTGTAGCTTGAGAATGAAGATTGTTAAAGAACTACATGAAGAAGGCCATGTGGGTAGAGATCGTACTTTGCAGTTAATTTCTCAATCTTATTTTTGGCCGTCAATGAGGAAAGAGGTCGAAAGATTTGTGGAAAGGTGTCATATTTGTCAGGTTTCAAAAGGAACAGCGACGAATGCGGGGCTATATATGCCGTTACCTGTGCCTACCAAACCATGGGTTGATATCAGCATGGATTTCGTGTTAGGATTGCCGAGAACTCAGAGGGGAAATGATTCTATATTTGTTGTGGTGGACCGGTTTTCGAAGATGGCACATTTTATAGCCTGTAAGAAGACAGCGGATGCAGTTCGAGTGGCACAATTATTCTTTAAAGAGGTGTATCGATTGCATGGTTTACCAGAATCTATTGTTTCCGATAGGGATACCAGATTTTTAAGTCATTTTTGGCTTAGTTTGTGGAAGATGGTGGGAACAAAGTTGAATTTTAGTAGTGCTTATCACCCGCAAACCGATGGGCAAACAGAAGTGGTGAATAGATCGTTGGGAAATTTATTACGATGTCTTGTGAAAGACAATTTGAAAAGTTGGGATTTGAAATTGTGTCAAGCTGAGTTCGCACACAATCACGCAGTCAATCGAAGTACAGGTTTCAGTCCATTCCAGATTGTATATTCCAATTTACCCAGGGGACCGTTGGATTTGGCAGTAGTACCACAACTGAAGAGGACAGTTAAACGAGCTGCTGATTTTGTTGATAGGTTGACAGAATGCCATAGAATCGTTCAGGAACGATTGGAAAAGGCAAATGAGAAGTATAAACAAATGGCGGATAAGAAACGAAGAAGTGTAGTCTTCAAAGAAGGTGATTTTGTTTACGCGGTTTTGACAAAAGATCGTTTTGCGGTTGGAGCCTACAACAAATTGAAAGCTCGAAAGATTGGACCAGTAAAAATCTTGAAGAAAATCAATGACAATGCTTATCAGTTAAAGTTGCCAGATCATATTCACACTACTGACGTTTTCAACGTTAAACATTTGATTCCGTACCAGGGAGATGAGCTTGTTGAAGAAGAGAGAAGTACAAATTCGAGGTCGAATTTTTGTCAACAAGGGGAGGATGATGAAGCGGCATACCTAGATGATGCAGTATATCTCGAGTTGAAGACCAAGAGCTCCGACCTACGACCTAATCCAAGTTCCGACCTATCATCACCGACCCACGACCTAAAGTTGCCTCCGACCCATCACCGCGACTCACGACACCACTTCGCTGCCGCCCAAAACCCTAGTTCGCGACACGACCTAAATCCTAAGTCGGAGCCGAGATACCCCATAAGTCGGAGCCGAGATACCCCATAAGTCGGGACCGAGATATACCCCATGAGTCGTTGCCGAGATAAGCTGAGTCGTTGCCGAGGTAGCGGGAATCACTGTAATTTTTAAGTCGCGATTCGTTGAAGTCGTTGCCGAGTTATCTTGAGTCGGAGCCGAGGTAGCCTGAATCACTGCATTTTCCTCAAGTCGCGAACGAAAATTTTAGGTCGGCAGATAAAATAAGTCGGCATCTATAGGTCGTGTCCGACCTAAGGACTTTGTTTTTTTTTGTTGTTTTTGTGTGAGTTGTAAAATGCTATAAATAGGCCGGTGGTGCCATTTGTAAAGGTTGTTGAATATTGAATAAAATTCTCTTTTGTTAGCTTTGTGCTTTCAATTTCAATTGGTAGTCGAGTGTATCTCCTATCTCCACTTACGTTATTCGAGTGCGATCGAATCATCGTTTGCTGAAGCCGATTCATGGAATCTTGTGCGCAAGATCAACGTTGAAGAATCGTAGATCTCTTTCCCGGTATCTTCGGATCAACGAGTCAGAGATAGCTGGAGTTCGGTATCTTCGGATCAACGAATTCAAGCATTTCAGTATCCATCAATCCACAGATTGCTATTTACGTCGATTGAAGATCGTTTTGAATTATCCGCTGCGTCGGTTCGACGGCCGAACGACCTTCAAACGAGACCAAATTTGAACTAGCGATGCTTTGTATGATTTTTTTTCGAATCCAACCATACGGATTCGATTAAAACACTACAAAGCATCGCTGGTTCAAATTTGGTCTCGTTTGAAGGTCGTTCGGCCGTCGAACGAAGGTTTTTTGTCCGAAAGTCCACGAACGGTCATAAATTTGAAATTCAAGGTCGACACCCCAGATTCGTTTATTTTTTAACCATATTCTGGAAACATCTCCAAAATACCTTAGATCGACATAAGATCCAAAGTATTTATTTTTACGCCGCATAATTTATTTAATATAATTTTATTATACCAAATACATTTAAAAATTCATAATTGATTACCCAACGGTTTACAAAATTATTTTAATTCTTTAAAATGTTACATATAACCACCTTTATCGAATTTGTATAGCGGATCGACTAAAAGTTGCATCGATTGGTCGTGCGAGTTAGATTTTCAACAACGGTAACTTTTCGAATTACACGAACATATATCATCGAAAATACCAATCTAACCTATCACGACCCGTCATTGGGTGAATATTAATAATCATAAATGTCAATTTTATTTTATTTTATAATGTAGTAGTGTTTTTCATTTTTTTAAAAGAAATAGTTGTAAAAAAAGAATTTAAAAAAAAAATATGTATGGCCGATGCAAGCCGACGCCCTATGGGCCGATGCAGGCCGATGCCAGCCGACGCCATGTCGCAAATACAGATCTCAGCCGAACCCTTCTTCCTCACTTTCTTTGCTCACCCAAAAAAAAAGATTTTTACTCCTCCCCATCACCGATTCCGACCCTCTCCAGCCGTCACCCTCCGTCGTTGTTGCCGTAGACGCCTAGAACTCGCCGGAATCTCTTCATCTTCTTGAATTTGGTAATTTTCTAAACCCTAATTTCGAATTAAATTGTTCAATTAGGTTTAAATATACATTATTGTGATGATAATTGGGTGTAGGCATTGCTGATTTAGTGTATTAGGTTATTTTTAATTAGTATGAAATCGTTGAATTTGAAAGTGTGAATTGGGAATAATTGGAGTGTAGGTATTTAGAATTTGAAAGTGTGAATTGGGAATTGGGAATTTGAAAGTGTGAATTTGAAAATGTGAAAGTGTGAATTGGGAATAATTGGATGTAGGTATTTTAGTCTATCTCTAGTAATATAAATAATTTAAACGAAAGTAAGACAGCAACAAAGTCTTTAGTCCCAAAAGGCTTTGGTAGATTAGAAAATACGATAATAATCACATAAAACTTCAGATGCAAAGTATGTATACGTATAGGAATATAAAAGAAATGCTGTCGAAATTTCTAATATATATATGTTTTTAAATTAGGAAAAATGTTCAACTATCTTCTCGACCGTTCCTGGATGTATGAAAGTCGAACAGGAACGAAAGGTTCTACAAAAAAACATTTTAAGGATGGTGTACATGAATTTGTTAAATTCGCTAAAGCTAATAATGAAGAAGGCGGCACACAAATTCGTTGTCCGTGTCGTAAATGTCGACATTTGCATTATCGGGAACCGGATTTAGTTATTGTACATTTTTGTAAATCCGGTATTGTGCCAAACTATTTTTTCTGGGATCGTCATGGAGAAAAAATTGGTGCATCTAATTCTATAGTGCTCGAGGTTGAGGTGAATAACAATAATGTTACGACGAATCCAATAGTAGATATGGTGGAAGATGCAGCACGGTCAATGTTTCCTACTGTTCGAGTTAATGATGTAAATGTCGAAGAAGAACCAATCGAGGGGTGAAAAGAATTTATGATTTACTGGATTCTGCGAAAAGACCATTGTGGGAAGGTTGTAGTGGCGGAACAAAATTGTCAGTTACTGCTGAATACATTACTATGAAATCAAATTTTAATTTTACAGAAGCTAGATTTACAGCAGTTGTACAAGCTGCAAAACGACATATGCCACCCAATAATCTGATGTGCGATAGTCATTACAAAGTGAAAAAACTAATGTCTGCTTTCGGTTTGCCCTACCAGAAAATAGATACATGTATAAAAGGTTGTATGTTGTATTGAAAAGATGACATTAATCTTAAGAAATGCAGAATATGTAATGAGGATACAAACCAAGAAAAAAAAGGAAAGGAAGTTCCATACAAGAGAATGCATTATTTACCCATCACTTCCAGACTTCAAAGGTTATATGCGTCGTCTGCGACAGCATCACATATGAGATGACACAGTGTGAGAACGCAGGAAGATGGGACTTTGATACATCCATCGGACGGAGAAGCATGGAAACATTTCGATAAGACTTATCCTGCGTTTGCCGTAGAGAGTCGTAATGTGAGACTTGGTTTATGTACAGATGGATTTTCATCATTCTCTCAATTTGGTAGTAAATATTCGTCTTGGTCTATTACCGTTAGATCTTATAATTTACCTCCGTGGATGTGTATGAAAACTCCATATATGTTTCTTACGATTTTCGTCCCTGGTCCTGATGATCCGACACAAGGAATCGATGTTTATCTACAGCCATTGATCAAAGAGTTGAAAACATTATGGTATGAAGGGGTGGATACATACGACGTGTCGAAAAAAAAGAATTTTCGTATGTTTGCATCTTTTTTATGGACTATTGGTGATTTTCCAGCTTACGCAATGCTTTCAGGCTGGAGTACGACCGGTCGTCTGGCTTGTCCTTACTGCATGAAAGATACACGGGCATTTTCATTACCGCATGAAAGGAAAATTTCATGGTTTGATTGTCATCGATGTTTTCTCCATGTTAATCATACTTTAGAAGAGATAAGAAAAACTTTGTAGTAAATAGAGCAGGGAACAGACAACGACCAACGACTTTATCAGGTGAAGAATTATATGAACTAGTTAAAGAATATCCAAAGATACATGAAACTAGAGTACAGACTGAAAATCCAAGTAAATCGAACTGGCATAATTGGTGCAAACAAAGTATATTTTGGGAGTTACCTTATTGGAAGCATCTCTTACTACGACATAATATTGATGTGATGCACAATGAGAAAAACGTGTTTGATAATGTGTTTAATACAGTTTTGAATGTCAAGGGTAAAACTAAAGACGATCTCAATTCAAGACGTGATATAGAACAATATTGTAAACGTGCCGAACTTCATATAAACCCTAATAACAGTAAAAAAAACCCAAAGCATGCTATGAGCTAGACAACAATCAAGTAAAACTTGTGATGAAGTGGATTGAAAGGCTGAGATGTCCTGATGGGATTTCTTCAAATCTCCGTAGATGTGTTGACTTAAAAAACAATAAATTGAGTGGGATGAAAAGTCACGATTGCCATGTTATGATGGAAAATTTCTTACCCGTTGTTTTCAAAGAACTATTGCCCGTAAAAGTGTGGAGTGCTATAACAGAATTAAGTTTGTTTTATAAAGAGCTTTGTTCGACCACGTTAAAAGTTGAGCGTATTCGTAAACTTGAAAATGACATCCCTAACTACTCTGAAAACTTGAGAAAATATTTCCTCCAGGATTATTTAATGTAATGGAGCATTTACCTATTCATCTTCCATATGAAGCACTTCTTCGAGGTCCTGTACAATATGGATGGATGTATCCATTCGAGAGGTAATCATGAATATTTGAAATAATAATTAAAATTTGAATTTGATGTAAGTAAATTTTAATCGAATAAATTTTGTAATAGGTACTTGAATCATCTCAAAAAAAAAGTTAGACAAAAAGCACGAGTTGAAGGTTCGATTTGCAAATCATATATCGAAGAAGAAGCTTCATTCTTTTTCTCTCACTATTTCAGTGACCATGTGAACTTATCATTTGCAAGTGTTTCGCGTAATGATGAAGCCGTTGAACAAGATTTTTCTAAATCAATGTTTTCTATTTTTAGACAGAATGGCCGAGCTGCTGGAAAATGTGTGGAAATATAGTTAGACGATAGAGATTACCATATAGCACACACATACGTTCTTCTTAATTGTGCTGAAGTTGCACCATTTATTAGGTAAATATTGAATGATAATTCTCTATAATAGTACATATTTGCATTATTTACGAGTTACCCAATTTAAATTGAATTTGCACTTAATATACGTTGCACTTAATATACGTATACATTTATTTGCGGTATTTACGAATCAGAACATCCACTTGGCGATCTCAGCAAAGAATTTGCTAACTGGTTTACGAAATACGTTTATGGTCAAAGAAATTGTGTCGGTGATGAAGGATTGAAACGTCTTGCGATAGGACCAAAAAGAAATGTCAACACTTATCCAATATTCTTCGTGAATGGATTTAAATTCAACACCAAGGAATATGGTGCTGAAAAAATTACTTATAACAGCGGTGTATTTGTCAAAGGGACTGATGATCCAGATGAACATATAAAAGATTTTTACGGCGTCTTAACACAGGTTTTGGAATTGACATATTCTGTCCAATCTGCAGAAAAAGTATTTTTATTCAGATGCAGATGGTTTAGCAATATTCCGGGCTCTGGTATCAACGTGCACAAAGACTATAAACTTATTGAAATAAACCATAACTCACGTTACTCAAAGTATGATCCTTTCGTGTTAGCCAAACAAGCGTTACAGGTTTATTTTGCTCCATATCCATCACTAAAACGAGATAAAGCAGACTGGTCAGCTGTTTTAAAACAAAGGCAAGATTTACACTTGACGGAAATAATATTCCAAACGAAGCAGCTTATCAAGCAGATCTTAAGCTAAATAATGAATTAATAATAACTGATGATCATGCTGATATAGGGCCTTTGAACGATGAATCAAATATTCTAATAGAAACATTTGAGACTTTAGAGGGAAATGACGATATAGAGTGCGAGACCGAGTCAGAATCAGAAAACGACGAAGATTGATTATTAATTAGTGATGATGTAATGTATATAAGATGGAAATTTGTATCGTTTGTTGTATTATGTCAATTCTAGAACCTATGTTAATGTAATGAAAATTCGTATCATTTGTAGTATTTTTTTTTATTTTGCTATGAGCTATGTGTATGTGATTATTAATCAGGCATGTTTTCTAATTATGACATGATATATGTTTTTTTCATTATATGAAATGATATATATATATATATATGCATGTTTCTAGCAGATATTATGTCACACAGCAGGCGGTCCCAAGGTTCACGAGGCCATGATCATAGCGAGGGTAGTAGTGGTATGGCCAATAATCGCCAAAGAGCATACCTAGTGCCGAAGACCAATGGAGGGTAAGTATTTAATTTACTGCAACTTCATTATATTATTTAGTGCATGCTACTAGTATATTTATGATTTAGTAAATGACAATATCAAAACGTATTCAGGGTTTTTTATTTACAGCCATCCGAGCCCATTCTAGCTGTGTCTCGAAACAGCTACCGTAGTAGGATGACAGACTTGTGGGAGCACTGGGATAGTATCCCACTTTATATCAGAGATGCCATATGGGATGACCTCCAGGTAAGTATAAAATTCTAATTAATTTGAGATTGACATATTTGATCTTTGAAAATTAATATGCAATTTATATAATTCATTTAAATTTCAACGTGCAGGCGTCATTTATTGTGGATCCCGAAGATCTCAGGATGTTCAGGACGCACTGGGAGAGAAAGATGAGGAAAAACTATAGGGGTACGCTCTCCAAGATAAAAGAGACCGGTAAAAAGCCAAACTGGATGAGTGAAAATCTGTATGCGCGGTTTCTGCAATATTGGGAAAGCGAAGACACGAAGGTAAATTTTCTACTTTCATATGTCTGTAATTATAATTCGTTTAAATATTTATATAATAGTTAAATTATAGAGGCGGTAGCATCGAGGAACTCCGCAATCAGGTTTAGGAATCCTGCAACACACAGCGGTGGATCCAGGTCTTTTTAGCAATATAGAGAAGAAATGGTAAATATAAAAATTATTATTTGTAATTTACTTATATACATTCTTTAATCATAATTAATTTCAGACGAGGGAGAGAGGTGGTGTTGCACCGTCTCATTTGGACTTCTTCACCCGAACACACGTCGTCGAGCATACATATGAACATGGCAACGTAACATATGAATGGTCAGACGCCAAATCAGCGAATATCCGGGTAAAGACTATAAATTTTTTCTCTTATTTAACAGTACATTAAATTGAATATTCATCTTCTCAAAATTATATTTCTAAACACAGGACAGATGCGATCAGAAGATTGCTCGCATGCTTGAAGAGTCTGGCAGGGAGCAGTTGACCGTTGAGGAGACAGACAGGATATTCGCTCGTATTACCGACCCACCGACCAGAAATAGACAGTATGGATATGACAATCAAGCGGTAATATTTATTGAATTTAATTAATTCATTAACCAGTTTATAAATTTTATTGAATATTACGTATAAACTATAACTATGAATTTATTAATATACAGGCCGCGACGCAAGCCGCTTACAATAAGCAACAGGCTGAAGAAACAATAGCGGCCTTGCAAGCACAAGTCGCCAAGTTAAACGATTGGAGGAAGACTGGATTGAAGCAGCAACTAGACGAGGCGATTGCTGCTTACTTGGTAGAGCACGAGACGAATATGCCGCCATCACAGGGATCTGACGCTGATGATGATTGGGGTGAGTGATAGTATGTTTTTATATATGTTTTTTGATTAACATTTGGTTGAATTTTGTAAATATTATATATGGATATTTGTGATGATGAACGTTTGGAGATGTATGAACGTTTGGAGATGTATATTGATGTTTTGTGATCTTAGTTGGACATATTTTTGATGTATATTGTTGTTTGGTGTAGTATATTTTTGGAATATATATGATTGTGTGGATGGATGGAAGAAAAGGGTGTTGGAAATACAGAAAAAATTTACCCAGATTAGAGTCGGCTAGCGTCGGCCTATTGGTCATCCATTTTTTTTACACGTGGACTATATTTAGCGTCGGCCGGAGTCGGCTAGCCGACGCTAAATTAGGGGACGTAGCCGTCGCTTTTGCCGTCGCCATTTCACTCTTGGCGACTATCTGTTTAGCGTCGGCCTTTAGCGATGGTTCGAGTCGGCTGGAGTCGACCGTAGTCGGCTATAGACCGACGCTAAACAGAAATATCCTTGTAGTGCATGTTGGATGAACTACTTTACATTTAGTTAATTCGCTAAGGATTAACGTCAAGCTTGCCAACTACAATCCTGAATATTTTGAGCAAGCGTACTTGAAATATTTGGAGTAAACGTGCAGTAATCCACTGCACATATCTTCCAAGTTTTTGCCTGTTTAGTTGAAACTGGGATAGCCTAGCTAGCTCAGATTTCATGATCAAAGAATTCAAGAAGATGGAAATTTTTAATCAACTCTGACATTTAAGTCTTAAGTACAACATAATTTACTGAGTTAAATAGTGATTATCTGCACATCCATTGTTATTTTCAAGAACTATTGTAGGTGGATAATAATGTGTATATTTGTGGGGGCATAAGCATTTGAATATTTAGTAAAGTAAATCAAGCAAAACTAAAATGAACATGCAGTTGAATGGCAACCACTAAGAGAGCCAGAAAGGCATACTTGATTGGAGTTCCTAGAACATATAGAGGATTCTTAACAACATAATCTACATGCAAGTTGTATATATGTCTCAAGGAATCTCGAAGGTCGGTAGTCTTTGGATGAGTGACTAGGATTATCTGTAGCCAAAAAGAAAGAAAGAAAAGAAGTATCGCTGTGTTATTGACGCTACTGTTTGAAACCAAAACGAATGAAGGTTTAAGCGGGTGTTAGTATTAAAATAAAACTTAATATTGTGCTATTCTGATCAGTTGGATACATGCCAAATTGTAGATAAATCCATATTCATGTTAATACAGTTGCATCAACCTTAATGAAATAACATAATTCAACCTTAACAAAATAACTTAATTCAAGTAACATGGGTCAACGAGAGTTGTTTGGACCATCTAGTTTCTATATTTGTTTTCACTCCTTTCTTTGCTTTGAGTTGCAACCAAGTGAAACTGTTTCTTATTCAATTTTAACAATTGGTACCATCAAACCCACAAATTTCGCTTCTACTATCTTAAGATATTGGCACCTTAATTTAAAACATATACACTTAATCTTTGAGATTATATATTACTCTAACAATTAACTTGAATGTCAACACTTAAACACTTGGTTAGATCACTAATGTCGCTTGGTTTACCCACACAACCCCTGACAGAATAACACAAGACTAGCCAAATTAAAGTAATGCAATGCAAAAGAGAGCAATGTTCTTTGTAACAATTTGTGTGCAAATTGCCTCATGCATGTGCATTTTACTTGTTACATCATATTGCTAGATAGTTGTTTGCCCATCTAGAGACCCACCTAATCTTAAGGGCAATTTGAATTGAAATGAACAGTTGTTGACTAGTACATGCAAATGAATGAAGATCAACCTAGAGCATGGCAATCCCAGATGACTGTACAGAGTTTGATTGACAAAGAGGTTCCATATAAATGTTTGTGTTTTTATTGCTGCGCAAATAAAACATTTGTTCTAATAAATCATTATAATTTGTTGGAAAATTGTTTTTTTAAAAAAAGTTTGAATAAGTGCATTTATTGTTTAGTCCCACATTGTAGGGAATATGGAAAGTTCTTAGCTTCTATATTAGGCCCTTTTATATGAAATATCTTGGAAGTGAACTCGTATCCAGAAAATCGCAAACGAAATTATCTCCAAAGGTATTGAGGAGGAGGCTCGTAAACATGATCAGAAAGAAGAAGTACTTGTTGTCACCAACAACAACACTAATAAGACCAAGCCAGGTGTTGAAACGGGCCATATGTCACACAAGTGCCGGAACATACTAGTTATTGGACATGTTGAAATCAAGTTTACCTCTGGAAAGACAATTGTTTTGAAAGACGTGATGCATACTCCAAAGATAAAATAAAAATATGGTTTTGGTTTTTCTCGTTAATAAGACTGGTTTTACTCAAGTGATTGGAGTTGATTTGTACACTTTGACTTATAAGGACATGTTTGTATGAAAGGGTCGTGCTAGTGAGAGAATGTTTAAGTTGAATGTTGAATCAACAAAAGTAACTAGTGCTGCTTATATGTTGTGTGATTTTAATGTTTGACATAATAGACACTGTCATGTTAATAAACGTATAATTAAAGACATAAGCAACCTAGGTCTAATTCCTAAAATGTCGCAAACTAATTTTGATAAATGTGCATCTTGTAGTCAAATAAAAATTACTAGAAACCTCATAAGTCAGTTGATAGAATTTCTGAACCCTTAGATTTGATTCATTCTGATATATGTGAACTAGACGGGGTATTAACTAAAGATAGTAAAAGATATTTTACCACATTCATTGGTGACTGTTCTGATTTCACTTACGTATATCTCATGAAAATAAAAGTGATGCACTTGATATATTTAAGTTATTTGTCACTGAAATTGAAAACCAATTTAATAAGAAAATTAAGAGACTTCGTAGTGATAGAGGAATAGAATACGAGTTTATAGCTTATTTCTCGAATTTTATAACTTGCATGGTATAATTCATGAGAGAACTGCACTTTATTGAACTGAAGTGAATGGTAAAGCTAAAAGAAAGAATATGATATTTATCGAATTAGTGGTAGCTATTTTATTAAATTCGGATGCAGCAAAATATTGGTGGAGTGAAATTTTATTAACTGTTTATTATGTATTAAATAGAATTCCTAAGTCTAAGAACCAAATTTCACCTTTTGAGATTTTGAAGAACTATAAACATAAATTTTCTTACTTTAGAACTTGAAGATGTTTGGCATATGTTCAGATATCTGATCCTAAAAGAATTAAACTACCAAAAAAGATCTTATGAATGTATTTTTTTTGGGTATGCTATTAACAGTAAAGCATATTGATTTTTTGACCTGAAAAAACATATTATAACAGAATTAAATGATGTTGATTTTTATGAACATAAATTTCCATATAAATTAAGGAATAATGTATGCACATTTACTAGTAATATTCCTGTAATTAGGAATACTCGATCTGATCAAGATATAGAAACTGAACCTAGAAGAAGTAAGAGAACCAGAATAAATAAAGATTATGACCCTAATTTTTTTGCTTATACCATAGAAGAGAATCCTGCTAATCTCCAAGAAGCATTATCCTCTATTGATGCCGGTTTTTGACAAGAAGCAATTGATGGTGAAATGGATTCTCTTGAATCAAATAAAACTCGGCACTTAGTTGATTTATGTAACGACCTGTAATTTTCGATAATTAAAATATTTAATTTAATAAGATTTTGTAATTTAATATTGGAAGAAATTAAAATTTGTGATTTATTAATGAGAATAATAACTAGAATGAAATTTAATAATGTTAATTTAAGGCAATTGATAATTATTTTAATGAAATTTCAATTAATTGAAATGACTGTAAACATAAAATTTGATTATAAATTGCAAATAAGGAAATAAACCAAATGTTGTATTAATTGGTGAACAATATGTAATTAATTGTAATTGGATAAAATCAATGTTGTGTAAGTAGTTATAATATTTGTTTGTAGATAATAAACTTATAAATGTGATTAAATTAAGTAAAAGGTGACAATTGTTATTTGTTATCTATTTATTTAACCTGTTGAATTAAATTGGAAATCAATTGTAGCTAAATGTAATTAAATATTACGTTAATATGAATTAAGATGATAATTGTAGAATATTAGTATAATAAGATATAAACCAATGTTAATTATATCTATCAGATAATGAATGATTGAATAAAAAGATCGAAATCAAATTAAATCAATTTATTGGAATTTAAATTATAATTAATGAATTTATTGCAATTGAAATTAAACACTATAATTAGTGCAATAATTAATATTGAATTTGACATGGGAAACTGGTTTTAAAAAGATTGTAAATTTCTATATAATTAGAAATGATGAAATTTGTTAGTTATAAATTTTGAAATTTAAAAGTGATTTAATTAATTTAATAATAATTTATTTAATTAACGTGAAAATAACCATTTTGACCACTGTCTCGGATTTCAACGAAACTAGTATCATCAGATCCGTAACAGTGAATTATTGTAAGATTTCAAGTTTCGTAGCGATCGGACTTGTCGTCTGATCGTACGGCTCGAAACACATAGAAATCAATTTAATGAAATTAATTTGAAATAAGCTGATTTTAAAAGCTAACTTCTTCATACAATGGAACTAGGACTTGAAACCTGTTCCATTGAGTTTAAAAATATCAAAAACATCTATTTCGATATATTGGAGGACTCATTTTGGTTTCGGGAACAAAACGGGCTTTTCGGGTCATTGTTATCGTTTCAATCCAAATCGATCTGGTCCATCCTTTCTATCTCAACTTTGTCTATATATAGGCTGTTATAAACCCTAGTTTTTTCTCATTTCTTAATTCTGTACGTACTATTACTTCTACCAGTTCCTCCTTCTCAAACGATAGAATATGAAACCCTAAATCCCAATTCAATTACAAATCAAATCGAAAAATTAAAACTCCTCAAACTGGATCAAATTATATATCGTTGGAAAGCTCTCGACGAGCGTAATCTTTTGCAATAATTTTCGATTCAGATCATAGTTTGGCCAGAAATGGGCGACTCATTCTTGGCCGTTCATTTGGGGTTTGATAAACGTCAGCGGATCTTTGATTTGTGGGTTTGGATGCGTGGAGATGGCCGAGGGGAGTTCATATATATAGATCGTTCATCATATCAATGGGTAGATTGGGCCAGAAATTCGATTAGGGCTAAGATATTGTGGCGGCGGCTGTGGTGTTCTCGATCGATGATGGTCGTTCGTTGGTGTCGTGGGGCATGGGGGAAAGGTCACCGCATCGTGCGATGTCGTCTGGCGTGGTCGCGATGATCGTGCAACGTGCAGCTTCGTGTAGGAGGTGGCAGCTCAAAGCTTCGAACATGATGAACATTTCATGGAGATTATGGTTCGAACGATGATAGGTATGTGACGTGTAACTTTATTTTTATTTTATTTGTTTTAAATATAAAATCGTAAAACTTCTAATGTGTATAACTTTTACGTACGAGGTCGGATTTACACGCAGTTTTTTCTACTGCGATCGTATCGAAATTCCAGACATTTTGGAACTAGTTTAGACGAATTCTGAGACTATTCAAATCTGGGCCTTTATTTGGATTTCAAATCGATTTGAAATCAAAAGTGACTGTTTTAACCCACTCACAACTACTAAATTATCTTATGTTAGTTAAATTGAATTTATGATGTGATTAGAAATTGATTGGTTGATGTTTAGTATATTTAAATTGTCATTCTAGTTAAATATGACTTTTATTGCATTTAATCGCCATTTAATTTAATATTGAATTTAATTGTCGATTGAATACCTATTGATGATAATCAGTTAATTAATGTTATTTATTAGTTGATTGAATGATGATTGTGATGGATGTTTGATTTTTGAAATTAGATGACTGGATGTTATATTTATATTTTTATAACATTGCAAGTTCCCTTAGTTTATTATTAGAAAATCCCTATGGGTTGAAATGATACATACCCGAACGATCTATAGATTAGGAAAAAATCGTTATGGGTTGAAATGATAAACCCGAGCGATTTTATGGATTTTGAATTTTATTCGTGATTGTGGGTTGAAATGGTATATATCCGTAAATATAAAATATGGCGGATTGAAATGATTAATATCCTATCACTTGACCATAGGGTAGAAAATTATATACGGACACCAGATTGGTTAAATTAAATGATTTTAAAACCTTAAATTTTTGAATCCAGTTAAATGATATTTTGAAATAAAAATTTGGATTTATATAAACTGAACTATTTTCGAAAATCCAAGCTTTAATGTTGAAATTGGAATTGGTTTAAATGAATTGTTTAAAGAATTTAAATTGAAATTTTGAAGTTGGATTTGAAGTATAAATGAAATTTATCAAAATTGAGTTATTGAAATATTTGAATATTTAAACTTTGAAATCTACTAAATTTGAAATAGTTTAAATTTATAGTTCGAACGTGGATTTGAAATCGATATTGATTAAATGGTTTTAAATGGGAATCTAAATTGGAAGACAAATTTGAGTTTGTTGATTCGAAAGCTAGACATGGGCCAGATGTGTTAAAATGAAAGAAATAGTTTACTTTGATATTAATTTAAAATTAATTATTTTAATATAAACTGTTTAAAGATGTACTATTTGAAATTCAGATTTATTTAGTTTTTCAAACTATTTATTATATAAACCATTTCCAATAATCAAACTATTTTATGTTAAACTATTAAATTATATTAAATCTATTTTTAAACTATTTAACCTATTAAACTACTTAACTGTTTTAACCTATATCCAAACTAATTTAATCTATTTTAAACTATTTAAATTATTTAAACTATTTTAAAATATTTTAAACTATTTAAACTATTTTAATCTATTTTAAACTATTTTAAACCATTTAAACTATTTTAGAGTATTTTAACTATTTTAAACTATTTTTAAAACTATTTATGACCATCTAAACTATTTTCTAAAATTTCAAACTGTGTAAAGTTGAAGTATTTATATTTAAATCCTTGATTTAAAAGCGAATATGGTTAAATGATGATATAACCTAAGTTGGGACTTGAAATTGATACCTTTTTGTAAAATGACATATTTGAGTAAATATGATGATTTTGGAATGAGGATTTAACCTACTTGTCGATATGATTCAAATGTGATATGATTTCGAAAGTGAATATGATTCCGAAAGTGACATGGTTTGAATTGAATATGATATTTTGATATCAATTATGAATCGGTTTTGGAAATGTAAAAGAACCATCCGGTGTGAAATAAGCGTTTGGTTGTTAAAGAGACCACGATCGGATATTGTCATGCTCTCTATCAATACCGAAAACCACTTTAACAACTGTGTACGTGGTGGAGATTTCAGAATGAAGTAGGATGTTTTGGCGAATGATTCTGTATGAGGTATTAACGTAGCCCTGAACCCCATGAGTCAGCTTGATGTGGCTAAAACAGGAGCCATGCCGAGCCAAGCGAGGTCACACCTCCGATCGGACACATTTCTTCGGTACCATATTATGACTTTGTGATTGATTTGGTGGCCACCCCTCGATTTGATTTTGGGAGTGTGTTTCGTAGTGGGCGGTAGTAGCTGTTATGCATTACCATCAGTCCGAATCCGCAAAACTATAGTATCCTACCCTGTGCATTACCTCGCGTGCCTTATCACATGACTTATCATGCCTTCTACAAGTTTGGTTTGTACCGTACCTATGGAGTGTCCTCTGATAGCCCTTCAGTTTATGGTACGGGATAAACTACGGGAATATATAAAATGTGTTAAGGGGGATATGGGTAACGCCTTAACGCTATTTTAATACTTTACTTTACTGTAGACACTAGTATAATAGCGTATTGTACTATGTATGTAGATAGTTTAACGGATCTTTAGGAGATGAAAATCTCGAACATCTCTTAAGTTATTGCACTCACGTTAGAAACTGGATAGGAGATGTCAAATCCCGTAAATATCTCCGATGCTGTTACGCTCATATTTATTTACTTTTTATTTAACTTACATAAGATCTTTTAGTTCTGACTCGAGTGTTTTGTCTTTTCAATTCGCTCGGGTCAGTCTGAGCTTTTCAATGTATCGAAGACTGCTTTTCTGGAGGACGAAAATGGAGATTTGTATACTATTATTATTCATTACATTTATTCCACTACATCATGTTGTTCCGCTGCATTGTTATTTATTTCCGTTGTATGTAACTCTGGTTCTATATTGTAAAAGAGTAATCAAATGTTATTTGTAAAACAACTTCATGAACTGTTATTTGATTATTATATTTTGTCATTCCGTTGTGAGATTCTGTGTTTTGTTTTCTTTCTTTCTCTTCTTTTTCCTATTTACCCCATAATAATCTTCCCTTTTGAATGGTTTGAGTCTGACATGTGTGGTTTATTGTCGATTTAAACCGCCTAAAAAGGTGGGTCATTACAATTTACCTTCCTGTTGCAAACCAATTAGTTGTAAATGGGTACTTAAAAAGAAACTAAAACCTGACGGTACAATAGAGAAATATAAGGCCCGTTTAGTTGCTAAGGGTTTCAAACAAAGAGAAAACATTGATTTCTTTGATATATTTTCACCTATAACTAGAATAACATCTATATGAGTGTTAATTTCTCTAACTGCAGTTTATGATTTATTAATACATCAAATGGATGTTAAAACTGCTTTTTTGAATGGTAAATTAGAAGAAATTTATATGGATCAACCTGAAGGTTTCGTAATCTCTGGATAAGAACATAAAATGTGTAAGTTAGATAATCTTTATATCGTCTTAAATAAGCACCTAAATAATGACATGAAAATTTTGATATTTTAATCATTTCAAATGGATTAAAGTTAATGAAAATGATAAATGTATTTTTTACAAATCTAAAAATAACATTTCAACTATAATATGCTTATATGTTGATGATTTGTTTATATTCGCATCTAATATTCATGCTGTTAATGATGTCAAAAATTTACTAAGTGCTAACTTTGATACGAAAGATCTTAGAGAAGCAAATGTAATTACTTTGACGGTAAACCTGCATGTACATCGTATGATCTTAGTGTAAAACTATTTACAAACACTAGTGAAGGTGTAAGACAGACTGATTATGCGAGCATCATTGGCAGTCTTGGGCATGTCACTGACCATACTAGATCCGATATTGCCTATGTCGTGGGAATATTGTGCAGATTTACTAGTAAGCCTAATATAGTAGGCATATTATAGAGCATTGGCACACTAGTGAAAGGGTTATGAGATACCTTAATCGAACCATGAATCTTGGATTACATTATGCAAAGTTTTCGGTTGTCCTGTAAGGTTATAGTGATGCAAATTGGAATACTTGATTTGACGACTCCAAAGCAACAAGCGACTATATTTTTAGCATAGCTGGTGGAGCTGTTTTTTGGAAATCTAAGAAACAAACTATTCTAGCTCAATCCACCATAGAGTTAGAGATGATAGCACTAGCTACAGCTAGTGAAGAAGTAAATTACTGAAAAAATCTACTAGCTAAGATTCCTTTATAGAATAAACCAATACCAACTGTATTGATTCGTTGTAATAGTACAGCGGCTATTGCAGAAGTTCGATACCATTTTTTATAACGGTAAGGACGACAAATACATCGTAAGTACAATACTATGAGAGGTTTTCTTCTTTCTGGAGCTATTAGAGTGGATCATATACATACTGAAGATAATATGGCTAATCCTTTGACGAAAGGATTAGCCAGAGAGAAAGTCCATATAGTTCAAAAGCAATAAGACTATTGCCCTTAGAATGAAGAGTCACTCATAATGGTAATCCAAACTTAAGACTGGAGATCCCAAGAATAAGGTTCAATGGGTAATAACAAGTTGTTAAGTGGTATGAGTTGAACATGCTATAAAGGCATGCATTCCTGAAGCGATAGAAGGATGAATTGATAGCAACTTTCAATGAGTTCTAGACTTCATGTGGAGTGGAGTACCTACCTACAGGACTACTCTTGATAGGCTCACCTATGTGAATGTGGAAATGATGACGTTTTCTTTGAAGTTTTTGGGGAGAAATTCCTAAAGCGTTCACTATACCGGGATAGACGTGCATGACCATAAACGCATGGATTTTCAAACTGTACCCTAGAAGGATTGTATGTTGTTTGATGTCAGAGATAGAGTTCAAGACTACGACCTACTCTAGCATATTTTGAATCCTACTCGCTATGTAGAGGTTCAAATCAAAAGATATCATTATTTATGTGCAATCTTATATTTTTTGGAAATTGCTCGAAATATATTTTAAAAAAATTCAAGTGGTGGATCGTTAGAAAATTGTTTTGAATTGTTTTAAAAAAATAAAAATGGTTGTATAAGTGCATTTATTGTTTAGTCCCACATTGTAGGAAAATGATAAGGAACTCATATTTATACGAGTTTCTTAGATTTTATATTGGGCCCATTTGGCATCCAATGTTGCTTTTGTATTGAGGAAGCGTATGCATGACCACCACACACGTGCGCGCCGACCGACTCGGCTCGGGCTGATGTGGTCTTTATATTTTTGGTACAAAAAATTTAACGTTTTTTTAATGAAACGATCAGGTATGATCCATTTATTTTAGAGAACGTTCATTTGAGGACCATTCAAATCATATCCCCTTTTTAGAACTGCGTGCTCCTTCATCTCCCAAGTAAATAAGTAACTTTCTTTTTACTTTTTTGTCTACTTAACTGATAAGTGGATGAAACAGAAAGAACAACATCTTATCGCTCTTTTATCAATTTTCAAAAACTGTCATACCTCTTCCAAAACAAAAAACGAGCAATATTTTACTACCGGAGGGTGCAAATTTTTATCAACGACCTCTGTGCAGAGGTTCGTTGAATAATTTCTGGCTATTTTATCCTGGAGGCAGCGCTGCTTATAGTCTGCCTTGCACACTTTAGGGCAGAGCGACGAAATGTTTTAAAGAGAGCAACGAAGTACGCGACTCAGTCAATTGACCAAAGCATTATTTCCAACATAATTCTATTGTCGTATAGTTGGTTTAGTCGGCAAAGGGTTCGCTTCTACTTTTTCCATCATTTTTTATTTTTTAACAGCTTTCATTACTTATGTTTTACACTTTAATTAATCTTATTCATGTATCTTCTTTTCTTTCTGTTTATCTAATATTATGCTTTCATTCTAAATTTCTCGGTTTTTCTACTTATTGGTACTATATTGCCTTTTTTGCGGCATTTAGATACCTTATGTTACTACAACAATGATTAGAATGATTTTTTTTATAACAAGTGTGATACTTAATCTATGAAGTGCATTCATTTTAGTATCTCAAGGATCAAACCCAAGGCCTCTAGAACCACAACTTAGATATCTTACCACTTAAGCTAGTGGTTTTTGATAACAATAATTAAAATGAATATCTCGAACTTTCAAAAGGAACTCATTTTTTTACTTGTTTAAATAGTTATCCAAAGTTCCATTAACGAGGGTCGGCCCTAAATGAACAAAATATAACCCAAGCTAGTCTACAATGTGTAATTTATCAATTGAAATAAAAATAATGTATTCACCAAGAAACTATGATGATTTGTCCAACTTATTCACATGCCTCAATTCAAATTTATATGATGACCCACACAAAAGAATAAAAACATGACATTCATGTTATTCTAAAAGGAGAAATACGCTTTTATAGTTGTTGGTGTTGTACGTAGAATGCAATTATAAAAAAGTTAACTTCCAAATAAACTGATATCACTACCAGTTTGAAGATGGGTAGTTAGCTTCCAAAACTTGTTGAACTGAACAAAACATCATTATTTCAACATCAAACACAAAAACATATCAAGAGGAACTTACGTTGATCCTAGACGGACTCTTCATAAAGTTAAGCTTGTAAGTATTTGTTATAAAACTATGAAAAGAACACCCCTTCCCCGTGAACAATGACACTCCTAAATTCCCATTATCCACACTTCACTAACAAGGCAACAATGAGCAATCAAATCAAAACATCAAATCTATTAAATAAGGAAAGCAAAAGAATTTCTAGCTCTCACATTAATTCTAGGATTTTCTCAACTCTTTTTAATTCTCTCTTTGATTTTTTATTTTAAAGAACCCATAAAATTTATGATATTTGCAATTATCTACGATATTTTATTATTCTCTACTATCATTTTACATTCAAAAACCCACACTTTTCGATTTTTACTATTACTTTCGAAGTTCTCCTTAATTTTCACGTATAGTTTACATCTAAGTCGATATATTTAAATTAATTAAATAATTTAAGTTTAAACTATTTAAATAAATTTAAAATCATTATCTATTAATTTGTCTAATAAATCCTAAATATAAAAATATCAACATGTATATCACACTCACTACAACAAAATAATATAAACTAAATTTTCATTCGAATATAAGAATATATTAATTGCATAACAAGCAATGATAAATCTTTAATGTATAATTATTTATTTTAATAAATTATCTGTTTAAATCATTAATAAAAATTGAAATTACAAACCGTCTCAATAATTCTAGAAATTTCACATTACTCCTTAATTCTCTTGGATTTTTTAAATCCATGTATATTATCATTTTACAATTATTCAAAATGTTGTGTTCATTCTCTCCCTAATTTATATTCATATACTAGATTTTATCATTTCTATAGTTATTTACAAAGTTTTCATCACTTTTCTCTTATTATTTTACATTCAACTCCATGTATTTAAATTAATCAAACACTATTAATTCAAACTATATATTTAAATTAATTCAAGTAAATAATATTCTTTAATTTGTCCATTAGTTTAGAAAAGATGACAATTTCAATTTATATACCACATTCGTATTAAAAAAATGATAAATTATATTTTTCATTCGAATTTAAAATATTTAATCACTTAATAAAAATTGTATGCGTAAAAAATAATAAAAAGTTTAATTTATGACTGATATATCAGACATTGCAAAGAAAATTTTATCTTAACAAAATTTAATATATAACCAAGTTATTACAGCATTACCGTGGGATACACATTATTACTTTATTGTTAGTATCCACAATTTTAGTAAAAAAAATCCTTAATTATCTTCAGTTACAATTTATATTCATATCAAAATTGATTTTGTAATTTAACATCCAAAACCCACCATCATATACATGCCTACGTGCGCACACTCATAAATACATACATAATCATGAATTTTCTCAATATTATTTCAAAAAATAAAATATTTCCTCAATATGTAACTTTGAAATTTATTAAATAAATAATTACTTACAATTATTTGACATATATACTATATCAGTCAAATATTATGTTTAATATTTAATTTCTTAAGGTTAAAAAATATTAATTATACTTATTTTAAAATTAGAAACTAATATTTAAAACATAAAGTTTTGGAAATAACAATAGTATATCTTATAGAAAGTATTTACATTCATTTAAAATGTATAAATTAATAAAATATTATGTTTAACGTAAAAATTTCTTAAATTTTAGAAATATTATTTTAAAACTAATTTGATAAAATATATGACCATTTATTACCGATAATAGTATATATATATTAGTATTTATGATATAATTTAACGTATAATTTATTTAACAAATATGAATCGATGAATTATTATACTTAATGTGTATCTTAAATTTCAAAATTATTTTATAATCCAAGTATATTATTTTAGAAATATACAATATGAGAAAAATCATATTACTTTTTTTCTGAGAGAAATATGTGATCCTCTAATAGAGGAGAGCATACATGAACATATATATTGCACTGAAAATATAGGAGCTGCCAACATGCCTGGTAGGTAACAAAACGTGATGAATACCCCATAAATAAACTGATGAATACCCCTCAAAAGAAACAACTTCTCAAGATAACCTCTAAAATGTGCTCCGGCAAAGCCATTGCCCATTACACTATACTATCAAAGACCAGCAAGGCCACGACCCGATAGCGAAGTGTTAGAAGTATCCAGTACAAACACTAGTGCATCGAGATGTATAGCATAAGATAAATATGCAACTCTACTAGAGTATGATCACTGTACAACTAGAGAAAATGATCCATCCATAACTAGCTCCAAAATAAGTACCCTGAGTAAAAATCTCCCCCAAACAGCACCACTGCAAAATCGAAAGCCAAACCCAAAAGCTATCCCTGTATCTATAGAATGTACTACATGAAAATGTAAGAATAATACATACATATGTATATAAATAAATATTTATATACATATATATGCACAAAAATAAAATAAAATAAAAATAAGAATCTAGAACAAATAATAAAAAGATAGATTGCTTGATTATAAGTTTGTATTTATATACGTATATATTTGAAATAAAATACTAATACTACACTCCTTTGATCAAAAGTTGATTAGTATTATCGGTACAATCACCACTTGAGTTTAAGTAAATACTAATGAAAAAGTTATTACTGCTAAAGATATTATTTCTTTTTTTAAATAAATTAATGCATTTTCTAACCTTATTAAGATGCTATTTAAAATGAATATTTCTTGCCAATTTATACTTGGGGGATTTGAGATCCAATTAAAACAAAAAATGGCAATTGTCATAATAAATTTATTATGATGACTATTATTATTATTAAATAACCTCTTGTTTCTTTCAAACAAAATAAACCAACAAATTATAGCAAATAAAGTGTCCAATAAAATTCTCTATCCCTTTTTGAAAATAAATTTTAATTTATTCTAGTAGAAATCACAATCCAAAACTTTAGTGGTAAAATTAAAATTAAAAATTTTGTGAGTATTACTAAGAATGAGATCAGTATTCCTACATTCATAATATATATGATTAACATTCTCTAAGTACAACTTACGAAAAGTGCATTTATTATCGATAGGCAAATTCTTCCTTTTTAAATGTTCAATGGTATTTAATTTCCTATGTATAATCAACCACATATGAAACTTGGCCTTAGGTGGTGCATTGGATTTCCATATAACATTCTAAATATTATTAGTAATACCCAAATAATTAAGGATTTTGTAAAATGAATTAGAAATAAACTTCTTACTATTATCCCAACCCCATTTAATAATATCATTCTCACTATCAATATTATATAAAGTCAATTTTGCACACAATAATGTAAATTGTCTAAAAGTTAAACCTTCTAAGATTCTATTAAATATAAAATTCCAAGGTGGATCATTATCTCGTTTAAAAATATCTTTAATTAAAACATTCTTAAAATTACAAATTTCAAAAAGTTCTGTAAATTCAACCTTAAGAGGAATGGCAGATAACCAGCAGTTATGCCAGAAGGATGTGCTATTTCCAGAATGCACAATCGTATTAAGACCCAATTTAAAAATATCATGGCATTTTAAAATTGATTTCCAAAAATTAGAAAAGTTATTAGAAGCATTGGGTGTAATTTGATATAAATTATAACTACCATTATAGTAATGTTTAGATATAATTTCTTTCCAAATAGAATTATCATTATTATCTTTAAATTTCCACAACCATTTACCTAGTAATGACATACTAATATTGTGTAAATTAATAACACCTAGTCCTCCCTCTTTTTTCGATTCGCATACCGTATCCCATGTAACAACCCAAACTTTTTGTAAATATTTTAAATTTATTTTTATTTGAAAACTTTGATTTTTAAATCATTTTAAATTGAAAGTTGGAATTTTTTCCAATGTATTTGGATTTTTGTTTCCATTTTATTTCCAAGTATAATTAAAATAAACAATTTCTGAAAATTTTATATTTTGGTCAAACTTTGACTTTTATTTGAAAATTTTAAAATTTTAAAATTTGAATTCTAATCTTTTTAATTGAAGTTGGATAGGATGCTGATATCCATTCTATTTTTTGTTTCGTTAAATTCTGAGCTATACTTTTAAATTTGGTCAAAATTCAGCGTTTTATACACGGTTAAATTCTGTATTTTATTTTTATATTTTTTTCCCTATAACCATCTCTTGACTTTTATTTCTCTATTTATTTGTCTAGACTTTATTTTATTTATTTGATGTTTCTTGTGTATATCTTTTATTTAATAACTTGGAAAAAAATCAATTAGACATACGTTACCTTGTTTTAATTAGAGACGTTACATTTGCTTTATTTCTTGCCTTTTTGTGTGCCTATCTATTTAATTACCTACCATAGCCATGTATTTGCAAACCCTAGCCGCCTCCTACCCTATCAATTCACGTACAAAAAAGTTTCTCATCATCTCACTTCTCAATTTCATTCTCCTGAGAACAAAATATTGTGAGTGTTTTTCCATGGTTTCTCTTTATTTATTTTTTTGCTTTTTCTTTTGTTCTTCTCTATTTTGCTCGGCCATTACCCTATCCCCACCTCCACCGACCACCACCATCACCTCCTCCTCCTTCACCTTCCACGGCCTGCACCCCTACCTCCTCTGGCCAGTCATTGCCGTGGCCACTATGATGAACTTTCACCAGAAAACTCCAAGCAAACCCTAGCCGAACATTATATTCCATCCCCTTCCTTTTGTTCACCTCGGCCTCCACCTTGACACCACCTTCTCCAGCACGTGACTGACCTCACCATCGACCTCTGGCCACCACTTGACCCGACCTGACCTGTAGTTGAACCAGACCGAGCCATTTAGATCATAGGGCCGAGCCTATGTGAACCCATAACCTCTTTTGCCTTGACTCTTTGTATTCACTTGCTTTGTAACTCCACCTCTCTCCATATTTTGTGACCTAGGCCGAACCATTTACCTCAGATCTGAACCATGTCGAGCACTACTAGACCATGGTCAAGCCATTTTGGGTTATAGCCGAGCCACTTGCATTTGTTAAGCCAATGATTGTTCTTTTGATCTAGATCTTTTTATTGTTTTGGTTTATATGCTTTTGTAAATTATATTCTTATGTATGTTATATATTTTGGTTGTTACAAGATTTGGATCTTGGCTCTCCATCCACTCGTAGTTTATTCGTGCTTTGATTCGTGCTTTGTCGTGCTTTGCGAAGTTTGGTTGTGTTTTGATTTGGATCTCTAGTTTAGAGGTGAATTATTCACTCTAGACATCCGTACTTGTATAATTGTGAATTGATGACAAGCGAATATGTTGTGATTAATATACTATGTTCATATATGCCTGTGATCTATTTATATGATGTATAACCTGATTTTTTTTATTTACCTATTACATCATCCGTTACAATATTATATGCTATACAGTTATTTTAATTATTGTTTCCTACACTGCAAGTTCCCTATAGAATAGAATCACTATGGGTTGAAATGATACATACCCGAACGGACATTGGAATAAGAAAAAATCGTTATGAGCTGAAATGATAAGCTCAAGCGATTTTTATTTCATTTTGTATTTGACTTCGGATTGCGGGTTTGAAATGATAGAACCCGAATTTTTATTTAAATTACGGATTGAAATGATATATTATCCGTATCACTTGACCTAGGTTAGAAAATATTATACAGATCCGTGGTTATTTTTATATATTTTTTGAAATTTATTAAGTATTATTACATGTAAAATATGATAATTAACTTGAATTTGGATTTAAATGATTTAAATAAAGTTTTAGTGATTTTATATGAGTTAAAATGTGTAAGTGAATAAATGGGAAAATGTATTTTGAAATTACGACTTAACTTGATAAGTTGGGATATTTGGATTTTAAAAGGAAAATTTAAGTTAAGTAAATAAAATGGGAACTTAGTTTTATTACATGAAATTGTATTTTAAATTAAAGTATTAAGTTAATTGTTAAAAATAAAAGTTGAGAAAATAATTTACTTTGACTTAATGAATGAATTATGGTTTAAATTGGATATTTACTTATTAAGTGTTTATTTTATCGAATCATAAGTTAAGATATCCGAATGAATATTTTTGAAGTGAAAAATATGATTTTATAAGTTAAATGGCTAAAAATTGAAGTTTTAATGTTTCTGGAATTTTAGAATAAATCTGGAATTAGTATTGGTAGCACTTCAGAAATGCTGTAGTATTAAGACTGCATTTACTAAGTGCCATAGTTTCTGAAATATAACTAAGTTTGAAATAAATAAAGTGCTACTGTAGCACTTGGTAAGTGTTGTTGTTGCTGAAGCTCACTAAAATCTGAAGTAATAAAACTACTGCAGCAATTGGTAAGTGCTGTGGTTACTGAAAGTAAACTATATTCTGAAATAACTAAAGGGCTACAGTAGCACTTGGTAAGTGATGTTGTTGCTGAACTGAATTGTTTTGAAACTAATATACCTACTATAGCACTTTGTAAGTGCTGCTGTTTCTGAAACTTAACAATGTTTTGACATACGACTATATCTACTGTAACACTTTTTAAGTGCTGTTGTTTTCTGAAAATACAATGTTTTGAAATTGTTGTAATTAAATGAATGAACTTAGAAATGTTAAAAATTCTGGAAATTGAATATTTGATTTGAAAGTATAATGACTTCATATTTAAATGGCTCAAATGAATGTATATATTTATTTATTTGGAAATAGAGATGATATTGTATTTAGTCTTTGAAGTAAAAATGATATTGTTTGATTTGGTTTTGGAAAGGTGGTTTTGAAATAGAAGTGATATTTTGGGTTTTTAAGTATAACCCTTTTTTAAATTTATAACCACGGGTTATAATAACGTTGGTTGTTAAAGAGGACAGGATCGGATATGGACATACTCTCTGTCGATACCGAAACCACTTTAACAACTGTGTACGCGGTGGAGATTCCAGAATGAATTAGGATGGTGGCAACGATCCTATTGAGGTATATATGTGGACCCGACTCCTATGAGTTGGCATAAGGTGGCTAAAACAGGAGCGATTGACGGGCCAATGAGGTAGCACCTCCGATCGGACACACTTCTTCGATACCATTCTATTACTTTTGTGATTGATTGGGTGCACCCCTTGATTTTTGGGAGTGTGGCTCGAGGTGGGCGGTAGTGGCTGCTATGCGTTACCACCATCCCGGATGCGTAATTGGTATATCAACCTTGGCATTGCCTAGTTGTGCCGTGTCACCTACCCTAGCGCGCCTTGTACGAGTTTGATTTGTGTCGTACCTATGGAGTATCTTCTCATAGCCCCCGATCTGGAGGTAGGCAGGTACTGTATTGACTACTGGCACTATTATGTGTTAAGGGGGATATGGGTAACTCCTTAACACTATTTAAAAGTAAGTTTATTTTACTATTAGACATTATTATAATAGCGAATATTACTACATAGTAAATAGTTTAACGGATCCTTAAAGAATGGGCGATCCCATGCATTCTTTAAGTTACTTGTGTATTTCTATTACAGTTCACTTGAGTTGGTTTACATTGTATAAGTATGTATGTCCTGACTCGAGTGTTTGTGTTTTTGCTTTATGCACGGGTTAGCCTGAGTATCACAGTTTTGGATTCACCTTCTGGAGCTAGAGATTTCTGGAGTTTATCTGTCTATCTAGTTGTCTTTCCATTTCAGTTATTTCATTCAGCTTTGCTTATGTAATTGTGAACTTATGTATCCAAACTTCTGTTGTATCTGTTTTTCAGACAATGTATTTTGTATCTGTTTTGAGACTATGTATTTTTAGTGGCTTCATGAACCACTATTTATTTTAATTTCCGCTGCGAGTTATTATGATATTCTGTGTCCGTGATTCTGTGATTGGTTTTATTTGCTTCAAATTTATTTACAATCTGTTGTTTTGTATTATTCAAGTCCGACATGTGTGGATTTATTGTCGATTTGAATGGTCCAAAATAGTGGGTCGTTACATTTGGTATCAGAGCGAGGTTTTAGGCAAACCTTAGCCTATGGAGCAAAAACTCATTAGAGATAGGGTAGAAATACCCTAGAATGAGTGAAATCAATCTTAGAATCATTTCTTTGTGAGAGAACGTATTTTAAAGTATAAAATGATTTTTTCAAATAATTTTAAAGGATTTTAAAGGATTATTTTTGATATAAAATTTTCTTGTTTAAATCCCCTTTTCTTAACTTCATTCCTTTCAAACCCATCTTGTTTATTTGAATTCGTTGATTAGGGTTTCCATTCTAGTTGGATTGGTAGGGGTCTGTCACAGCTCAAACTGTGGAGGCAGACATTTCTTGGGATCAGTTTAGGTATCTTCTGATGTTGTCTTGTGTTCTGTTCAGCTTTTCTCTTTAAAATCTAGCTTAAGCTTATCTATCTCTTTTTCATGGAGGCTTTTGTGGCAAAATGGATGCCCGAAGCCGGGAAATCTCAGCTTTATCGTGAGTTTATGGATCTCAAGCAGGGTACTATGTCCTTTTCTGAGTATGAGCGGAAGTTCAATGAACTTTCCTAGTTTGGTCCTGGCCTTATTGACACCCAACTTAAGAAGAATGAGAAGTTCATAGCTGGAGCTCGCCCAAAGTTCTATGATTGTCTCATTTCTCATGTTCATGGCACTTTCACCAAGCTTATGGATATGGCTATTCGTTATGAGAACCCTACTTCCAAGGGTCCTACTGTTGCTAGTGCTCCTTTATCTCAGTCTTCCTCTGCTAACTCTAAGAAGAGAAAGCCAAATTTCCATCCGCAGAAGAAGAATTGGCTCAAGCATCCATGATTGGGATCTTCATCTTCTCCTTCTCAGAGGCAGCCTATCGACCTATCTTCCATTACCTGTTTCAAGTGTGATCAGAAGGGAAACTATGCTAATAGTTGCCCAAATTCAGTTGGTGATGTTGTTCCTCCACCTCAGAATACTATGAAAAACCTCTGTCATGTCTGTCTGCAGCCTGGTCATTTCAAGAATGATTGTCCTTTGTATCAGAAGGGCAAGCCGTCTGGTATTTTTGTTGTTACCTCTGCTTCTTCACCAGCTCCACCTGCTACACCAGTTCCTGCTCCTAGTGATGACCAAGGTACTCTCCAGGGCACCTTTTCTTTATTTAATCATCCTGTTCGTGTTTTATTTGATACTGGAGCTTCGCATAGTTTTATTTCTGTTGATATTTGTGATAAGTTTGAGCATCTTCTTTCTCTTGTGTATGCTGTTGAATCTTTGTGTTAAAAATCCTATTGGTGGTCCCGCGAACCTTAATAGGATTTGTAAGCAAGTGAGAATCTTCTATTCTGGCCATAAATTTTCTGGTGATTTCTATGTTCTTGCTTTCGACGCTTTTGATTTGTTGCTTGGAGGTGATTGGCTTAAGAGGCATGATGCCTTTATCTCTTGCAAAACCCGGATTGTTTCTCTTGTGGATGATCGGGGTAATCCTTTGGTTATTCAGTGTCGTATGCCTCATGATTTTACTGGCAGCTTTATTTATTCTCTGGATTCTTCTCCTGTTGATCTTCAGTCGACTCATGTGGTCAAACTCTATCCCGATGTATTTGGTGAAGTCACTACTTTACCTCTTAAGTGGAAAATCGATTTCCGCATTGATCTTATTCCTAGAGCTCGGCATGTAGTTATTCCTCCTAGAAGAATGGCACCCCATGAGAAGGTTGAGTTGGGAAAGCAAATTGAGGACTTGTTCTCCAAGGGTTTGATCAGACCTAGCCATTCCGAATGGGGAGCAGCAGTGGTTTTCGTCACTAAGTCCGAGGGTTCTTTGAGGATGTGTGTTGATTATAGGGAGCTGAACAAGCTCACTATGAAAAACAGATATCCAATGCCTCACATCAATGATATGTTCGATCAACTTTATGGTGCTACTGTTTTCTCTCAGCTTGATCTTGCCTCAGGTTTTCACCAGCTCGGAGTTGCTGAGGAAATTATTCCCAAGACTGCTTTCCGTAATGGTTTCTATAAATGGTTAGTCATGCCTTTTGGTTTGACTAATGCCCCAGCTTTCTTTGTTGATTTGATGAATCATGTTTTTCGTGACATTCTGAATAAGTTTGTTCTGGTCTTTGTTGATGATATCCTTGTCTTCTCTAAGTCCAAGAAAGAGCATGAGTCACATTTGAAATTTGTTCTGGAGACTCTTAGAAATCATCAGTTGAAGGCTAAATTTTCTAAATGCCATTTCTGGAAGGATGAAGTCTGATTCCTCGGGCATATTGTTTCTGGTAATGAAATTTCTATTGATCCAGTCAAGATCGCTGCGATTCTCTCTTTGCTAATTTATTCTATCTTTACTGCTATCCTTATTTATCTCTATTTTGTGTAGGATTGGGAAACTCCTCGGACTCCAACTGATATCCGTAGTTTTCGGGGCCTTGCCGGTTATTATCGGAGATTCATTGAGAATTTTACTCGGATTGCTGCACCTCTCACCGCTTTGACTTGAAAGAATGCTAAGTTTATTTAGAGTGATGAGTGTAAAGCTGCATTCAACGAGTTAAAGAGCAAGCTTACTTCCGTACCAGTTCTTACCGTTCCAAATGGAAATGAGGGATTAACGGTATACACTGAAGCAAGTCGAGAAGGTTTGGGAGCTGTTCTGATGCAGGATGGTAAGGTCATTGCTTATGCCAGTCATCAATTGAAGACCCATGAAGTCAATTATGCTGCTCATGATTTGGAGTTGCTTGCTGTGGTTTTTGCTTTGAAGCTTTGGAGGCATCATCTTTTGGGAACTAAGTTGGAGCTTTTTACGGATCATCAGTCTTTGAAGTATATTTTCACCCAGAAAGATTTGAATCAAAGACAAGTTAGGTGGTTAGAGTTCCTTGCTTCTTATGACCTCGACATCAACTATACCCCTGGGAAGGCTAATGTTATGGCAGATGCTTTGAGTCGGAAGAAGGCTATGTTGTGTCAGCTTGTTGTTTCTTCTTCTCCTCTTTTGGATCGTATCATGGCTAAGCAGGATGAGGATGAGGTGCTTAAGATGATTAAGGAGAGTGTTCGTAGTAGGGTTGGAGGTAGTAGTCTTGATGGTAGTGGAGCTCAGCTCGATGATAGAAGTATTTTGAGGATTAATAATAGGATTTGTGTCCCGAATGTTGATGGATTGAGGCAGGAATTGCTTCGGGAAAATCATCGATCCAGACTTTCTATTCATCCGGGTGTGACCAAGATGTATCAGGATATGAAGAAGTTGTATTGGTGGAAGGGTATGAAGCGGGATATCTCTATCTTTGTTAGTAGGTGTGCGACTTGTCAGCAAGTCAAGGCAGATCATCAGAAGACCCCTGGTTTATTGCAGCCCCTTGAGATTCCCAATTGGAAGTGGGAACAAGTTTCTATGGATTTTATTGATGGATTACCGAGGACTAGGAGGGGTAATGAGAGTATTTGGGTTATTATGGATAGATTGACCAAGTTAGCTCATTTCATTCTGGTCAAGTCTACCCGTTCTGCTTCTAGTTTGTTTGTGATCTATATGAGAGAGATTGTTCGTCTCCATGGTGTTCCTATCAGTATTGTTTGTTATCATGATCCCATCTTTACCAGTCAGTATTGGAAAGCTTTTCAGGAATCTTTGGGTACTCATCTGAATCTGAGCACTACTTACCATCCACAGACCGACGGTCAAATGGAAAGGGTGAATCAGATTCTAGAGGATCTACTTCGTGCTTGTGTGCTTGATTATGGAGGATCTTGGGAAGGTCATCTCCATCTTGTCGAATTCACCTATAACAATAGTTATCAGGTATAATCTCAATCTATTATTTTGAATCTTGTCTAAATCTTTCATCTATCTCATTTCTATCTTTGAATTCAGGCTAGTATTAAAATGTCTCTGTTTGCTGCTCTTTATGTACGACCTTGCAGATCTCCATCTTGTTGGATTGAATCTGTAATCGTTTGGTTCTTGGTCCTGATATGATTTTGGAAGCTTCGGAGAAGGTTGAGGAGATTAAGAGGAAGATGAGGATTGCTCAGGATAGGCAGAAGAAGTATGTTGATCGTCGTAGGAGGAGTTTGGAGTTTGCTATTGGTGATTTGGTTTTCCTTAAGGTCTCTCCCGTAAGAAATGTTATTCGTTTTGGTTGTAGAGGGAAGCTTGCCCTTAGGTTCATTGGTCCTTTCCGCATCTTAGAGAGGATTGGTTCTTTAGCTTATCGTCTGGATTTGCCTGAGAAGTTTTCTGGAGTACATAATGTATTCCACGTTTCGCATCTTCGTCGGTATCTGCATGATCCATCCCTTATTGTCCAGCCTTCTGCTCTTGATAGTTTGGATATTGAGCCTAATCTGACTGTCGAGAGGAAGCCACTTCGTATTGTCGATAGGGGTACGAAGCAGCTGAGAAGGAAATCTGTCAATCTGGTCAAAGTGCAGTGGAGTACTGATAACTGGGATTGTACCTGGGAGACGGAGGAGAACATACGTGCTTCGAATCCGGAATTGTTTGTTTCATTTACTTTTTCTTTTCTACCTGATCCTTCCTTTGCTTTCCTTGTTTTGTTCCTTTTCGAGGACGAAAAGTTTTGAGTGGGGGAGAGTGTAACAACCCAAAATTTTTGTAAATATTTTTAATTTATTTTTATTTGAAAACTTTGATTTTTAAATCATTTTAAATTAAAAGTTGGAATTTTTTCCAATGTATTTGGATTTTTGTTTCCATTTTATTTCCAAGTATAATTAAAATAAACAATTTTTGAAAATTTTATATTTTGGTCAAACTTTGACTTTTATTTGAAAATTTTAAAATTTAAAATTTTGAATTCTAATCTTTTTAATTGAAGTTGGATAGGATGCTGATATCCATTCTATTTTTAGTTTCGTTAAATTCTGAGCTATACTTTTAAATTTGGTCAAAATTCAGCATTTTATACGCGGTTAAATTCTGTATTTTATTTTTATATTTTTTTCCCTATGACCATCTCTTGACTTTTATTTCTCTATTTATTTGTCTAGACTTAATTTGATTTATTTGATGTTTCTTGTGTATATCTTTTATTTAATAACTTGGAAAAAAATCAATTAGACATACGTTACCTTGTTTTAATTAGAGACGTTACATTTGCTTTATTTCTTGCCTTTTTGTGTGCCTATCTATTTAATTACCTACCATAGCCATGTATTGCAAACCCTAGTCGCCTCCTACCCTATCAATTCACGTACAAAAAAGTTTCTCAGCATATCACTTCTCAATTTCATTCTCTTGAGAACAAAATATTGTAAGTGTTTTTCCATGGCTTCTCTTCATTTTTTTTGCTTTTTCTTTTGTTCTTCTCTATTTTGCTTGGCCACTACCCTATCCTCACCTTCACCGACCACCACCATCACCTCCTCCTCCTTCACCTACCACGGCCTGCATCCCTACCTCCTCTGGCCAGTCATTGCCGTGGCCACTATGATGAACTTTCACCACAAAACTCCAAGCAAACCCTAGCCGAACACTATATTCCATCTCCTTCCTTTTGTTCACCTCGGCCTCTACCTTGCCACCACCTTCTCTAGTACGTGATTGACCTCACCACCGACCTCTGGCTACCACTTGACCCGACCTGACCTGTAGTTGAACCAGACCGAGCCATTTAGACCATAGGGTCGAGCCTATGTGAACCCATAACCTCTTTTACCTTGACTCTTTGTATTCACTTGCTTTGTAACTCCACCTCTCTTCATATTTTGTGACCTAGGCCGAACCATTTACCTCAGATCTGAACCATGCCAAGCACTACTAGACCATGGTCAAGCCATTTTGGGTTGTAGCTGAGCCACTTGCATCGGTTAAGCCAATGATTATTCTTTTGATCTAGATTTGTTCATTGTTTTGGTTTATATTCTTTTGTAAATTATATTTTTATGTATGTTATATATTTTGGTTGTTACAAGATCTGGATCTTGGCTCTCCATCCACTCGTAGTTGATTCGTGCTTTGATTCGTGCTTTGTCGTGCTTTGCGAAGTTTGGTTGTGTTTTGATTTGGATCTCTAGTTTTAGAGGTGAGTTATTCACTCTAGACATACGTACTTGTATAATTGTGAATTGATGACAAGTGAATATGTAGTGATTAATATACTATGTTCATATATGCATGTGATCTATTTATATGATGTATAACTTGATTTTTTTATATACCTATTACATCTTCTGTTACAATATTATATGCTATACAATTATTTTAATTATTGTTTCCCACACTGCAAGTTCCCTATAGAATAGAATCACTATGGGTTGAAATGATACATACCCGAACGGACATTAGAATAAGGAAAAATCGTTATGAGCTGAAATGATTGACTCAAGTGATTTTTATTTCATTTTGTATTTGACTTGGGATTGCGGGTTTTAAATGATAGAACCCGGATTTTTATTTAAATTACGGATTGAAATGATATATTATCTGTATCACTTAACCTAGGTTAGAAAATATTATACAGACCTGTGGTTATTTTTATATATTTTCTGAAATTTATTAAGTATTATTAAATGTAAAATATGATATTTTAACTTGAATTTGGATTTAAATGATTTAAATAAAGTTTTAGTGATTTTATATGAGTTAAAATGTATAAATGAATAAATAGGAAAATGTATTTTGAAATTACGACTTAACTTGATAAGTTGGGATATTTGGCTTTTAAAAGGAAAATTTTAAGTTAAGTAAATAAAATGGGAACTTAGTTTTATTACATGAAATGGTATTTTAAATTAAAGTATTAAGTTAATTGTTAAAAATAACAGTTGAGAAAATAATTTACATTGACTTAATGAATGAATTATGGTTTAAATTGGATATTTACTTATTAAGTGTTTATTTTATCGAATCATAAGTTAAGATATCCGAATGAATATTTCTGAAGCGAAAAATATGATTACAAGTTAAATGGCTAAAAATTGAAGTTTTAATGTTTCTAGAATTTTAGAATAAATCTGGAATTAGTATTGGTAGCACTTCAGAAATGCTGTAGTATTAAGACTGCATTTACTAAGTGCCATAGTTTCTGAAATATAACTAAGTTTGAAATAAATAAAGGGCTACTGCAGCACTTGGTAAGTGTTGTTGCTGCTGAAGCTAACTAAAATCTAAAGTAATAAAACTACTGCAGCACTTGGTAAGTGCTGTGGTTATTGAAAGTAAACTATATTCTGAAATAACTAAAGGGCTACAGTAGCACTTGGTAAGTGCTGTTGTTGCTGAACTGAACTGTTTTGAAACTAATATACCTACTGTAGCATTTTGTAAGTGCTGCTGTTTCTGAAACTTATCAATGTTTTAAAATACTACTATATCTACTGTAACACTTTATAAGTGCTGCTGTTTTCTGAAAATACAATGTTTTGAATTTGTTGTAATTAAATGAATGAACCTAGAAATGTTAAAACTTTCGAAAATTGAATATTTGATTTGAAAGTATAATGACTTCATATTTAAATGACTCAAATGAATATATATATTTATTTGGAAATAGAGATGATATTGTATTTAGTTTTTGAATTAAAAATGATATTGTTTGATTTGGTTTTGGAAAGGTGGTTTTGAAATAGAAGTGATATTTTGAGTTTTTAAGTATAAAACTTTTTGAAATTTATAACCATAGGTTATATAGTAACGATTGGTTGTTAAAGAGGCCGTGATCGGATATGGACATACTCTCCATCGATACCGAAACCACTTTAACAACTGTGTATGCGGTGGAGATTCCAGAATGAAGTAGGATAGCGACGATCCTATTGAGGTATATACGTGGACCCGACTCCCGTGAGTTGGCATAAGGTGGCTAAAACAGGAGCGATTGACGGGCCAATGAGGTAGCACCTCTGATCGGACACACTTCTTCGACACCATTCTATTACTTTTATGATTGATTGGGTGCACCCCTTGATTTTTGGGAGTGTGGCTCGAGGTGGGCGGTAGTGGCTGCTATGCGTTACCATCAGCCCTGATGTGTAATTGGTATATCTACTCTGGCATTGCCTAGTTGTGCCATGTCACCTACCCTAGCTCGCCTTGTACGAGTTTGATTTGTGTCGTACCTATGGAGTATCTTCTCGTAGCCCCCGATCTGGAGTTACGCACATACTATATAGACTACTAGCACTATTATGTGTTAAGGGGGATATGGGTAACTCCTTAACGCTATTTAAAAGTAAGTTTATTTTACTATTAGACATTATTATAATAGCGAATATTACTACATAGTAAATAGTTTAATAGATCCTTAAAGAATGGGTGATCCCAAGCATTCTTTAAGTTACTTGTATATTTCTATTACAGTTCACTTGAGTTGGTTTACATTGTATAAGTATGTATGTCCTGACTCGAGTGTTTGTGTTTTTGCTTTACGCTCGGGTCAGCCTGAGTATCACAGCTTTGGATTCACCTTATGGAGCTAGAGATTTCTGGAGTTTATCTGTCTATCTAGTTGTCTTTCCATTTTAGTTATTTCATTCAGCTTTTCTTATGTAATTATGAACTTATGTATCCAGACTTCTGTTGTATCTGTTTTTCAGACAATGTATTTTGTATCTGTTTTGAGACTATGTATTTTTAGTGGCTTCATGAACCACTATTTATTTTAATTTCCGCTGCGAGTTATTCTGATATTCTATGTCTGTGATTCTATGATTGGTTTTATATGCTCCAAATTTATTTACAATCTGTTGTTTTGTATTATTCAAGTCCGACATGTGTGGATTTATTGTCGATTTGAATGGTCCAAAATAGTGGGTTATTACATCCCAATTAACTAAACATTTTAAACTACTATTGGAATTTTCTCCACTCTATAAAAAATCACGTCTAATTCTATCAATTTTGTCAATCATCCATTTTGGAAAATGGTGCATAAATGTGCAATAAATAGGAAGTGCGGATAAAACTAAATTAAAAAGAATTAATCTACCCGCTCTAGATAAAAACCTACCACTCCATTTGTAAATTATATTATTAATCTTATCAATTATAATTAACCAGTCTTTGTGTTTAAGTTTGGTTGGTTTGATCAAAAAGACTAAAAAATCAATAGGGAAATTCATGGTAGAACAATTTAATTTATTAGCTACTAAACCCTCAATCTTATCAATGTCATTTAATACTAAAACCGAGCTTTTATCAAAATTAATTTTAAATCCTGATAGTAATTCAAAACTGTATAAAATAAATTTAAGAGCAATGACATGCTTAGGTAAACATGAAATAAATAACATGGTGTCATTCGCAAATTGAAGAACTGAAATTCCATAACGTTTAATTTCATTCCCTACATTCCCTAAAGTTCCATTTCCTATGGCTTTTTTAATTATCAAAGCAAAAACATCAGCAGCTAGATTAAACAAAAGAGGCGATAAAGGATCACCCTGTCTAAGACCACGTTTAGATTGTATTTTATTCCCTGACATCAATAACCATTATACTAGAATTACCAGTTTTTAGCAATGACATAATCCAACCAATCCATCTAAAACTAAAACCTCTATCCATTAACATATCAGTAAGAAAATCCCAATCAATTGAATCAAAAGCTTAAATCAAGTTTGAAAAGTGTATGTGTAATATTATTCTTACAATAGTGATTAATAAATTCTTGGACTACTGCAACACCATCAGTTATGTTTCGACCCTTAGTAAAAGCTGTTTGTGAACAATCAATTAAATCATTTATTTTCATACTAAGCCTATTTGCCAGAAATTTTAAAATTATTTTAACTGAACAATTAATTAAAGAAATTGGTCTAAAATCTTTCAAATTATTAGCACTAACTTTTTTATGTAGTAGAATGACATTTGCAAAGTTAAATCTTCCTAGTTGTAAATGTCTGTTATAAAAATCATTAAACATATTAGTTAAGTCGGATTTTAATACATTCCAAAATTGCTTATAAAATAAAATAGGAAAACCGTCAGGTCCCAGAGCTTTATCACTAGGCATATCATTTATGGCCTTCAAAATCTCCTCTTCCCAAAAAGGACCATCAATATAATTAAGATCAATTCTAGAATCAGTGGGATATAGTTCATTCCATCTAGCTTTAATTCTATGTTTATTCTTTTTGCCAAAAATATCCTTATGATAATTAGTAAAGGCCTTATTCAAATCTCTTTGATCAACCAACTCAACATTATTAACGAAAATAGAATTAATGGTATTACAACGCTTTCTACCATTTGCCATTTTATGGAAAAAAAATTGTATTATTATCTTTTTCATTGATCCATTGAATTCTAGATCTCTGTTTCCACATAATCTTTTCTTTTTCAAAAATTGAGTTAAGTTCTTCTTTTAAGTTATTGAGAATACCACGTTCTGCCAAATTAAGGTGTTTAGTTTCTTCTATATTATTAATTTTAAAGATTTCATTAAGTAGATTCTCTTTTTTTACCAAATACATTCTTGTTCCAAATCTTTAGAAAGTTCCTAAGGCTTCTAAGTTTCAAAACTATAATTTTTGCTAAATTACTTATATGTCTAATATTATAAAAATTCATTGAATTCCATTTATTAATAATTAAATTAGAAAAGTTGGATTCTAATAACCACATTTTTCAAATTTAAAAGTTTTGCTAACAATTCTATGATAGTCACAAGTAAGAATAACGGGGCAATGATCAGAATACATATAAGGCAGTCCAATGACTCTACGTATTGGGTATTTATCATCAATTTTATCGCTAATAAAAATCTATCTAATAAGGCCATAGAAGGGATTTCCCTACTATTAGACCAAGTAAATTCTCTATTACTTAGAGGTAACTCTATCAAATTACAATAAATAATAAATTGATCGAATTCTACCATTACGGAGAAATCACCTTCACTTGGTGAACGTTCTCCTAAAAAACTTGTGACATTGAAGTCATCTCCCATAATCCAAGGACTAGGAGCAAATGTTCTAAATTTGATACACGCGCTCCATAAAACTCTACGACCACTTTTAAAGCTTGGTCAGTAAACATTATTTATATTTAATAAAGAATTATCATAAATGTTAATTAGAATAATATGTAGGGAGTGTTTTTTTAGTAATAGTTTGAAGAAGTTTAAAAGAGTTGTCATGCCAACCTATAAGTAAACCCCCAGAACTTCCAATTGAAGGTAAACACGTCGAATGACGAAAGTGGTATCCACCAATCTTCTATAAAAATGAAGATCGGGACATTCTATTTTCATCTCTTGTAAAAGGGCGATATCAATAAAATAATCTTTAAAAAATGTTCTAACTTTATCACACTTATTTAGATCATGAAGACCCCTAATATTCCAACTAATAATCCTCATAATTCAGATGATCTAACCCTCTCCAATTCTCTACTCCTAATATAAGCAGTATCTAATTCAACATCAGTAAAAACAAAAGCAGTATCATTAGCTAACTGACATAACTCACTAATGGATGAGCTACCTAAAGTATAGGAAGAATACGTACTACCTAAAACAAAAGTCATACCTGAGCCTGAATTCGTAGTGCCACTAATAGCACTCGAATCAGGTAACTCACCCAAAGACGAAGAATGAAAGCTACGGACTCTGGCACCACGTCGAACAACTAGCACTCGAATCAGGTAACTGACCCAAAGACGAAGAATGAAAGCTACGGAATCTGGCACTACGTCGAACAACGCCACTGGATGCAATCGGTTTCCTGCGTTTACCTTTCTTTGATGATGTGGACAATAATGCTTCAGTGTTTAAACCATCAGCTGCACTATCACTTTCATGGACATATTCACTTGCAGTTACAAACTCTATTTTAGCAACTTTCTCACTATCTTGCACTAGCTTACTACCATATTTACTTTCGAGTATTTGTTCACTTATAGGAACAATCATTCTTTTGGTTAAATGCTCGGTTATAGATTCAAGCAAACTATTAGACGAATGCTCAATATCAGGTATGCTCTCATATACAGGTAAATGCTCCATAACTATACCATTTACATGTACATGCTCGCTTACAGGTTCATGCACAATATCAACTGCACTAACAATTTCAGGCACATCTACTCCTACAGATACATGCTCTTTTACAGTACCAATATGTTACTTATAATATATTACTTATAATTTAATATATTAAATTAATCAATCTACATTTTTTATTTCACTACCAATATAATAAACAATAGTAAAGTAGAATAAAACACATTTTCTCCTTAATTCTTTCTTATCAAGTTTTCTTCTTTATTCTCTCTATTGTTTTGTCATTAAGCGGCCTCTCACAACTTTAGTAAGTAAAAAAAATTGTCCTTATTTATCTTCTATTATATATACGTGTGTGTGTTTATTATAATTTGATACTCTCATCCAACTTTAATATTTCATATAATTTAAAATATAACTTACACATATTTAAAAAGCAATGTTATTTTTGAACAAAATAAAAAAACATTTGGAATATTTAGAATCAAAAATTAATAGTATATATAGCTATATATAGTTATTTGAACATATAAATAAAAAATGTGATTAATTTAATTTGAAAAAATATTGTTTTACAATAAAATATTATTTTAACACATAAAGGTGCGAAAATAATAATATAAATTTTTGTTCATTTATTTATATACTCATTTAATATACATATAAATTATCAAAATATTATACTTAGCGTATAATTTTGCTAAACTACAAAAAACACGTTTTTAGAATTATTTTAAATTCAAGCATATCATTTTATATAGTTACAACCCAAAATAATAATATATATAAGTATTTGACAATTTATTCATATGTAACTTGATTTATTGATAGAATAATGATATATTCTATTAAATAATAGTAAGGTAGAATAAATTATAGCTCACTTTTAATTCTGAACTACTATTTCGCTTCCCTATTTTACACTAAAATCACTGTAGTTTATGATTTCCACGATTACTAATAAGTCTATCCTTAAATTTGATCTACAATTTTAGTTTTGAATATAAGTTCTACTAATGTTTAAATACCCTTGATTATTTTATGTCTAAATTTAATTATATTATTTCTTCCTAAAATGATATTTAGTGGAAAAAAGTATATAAAATAATTAAAGCTCCTTTAGTTCTCCTTGCTATTTTGAAGTATGATTTCTAAATTTTTTAGATGGTTCTCTTTAATTCCATTTAACTAAGTTATGATTGAGTTAATGTATTTTATTTTTGTTCCGAAATTGGTATTTTATTACGATGTATACACAGTAACTGAAATACGTGACTTGCACAAATATATGCTTAACGTTAGCATACTACAATGCACATCAACTATTTAACCATGTATGTTTTTCCATTTCTTTTACAACATTACCATGTGCAACTCATGGGTTACACACTAGTTATATTAAAATGAAAAGAAAATAATCTTTGAAAACTGATAAAAAGGAAAGGAACCATCTGGTGGGTTCCATCTTGGAGGTAAAGGATCTGAGGGAAAGAAGGAGGTCGAACATGAGTTTGTGATCCTGTTGGGCATCGAGAGTGCATAGAGGGCGGTACCACTCATGACACAAAAGGTAGTGGCCATTGCCATTGAAAATGTAGATCATGTTCCTGTTATTTCCAACAAGGGCTGTTGATGTGCCTGGAGGCGACAATGGCGATGGAGTCGGATCCATCAGTGAGGTGGTGTCCACACTAAAGAATTGCATTTTTGGGATTGGAGTGGGTTATTTTTGGGAGACAGATCTGAAGGAATGGCCAGCTGTGCACCAAATGCACGAGAGACGGATGAAAAAAATCTTGCACGGATTCAGATAGTCCTAACACAGATAACAATATAAACAGTGTAGATTCCATAGGAAATTCTATAAACTATGCAAATATTGATACTCGTGTTCAACGTCTTAAAGAATGAGGAGAATATGATTTTGGTGAAGTGATGATAATTGTTACGTAGCCAGATAATAGAGATTTATTCAATGTTCTTAACGATGACTTAGCTAAAAGTTGGTATTATCAGCGATTGCGAAAAAGCAGAACACAAAAGAGTATCAAACATATCTAATAAACCAAGGCGGTGCCAACAAATAGGCTTTCTAAAATTTTGTAGTTCTGTTGTATTTTTCTATGCACTGTATCGTTGTAATTTTTAAGGTATTTTAATTATTCTGAATGTATTCAATTTTCATACTGTTATTTCATTTTAATTGAATGCATATTACACAACAAAATAAATAATTAATTAACTATAAATCAATTAAATTAAAAACCTCATTTTAAATGTTCCGCTCAAATACTTCGCTCAGATTCTCCGCTCACAGCACACAAACGCATTCCCCATTCACTCAACGTTTCCTATCAAATCCTGCTCAAATTCTCCATTACCGTTCATTGAGAACGCACCCTTAGTTCCCCGTAATGATAACATATTTGACCGGTCGTTTGTTTGTATTTTTTTGGAAAAAGATAAAGATTTTTTCATCGTTAGTTCCATTAATATCAATTAAACGTAGAATGGCAGCATATTGGATGAAATATGTTAGTATTATTAGGAATAAAAGATAGAAATAAACAACCACACAATGTTAGAAATTGATCATATGGCTTTTCATATTATTCAAATTAATGCACTATTGCGTCAAAGTATAAAGAAATCCAATTCTTTTGAGTTTATAGGGAATATTGGGTTTACTTATTAAGGTTTATCAAATTTTTGGTCATAAATATGCTTTAATTTGGTAAATCTTTTGAATTTTTTTTCAAGTTTTTTAGCACCTTTAAATTTTTATAAGCATAAATGGATCTTTTGAAGTTTCTAGATTAATTTAAAAAATGTGAGAAGATTCTAAGTTTTTTAAATAAAATATTTTTATTTTTGGAAAAATGAACTTTTACGAAAATTTAGTTTTTCTTCGAAATAATCCTTTGTAAATATTCGGTACGTCCAAAGTAAATAAACTTTTGTGAAAACGGTAGAATATTTTGAGTAAATCTGGTTATTATTATTATTTTCAAAAAAGATTAATCTAATTTTCAAAATATTTGATTTTTCAAAAAAATGTCGCTATTAAAATTATAGACTTTAAAATTTATAACTTCACTACAACAAAAAGTGCCTTTCATAACATTTTTACAATATGTATATTTAAAATGTTGTTAAAAGAACCTTTTTACAACATTTTAAAAACAAACGTTGTAAAAACCTAGTTTTTTTACAATGTTTGTTTGCAAACGTTGTACTAATACCCTTTAACAAATTTTACTACAAAAAGTTGTAAAAAAATTACCTTTTACAACTTCCCCCCTAAACTTTGTAAATATCAATTAACCACCATAAAAGTTGCTTTACTTGTAATTTTTTTAAGGCAACATTCACTGCAGGAAAATGCTGAATTAACGTTAATTTTTTTGAATATATTTACTATTGATTTAATATAATAATAACTAATAATTGGTGATTTATAATTAGTAACAAATAATCAATACTTACTTGATAATTTATAATTAATATTTATAAATGACAACTTATATAGTGTTAACCCAAAAAATGGATCAACACCCTGGTTTGAGTGTGAAAGCACCAACCCTATTCTCACAGAGTAATAATATAGATAATAAGTATAGAAAAAAGCAGTAAGAGAAAGAAGACAAGAAGATTTTTATAGTGGTTCGGTTGTTAATGGAACCTACGCTCACTTTATAATTTCTATTATAAACTGATTGCTGTTATAAGAAGTGTTTGATTACAAGGCTCTTGATTGTCCTTAGCTAGATTGAATCTCCAAGGTTAGGATCCACTAGAGAATCATAGTGAACCCCGTTGGAGATTGTTGTAAGGGTGGTGAAGAGTGAAGAAAGCTTTCAGCAGAGTCTCAGCAACCAGTCCAAAGAAGATCTCATTTATGTTGTAGGTAGGATGGTATTTATAGAGATCAGAGAGTTTTTGGGCCAGGCCCATTCGTCAGTTGCTTGCAAATGGACACATGATGATCTAGTAAAGCTAAGCTCGCGACCTGAGCCAAAAGCATGGATCGCTAGCGACCCATAGTCTATGGATTGCTAGCGATCCATAGCAGTAGCTCGAGTGCGAGCTAACCAATTAGCCCCACTTTTTTCTTCGTCTAGTTTAGGTCGCCATGATTCCATGATCAAGTATGGATCGCTGGCGATCCATGGTGTATGGATCGCTAGCGATCCATACACTTAGCATATTTTTGCTTTCTTTGCTCCACATGTGCCATAGCGAGCCAATGATGAAGTATTGATCGCTGGCGATCCATAGTGTATGGATCGCTGGCGATCCATACACTTTGACTATTTTTGGACTTTGATGTCTGCCATGATTTTGTCGCCTTGTATCGATGTTGTTTGTGCAGTCCCATCCTACGTTGCTTTGTTTTGATGATGATTTACTTGCTAGTTGCATTTAGCTGCTGATTGGACTGAATAGATGCTTGTCTCTTGGTTTAGTCAAACTCAGTTGTTGCTTTTGTAATATGACTTAGCTCCCTTTAACTTGTTGCCTTAGCCCTTTTGGTTGGGTTCCGAGCCATTCTGACTTCGTCAAGTTATTCCGTCCTCTCTTGGATCCTGCCGGGTTAAAAATCCGGATAACATTTTCCCCCAGAGTACGTCTTCATTAGAAACAAGGCATGCTCTGGAAGTTATCGCTTTTAGTTTCTGTTTGTTGAATTCCAAGTAATCGTGTTAGAGTTTCGTGAATATGAAGCAGGTTACGCTGCCGATCACTTAGTTTTGGTCTCGATGGCTACTGCTCGTCATAACGGATCAAATTTCTCTCCATAGCTTCTCGGTATATCTTGAAATAGTAGGTAGATGTCGCAGCACAAGTTTGAGGTCGTAGATGTGCAATCCTATAGATCTTTGGCGGTCCATAGCTGATGGATCGCTGGCGATCCATAGCTGATGGATCGCTGGCAAGCCGAGTACTTAGGATTTTTTTTCTTGTTTTTGTTTCCTATTTATGTAGTTCAGCCGACCTATCTCATCACTTCTCCACGATCCGAGCTTTCCTTCATGCGATCTAAGCCTCTTGCAATGATTTGATCCAACTTCTTATAGGCGAATCGACTTAGGTTTGTTTGATTCTATCCATTATTTTCCAGAAATTCAATCTTGTCATCCGCTGTGATTCCTTCTACGTTGCCAACACCGGAGCATCGTCGTTGCCTTCTCAAGCCGCCTCTGACCAAAAACCCTAGTTTTGCCTTTGCTTTGGATTGTCGCCGACCTATCCTTAGATCGCCGCCGGCCTGTCCTTGGTTTACTGATCCTAAGTCTTTGACCAATTTCGTGTTTAGAGTTCAATCCGAGGTGGGTTCACTGATTGCAATTTTTGTTTAATGATTTGATGGCGAGGTTTCATATGTGATGTTTATCATGAGGAGTTGTGTTAAATATGGCTTAATGGAGGAAGATAGTAAATCGAGTCTTGAGTTCCTCTCGAAATGACATTTGGTCCTTACCCTGGTGCTTGACACGTTTCGCTATCTTGTCCATTGAGCCAGAATTGACTTGCGCCAAGTTCCATAGTTGATATTGCAAGACACATCGCAAATTGGTCCTGGCTCTTTCGAAGAATTTGGACTTATCTTACTTGCTTTTTACACGCTCGGTGTCCTTGTACTGAAAAGAATCTTCCATGTCTCTTCGAACAACGGATCTGTTATCGATCATTGATCGATAACGGGTAAGTGTAGAGGAATTAAAAACAAATGGAAACGATACAGGGAGTCCTTTTCCTTTTCCGCTGCGAGCGAACTGTCTACACGATATAGAGCATTTGTAGTGTTTTGGACACCGAGCCTACCCCCTATAGGCAGCAGAGTACACTTGCCCTAGTACATACTTGAAATCCGTTGTGTCGAGACGATTCAATGTCTCTCCGGAATTCAAGTGTTGTAGGGGATACTATTAGTTTAGAATAGAATTACCCGACCATTTTGGATGCGAGTTTTGTTGTTTAGAATGAAGTATCCATCTTCGTGCCGTAAGTCAAGCGGAGGAAGCCCGACACTTTCGAAAGTCGAGTCGTCGTCCGTCGCCCTTTCTCCTTCCACCTCACAGGCTGAATATGGCTAGTTGGTCCCAGTAGGTCCGGTCTTGGATCGAACTACCCCCAATTTTAGAGTTCTTCTCAACCCGCCAGAGAGGGCTTCTTCCGTGGTTTCTGCTAAGGTTCTACACAATATATGCGTACAACATGGCATACCAGAGGAAGATTTATGGCTTCCAGAGAAGAACAAGTTTGCTCACATGCCTCCTCCGGGATATACTGCTTGTCATCGGTATATGTGTCTGAATGGAGTTATGCCCTCTTTTAATGATTTTTTGCGTGAGACTCTCTCAAATTTAGGCATTGTTCCGTTCCAGATTCATCCCAATGGTTACGCCATCCTAACTTGTTTCCACATCCTTTTCATGCACACATTCAATCGCACTATGAGCGTTGACGAGGTGCGGTACTTTCTTTCATTCAAGAGAAGAGATGAGTGTCCATCTTTGGTCGTAATCGAAGCTTAAAGGAATCGAAAAATCATATTACGACTGTAGAGAAATCTATCCTAGTTTATGACCCAGTATTTCTTCATCGGATGCCTGAGGCTTTAACTGTTTGTGGACGACAGGAGGTAAGTCCTTTTCCCTACTTATTGAGTTCTGACATGTCGCTACAGGGCAGGCTTTTAAATCTCCCCGAGATGGCCGAGATGAAAAATCCGAGATATCAGCCAAAATCCGAGATTTGGCAGCCTATTTAGTTATAAGTGTTTTAAATATCGCCCGAGATAGACGAGATATTTTTCCGAGATATTGGCAAAAATCCGAGATTTAAAACACTGCTACAGGGCTTCTAACAAGTCGAACATTTCTTGCAGTTATCCCAAGGCCGAATAGGGACTTGTCTCTTGATGAAGTTTTTCAAACTCTAAAGGCTAAAGATGTTGAGGAAAGATCCATTAAAGTCTTGCTGACTGACGAAAACTTACTCCAATATGGATTATTGTATCCGGGGATATCCGCGCATTACAGTTGAAGTCCCCTCTCCTTCTCGATCTAGGGTTCGCACGCGATCCATTTCTTCTCACGGCTCCGAAGAAGGCGCTTCTCAAGAGAAAGAGGGCCTGTCCGGAGAATTCAGCCGAAGAGGCTCGCGATGGAAGAGATGTTGCTGCGACCAGAGTTAGTCGCCTGGCTAGAATGCCTTCGATTCTGGGAGAAGGAGAAGAGGAGTTCAAGCAGAGGGAAGGCAAAGCTGCAATGGACTTAGAAAAAGAGGAGGGGAAAATTGGGAGTAGTAGGGATGAGTCCACTTCTAGCGATGACTTCTATGTAGAATCCGATGATGGGGATTATGAATCATGTGATGAGACTCTAGGATGAGTCCCATTATTCTGAGCTCACCTCCTCTAGAAACGAGTGATAAAGTTGATGCCCCAAAAATCGGGGGACGTCAGGATTCTCCGAGTAAAGATGCTGGCACGGAGTTTGGAGATTTGAGCGATGTTTACGTCGATTTCGACGCGCTTATGGGGGAAGATTTTAAATTTGAGGTGGTGCCCGCTCGTTCGAGCCATGTCGCATCCGAAGTTCATCCGATTCATTTTGCGGCGCCTGCCCGATCTGGTTTGTGACGTCATTTTAGGCTCTCCTCCCAAACACCCCACACACTTCACTATGGTCACACACACTTTTCATGTTTATTTTCCGTTTTTGAAACCTTTTATTTATGCTTCGTGCCAGGTATGACGAGCGGATGCAGCCTTTATGATGATTTTGAGGAATTCACCGACTTCCAGCACTGGTCCAAGCGTTCTTCCGGCCGTCACCAGCCCCGAGAGATGGAGGAAGAGTATAGAAGAAGAAAAGATCTAGAGGTCGAAACTTGTCGCCAAGACGAGAGAGAGCTGGGCTGGGTATATAAAGGTGGGTATGAAAAGAGGAAGACTTTCGATGAGAGAGAGAAGCCATCGAAGAGGTCTAAATTCGATCGCAGTTCCCATTCTTTAGAATAGCAAGCTTTCGCTCCGTTGCTCCCTTTAGCGGGTCAGGAAATCCCCGTTACTTCGGTCCTTGTTTCGCCTCCAACTTACATTTCATCATCTTCTGTTGACCTTGCCTCTGGTGCTTTACATCCCCATCGGAGACCCGCCTACATTCTTCTGTCCGGTCCTCCCAGGCTTGAGGCGGCGCTCCCCAGGTGGTTTCTAAGGGGGGTTAAGTTGGATTGTGATCTCCATCCGGTTCGTAGGGATTTTTACATGCCACATCTTCAGGCTATCCAGAACGATTTAGAACAAACCGATGGGTGGGAAAAGTTATGAAAGCAACTGGCAAATACAAACCACAACAATTATCAGGAAATCCTCTCTTTTGAATCAGAGAAGGATGATTTTGAGAAGGTGTTGACGGAGTGCGATGCCAAGATCAAACAGCTGGAGGAGGAGAAAGAAGTGGCGCTTCGAGAAAGTAAAAGGAACACCGACTTGCTGAAGGAAGTAAAAGAGGCCCACGAGAGAATTAAGATCATCTGTAGGAACGAAATAAAGAAGGCTCATGCCGAAGAGGCCAAATTAAAAGAGGAGGTAGCTGCTTGTAGCATGACAATTGAAGCCCAGAAGAAAACTATCTTCGATTGTGACCTTTTCTTTGAGGGGCATAATAAGACCATCTCCGACCAGGCTGAGACAATCGCTCGGCTACAGGATCAAGTTGCACAGCTTAGCGCCGACAAATCTCGCATTTAAGTTGAAAAGGCCGCCATTACGGTGGATTATCTGGAGCTACAAAATGCTTTTGAAAGGAAGATCGAAAAGGTGGACGAGACCATCTTGAATTTTTATGTCAATTCTCTACTGCATCAGGTGAGCCTTGGCTACTAAGGCCCGAAATTTCTGCGCACTCTCGCTGTGGTCTGGGAAGAAGTCTTGACCCACTTTCGTGACAGCGGTGACGTCTACACCAAGTGGGAGTAAGAAAACGCCTATCTTAGTGAAGAATCAAAGAAGACGTTTCTGGGGGGCCAAGAGATTTCGCGGATCGAGAGGGAGAAAGAAGCTGCCGATGCCGCTATGGCTGCGGCTGCCGAAGCACTTACGGAGCCTTTCATTTCTTGTGCCGGTAAGCCATCAGAGCAGCCCCATAATCTGCCAACAAGTTATGGGCTTGAGGCTTCCCCTCAGATTATAGAGCCGTCTAAGGAGGGTGAAGGTGGTGAATACGAAGTTGACATTCTTGGTCATTCTTCCGGTGCAGGTAATCATCTTGTTTACCCGAAGTTCGGGAGCTTTTAGCTTACGCCGCAAGAGTAGGAAGAACTTAATGCTTTCATTTTTGATCTTATAGGTCCGTCTACTTTATCTATTGACCTGCCAGCTTCTTCGACGGCTGGACCTGCTGCTATTTCCACTGCTTCCGTGATCGTTTCCGTTCCTGCTCCGGTCTCCATGTCTGCATATTTCGCAGCCCGGGGCCGGAGTCTGAGAAAATCACCGCACTTCATGGCTTGGATGACTCTTCTATATATTTGGAAGGTGACGCAACGACGGCATAAGTTAGGGAGCAAGAAGTTCAAACTGAGCAGCCATGCAAGACTCAAGAACAGCTGGTTGCCATAAAAAAGGAGAAGGTTGAAGCAATCAAGTCCTCTAAGAGCTCCCACAAATCAAGGAAGCATAAAATGAACGGCGAATCTTCTGAGAAGGTTACAGAGTAGGAGGAGGACACTAGCACTGGGGATACTATTGACATTACTGGTAGCGACATCACTCCCGAGGCGAAGCAAAACTCCAAACAAGAGGCGAAAAGGGGAGTGGTGGAAAGAAGCACTGAGAAGATTGGGTGGTGATTGATTTAATTTTGATTCATTTTCCACTTAGTGTTTTTGTTATGGTGTCCGTACTTTTCTTTTGTTGGCCGGCATTATGTGGGTACGGCCCCCACGGTTTGACCTTGTATAAAAGAAAGTTATAAGTAATACATTATTGATATTTTGGTTGTACTCTTATTTGTCTATTCATATGTGTTTTGTGCACTTATGCTTGTTTTGTTTACACTTATTTGCTTATGTATGTTATGTGCACTTGCATTTACTTTGTATACTTTCACTTCACTTTATCTAGTCCTGTGATTACTGCCAAAATTCTTTGGTTGGAGTAACATAACTTGTGAAATTATTGTGTTTTTGTATTTTAATTTAAGTTCCGGTGTATGCCCCTAGTTCACAAGGCTGTTTACTTCAAACAATTGGGAAATGGCTGGTAACTTATGGTTTAAACAGTTTGCATATTAAAACTTGAAATTTGACTTAGTCACAACTTGATTTTTCTTCTTTCAAAAGTTTTGTACCTTTAGCATGTATGAGTTAACTGTAGGCAGCTACACGTTGTCAACGTTTGATGCTATAGTTAGTCATTGAATGTCAGCAGTTGAAAATTTTCCGCTAGTTTGCAGCACTCTAATTTTGTTGGAGTCATGCCCATTTCTTCCAACAATGGAAGTGGGTTGATTCTTGTTATTCCTGTATGGATAAATTTCCCCATATTACCGGGGCAACTCCGGGACTTGAAAGTGCGCACAGCTTATGAGATGTGCGTATTTTAGGATCGATATGTCTCGTCGCTTCGGAACGGTTCTGCAGCTCCTCGGTGTTGCCTATCTTCGGGCAACGTAAGGAGTTTACGTTTTAGGAGCGTGATTTCACAGTGATGCTCCTCGGCGTTGCCTATCTTCGAAAAACATGAGGATTTTACATCTTAGGAACGTGATTTCACGGCTTCGAGATTTAATGCGCAGCTTATGTAATGCGTAACTTTTGAGACTGATATTACCCGTTGGTCCGAAACGGGTTCAGTACTTCTCAATGTTGCCTATCTTCGGGCAACGTGAGGAGTTTATGTTGAAAAGTTGGTGCGCGACTTTTGGTACTTCTCGATGTCGCCTATCGTCAGGCAATGTGAGGAGTGTAATTTTTAAAAGTTAGTGCGCGGCTTATGGGGTGCGCGGCTTTTCGTACTCCTCGGTGTTGCCTATCTTCGGGCAACACTAGGAGTTTAAGTTTTAAATGTTGGTGCGCGGCTTATGGAGTGTGTAGATTTTCGTACTCCACGGTGTTGCCTATCTTCGGGCAACGCGAGGAGATCATGTTTGGGCCTTCCCGATGTTGTCAGGGCAAAACTGGTTTTTGGAAGGCGAAGATCGGGTTCCGCCGATCCAATGGTTTGAGTCGATTTTCTTCCATCGACCCGGCGGGTAGTTATTATGAACACAGTTTTATCGATTCAAAAAGCGAATCAATTTTTATTAAGGAAAGCAGGGAAGATTTTTGCCTATTTACAATGGCCCGGCATCCCGGGATGGCTTATTTACTGAAAAATAGAGAGTACGTAAGATATTTTTCACATGAAGTAACGGCGGAGCGATTCGCTATTCCATGCCCTAGGAATTTGGATTCCGTCGACAGTTGTTAGCTTGAAAGTTTTGTCCCTTAGCTTTTGATTGATGACATATGGTCCTTCCTAGTTCGGTTTGAAGGCCCCCAGGATGGGGTAGATTCGCTTGAGTACAAGATCCCCCACTTCGAAGGTTTGATTGTGAACTTTGGAGTTGAAGTACCGTGCGACCCTCTTTTAGTGGGCAGCGGTTCTCAGCTCGGCTTCTTCCCTTCTTTCGTCAATCATATCCAGTGATTCAAGTAGGAGCAGCTCGTTTTGCTTTTAATTAAAATTTTGCCTTCGGTGTGATGGGACTTCTAATTCGATAAGAATCATTGCTTTTGATCCATAAGCCAGAGCGAATGGAGCATGGCGGGTTGCCGCTTTGTGGGTAGTTCTGTAAGCCCATAGTGCAAGTGGAAGTTCATCAACCCAGTTCCCTTTTGCCTTAGTTAGTCGTTTTTTGATAGTGGACTTGATGATTTTGTTTATTGCTTCCACCTGCCAGTTTGCTTGCGGATGAGCTACCGCTGAAAAACTCTTCTCAATTCGGAAGCGTTTGTAGAAGTCTTTGAACTTGGTGCTTTCGAATTGAGTTCCATTGTCAGTGATGATATTCTGCGACACACCAAACCTGCAAATAATGTTTTTAGTAACAAAATTAATGACTTTCTTTGTGGTTATGGTGGCCAGAGGTTCCACTTTGGCCCATTTCGTGAAATAATCAACGGTAACTATAACATATTTGGCCCCTCCTTTTGTTATTCGCAGGACGACAATCAGGTCAATTCCCCATATTGCAAATGACCACGGGCTGACCATCTGCGTTAACTCCATTGAAGGAGTTCTTTTAATTTTATTGAATCTTTGGCAACGATCACATCTTATGGCTTATGCTGCAGCGTCGTGGTTAATCGTTGGCCAGAAGTTTCCATATCGAAGGACTTTCTTTGCAAAGGTCTACCCCCAAGTGTGGTCTCCACATTCGCCTTCGTGCACTTCCTTTAGGATTCATCGGGATTCGTCATCGAACACACATCTAAGAAGGGGGTTGAGAATCCCCTTCGATAGAGTATTCCGTCTTATAGAATCGCGGTGCTTTCCGGAGAAGCCTTTTCCATTTATTCTGGTCAGTCGGAAGGGTCCCTGCAAGTAAATAGTCCTTTACCGGTGTCATCCACATCTCTGGTTCGATGGTGATATCGAGGATCCAGTCGACATCCATTTCGTCTATGCTTGGCGTGGTTAGAGTTTCAACTGGGACTAGTCCCGATGACTGAACTTATCCGAAGCTTGCCAGTTTAGCCAAATAATCCGCCTTGGTGTTTTGCTCCCATGGAATGTGATTTATGGTGTAATGTTCGATGTCACTTAGCAGCTCTTGCACTTTAGGCAGGTATGGGGCAAGATTCTCCCCTCGATCCTGGTATTCCCCCTTTACTTGGCAGACGACTAGCTGGAGTTGCTATGGATGTGAACGAATTTTATTTTGAGCTCTTTCACAACTTTTAATCCTGCTATCAATAATTTATATTCTGCTTCGTTATTTGTCGTGAAGAATTCCAAGCGTAATCCATAGCAAATAGCTCGCCTTCGAAGTTTCGAGCACTACTCCTGCCCCGGAACAAAGATGATTGGATGCGCCATCAACAAAGAGTCTCCACTACATTTCCACTTCCAGCCGTGTTTCTTCCTTGTCATCCCATATAGTTAATTCGGCGATGAAGTCTACTAACGCTTGCCCATTGATGGCCTTTCTTGGGTGGTATGTGATATCATATTGACTCAGTTCAATATTCCACTTGAGAAGTCAACTGGAAGTTTCAGGCCGATACAACACTTACTTTAGGAGCTGATCAGTTAACACTTTGATTGGATGAGCCTGAAAGTACGGTCGTAACTTCCTAGATGCGATCAAGAGGCAATACGCTAGTTTTTCCAGTTTTGGGTCATTTTTCTCGGCTCCGGTGAACCGCTTGCTAATGTAATACACGGGTTATTGGATTTTCGCTTCTTCACGCACAAGAGCGACGCTCAATGTGTGAGGTGAGATTGCTAAGTAAATGAACAGATCTTCTCCATCCAAAGGCTTTGATAGAATCGGCGGAGCTTCCATGTGCCGTAGCAATTCTTTGAATGTTGTTTGACAAGCTTTGCTCTATTTGAAGTTCTTTTTCCTTTCTTCAATGAATCAAAGAACGGTATACACTTGTCGGTAGCTTTCAAGATAAATCAACTTAGTGTTGCGACCTTTCCATTTAGGCTTTGTAGTTCCTTCTTATTTTTTGGAGCTTGGACTTCTCAAAGTGTTGTTATTTGTTTTGGATTTGCTTCAATGCCCCTGGCACTTACGATGAATCCTAAGAATTTTCAGAAAGCTACTCCGAAGTGACATTTGAGCGGATTGAGTTTCATTCCGTACTTTCAGAGTATTTCGAAGATTTCAGTGAGATTATCCAGGTGGTTGGTGGTCGCTCGTGATTTGACCAACATGTTGTCCACGTAAACCTCCATGGTTTTCCCGTTTGGCGCTTGAACATGGTATTTCCCAACGTTTGATAAGTTGCCTCGGTGTTCTTCAAACCGAATGACATTATCCTATAGCAGTGTAGTCCCAGGTCGGTGATGAAGCTGGTGTTTTCTTGATTAGGTTCATGCATCAAGGTTTGGTTGTACACGGTGTATGTGTCCATGAATGATAGCAACTCGTGTCCTGCCGTTCCATCCACAAGTTGGTCTATTCTAGGGAGAGGGAAGCTGTCTTTCGGGCAAGCTTTGTTTAAGTCAAGTAGTCGATATAGGTTCGCCACTTCCCATTGGATTTTTTGACTAAGACCAGGTTAGATACCCACTCAGGATAAGTTGCATCATGGATAAAACCGTTAGCCATTAACTTGTCCACCTCTTCCCTCAACGTCTTGGACCGTTCAAGACCTCGGCCACGCCTCTTTTGCTTTACTGGTGTGAACTTAATGTCAATGTTGAGCGCATGACATGCAATTTTCGGTGACACCCCACACATATCGGAATGCATCCATGCGAACACATCCAAGTTAGCGCGAAGAAATTTAGTAAGCTCCAACCGCATCTTGTTTCCAAGATGCGACCAAATTTTCAAGACTTTAGTCGGGTCATCCATATCGACCGGAACGGACACTGTCAATTCTACCGGTGCTGCCCGTTCCTCCCCTGAACTCTTCTTTCTAGGGTCCAAAGCCTTATCGAATCGGCTATGGTCCTCAAGCTAGGGCGGCTCTGTAGTTACTATTCAGAAGGTTCACGAATGTGGAGAGTTCTCCCCACGTCCTTCCCTTTTTCCTTTCTTCTGGATTCACGTAACTCTACAAAGTAACATTCTCTGGCAGCACACTGATCTCCTTTCACCACTCCGATTCCGTTTGCAGTAGGGAACTTCATGGTTAGACACCATTTGGCCAAAGCTATTTTGAAATCTACGAGAGCGGGCCGTCCCAAGAAGGCGTTATATGCGGACATTTCGTCCATGATTACGAAAGTCTAAATGAGGGTGACTCTTCGATCACCCTCTCCAAGTTCCACTGGCAGGTTGATTGTTCCTACAGGTTGCTTGGGTTCGCCAGTGAACCCTTGGATCTTCGTTTGGGATGCATACACGCTTTTCATGCTGATCTTCATTTAATCAAAAGTACGTTTGAAAAGTATACTAACAGAGCTGCCACTATCGACCAACACTCGTCGAACAACAGCGGGACTAATTCCCACTGTTACCACCATTAGATCAAGAGTCGGGGCTTTGATCCCTTCGGTGTCCCAATTTCAGAACACTATTTCATCACTCAATACTTTCTGCAGCTTGGCTAGAGTTTCATCTTCTATTGTGAGGCATGATTCCTTTGAAGCGTGCTTCAACGAACTTGCATACTGCTCCATCTCCCCCCAGCTTCATTGCGCGGGGTGTGGTCCCCCAGATATTGTTCCAATTATAAGTCTTTGGTCAGTTCGTTTGGACCTTTCTTCACTAGTTCTGGCTTGATTCCTTCGTTCTCTAGGAGGCTGAGGAGCCGCGGGTTGATCAGGGTTCTGTGACTTTCTCACGTACTGCTGGAGTTTGTTTTCCCGGATCAATTCTTCAATGAGATTCTTCAGATAGCGACATTCGTTTGTGTTATGATCGTGAGTCTCGTGGAAGTGGCAGCACATTCCTGAGCATTTTTGTTGCTCAGTTGCTTCCTTCCTTGGGTTTGTTTGTATTCCACGGTCCCTTGTGTTGCGAGATAAATATTTTCCAGAGTGTCGTTTAGAGGGGTATAGTCTTTGGGCCTGAACCCATTAAGCCTTTTATTATTGCCATTACCATTTCTTTTATTGGAGTTCTGATTTTTCTCTCTTTTGGTTTCCATCTTTCCTTGTGACTCCCTTAGCAGTTCCGAAAGCGTGCGCATTTTGAGTCATTGCTACATCGCTCTGTTCGATGTTCATCGGTTGTGCACTAGTAGACTTCCTTTCTAGCTCCTATGCTTCCTCCAATCTTAAGTATTGACTTGCTTTACAATTGAAGTCTTTCCTTGTGGTGGGTTGCTTCATCTTAATCTACTTTCTGAATTTAGTCTCCGGGTGAATGGCACAGACTATCGCCATGAATACCATATCTTCGTTGGGGTTGCTTACTTCTGTCACCGTGGTATTGAATCGGTTCATGAAGGATTTTAGCAATTCGTTGCATCTCTAGAACAATCCAAATAGGGACATGACATTTTTTGGTTGCGCGGTATGGAGCCTGAACTAGTCAAGGAATCTTGTTGCTAGTTGATCAAAGGTAGAGATAGATTTTGGGAAGCCTAGTGAACCACATAGACGCAATCCCTTCAAGAAAGATAAGAAAACACCTACACAAAACCGCTTCAGAGGCATTAGCTCCATCCATGTATCTACTGTACTTGTACAAATTGGGTTTTGGGTCCTCTGTCCCATCGTAGGCGAAATGGTTGGCATTGTGAATTTTTCCAGATATTTCTCATTCAAAATTTCATCAATTAAGGGAGTCTGACTTGGTGCAGACCCCCATTCATCATCTCTCCTATTTTTACTCTCATCCATTAATCATTTGACCATGTTTGTTATGTATGCCTCTGATGTCTGGTAATCCTGAAGGCGGAAGTTAGTCACTACACCAAGTGTTTGATTTTGCAAATGGTCTTGGCGAGTGGGTTGAAGCCTAGGCTCTCCCGTCATTGGGAGAGCCACTCCAGTGGGATCCCGTTGGTCCGCAGTTGGCCTGATTGGGGCAGTTTGGACATTCCTAGCATCATCGAATGTGTTGACATTCTCTTCCAACTGGTTGTCTTGCTCTCCCATCTTCTAAGTCGGAGAGGTCCGTGGCTATATCTTCTTGCGGGGTCTTTGCCCCTTGATTCAAGTTCAGACTTGGTTGCTTTGCGGTGAGCGGGGTACTCATATTTCCTACCACATTGAGTCCCATGGTTCCTGTTGTCACCCTTTTTTGCGGTTGTTTTCTGTTTCTTCTGTTTAGACCAGAAACGGAAGAATTTTCTTTTTCTACAATAGTTGTGGGTTCAGGCATTGTTCTTGGAGCAGGATTTGTCTGCAAGGTTAAGAGAGCATTAAGCTTATCCTTCAGATCCTTCTAGCTACTTTCCATCTTTTGGTTGATCTCGTCAACCATCTTATTCAACTCATCTCTAGTAACGACTTTGTGTTGACTAGAGGATGTTGGCGCCTGATTTCCTAAGTTAGCACCATTTACTTCAGTTTGTTGAGGGTTAACACTTCTCCAGCTACCACTGCCCCTATGGACCTTCCAGAGGCAATTCTCCTTCTTCCAGGAGCCATTGATTCCAAGCGGAAGATTTTTCAAGCAAAGATTGAGGATCTAACTTCTGGACCTATTTGATCCAAAGTAGACAGCTAGATCTTGATCCTGAGTTGGGTTCTAAGTGAAAGCACCAAAATGTTAACCCTAAAAATGGATCAACACCCTGGTTTGAGTGTGAAAGCACCAACCCTTTTCTCATAGAGCAATAATATGGATAATAGGTATAGAAAAATGCAGTAACAGAAAGAAGACAAGAAGATTTTTATAGTGGTTCGGCTGTTAATGAAGCCTACGTCCACTTTATAATTTCTATTATAGACTGATTGTTGTTACAAGAAGTGTTTGATTACAAGGCTCTTGATTGTCCATAGCTAGATTGAATCTTCAAGGTTAGGATCCACTAGAGAATCATAGTGAACCCCGTTGGAGATTGTTGTGAAGGAGGTGAAGAGTGAAGAAAGCTTCCAGTAGAGTCTCAATAACCAATCCAGAGAAGATCCCGTTTATGTTGCAGGTAGGATGGTATTTATAGAGATCGAAGAGTTTCTGGACCAGGCCCGTTCATTAGTTGCTTGCACATGGACACGGGATGATTTAGTAGAGCTTAGCTCGTGACCCGAGCCAAAAGCACGAATCGTTAGTGATCCATGGTCTATGGATCGCTAGCGATCCATAGCAGTAGCTCGAGTGCGAGCTAACCACTTAGCCCCACTTTCTTCTTCGCCTAGTTTAGGTTGCCATGATTCCATGATCAAGTATGGATCGCTGAAGATCCATGGTGTATGGATGGCTAGTGATCCATACACTTAGCATATTTTTGCTTTCTTTGCTCCCCATGTGCCATAGCGACCCAATGATGAAGTATGGATCATTGGCGATCCATAATGTATGGATCGCTAGCAATTCATACACTTAGACTATTTCTGGACTTTGATGTCTGGCATGCTTTTGTTGCCTTGTATCAACGTTGTTCGTGCAGTCTCGTCGTACGTCGCTTCGTTTTGATGATGATTTACTTGCTAGTTGCATTTAGCTGCTGATTGGACCGGACGGATGCTTGTCTCTTGGTTTAGTTAAACTCGGTTGTTGCTTTTGTAATATGACTTGGCTCCCTTTAACTTGTTGCTTTAGCCCTTTTGGTCAGGTTTCGAGCAATTCTGACTTCGTCAAGTTATTCCGTCCTCTCTTAGATCCTGCCGGATTAAATACCTAGATAACATATAGGTCATTATTTATAATTTATTTTAATTAATGATTATTAATAAATGATTTAGAATTACTAATTATTATCTATAATTAATAAGTAATTATTATTAAATAAATTGTGTTGTTTTGTTTTTTTATTTACTACAATTAAATAAATTTATGTTATATACAAATTATGAAATGCAAATAATGCAATAAAAAAATCAATTTTTGTTACATACTAGTAGTTTGAAATACAATACTAGTTTGTATATATTATTTATAAATCAGTCTTATGTCATACAACTTTTGTTTGTATGTATCTATATAACAATTGATTGTCACTATAAAGGAGGGTTCAGGGGGTGACAAACCCCCTAGATGGGCCTCCGTTGACGGTGGTAGACCTTTAAAGTAACAAAACGGTATATCTCATTCGTGTTTGAATTTGGAGTTTTAGATAAATTAAAATTTGTTTGTTCATCTAAACTAGATGAAATGGTTTACTAAGTTTTTGCTCTAAGTAACAAATTTTTTTGCTCCAATTCAAAAATGCTTTACTAAGTTTCATTTTGGCTCTTAGCAACAAATTTTTTAGCTCCAATTCAAAACTTTTCCCTACATTTCAAAGGTTTTCCCAATTATTTCTTATTGTTTTATTTTCTTTTACTTATTTTTAAATAATATAATTAAATGAATCCATCTCCTGTGTCGTTACTTGCTTCTGTCCAGGTCTCTTCTCTTGCTTTCGCCTCCTCGATGCCCGAGTATCTATCCTAATTGTCATCAACACTTTGTTACTCAATTTGGTAAAAATTGAAACTTTAATTTACGCTTTGCAGCCTTGAGTTCCTTGGTTGGCAATGTTAATGGTTAGAACAGAGAGAAGTTAATTGGTCGTGTTTTTTATTTTTTTCAGAAATGTGGTGAAGAAGGTATTGTGCTTGATCATTTGAATGAAGTTAGGCAACATGGGTCTAATGTGGTATCGAATGGCATACCTTCCTCTGAGGCCATGAGCATTATTGGGTGTTTGGAGGCAAAAAAGGCAAGGCAAAGTAAGAAGAGAAGGAAACAAAGGTGTTGCAAGGAAGGGGATAGCTTGGTTAGCTTGGATCTTGGTTATTGTTGGATTAAAGATGAGTTAAAACCTCACTTTGGAAGAAAAATATAACACATATTTTTCTTTTGATTGTGTTAAACTTGTTTGAATTATTGTTAACTTATGTTAAAACAATGGTTGTAACTTCTTACTTTAAAAGTAAGTGACATATGTGATCCATGTACTTGGACTTGAAAAAACTTGGAATGGACTTTAGTGGACTTATATGACGTATAACCAGGCCTTGAACAAAGCACATAGGGTGTAGTTGAACATAGGTTGAGATATGACTCGGATTTGAAACTGCACTTATAGCGATAGTTGTTATAGATGCAGTTCAGAATTGTTTTGTTTTTGACAATTATTATGGAACTTTGTAAAGATCCTTATGGGTTTCTCACCATATTTATGTTGTTATATATGTATTTTTGTTGCTATTAAAAGCTTGAATAGTAAAAAGTTAAGTAACATCTCGAAAACAACCATAACATCACTTATGCAAAACTGCCCCGTTTAACCTTGATTTTAGGACTTCAATTGTTTCAAAAAAGGACTTTAATTCTGAGTGATTTGTTTCATTATTTTAAAAAGTATTTCCTAACTCATATTAGAGTAATTTAAAAGTAGTTTGAGATATTTATGAAGTTCTAAGGATTAGTTAAGAATTTTTAAAGAAATAAATTTTAGAATAAAATAAGTTCTTTTTCCATGTTTTGTTTATTATTCAAACTTGTTATTTTCAAGTAATATTTTCGATAAATGTTTTAAAACTATTATAAGTATTTCCAAGTATTTTTAATGTTTTCAAAATTGGGTTAGAGTTGCTAAATGGCTAAATGGTTGTTGTTTAATTACTTATTAGAAAAATAATGAACTATGTTTAACACTAATAAGCCGACGAAGTAATCTTATCTATTTGTGAGAGTTAAGATTGATGTCGAGTAGGATGGAATAATAGAGCTCTAACCTACTAGTCTTCCTCTTAACCGAGGAATAGGTAAATGAAAGATGTCGAAAATGAGCTAATAGAGTTGATTCATTGTTGTTTATGGAAATCATTAATACTATACTTAACACTAAAAGACGACGAGGTAGACTTATCTATTTCTGAGATTTAAGAATGAAATATCTTAGCAAGGCTTGGAGCAACCAGTGCCCAAACTTACCAGGCTTCACTCTTGGACGAGGAATAGTTAAGTTGGAACATCAGAAACGAGTTAAGCATACGAATCATGATTTATATAAGAAATTGTTTTGACTGGATAACCGATTAGTTGATTATCGAACTTGACCTAATATTAATTTAGGAAGTAATCGAAAAGCTTCACGATTTCATACCAATAAGAACCCCAAGGGACAAGTATTAGTACGAAACATCTCTAGCTTTCACTTACTTCTGAAAGAACCAAAATTGAGTTTATCGAAAATTCATCGATTGATTTTGAAGAATCCGGGATCGGTAAGTGATCTACTTACCGAACACCACTTTAAAACTAGTATACGGGTTCTATGTTTTGGAAGCGGTTGAAGGAAGGGAATCTATGTGGAGATTCGAGATCTATTTAAGATGCTCGAACAAATGTAAAAGTTCATGATCTATTCATGAAGGGGGAATTCATGTGTGATTCCAAGATCTGTTGTGATGTGCGAATACATTTGTGGTTTTGACATCTATTTGAAATGGGAGGATCCAATCTGGGATTCATGTTCTATTCGAGTGATGAAGACTTCTGTGAAAGATGTGTTGATTCATTAGTTTTGATTCATGACACAAGCTTCAGAGATCATACGACGAAATACAAAGAGAATACTATATGAAAGCGACAAAAAGAGAATAAACGTATATTGTGAACTACAAAGGAGACAAGACTACAATCCAGAGATTAGTATGAATATTTTATTTTATTGAGTCTTAGAATATTGTTAAAATCATTCCTCAAGTAGTCACACACACACAAATTGATCCATGTTAATTTATACATATATAAGTGTACACTGTGCAAATAACATCAGGTCGGCTGACCGACTAGGATCCTCGGTCGACCGACCCTGTGTTATGTGCACAGTGACTTTCTGTTTTGTATACGATTTCAAACTCAGCTGACCGGCCAGGTTTTCCGGTCGACCGACCAGAGAATAACGGCTAGTTTACTGAAGAGATGCGATCATTTCATGAAGAGGAATGTCCTCTATTTCAAGAGGTATGGACACAACTGTTAACTAAAACTCTTCATGAAAGATTACAACTCTTCTACAACTATATAAACATATTCAATTCACTTCTACAATAACCAATTCATGTTTTAATTCTGAAATCTATTCTCTATTATTCTCTGCAAATAAAAAACATTCATTCTCATTCAATATCACTAGAATCCTTGAATTAATTCATATACTTTGATTCTACGTGATTATCTTCCTTCTAAATCTTCACACGCATACATACTCTTGAGGATTTGATTATAGGAAAGTTGTACTATCAAAAGACAATCAGTGTTATTCAGAACACATTCGTCAACAAACTATTTGTATTAAGTTGAAGTCCTCTTCGGCTGTTGAGGCGGAAAATTCCTGTTCGGCTGCTCAGGTGTCGTATACCTATTCCTTCGGGTTAAGTGAGGGGTTTAGTTTAAATCCAGAGGGTATTCTGGGACTGGACGTAGAACGGGAAGTTCGAACCAGTATAAAAATTCCTGGTGTCATTTTACTATACTGCTTTTATATTCCGCACTATTTACCTTATAATTATCATCACTACACTCTGTATTATCATATATCCATATTACACGATCCTTAGTACTACACGTACACTTTCATTTGGTATCAGAGCCTGGTATTCTATCGATCGTCACAACATCATAGAATAATGGCTAGAAAAAGATCCGGTCGAAGTACAGCAAGCAAAAAGCCTGAAACTATCAGAGCAACGACCAATGAGGACTGTAAAAAGGTACATTCTGATTTACAAATTTCAATAAGTAGTAATAATGAATTAATTAGTTTATGCGATAAAATCTCAAAGCATAATTTTATTATTTTAGAAAAGATGAAATCTGTTGAACTTGAAAATGAGAAATTGAAAAATGAGAAGTTAGATTTAGAAAATCAACTTGGTGTTTTAAAAAGTAATTTTGAGGCTCTTACAGATTTTCTAGATAAACAAAACACCATATTTGAAAACGAGAGAGAAAAATTTTCAAAAGGAAATTTTGATTTGAAATGACAAAATGATTTATTACAATCCTCTTTAGATAATTTAGAATCTCAAAATTTTCTTCTCAAAAATGAGAACGGTACGTTAAAAAATGAGAATTCTGAATTAAATGAGAAAATTGATATTTTAAATAATAGTAATATTTCTTTTGAAAATAATAAGTGTGACTTTAAAGCTAAATTTGATAAACTTAACACTGAAGTCGCAAAATTTAATAAAGGTCAAAATGATTTAAACATGATTTTATCTAGTTCTAGACCTTTACATAATAAAAATAGTTTAGGGTATAATCATAGAAATAGCACTAGATACGCTTTTATATATAATAAAAATGTTAGTGCTACTACTAAATTTCGAGTAAAGTCAAAATCAAATTTTCATCGAAATTCAAAATCTGCTATGACCAATAATGTTTATAATTTCTCTAGAAGTATAAAATCATTAACGGGAAATATGAATAAAAATTATCTAAGTATTTGGGTTCCTGTTAATTGGAAAAATAGAGAAAAATGCATTAATAATTATTTTTGATATGGTAGTTAATAATGAAAATTATATTTATAAAGGTACAACCACACCCAAATGGGTATGGTTCCCTAAAAATTAGGAAATTATAAGAACCTTGGGTATCACATGCTTTAAATGTTCATTGTTTTCTGATACCTTACAAGTAGTAATTATTTTGTTCTATATTGTTAACACTTATAACAAATATAATATTCTTTATCATATAAACTCTCCTTTTCGTCAATGACAAAGGGGAGAAAGATATTGCTCTAACACAATTTTCAGAAATAAACAATGCAAGCACAGATTAAGGGGGAGAAAAGTAAGTATTACCTTAAAACTCTTATTTGTGATGATGCAATGTATGAATGCTTGTTTCTTTTATTGCTATGTTTTGAATATCTATACATGCATCATATTGTTTTACAACTTGTTATTTCATAATTTCAAGTATTCTTTTACATATTACATCTAGTAAGTATTCCTTTTTGTCGATGACAAAGGGGGAGAAATATATGAAAGCTAACAAGTTTTTTGCAGAAAAGTCGCCATATATTCAGGGGGAGAATTATAATATAGATAAGTTTTACTTCGTCACATAAGTATTGTCATCAATCAAAAAGGGGGAGAATGTTGATTCATGAGTTTTGATTCATGACACAAGCTTCAGAGATCATACGACGAAATACAAAGAGAATACTATATGAAAGCGACAAAAAGATAATAAACGTATATTGTGAACTACAAAGGAGACAAGACTACAATCCAGAGATTAGTATGAATATTTTATTTTATTGAGTCTTAGAATATTGTTAAAATCATTCCTCAAGTAGTCACACACACACAAATTGATCCATGTTAATTTATACATATATAAGTGTACACTGTGCAAATAACATCAGGTCGGCTGACCGACCAGGATCCTCGGTCGACCGACCCTGTGTTATGTGCACAGTGACTTTCTGTTTTGTATATGATTTCAAACTTAGCTGACCGGCCAGGTTTTCCGGTCGACCGACCAGAGAATAACGGCTAGTTTACTGAAGAGATGCGGTCATTTCATGAAGAGGAATGTCCTCTATTTCAAGAGGTATGGACACAACTGTTAACTAAAACTCTTCATGAAAGATTACAACTCTTCTACAACTATATAAACATATTCAATTCACTTCTACAATAACCAATTCATGTTTTAATTCTGAAATCTATTCTCTATTATTCTCTACAAATAAAAAGCATTCATTCTCATTCAATATCACTAGAATCCTTGAATTAATTCATATACTTCGATTCTACGTGATTATCTTCCTTCTAAATCTTCACACACATACATACTCTTGAGGATTTGATTATAGGAAAGTTGTACTATCAAAAGACAATCAGTGTTATTCAGAACACATTCGTCAACAAACTATTTGTATTAACTTGAAGTCCTCTTCAGCTGTTGAGGCGGAAAATTCCTGTTCGGCTGCTCAGGTGTCGTATACCTATTCCTCTGGGTTAAGTGAGGGGTTTAGTTTAAATCCAGAGGGTATTCTGGGACTGGACGTAGAACGGGAAGTTCGAACCAGTATAAAAATTCCTGGTGTCATTTTACTATACTGCTTTTATATTCCGCACTATTTACCTTATAATTATCATCACTACACTCTGTATTATCATATATCCATATTACACGATCCTTAGTACTACACGTGTACTTTCAAGATGTCGTACGTAACCTTGACATCGAAAATGGCTAAAGACAGAGTATGATGCATAACCTGGGATTAGCGACCTATGTTACGGTGCTACCAACTCCATATCTAGAGATAGTTATCGATATGTTGCGTGCGGGAGTTCATGATATTTGGTTCACGTTGTTCAAGTTTATGTTTGGATGCAGGGCCGCTTGTATTTACCTTATGGTATATTTTATATAGAAATATACGATGCTTGGAAGGTGGTTTCTGATCCTTGTGCATAGAGTTTGGATTTGGCTTCCCCGAAGAGATCCCCGTGGAAAATCATTATGTGAATGTACCTTATCGAATTTGATTATACCCTAAATATGTTTTAATGTGACCAATGTAAGCACCACAGCTACTTGATATAATTTAGGTGCCATACCCTAGACATTATCTATTATATTGCTATATTAAACTTAATAAATGGTTGGTCTCTTTGAGGGGGAAAATCATTACAGGTATTTGTACGGTCCTAGTAATTACTGTTCTAGTTACGTATGTTCTTGTGTTTCTCACTTTGGTTTATCAGACTGATCTTGGTATTATTTTCCTAAACTCGAGTAGCCCCATGTATGCTTTCAGATTTTGCTACGAGTGCTTTGGAGCTTTTGGAGAAGGGTTGGAGTTCTGCCTATTGTAGCATTTATTTCTGCTACAAATTCTATTTTCAACATTATAAGGACATGTTGTTATAACTGTCCGGACCGATGATAGTACTTAGGCTTTAGTAACTCTAATATTTTGGTATTTAGAGTGACCCTTTGTATTGTTTCTTTGATATTATATATTATCATTTTATTGTGAGATTCTGATATTGTGTTCTTCTTTTCTTATTTTATTCGTTTTCTTTTATTTACCCTAACAATTCGTCTTTCCGACACTTGGGTGCTCGACACTATGGATGTATTAGTGTTGACATTTGGGGGTCAAAAATTTGGTTCGCTACATTTGGTATCAAAGTTCGAGGTTGAGCAAACACCTTGGCTTTGGTTGGGTATGCCTCATTAGATATAACGTAAGCAACACCCTAATGAGTCGAGTGCATTATACATACGAGAGCGTATATTTGTATTTTCTATAAACTTATACCCTTTTTCAGCTTTTCTTAGGAATATCACTTTCTTCGTAATATTCTCTTAGTATCTTTTCCTTGAAGTAACTCTATCACTAGGATTCCTAAAAATCTTAGTAAATATTGCTAAGAGTTCTTGTTGTTTTAGGATATGGTATCTGGTGCAGAGAGAGCTGGTTGGTATCAAGGTTTAGGCATGTCGCGGCTAGTGGAGATATGGAGGGACTTGTATCTGAAGATTTAGAGGAGGAGCGTGTATTTGAGGATCCATAGGAGGAAAAGATCTGGAGGAGGAACTTCTAGTCCAAGAGAGGGAGGATCAAGAGGAGGAACTTGTATTCGAGAACGACGATGATGTTATTTAAGAAATGGAAGGACCATTATTGGCGAATGAGGAAGACGTTAGGGAAGAACTCAATGATGAGATAGAGCTCGAAGGGATTGAAAACATGAATGGTTGGTTGTCCGATGGTGACGCAGGACCTGTAGTGATGGACCATTCAGGTTGGAAATCAGATAAGGACGGAGAGACCATGGATTTGGAAGGACCGCCGATAGAGGACTCTAAGGGAGAAAGCCCTCTGTAAGAGTGTCATGGTGTGGTTGCTAGGGGTGTTTTCTTTAGCTTTAGTATTGTACCTTGTAGATATGCATTGTAGTTAAGTATTGTGGTTAAGTATTGTATATATATTATATAAACCCGTAGTATGGGTTATGAATGCTAGCGATGGGTGTGTAGCTTGTAGTATATGAAGTGGTTTATGGAAGATAAGTTTTAAATTTAGAAACATGTTTTTTAAATAAATTATCCGATGTTACTGGGCCAACTAATAGACATCTTTACCTTAAGGATATCCGAGAAAAGTAGACTCTAGGACTGAGTTGGATACCCGAATCCTATTCTTCTTAGCTACTTACTAGAACAGATACGTAAAGTGGTCCAAGCAGTCGACTCAATTTTAAGACCCACATTTATGTTGGGACTACATCTAAAGAAAGGTAGAGAGTTAGGGTCAAAATCGTATCCAAGGACTCTATTCTTTTATATCCTGAAAGAAGTTTTGCTTTGATTAGGTAGTAAGAGCTACAGATGGTAGGGCTTTTAATACTGAGGGAAGTATAGTAGAAGTAATAGTGCAGGATCGACCAAGGAAAGATTTTGCTTCGATATGGCATGAGTTTGAGATATTGGGAAAAAAAGGTTCAATGGTATCGAGACTATCATCAAGGTCAAGGTTGGATTAGTTTCTGCGACATGGTATATAAGGACATGTAGGATCATATCCAGGGAGAATTCAAGCATATTATAAATATGGCTTTTCAGTTCGAGGGTTCAGCTCCAGTGTCATCTATATCTGCACTAACCAGAAGCAACAAGCGCAAGTTTCAACCGCCAAGGGATACTTCAAATTTCAAATGCTACAAGTGTAGGATGGAGGGTCATTTTGCTAGAGTGTGTAAGGAAGGAAAAGAGGGAAAATTTCTAAGGAACCAATTGCTAAGGTTCCAAAGGTTAAGCCAGAGATGGTGAGGCATAGTTTGTACCGAAGACTTGTTACAACTATCACCAGCCAGGTCATTGGGCCAGGGATTGTCCGATGCTTTAGATAGGAAAAAACCTAGGTTTTTCCTACTTACTCCAGCACCTTCCACTTTTGCAACCGAGAAGGGAAAGCAGATTCTTGAGGGTATACTATCTATTTATAGTTTACCTATTCGTATTTGGTTTGATATTAGTGGTTCTCATAGTTTAATATCCCATAACCTTGATTGTTTAATCATGCTCAACATGTTAGGAACATTAAGTATTGTTTGTGATTGATTTGTGCTCAACCAGTTTATGAGAAGTTTTACCTTTCTATATCATGGGTTGGGTAGATAGTAATTGTGAGTACATTGAACGAACACATTGTGAATTAAATTTCACAGTTTGACTATAAGGCGTTCAGTGAAAATGTTGGGTTAGAAGTTAAAAATTTAGTAAAAGATGTTCACTATAATATAAAGGAAAGGTAGAATATTTTGGAGGTAAATATTTGTTAAAAGATTTATACAAGAAAATAATTCTGTATAAGTATGTTTTATGAAATGTCGTTTATAAACCAAAAGAATTTAAATAGAGAATTTGAGAACTTAAATCCCAGCGTCTTTGAAAATATTTTTCAATATTTTAGCAAAAATAATAATAGTATTATTTAAAAGTAAATATTGAGAAGTTTGTTTCGGAGATTAAGGTCAGGATACTTAGTAGCAACATACGAATTATCTAATACCGCTTTGAAATGATTTTGGTTAAGTACCAAAAGTTTGGTTTGGATGTACTAAACTCACTTCGGTTGCTTGAACATAATTTCGATGATGACTACATCATCGTCAGTGTTCATTTTCAGGTTTCTAAGTGTGGGATGCTACAAAATGTTTTAGCAAAACAGATTTTGATTTAATCACAAAGTAAGATTTGATATACAAAAGCTATATGTATATAATATTTCAAATGATTTGAAATGAAAACCGGTGTTTAGTTCTTAAGTTCTCTTGTATAGTTATTTCATGGACACATGTAGCGTATGCAATAGAAAAGTATGGATGTGCATCACAATATGATATGTTGTTTGGTAGTTTCAATTTGTTAAAAATGGAATGTAATTTTCGACGATTTTGGATAGTCGGGAATTTCCAGATAATTATAGAGCTTTTAATTAAGTGTTTTGTGAAAATATAAAGTTGAGTTTATATAACACTTGAATTGAGAAGATAGCAAGTTAAAACCTATTTTAAAATTTATTAATCATACTTGTTACAAATTTGATGTTGATACATACTCTTAGGATGAAATGGAGTATTATGAACTTAATTTATAAAATGATTATAAACTTAGAGTTATGTTTTTATGAAATAATTCATAAATAATTTTAATATTTAAGAGGTATACCATTTGGACAAATGAATGCGATTAAAAAGGAATCGGGGTAATTAAGAGACCAATAGGATAGGTAAGTAAGTTGTACGTAGATCATTTTATTTGCATAATTGTTCTTGATTCTGTATTCGAACACATGGTTTCAAGGCGGTTTACACTAGTCCGAACAAGAATTTTTCACTTGATTCTTGACGGCGAACACTTAATAGGGATTCGTGATACGATCTTAATGTTTTCTATCATAGTATATGACAATGCAAGGAGAACGGTAGGTTTCTAAACAAGGAACCAAATCAGAGTCTGCAGTAGAGAGTTCAAGTGATCTATACTAGTTGAGAAGAGAAATCTATGTGATCGAGCAAGTGGTTATATCATATATTATGTATGGATGGTACTATGTGCATCATACGGGCTTAGTGCATTTATATGATATGTTATGTTGGCTCATGAAGAGTTTGGGGAATGACTCTTTGATTTATTGCGAGGTAGTATGAATAATCGTCTAAGAAAGAATCTAAGGCTATTGAGCGTAAGGTATGCTTGGTAGGTTATTTATCGTCCTTGGGTGATGGGAGAATTATGAACCTAAGAAAACCGCAGGAATTGGTTGCTAGTGATTATGAATGTTATTTGAGTGTTTGTGTGCTTATTCTTCTGTTAAGGTTAGAAGTGCCATGGAGCAAGGATGCTCGGGGTGGTACAAGGAAGAAGGAAGGCAGTTTGAAGGAGATCCATCCAGTGTTGCTTATCGATTAGGATTTCTTCTTATCTTAGTATCGTATATCTTTTGTAGTTTACTCACCGCTTGAGATAGAGTTGCTCGGTATGCATTTTGGTTTGCAGTTTAGTTTAGTTGCTTAGTTTATCTCCGTCGGAGAGAGTTGATTGATAGAATAGATAATTGAAACATAAAAGCATGCTCGTTCACTAAGGGACCAATGTAATTGAAACCGAGAGGAGAAGTTGGAATAAGATTCCATAATTGACCCCAAGTGCAAGTGGGAGATTGATAGAGTTAGGGGTATACCCTATGGGAAATTATGTAATTTGTTACATATATCTAACTTGATAACCAACCTTGGTCAAAATAAAAGGTGTTTTCTTTCTATTATATACTTGATATAATGTGTTATATTAATTAACTATTAAATTAAAAGTAAATTTAATAGAAAATCCATAAATGGTATGCTTTGTGATAGTAGTTACAAAGTGTTGTAACCGTGAGTAATTTATCACAATGAAAATAGATATTCCATTTTAAATATTCCTAGTCAAGATGTATCGAGACTGGATATCAATATATCTATTGATATTAGAGTACATAACGCTCTCCAAATGTTGAGCGGTGCATTACTCATGACTACTAAGGGCAACAAGGGGTTACGTACTGATGGTTATTGGATAATTATGGAATGACTCACTCGATAGTTTTTTATTGGTTAATACAACTAAAGTCAAACTGAAAATATCGATGTGACTAATTTACACAGTTCTCTTGACTTGAGAATACAATTGATCTTCAATGTGGAAGCTCCGCTTTGATTATAGTTAAATCATGGCACATTGTCCATCGAACAACTATAGTTGGGTTGAGTGAAAGCATTGGAAGTGAGACACTATTCAAGAGAGGATTTGTCTCCTCGGTTATATGAGGTTAGTATTACGGTCAATTGATGTCAACTCAAAGTCAAAATCTATGGCCAGATTGGTTCGGTTAATAATAATTGTTATTATTGAATCAAGGACTTTGTCTTTGGACTATAAAGCTGAATGTGGACAATATTGGAGTCTTGACCATTACCAAATTCCATAAGTCCTAATGTGATATAGTTTTGACGAAGAGAATTGGTATAAATAATTGTCACTATCGAGTACGTCTAATAATAAGTAAAATTGGATTTTACCAAAAGATGTGTAAGCGATAAATTCAACCAAAATGTCACACCACCTACTAAGTGACGTGTGAACGTTAATATTCGAATAGTTCGATATTAATCGCTGACTAAATTTACACCTTTGAGTCGCATAACCATAATGATGAAATCCCTGAAAAACTACATGATTTAATTGATTTATAAAATATTGTAAATTGATTAAATTAATTGATATTTAAAAAATATTAATTATTATTTAATTTATTTGATGATTGGAAGTTGTTTGTAATTATTTTAATACATTTATAAAAATTATATTTTCGTGCATTGATATACAATATCGATGTAATTTTAATAAAAGATAATTGCATAAAATGATTTATGGAAATTTTATGTCACTTGATGGCATGATTTGTAGAAATTTTATGTCATTTGATGACATATCACATGAAAAGAAAGGATCGGAGAAAGAGACAATCAAGGGAATTAATTAGGGAAGTTTTAATTAAAGAATGGAGAAGGTTTCGTTCTTTCAAATAAAACATATTCTCTAATTCATATGGTACGTAAAAACTCATTCTTTCTCATTCAATCTTTTTCTTTCTCTCCTCCTAACTTTTCATAGCAGAAAACAAAAAATCAAATTTCCAAAAATCTTTCAACTCCAAACAAAAATATCAAATAAAATAAAACAAAAGTGGTTCATCCATCTCTTGCAAGGATACAAGGGGGATCTTGAAGATCTGAGGAGATATCATCATTCAAGATGTGACTTCTAGGCAACAACCTATGGGGAATTCATTTTCAAGGTGTGCTTTAAGGCTTTGGGTAAAAAGGTATGTTTTTCTTTTATAGATAATGACATATGATGTAAAATTTGATGAAAGAGAAATTTAATTGTCATAATTTGTGTGCACATATCTTTGCCTCATTTAATTTGAAAATTGTTTGTGTAGCTTGAAATGTTTGTTGAATAAATTGATTGGGATTTTATTTTAATAAATAAAAACTAAAATTAGTATATGTTTAAATACAATTTTTTTGGAACCATGTTCTAAACATTCAATTTGAAGTCTAATTTTGTATATTTAATTTATCAATCGGGTTCTTATTTTGTTAAATTAAAATTAAAATTTGTATATGTTTAGATGCAATGTTTATTATAGATCTATACTACAAACATCCAATTCAAAGTATACTGCTATAGATTTAAAACTTTGTATGTTCATATTGTTTTGATTGGATTTTACTTTAACAAATTAAACTAAATTTTGTGTCTGAATAGTACAATGTTTTATTGCAGATTAATGTTTTAAATCATATAAAACAAAGTGTAATTCAAGATTTGAAAGTTTACATGCATGTATTTTGTGTTTGTATTGTATTAAAATATATAAAAAAGGAAGGTGTTTTGGCAATAAGTCTAAATTTTAACTTGATTACTATAAATCTATAATTTGTATTAATTAAAGAGATTTTATTGAATCTTACATACACAAAATTAATGTTTTGAAAATAAATCTTATTTGAATTAATTGCTCTAAATCTCTAATTTGTATTATTTAGAAAGACTTGATTTAATCTTATATACACACACTTAATTATATATATATGTTTGTATATATAAAATTTATTATATGTATTACATATTGTCAAAATATGAATCAGAGTTTTTTCCAATGAAAAAAAACAATTTAAAATGAGGCAACTATATATATATATATATCATATATATAAAGCAAATACTTCCACACTGAAGCCTTTTCGGATTGATAAAACTGCCCTTCATTTAAAGAGAAGTGAAAATGTAGCACTTGGTGGTATAGTTGTAATTCCCTTGACCCATGTTCACTAATAACTGCAGTACCCATTTATCCACGTTTGCTTCCCTACTCCCAAAATCATCATTCTTCCGTATAATGGCAGAGAGAAGGAAATTATCGAAAGCATTAAAAATCTCAACCTCCTCTTCTTTTAGATATCACTCTCCAGCTCTCCATTGATCATGTGACCTGATCGATATGAATTTGCATCGAGTCGAACAATGTCGAGTCGAACAGCATCGAGTCGAACAACATCGAGTCGAACAGCATCGAATCGAACAACATCGAGTCGAACAACGCTGTATCCTTCTCCCTGATCGATACGAATGCCTTGTTCGTATCCATGGGTATCGATACGAAATGCATGGATACGAACAGTATCGATACCAAACCTGTTTCTTCCAACATTGATCCATCCATATCTCGAGCATACGAACTCCGATTGACCTGAAATTTGAAACGTAGCCTCTCCTAGCCTTGATCATCGTTCCCAATCGATCCTGCCTTGATTGGAGCTCGGTCAAATTTTGATGACATCGATCACAGCCTTGTTTCCAATCGATTTCCAACCTTGATATCCATTCATTCCAGCTAGTTTGTTGATATTCCAGCCTTGACCAAAGGGTGGGATAACATTTGCCCCCCAAAACATGCCTTGTGATAAGAAGGGGTGTTTTGAATAGTTCAGAATCCGATATCTAAAGTCCATAGCCATATCATCCAAGTGCACCGTTTTTTACTGCTCCGAGTCGATGTCTGATTCCAAATCCAGTAACCACGGCTTCATCCAATTCCATATCCATCCGAACTCGTCAGCCGAGTTCTAATCCATCCTTATCTAATAACCAATAACTGAATCCAGGACCTCTCCGGGTCGATATCCAAATCTGTAACCTCTCCGGGTTCTTGCCAAGCGTAATCCACACTTGACGACCGTGGCCCAGTGTCCCTAGGCGTTAAATAATTGCCATGGCTTAAGTCCTAAGCCGAAGCATGGTCGCTCTGGACCCTTGTCGAGCATATTCCATACTCGATGACCTGAAATGGTAACCGATAATATAGGGCCTAAGTCCTAGGCCGAATCCTGGTCGCTCTAGACCCTTGTCGAGCATAGTCCATACTCGACGATCATTTATCAAAAACCAGATAAAAATCCAATCAAAATCCAATCCAAAATCCAAATCAAATCAGAAAACCAAAAATCCATATCAGAAATCCAAACCAGAAAGCAATCATTCAAACAAAAGTCCAAACCAGAAAACAAACACCATCAGGAGTTCAAACCAAACTCCAAAACCAAGCCAGAAAAGACAAATGTCCAAACCAAAAGAAAAGGCAGATTTCACAAACAATAGCGTCGCGGTTTATCATCATTCAGAGCATGCCTAGGGGCCATCTCCGTCCCCGTACACGAGTAAAATGACTTAGCCGTTTGCCAATAGTTTGCTACTTATTTCATATCACCCCGGTCAATTGATAACCAATCGACCATCATTCCTGGGTCTCGCGCGGTCGTTGTTTGAAGTAGACGGTGGTTGCTCATGCTCCGCCGCCACATTCCGGGCCCCGACATATTATCGCAGCTATCCATTCCTTACATGCTCCTCAATTATGTCCTTTGGATTCCTGCAACTGTTGGTATCATGTCTGTCTAAATCGTGGAAAAGACAGTGCCTCCCTGATGCCCTTTCACGTTCTGAGGTTCTCTCCTAGCTGGCCTTCGGTAAGGAAGGCGGTTCCGAGTCTCCATGAATACCCATTCTAACATCTCATTCAGTCCTATGTAAGTGGAAAATTTTGGCTCTCTCCACCGCTTTTCCTGATTCGTCATCCAGTTTCCTTTTTGCTTTATCTTTATCTTTATCCGAGCCTCCGCTGGATGGCCCGCCATCCTTAGCTGCGTGCACCTCCTTTAACTTCATATCTGAACATGTATCTTCCTGCCGAAGGAATCTCTCAGCTTCGTGAAAGAATTCCTCGAGATCCATTGGTGGGTCCCGTATCAACGACACTTTGAAATCTGAATTCTCTCTGACTCCTGACACTGCTGCCATTAAAACCATCAATGGATCCGGTCGATCCACCGAAACAACCGCTGCATTGAACCAAGTTAAGAAAGCTCTAAGCGATTCGTCTGTCCTTTGCTTTACAGATGTTAGCGTCATCACGTTCTTCGGCCTTTTGATATGAACCTGAAACTGCTTCAGAAACCTATCCACCAATTCTGTCCATGTCCTAATAGATCCTTCTTCCAGCTGTCTGAACCACATAGCAGCTATATCCATCAAGTACAGAGGGAAACATCAGGCCATCAGTTACTTCGATGCCACCAGCACTTCCATATGTCTTGTGTACCTCATCAAGTGATCAGTCGGATCAGCCTTACCATTGTACATGTCCAAAGTAGGTAGCTTGAACTCTGGTGGTGTAACGACCCAGAATTTCTGTCATTGAAATTCGTAATAGTTTATTAATTTTAAATATTAATAAGTAAATTTATAAGTCGAATAATTTAAAATTCGAATAATTGGATTTAATTGGATAATTAAATCGATAATTTAATAGTGAAATTCCAGAAATAATTGAAAATTGGGTTTAATGTGATTGAAAATGATTTATAAAGTTATATTAAATCATATTGACGTTATAGTAATGTTATAGAACTTTTAAAATTGAATTAAAAGTTAATTTGTGAAAATTGAATATTTTAATATTTAATCGACTAGAGAAATTAGCCATTTTTCGAACAGTCTCAGAATTGGACGAAACTAGTTCCATTGGATCCATAATAGTTTGTTATTATCGGATTTCAATTTTCGTAGCAATCGGAGTTGTCGTTTGACCGTGGCAGCTCGAAACGCATCGAAATTGTTTTTAATATTAATTTGACGAGTTAAAAATACTCATTTTTCAAAAGTCTCGGATTTCGACGAAACCAGTTTCATCGGATCCGTAATGTGATATTATTGTAAGGTTTCAAATTTCGTGTCAATCGGGTGTACCGTTTATCCGGGGTAAGCCAAAACGCATCGAAATCGGTTTAAATCGGTTTAATTTTAAATCGATCATTTATTTCCGTAACTCGCACAGATGGCCGAATTAGCTCCTGAAACACGTTTCATTGCATTTGGAACATGGGGTAAACCTTAGAAATGTCAGCCGGCATGCTTTGTTTGGAGTTCGGAAAAATTCGGGTGAATAGTGTTTTGCGTAATTTTCTATAAAATGCCCTCACTTATTCACAATTGCAAGCAAACTAGGGTTTCTCCTTGTGGCCGCCAGTTTACATTTCTATGGCCAGAAATTCGTTCCTTTCTTCCTCTATTATCTTCAATCTATAAACAATTAGCAAAATCTTTCAACTACAATGTTTTAGAGCTTGATGAGAGCTACGAATCCATACGGATATGATCGTTTATAGTCGAGGAAATCAACGGGAAATTGAGCTGGAAGATGCGCCGTTCGCACGCAATTTGATGGAGCTAAGGGTGGCCGAGCTCAGGGTGGTTGTAGCCGATGGTAGGCGTGGTGATGGCGAACGTATTGGAGATTTTTGATCGATGTAAAGGCGAGCGTAGTGGGGTGTGTTCGAAACCCTAAACGGCGGCTTGAATGGGTTCCAACGTGATATTCACGTACGTGAGTTGATGAGGGAGGAGCATCAGGGAACGGCCCTGATTTGATGAAGAGAATCAACGGCCAGATTTCGTTCTGGTATATAAAAAAAAATTTGTAATTTAAATATATAAATTCGTTCGAACTTTAAAATGCTGTAATTTGTTCATACGAGGTCGGAATTCGACGAAACTTTTTGCGTTGGAACCGTTTCGACGAGCTCTTCACGATGGAGCTAGATTGGTAATTTTTTGAGCTAGTGAAAATTTTGGCTGAAATTAAATGCCTGTTTAATTTCAATCGGAGTAAATCGCTATTGCGACGAATAAAAGCAAAGGTGAGAACTTCTCACTCAATCGAATTGTTCGATGTAAATTTTAAATAGTTAGATTTAAAATTGTTGATTATATGCCTGAATGATGATTGTTATCTATTGATTGTTAAAATAGACATTATACACCGTTATTAAGCGGAGGTTATTTATTAAAAACATATACCGCGATAATTTCACATTGAAGAGGAATTGGTATTATATATGTACTTGGAGTTGATTTCCCACATTATATAGTGGATGAGACGCTATTGCGCCGTATAATAGCGGATAATATTTATTAAACCCATATACCGCGATATTCCGTACTAGAACGGAATTGGTATTGTGCTAACATCTGTGGATGCAGGGAAACAGGTTGGAGGGATCCGACTGGATTCCTCACCGTATTGATTTATTTACAAATATTGTTATATATTCTGTTATCATATGATGATATATGATGTTTGGATTCCGTGATTGATTTTTTGGTGCTGTTGCATCATCGGATCCATTTTTGAAGTTTAAAAATAACGATTTTGATTTTAAAGGGATTTTAAAGTGATTTTTGAAAGTATACGTTTTATTAAAATTTTGGAATTGATTCATTTTAAATAAATAAATGTTATAATTTTTATGTTATGAAAATTACGAGATTTTGTGAAATATAAGCGAAAAGTGATTTTTGAAATAAATAGTTAATTAATTTGTAAAATGGTTTAAATTGGGATTTTTGAATTATTATGAACGATTTATATAAAAGATGTACAAAATGGATATTTTATAAATTAAGAATACTGGAATTATAAAACGAGTTTTTATAAGTGTTAAAATGAAAAAAATGGATTTCATAAGTGAACGAAATTTATAGACTTATAATTTGGGAAGTCATAGAATGAATAGATTTTTGTAAAATAAAATTTATAAGTAATTAACTTATAAATTAGATTTTTGGTATATAATTGAGTTATATAAAATGAATTGGATAATAAAGGAGATTTATAAATCGAAGTTTTATAAATAGAAATGGGATTTATAAACATTGTTTTATAAATCGAAATCAATTGAATTTGATAAATTAAACATAGAAGTTATTAAAGGAGATATATTCGTGATTTTGGACAGCGAATTATCCTTTAAGTTAAATGTTGTAATAATAAGAGTTTGGTTGGGAATTTTATCCACGATTTTGGACAGTGGATAATCTTTTAAGTAAAATGTGTAGAAACATCGAATTGGGTAAATAAAGTATATTCACGATTTTGGACAGTGAATATATTATTAAATAAAATGGATATGTTTTGGAGAAGTGATATTACGAAACGAAGTTAATTGTTTTAAAGATGTTTTAAAACGTGTTAAGTATCGAATACATAGATTTCAACATTTATTGTTGAAATAGACGTTTCGAGAAATAAGGAAATGGTGGACTATAACATTGTTGTTATAGTAAATGGTTTCCGAAAAGAAATGTTTTATATAGTATTGGGATTTATATATCTATCTAAATTTCGAATCCCTATACTAGTGATTTTGAGTTGTCGTAATGATGTTTTATGTAACATTCGTTTTGACTCAAATAAAATTTGTGAAAGAGAATGATTTCCTTAAAGAATGAAATATATACTTAATTATGATTTAAGTATATCGAATATTTTCCTAGGGTTGAAAATAAATGATTTGTGAATTACTTATTATTAAATAAGTATGGAAATATTTTCCAATATGAAATGAAAGGTTTGAGATTTTATCTTTTAAAGATAAATTGAAAATGAATATTTGAAAGTGATTTGAAATTTGGTTTCAAATGGTTGAAGTGTGGAAATTATATATCTTGTAAAGATATTTTTTTTGGAAAATAAATAATTTGGAAAATTATTTAGAATCTAATGATGCGGTGCAGACCTATTGATAGTTAAATAACCGACTATCAATAATTACCTTGAATGGGTATTTGTTGTGATTTGCTTGAATTTGAATGCCACCCTTATTTTTGAATAAACGCTCACTATTCGGGTTAGCCGGGAAAGGACCTTTAGGTCGTATAACCCATTTCGAATATGTGATACGTCGTAATGGATTGCATTTGATGATCGGTGTTGAAGACCAGATATTTTTGAAAATGGAAGGATTACCGTCGAGTTACTCTGCATCGGCTGATCTCCGATATATAGATTTTATCACCCTTAGTGACGGGAAGTTCGGATGTGATTTGAAAATTATCCGGATTTGCAAGGGCTTCGTGAGAAGTGCCTTTAGTTCTGTTCGATCCCGGAACAGACTTGTATGGATTGTATGTCTGACATTACAAATTGAGATATAAAGCTGATTTCTTTCAAATACATATCTGTTGGTGGCGGAGAATTTATTCTCTTAGCTTAACACCCTTCTCTGAGACGTACGAGCTCAGAGGTTATGTAGTTGAAGGTTATCAGCGATATATTCCCAACTTGGTAATGTGGCATGCTGAGTGTTGTTGTGTAATGATCATTGTTTGATCATTTGTGATATGATCATTTGTTTGATCATTTATCTTTGTAATCATTACTTTGATCATTTGTTGACCCAAGGCATGGCTTTGTGGACGAGACTTCGTCGGACCTCACACCTCGGAAATGGTCAAAACAGGAAGGATGCGGCAAGGTTCTAGGGAGTAGCGCCCCTTAGTGTATGTCATTCCTTCTGGATAGAGGTGGTATCATGGTAAGTAGCCCAGATATTTAACCTATGTTGTTGCTGCAAATTTATTACTTTATGGTTGTTCGAAATTGAGGATCCTCGGGAAGATCGGTTACGATCGGGGGATGACATATTCGTGTCAATAGTTACCTATTTTTGCAGAGGTAACCCGGCCTTGTGTTGGCAGAGATCTAACCGTAATGTTAGGTTATTTCTCGGGTCGTCTTTCCAGAGGCGTACCTATGTGGCAATGGGAAGTTCCTTGGCCTGACCATTTGTTGGAAATCCAAAGAAACAATACGATCTTGTACGGTTTTAGTTGTAGAACCTATCATTCACTTATGGTGGTCACCACTGTTTGGATGGTAGCTATAGTAGGCATAAGTGCGGAATGCCTATGCTGGCTAAGATTTATATTGTAATTTCGAAATGTTTTCTACACTATGCACTAGTAATAATATCAAATGTTTCTTTTTAATGCGTATCAAGCATTGTTGATTATCATAAGGAGAAACCTCCTCCGATTCTGCGTTTGCATTGTGTGTGTGTGCGGGAGGCCTTATGGTAGTCTCATTTCCCAAAAAGCATTGCGAATCTATTTTAAAATATTCCTCTGTTGTCCTTTAAAGATAAACTGTTTTAAGTTCTCACACCAGTCACCATGACTGACCTGGAGTTTATTTTTCTCTTCCTAAACTCTGGGTGCCCACCAATTTCCACACGGGCAGTCTAGAGTTAGGTTATCAGGTCATTCTGGATTCGAGATGCTGTGGAGCTTAGTGGCGAGCTGGATGGCGAGACGTACCACTTGTATATGATATTATATATTCCGCTGTGTATTCTGTATGAGGACCAGTTTATATAACTGTCCAGTGTTGTATTGTTGTTGTAAACTCTGATGATGATGTAATGTATAAAATGATATAGTTCTTTGATTTAAAGATTATTCATTTATCTATTATATGTTGTTCCGCTGCGAATGTGAGATTCTGATATTGTTTCTGTTTCTGATGTTGTTCTGTTGTTCTTCTTTCTTCCTCTTCTATCGTTTCTTCTACCTCTTCTTTCTTAAAACCCTAAGTATTCGGTTTTCCGACATTCGATGGCTTGGCAGTCGATACAGTGGACGTATTGATGTCGATATTCGGAAGTCGAAGAATCGGGTCCTTACAACGTGGTATCAGAGCATATGGTTAAGCGACAACCATGGCTCTTTTGGGTGTTACTCATTAGAGATAGAGTCAGTAGTGCTCTAGAATGAGTTGAGTGTAATAATAGATACGAGCGCGTATTTGTTAGTGAATATAAAATTGTTTTATATTGTGATGATTGGTTTGTTGAGTGGTATATGGATTCTGGTCGGTATTGTCCGTACAACTCTATTGATAGGGATCTCTAAACACTTGTATAGAATAATTCGGCACGATATTGTTTTAAAATTAGGTAAATGAAATAATTTTACCTTGATTATATTTTGTATATAAAGGAAATAATTTTTCAGAATTATTAAAGTGTATATAATTGATTGTTTGGTTGTTGAAAATGTAAATATATATATAAGTTATTAAAAGTTGTTTGAATAAGTTAAATAAAACAACAACTGTGAAAGAGTAAATTGTATAAGCAAATGAATTATAATGTATGAAGTTATAATTAAAATGATTTAAAATGGTAAAATAATCTTATATATAAATAGTGAAATTTTATAAGTAAAAGATTTGTAAATGTGATTTATAATCTGAAATAAAATTCCAGAGAAGTGTTTTGAAAGGATTTGATATTTTGGAAAAATGTTTTGGAGAGATGAAAGCTCTAAACTCTTTTTGGTCGCTGGAAAATCATTCCGATGATGACCGCAGCATCATTGGTGTTCATTTTCGGGTTTCCAAAAGAGGAATTGCTGCCAGATTATTTTAAATGAAAGTTGTTTGGAAAATTGGATTTTGTCTTGGAAATTCAAAAGATAATTTGAATTGATTTCAAAAATGGTTTTTGAAAGGTTGAAAAGACTCTGGAATCCTATTTAAAATATTTATGGGAATGATAAATATGGGTTGATAACTTATAAAATTTGAATTTTTATAAAATAAATTTAACTTAAAGGATGGAGTTAAATTAAAGTAAGTATAAGTGAATCAATTAAATCCAAGTTGTAATTGTTGAATATAAGTAATCAAGTTTTAAACTTATAATATGAGATAATAAATTTTGACTTTGGTAAAGTTAAATAGAATTGGAATCCGAATTGGATTTATAAGTGGAAATTTAAGTTAAGTTAAACAAATGATGTTTAATTGGAATATAACTTAAGTAATGGTGAATGAATTTGATTTTGGGTACCAAAATTAATTAATGAAATGAAGTGATGAATGTGAACTTGAGTTATATAAAGAAAATTCAACCTTAAATGTTAAATGAATTAGCAATTGAATTAATGGATTAAATATTAATCAATCGAATGAAAATGAATTGATATGGAACAATGGATGTAAGTGTTAATTCGTTAAAAGCCAATGGAATTAAAAGTTGAATAATTGAATGAAAAAAAATCAATAGAATCTACATTGGTTGTTATATGATTGTTAGTTGATTGTATATAAATTCATTAAGTGTTAATGAAGTTGAATTGATAAATTGGAAGCTATGTAATTGAATTCAAATTGAAAGTAAATAAATTTGAATAGAATTGAATTTGATTGATGAATTGAAAATGAACTAATGTGAATTTAATTAGTGAATGTAAACTAATTGAATTTGAACGAATGAATGTTGATAAAATCCAATGTAAATGAATCAAATATGATTTAAAATTGAAAACCAATTCAATGAATATAAATGAAAAGTGAATCAATATTGATTTGGTATGGATTTGTTGGATGTTTATTGGATGATAGTTGGATGATGGTTGCATTTGTTGTTTGTTGCATTTGCTATGTTGGCACATGTAGTTATTATGTTGCTATATGATGTATATTGATATTATTTTCTATATACATGTTCTCATTTGTTTGATTGAGTGTTTAGTAGGGGCGGATGGTGTTTGCTTCGCATTTGGTGCTCGCTTTCGCGCTATATTAGCCGTATACGCTCGCTAATAATATATAAGGTACATATCTCGGATTAAATATCGTACTTTTACACTTTTTCCCTACGGGATGCCTCATCACTTGATGAGATGTATATTTGTGATATATATACACTGTCATTTTTTTTTGGATCGAGCCGCGCAAAGGAGGCTATGGCGAAATTTTCCGAAAATTTAAGGCGTTAGAATATTTTTGAGAAAATTGGAAAATTGGAAAATTTTGGAAACTTAATAAAGTTGTTGTAAGAAGTTTAACTATTGGATTTTTGGAAAAGTTAAACACTTAAGGGATTTGGAAATCTAATTTGAACGGTTTGTTTTGGAAAGTTAATGGATTTTGTGAATTTTTCTTACTTGGTCATTTCGAGGACGAAATTCTTTTAAAGGGGAAGTTTGTAACGACCCAGAATTTCTGTCATTGAAATTCGTAATATTTTATTAATTTTAAATATTAATAAGTAAAATTTATAAGTCGAATAATTTAAAATTCGAATAATTGGATTTAATTGGATAATTAAATCAATAATTTAATAGTGAAATTCCAGAAATAATTGAAAATTGGGTTTAATGTGATTGAAAATGATTTATAAAGTTATATTAAATCATATTGAAGTTATAGTAATGTTATAGAACTTTTAAAATTGAATTAAAAGTTAATTTGTGAAAATTGAATATTTTAATATTTAATCGACTAGAGAAATTAGCCATTTTTCGAACAGTCTCAGAATTGGACGAAACTAGTTCCATTGGATCCGTAATAGTTTGTTATTATCGGATTTCAATTTTCGTAGCAATCGGAGTTGTCGTTTGACCGTGGCAGCTCGAAATGCATCGAAATTGTTTTTAATATTAATTTGACGAGTTAAAAATACTCATTTTTCAAAAGTCTCGGATTTCGACGAAACCAGTTTCATCGGATCCGTAATGTGATATTATTGTAAGGTTTCAAATTTCGTGTCAATCGGGTGTACCGTTTATCCGGGGTAAGCCAAAACGCATCGAAATCGGTTTAAATCGGTTTAATTTTAAATTGATCATTCATTTCCGTAACTCGGACAGATGGCCGAATTAGCTCCTGAAACATGTTTCATTGCATTTGGAACATGGGGTAAACCTTAGAAACGTCAGCCGGCACGCTTTGTTTGGAGTTCGGAAAAATTCGGGTGAATAGTGTTTTGCGTAATTTTCTATAAAATGCCCTCACTTATTCACAATTGCAAGCAAACTAGGGTTTCTCCTTGTGGCCGCCAGTTTACATTTCTATGGCCAGAAATTCGTTCCTTTCTTCCTCTATTATCTTCCAATCTATAAACAATTAGCAAAATCTTTCAACTACAATGTTTTAGAGCTTGATGAGAGCTACGAATCCATACGGATATGATCGTTTATAGTCGAGGAAATCAACGGGAAATTGAGCTGGAAGATGCGCCGTTCGCACGCAATTTGATGGAGCTAAGGGTGGCCGAGCTCAGGGTGGTTGTAGCCGATGGTAGGCGTGGTGATGGTGAACGTATTGGAGATTTTTGATCGATGTAAAGGCGAGCGTAGTGGGGTGTGTTCGAAACCCTAAACGGCGGCTTGAATGGGTTCCAACGTGATATTCACGTACGTGAGTTGATGAGGGAGGAGCATCAGGGAACGGCCCTGATTTGATGAAGAGAATCAACGGCCAGATTTCGTTCTGGTATATAAAAAAAAATTTGTAATTTAAATATATAAATTCGTTCGAACTTTAAAATGCTGTAATTTGTTCATACGAGGTCGGAATTCGACGAAACTTTTTGCGTTGGAACTGTTTCGACGAGCTCTTCACGATGGAGCTAGATTGGTAATTTTTTAAGCTAGTGAAAATTTTGGCTGAAATTAAACGCCTGTTTAATTTCAATCGGAATAAATCGCTATTGCGACGAATAAAAGCAAAGGTGAGAACTTCTCACTCAATCGAATTGTTCGATGTAAATTTTAAATAGTTAGATTTAAAATTGTTGATTATATGCCTGAATGATGATTGTTATCTATTGATTGTTAAAATAGACATTATACACCGTTATTAAGCGGAGGTTATTTATTAAAAACATATACCGCGACAATTTCACATTGAAGTGGAATTGGTATTATATATGTACTTGGAGTTGATTTCCCACATTATATAGTGGATGAGACCCTATTGCGCCGTATAATAGCGGATAATATTTATTAAACCCATATACCGCGATATTCCATACTGGAACGGAATTGGTATTGTGCTAACATCTGTGGATGCAGGGAAACAGGTTGGAGGGATCCGACTGGATTCCTCACCGTATTGATTTATTTACAAATATTGTTATATATTCTGTTATCATATGATGATATATGATGTTTGGATGCCGTGAGTGATTTTTTGGTGCTGTTGCATCATCGGATCCATTTTTGAAGTTTAAAAATAACGATTTTGATTTTAAAGTGATTTTTGAAAGTATACGTTTTATTAAAATTTTGGAATTGATTCATTTTGAATAAATAAATGTTATAATTTTTATGTTATGAAAATGATGAGATTTTGTGAAATATAAGCGAAAAGTGATTTTTGAAATAAATAGTTAATTAATTTGTAAAATGGTTTAAATTGGGATTTTTGAATTATTATGAACGATTTATATAAAAGATGTACAAAATGGATATTTTATAAATTAAGAATACTAGAATTATAAAACGAGTTTTTATAGGTGTTAAAATGAAAAAAATGGATTTCATAAGTGAACGAAATTTATAGACTTATAATTTGGGAAGTCATAGAATGAATAGATTTTTGTAAAATAAAATTTATAAGTAATTAACTTATAAATTAGATTTTTGGTATATAATTGAGTTATATAAATTGAATTGGATAATAAAGGAGATTTATAAATCGAAGTTTTATAAATAGAAATGGGATTTATAAACATTGTTTTATAAATCAAAATCAATTGAATTTGATAAATTAAACATACAAGTTATTAAAGGAGATATATTCGTGATTTTGGACAGCGAATTATCCTTTAAGTTAAATGTTGTAATAATAAGAGTTTGGTTGGGAATTTTATCCACGATTTTGGACAGTGGATAATCTTTTAAGTAAAATGTGTAGAAACATCAATTGGGTAAATAAAGTATATTCACGATTTTGGACAGTGAATATATTATTAAATCAAATGGATATGTTTTGGAGAAGTGATATTAAGAAACGAAGTTAATTGTTTTAAAGATGTTTTAAAACATTTTAAGTATCGAATACATAGATTTCAACATTTATTGTTGAAATAGACGTTTCGAGAAATAAGGAAATGGTGGACTATAACACTGTTGTTATAGTAAATGGTTTCCGAATGGAAATGTTTTATATAGTATTGGGATTTATATATCTATCTAAATTTCGAATCCCTATACTAGTGATTTTGAGTTGTCGTAACGATGCTTTACGTAACATTCGTTTTAACTCAAATAAAATTTATGAAAGAGAATGATTTCCTTAAAGAATGAAATATATACTTAATTATGATTTAGGTATATCTAATATTTTCCAAGGGTTGAAAATGATTGATTTGTGAATTACTTATTATTAAATAAGTATGGAAATATTTTCCAATATGAAATGAAAGGTTTGAGATTTTATCTTTTAAAGATAAATTGAAAATGAATATTTGAAAGTGATTTGAAATTTGGTTTCAAATGGTTGAAGTGTGGAAATTATATATCTTGTAAAGATATTTTTTTTGGAAAATAAATAATTTGGAAAATTATTTGGAATCTGATGATGATGTGCAGACCTATTGATAGTTAAATAACGACTATCAATAATTACCTTGAATGGGTATTTGTTGTGATTTGCTTGAATTTGAATGCCACCCTTATTTTTGAATAAACGCTCACTATTCGGGTTAGCCGGGAAAGGACCTTTAGGTCGTATAACCCATTCCGAATATGTGATACGTCGTAATGGATTGCATTTGATGACCGGTGTTGAAGACCGGATATTTTTGAAAATGGAAGGATTACCGTCGAGTTACTCTGCATCGGTTGATCTCCGATATAGAGATTTTATCACCCTTAGTGACGGGAAGTCCGGACGTGATTTGAAAATTATCCGGATTTGCAAGGGCTTCGTGAGAAGTGTCGTCAGTTCTGTTCGATCCCGGAACAGACTTGTATGGATTGTATGTCTGACAATTCAAATTGAGATATAAAGCTGATTTCTTTCAAATACATATCTGTTGGTGGCGGAGAATTTATTCTCTTAGCTTAACACCCTTCTCTGAGACGTACGAACTCAGAGGTTATGTAGTTGAAGGTTATCAGCGATATATTCCCAACTTGGTAATGTGGCATGTTGAGTGTTGCTGTGTAATGATCATTTTTTGATCATTTGTGATATGATCATTTGTTTTATCATTTATCTTTGTGATCATTACTTTGATCATTTGTTGACCCAAGGCATGGCTTTGTACCAAAGCGTGGCTTTGTGGATGAGACTTCGTCGGACCTCACACCCCGAAAATGGTCAAAACAGGAAGGATGCGGCAAGGTTCTAGGGAGTAGCGCCCCTTAGTGTATGTCATTCCTTCTGGATAGAGGTGGTATCATGGTATGGAGCCCAGATATTTAACCTATGTTGTTGCTGCAAATTTATTACTTTGTGGTTGTTGGAAATTGAGGATCCTCGAGAAGATCGGTTACGATTGGGGGATGACATATTCGTGTCAGTAGTTACCTATTTTTGTAGAGGTAACCCGGCCTTGTGTTGGCAGAGATCTAACCGTAATGTTAGGTTATTTCTCGGGTCGTCTTTCCAGAGGCGTACCTATGTGGCAATGGGAAGTTCCTTGGCCTGACCATTTGTTGGAAATCCAAAGAAACAGTACGATCTTGTACGGTTTTAGTTGTAGAACCTATCATTCACTTATGGTGGTCACCACTGTTTGGATGGTAGCTATAGTAGGCATAAGTGCGGAATGCCTATGCTGGCTAAGATTTATATTGTAATTTCGAAATGTTTTCTACACTATGCACTAGTAATAATATCAAATGTTTCCTTTTAATGCGTATCAAGCATTGTTGAGTATCATAAGGAGAAACCTCCTCCGATTCTGCGTTTGCATTGTGTGTGTGTGCGGGAGGCCTTATGGTAGTCTCATTTCCCAAAAAGCATTGCGAATCTATTTTAAAATATTCCTCTGTTGTCCTTTAAAGATAAACTGTTTTAAGTTCTCACACCAGTCACCATGACTGACCTGGAGTTTATTGTTCTCTTCCTAAACTCTGGGTGCCGACCAATTTCCACACGGGCAGTCTAGAGTTAGGTTATCAGGTCATTCTGGATTTGGGATGCTGTGGAGCTTAGTGGCGAGCTGGATGGCGAGACGTACCACTTGTATATGATATTATTTATTCCGTTGTGTATTCTGTATGAGGACAAGTTTATATAACTGTCCAGTGTTGTATTGTTGTTGTAAACTCTGATGATGATGTAATGTATAAAATGATATAGTTCTTTGATTTAAAGATTATTCATTTATCTATTATATGTTGTTCCGCTGCGAATGTGAGATTCTGATATTGTTTCTGTTTCTGATGTTGTTCTTCTTTCTTCCTCTTCTATCTTTTCTTCTACCTCTACTTTCTTAAAACCCTAAGTATTTGGTTTTCCGGCATTCGATGGCTTGGTAGTCGATACAGTGGACGTATTGATGTC